>CM056050.1:97714333-98314333 GCA_029574335.1 Rana kukunoris | reverse complement strand
TAGACAAGAATTTTGTTACTTTCAGTTTTCAGTTTGTTGTTTACCTTTACTGCTAGGTTAATCTCTACTGCAAGGCCCACCTCATATTGTAGTACAGCTTTAGAATAATGTACTTTTTACTTACAAGGAATTTAGAGAACATTATAAGACAGAAATATATGGATATGCCTAACTTTGCAATTTGCTGACCCATCTAATCCACAATTTTAACTAAATAGGCCTTGGGAATTATTTAAGAAACACAATAATATCTTTTTGAATACTTTTAAATTTGGATTAAACATAACACAGGATAGACATTTGTATGGTGTAGTATTTTAGATGTATGAGTGCTTATTAAATGTTATTAATTATGAATACTGGTAGTAAGTTCTGTAGGGTTGCTTGAAAATACAAGAAATCAGTAAGCTTAATTTGGGTTTTTGTCTAATATACAGTATCTGTCTCCATGCAGACCTTGGTTCCTTTGGGTGGGCTGTACTTAAAGCTTGGTTGAGTTTTAAAATATCACCAGAGACTTGGGAGGAGTGTACTTGCTATGGTGCTTCATACAAACATATAAAAATCATCCAGTGAATTCTATGATTTAATGCAAGTACTTTGTAAAATAATGTTAGAATTTGTTTTGTTAAATAGTCCTTTGTTCCAATGTAGTAATAAACCACCAAACACCAACACCATCGCACATTTTTTCATAGTGCAAAGGCCACTTCTTCAGGAGTAGTGTGTAAAATAGTAAGTACTGCTCAAGTGAATAACCCATATTTCTGTTAAGTTGGGAAAATACAGTGGCAAGAAAAAGTATACTAACCCCTTGGAATTAAAGGGTTTGTAAAGGAATTTTTTTTTATCTTAATAGCTTCCTTAACCTTAATGCAGTGCTGTTTTCATGTCCTCATTGTTCGTTTTTGCTCTCAAGTTGCTGTAATTCTTCCCTGATCTCTACACTTCCTGGTTGTCTGTTTCCTGATAACCACAGTACTGGGAGCTTTCTCTCTGTGATCACTAATCAAGGAGATGTGATTACTGTGTGTCTAAAACCCCTCAGCACCAATCAGTTTCGTTTTCCAAACCATCACTGCCCTGTATTGGCTCTGTGGCTCTGTACAGCAGGGAAGCAGGAAACATGCAAAAACGAACATAGAAACTACAGGCACATTATATGATCGATTTTTATCTATTTTTAAATGTTTTTAAAAGGAATCAGTTAACAAGTATGTCTCTATACCCTGTAAACAGTAATTTCAGCAAAAATAAATTATTCCTTTACAACTCCTTTAACTGGTTTTCTGCAGTGATTTGGCATAAAATGCGATCTGATCCTGACTTAAGTCACAAAAATAGACAAACATGATGTGCTTAAGCTGAAACTACACAAACAATTCTAATTTCTCATGTCTTTATTATACACACCCAATAAACATTCATAGTGCTGGAGAAAAGTGAATTAACACATAGATCAATTACTTCAACGAAAGCTAATGGGAGTCAGAAGTTTGCACACCTGCAGTCCAATTAATGAAAGTTTTGGAGGTGTGGTTTAGAGCTACTTTGATTGATAAAAGATACTTAAACATTACTGTTCATGGGAAAAACATGATGTGAGCTTAGCCTCACAAAAGGGAGCTCACTGAAGACATGTAATCAAGACTTGTTGGTCTACAAAAAAAAAATTAAAAAAATAGATGCATGCCTGAAGTTTGCCAAAGAGCACCTTGGAAAACTGCAACACTACTGGGAAAATGTTTTGTGGACTGATGAAACAAAAGTTATTGTTTGGGAAGAATACTCAGCACTATATACAGTATGAGACAAAAAGTGCACAGTTTACCAACATCAAAACATCTCAACAGTGAAGTTTAGTGGAGGGAAACTATTTTTTTAGGTATGCTTAGTTGCTTTAGGGCCTGGAGCACTTGCCATTATCGAGGGGAAAATTAATTTCTATATTCACCAAAATATGCCACAGGATAATGTTAGGGTGGAAGTCTGGTGGCTGAAGCTTAGTAGAAGTTGGGTGATGCAGAAGGACAATGACCCTAAACATTGAGGTACCGTATTTATCGGCGTATACCGCGCACTTTTTCCCCCTTAAAATAAGGGGAAAATCGTGGGTGCGCGATATACACCGATACCCGCTTCCCGCGCTCAGTTTGAACTGAGCCGCCGACATATACCGAGTGCAGTACACTCGGGTACATTCGGCCAGGTCAGGCTTCGCTCGTACTCACGCATAAATGTCACAGAGCGTGAGCACGAGCGAAGCCGAGCCAGGCCGAATGTACCCAAGTGTATTGCACTCGGTATATGTCGGCGGAGGCGTTCAAACTGAACGCGGGAAGCGGGGATTTGACTCGAGGCACGCACTGGAGAAGCAGGGAGGACACCACTGGAGCCGAAGACGGATGCCAGGCCAGACGATGGACTCCGATGGACGCCGCGCAAGACGCCAAAACTGTAAGTACTAAAAGTACTAAAAGTTTTATTTACAGGTCCACATTAGGGGTGCGCGCTATACGAAGGAGCGCCCAATACCCCGATAAATATGTTAAATCCACCATAGACTGGCTTCAGAGAAAGAAAATGCGGCTTTTTGGAGTTGCCCAGTTAGAGCCCAGACCTTAACCCCATAGAGATGCTGCGCAAGGACCTCATGGCAGATTTTCCCACCAGACATCTTACAAATGTTTCTGAACTGAAGCAGTTTTGTAAAGAGGAAATGTCAAAACCTCTCTTTTTGAAAGTTTAATCCAGAGCTACCGAAAGTGTTTGCATAAAGTCATTTCTGCCAAGGATATTTGGCCAGCTATTAACTGCAAAGGTGCGCTTACTTTTTCCTCCAGAACCGTGATGGTTTAATTGGTGGGTTCAATAAAGACATGATGACAAATTAGGATTATGTATGTGTAACAGGCGCTCTCCACGCTATTATAATGCGTTCCGACGAGGAGTGCATATGGCGAACGCACAATGACGTCATCGCACGGCGCCGCCCTCTATGCTATAAACAGAGTGGATCACATCACATTTGGCAAAGTACTCTATAAAACCAATTCATTCCAAGGGGTTCACATTTTTGTCACTGTATCATAAACATGTTTTGTTTTATGGTCCCCTACATTATTGAAATAAAAACCTTGAAGTGCCATCTGTAGAATGGCTGCCCCAATGACTCCTTAGTTTATGTGATAATCACCTTTCTGTCTCTACAGGAAACAGAAACAGAATGTGCCAGATCTGAAGTGACCTAAACTAATGATCTGTAATGTAGACCTATTAGTGGCAGTAAATACACAACAGACACTGTCTGGACTCATCACAGCTCTCCCTCCTGGATGTAAACAGACCCCTTGTCTTGTGCTGTGTGTCTTAGCTTAGAATACTAATTGTGCTCTGCTAGAGACACAATTTTTTTTTTTTTTTAAAAGGCTATTTTTATTCTAGATTCATTTCATGCAAGATTCATAAATATATTTTCACATGCATTTGGCAGCATGAAAACATATTTAGCATGTTACTCAGGTGCTATCTCAGCAAGCTAAGAATAGAGATAGAGCCAATGCTATTTGTATCAGAGGTCACCTCAGGACTTATGTCTAAAGCAGCTGGATTGGCGAAATGCATATTTATTTATGTACTAGACAGTATACAGCCTTTTCAGTAAGCATGGGAAAGAGCGATAAAGCCTTGGAAACTTCTGTAGTAATCTACAGTAACCAATTACATTTCAAGTGGTTTTGGTGGTAGATGTGTAAAAGATTGGTTTCATCTATGTTTCTGAATTGCTACATTTTATATATTATCATTGCTTTTTGTATTGTCTCATTGGACACATTCTGATAATTCTTAGCTTCCTTCCTTCCTTGATTTCTTCTTAATCCATCCTCTTTCTTCTGTTTCTTTTCATTCATTCATCGATCTATCCATCCATTCATTCCCTTCTTTCGCTGCTTGCTTCTGTCCACCTTCTTTCCCTTTCCTTTATATTTATTCCATCTAGTCTGTTCCTTCCTTCTTTCTTGTATTCTTTTTTAAAGATTTCACCAGTCATGCAGAGATTGCCATTCAGAGGATGCTTTAAATTTTCTCAATAAAAGTAAAGCTTTCTCTGATTGGACGAAGTGGAGAAGTGGGGTTGTGACATCACATTCCCCACCTGCTTTGCTTTGCATTCATTGAGAAAATGCAAAACCATTGGAATGGTGCCTGTGCTTAGTGGCTACCTACTGTGTTAAGAATGCTTCTAGAGGGATCCTAAGGGGATGGTATATGCATAGTTACACCCAGTGCAAGCTGGACCAATGTAACTAAGTTAACAAATCAATGTCTGGATTTCTGTAAAAGTAGCAGTTGAGTAGCAGTAGTAGTGGTTCTCAACCTCAGTTCTCAAGTACCCCCAACGTGCCATATTTTGGGAACTTCGCTTAGATAAAATATCTCTTATGAGTACCATGTCATTGATATTGATTTAAAGCAACTGTGCAAATTAAAGGAAAACCTGAAAACATGGCCCGCTGGGGTACTTGAGAATTGAATTTGAGAACCACTGGAGCACAGCACATGGAAAAAGTTCTAGAAAACCTGTGATTGCAGGGCATTGATTTTCCAACATGGTGGAAGTTATGTTGTTCTCATGGAACACTTTTCCCACTTTATAGATGAAAAACATTCCACTGCTCCAATATCTAAACATAACGTTACCTAGGTTTGATATACATATTTTAGTGGCCTAGTAAAAATGAATATTCTTTGCCAAGTGATATGCAAAATACAAGAATTTTGCTGCAAATAAATACTGAGCAGTACATGAATTTGCACAGGATCAGTCTAATATTTTCCAACAATAGGATATTCTTTCATATATAACTAAGATGGATTCATAGTCACACAATGAACTGAACTACACGCTGTGCAGACGTGCACCTGGACAATGATCACCTCGGCTTGGAAATTTTAAACATGTTGTAAAACTGACACATATCAAACTATGACTGTTACTTAACACATGCTAGATCTATTCACCAATTAATGTTTCTAAGATTCAACATGAACCTCATTGGTTCAGCCATCAGGGAACAGTCCATGTGTAAAAATTGAATGAGGTAAAGCAAAAACCAGGTCTGCTTTTTTTTCTGATTGCTGTACATAACTCTGAGTTAAAGTCATAGCGGCAGGTGCACTTATGGACAACTGGCTTCTCGGGAACCGTAAAAGTTACCTGTAAAACCTTCTCAAGATTTCTCGGTTTTGTGGAAGCAGACAAAAAGACCTAAACATTCTTGATAACAGCAGTTAAGGTTTTAATAGCCTATAAAGAGTGTGTTAGTGGAAAGTCATTTGTTGGTAGATGTTTCAAGTTAAAATAACATTTTTTAAGATGTATTATCTATGAATTTTCAGCTTTTCTGCCTAAGATAGCTACTGCAAAGCTTTGTGATTTTTGTACTTGCTGTAGATAAACACCAAGCTAAAAAAAGCTAAACAAATATATATCAGGTCCAAAACATTTTAGAGAGTAAATTGATTTAAAGGGTTAAGTGAGTGTGCAGTCAAAACCAACGTTGGTTGCATTACTACAGGATTCAATTCGCAATGAGGTACCATGCCTGATCACCAAGGTGAAAGCCAGGAACACCTCTCAGTCACAATAACTGATGCCTGGATGGACATTAGAGGAAAAATAGTAAAACATGTACAGTAAGTAGGGGTGAGCTATCTGTTGGAGTCGAACATGAGTTAGAATCGAACATTGCCTGTTCGCCCGTTTCCCAACAGCGAACAATTTGTAGTGTTTGCGGCAAATTCAATAAGCCACGGAACACCCTTTAAAAGTCTATGGGAAAATTATCATATAAAGTGATTGGGGACCTGGGTTAATGCAAAAAATGTTTTAAAAACGGCAGTTTTTCAGGAGCAGTGATTTTAATAATGCTTAAGTGAAACAATAAAAGTGATATATTCCTTTAAATTTCGTACCTGGGGGGTGTCTATAGTATGCCTGTAAAGTAGCGCATGTTAAAAAGCCATTTAAAACTACTCGCGGCTATAATGAATTGTTGGGTCCTGGAAATACAGATAAAAGTAATTGAAAAAAACAGCATAGGTTCCCCCTTAGTCTATTACTAGGACCTTTGGGTTTGGTATCCATATAAAGGGGAACCCCGAACCAAAATTTAAAAAAAAAAAGCATGGGGATCCCCCCAAATTCCATATCAGGCCCTTTAGGTCTGGTATGGATAATAAGGGGGCGGGATGAGAGCCCCCAGCCTGAACCGTCGATGGGGACATGGGCCTCATCCCCACAACCCTTGCCCGGTGGTTGTGGGGGTCTGCGGGCGGGGGGCTTTAACAAAGGGGAACTCCAGATCCCAGCCTCCCCATGTGATTTGGTAATGGGGTATAATACATTTCACAAAAAAAGTGTCAAAATGTCCTTTATTAAAAAATAATAAAAAAGGTTCCAACAATGTAATCCTGTCTCGGGCGATAAGAAAAAAAACAAAATAACGCCTTGAAAAGCTGGCTGATCAAGAAAAAAGAAAAGAAAAAAAGGGTGGGGGATCTGCAATTTTATTCCCGTTAAAATGAACTTTGAAAATGAAAGTCTCCACAATAGGTTTCAATAGAGGCTTTTTTATTGCTTGTAAAGAATACGTCAATAGTTTAGGTTACCTTTAGTGCTCTTTGAGAAATCAAGGCTCATAGTTGCAATTTCTGGTACAATGTGTAACATACCTTCTAGCTTGATTTGCTAAAGTATTGGCAAACTTTGATCTGCTCCATAACTTACGTATCCTTTATAACAAAAAATTTACTTTCTCAAGGAATTTCTTAGTATTTAGTTTTTTGGCTATTATTAGGGATACACATTAGACATAAGCGCCAGGCAAAACATAAAAAAATTAAAAAATAGTGTGGCGCTAGACTTAAAGTGTTACTAAGTCCACAACAGTAAAATCAGTCTGTATATGCAGTAAAGCATGCTTGTTATACCCCTTAGTGTGTCCAGATAAGACAGAGCCTTTGGAGTCAGGCTGCACATGCTGAGTTTGGTGTGTATTACATAGTTACATAGTCAGGTTGTAAAAATACACAAGTCCATCCAGTTCAACCATAAAAAAATTAAAATAAAATAATATTGTACATATACCCAATTCTATACCCACAGTTGATCCAGAGGAAGGCAAAAAAACATAGCAGAGCATGATTCAATTTGCTACAGCAGGGGAAAAAATTCCTTCCTAATCCCCTGAGAGGCAATCGGATTTTCCCTGGATCAACTTTACCTATAAATGTTAGTACCCAGAAATCTTTTTTCCTCTAGACGTAAAGAGTGCCCCCTTGTCTTTTGTGTTGACTGTAAAGTGAATAACTCAACACCAAGTTCACTATATGGACCCCTTATATATTTGTACATGTTGATCATATCCCCCCTTATTCTCATCTTCTCAAGAGTGAGAAAATTCAGTTCCTCTAATCTTTCCTCATAGCTGAGCTCCTCCATTCCTCTTATCAATTTGGTTGCCCTTCTCTGCACTTTCTCCAGTTCCCTGATATCCTTTTTGAGAACTGGGGCCCAAAACTGAACTGCATATTCCAGATGAGGTCTTACTAATGATTTGAACAGGGGCAAAATGATCTCTCTCTCTCTCTCTCTCTCTCTCTCTCTCTCTCTCTCTCTCTGGAGTCCATACCTCTCTTAATACAAGAAAGGACTTTGCTCGCTTTGGAAACCGCAGCTTGGCATTGCATGCCATTATTGAGCTTATGATCTACCAAAACCCCCAGATCCTTCTCGACTATGGATCCGCCCCAGTTGTACTCCCCCTAGTATGTATGATGCATGTAAATTCTTAGCCCCAAGTGCATAACTTTACATTTATCAACATTAAACCTCATCTGCCACTTAGTCGCCCAATTAGACAAAGCATTAACGTTGGCTTGTAAATTGGAGACATCCTGTAAGGACGTTATTCCACTGCATAGCTTGGTGTCATCTGCAAAGACAGGAGTGTTACTTTTGATCCCAGACCCTTTATAATTTATAAAGACATTAAAATGTAAGGGTCCCAGCACTGAACCTTGGGGTACACCACTGATAACCTTAGACCATCCAGAGTAAGAATCATTAACCACGACAGTTTTCTATCCATTTACAAACTGATATATCTAATCCTGTAGACCTTACCTTACACATGAGCCGTGTGTGGGGAACTGTATCGAACGCTTTTGCAAAATCCAAGTATACCATGTCCACAGCCACGCCTCTGTCCAAGGTTTTACTTACCTCTTCATAAAAATAAATAAGGCTTGTCTGACAACTTCTGTCTTTCATGAATCCATGCTGTCTGTTGCTTAATTTTTTTTTCCAGCCGGAACTCATCTATGTGGTCTTTTATTAAACTCCCCAGTATCTTCCCAGCTATAGAAGTAAACAAACAGGTCTATAGTTACTTGGTAAAGACTTTGTTCCCTTTTTAAATATAGGCACCACATTGGCCCTGCGCCAATCCAGTGGTAGCATTCCCGTCATTAATGAGTCCCTAAAAATTTGATACAATGGCTTTGAAATTACAGAGCTCAATTCTTTTAGGATCCGTGGGTGGATGCCATCTGGTCTTTTTTCTGTTTAAATATTTCTGGACCATATCACTTTTGAGCCATTGTGGGTCATTTTGGGCTGTGTCACTACTACCCCCATTATGGAAAAGAGCTCCCCATGCTCCATCGTATACACGGAGCTGAAGAAAGTATTTAATAAATTAGCCTTCTCTTTGTCCCCAGTCACCCACTCTAGATTATTTTGTAAAGGGACTACATGCTCAGACCTGAACTTTTTACTATTAATATATTTGAAGATTTTTTGGGATTTGTCCTACTATCTTTTGCAATCTGTCGTTCGTTTTGAATTTTTGCATCCTTGATTTCCTTTTTACATACCCTGTTATATTCTTTGTAACATTTAAATGACACTAGTGTTCCTTCATTTTTATATTTTTTAAAAGCTCTTTTCTTATAGTTTATAGCTTTTTTAACTTTGACCGTGAGCCACATATTTATTTTTAGCCTTTTAAACTTATTGCCCATGGGAATATACAGTACTTTGCATTGAGGTCCCAAACAGTCTTTTTAAAGAATTCCCATCCCTTGTAGCCCTTTCCATCTGTGCAAGGAGCCGAGTCTCCACCTCCTCAGTAACATTGGGTGGTCTATAACAAACTCCAATGATTAACTTTGAACTACACTCATGCATATGCAGTTCCACCCAAAATGCTTCAGCCTCATCACACTCTCACAACCAGGTCCTCTTTCACGCTTGGTTTGAGATCACTTCTCACATAGAGACAGACCCCGCCCCATTCCTTTTTACCCTGTCTCTCCTAAAGAGTGCATAGCCAGGAATATTAATAGCCCAGTCATGTGAAGACTGAAGCCAAGTTTCAGCAATACCGATTACATCATAGCTCTCCTCATGCACCAGAGCTTCTAGACTCTCCTATTTTGCTTGTCAGACTTCTGGCATTGGTGAACAAACACTCTAACCACTTAAGAACCGCCTCCTGCACAGATACGTCGGCAGAATGGCACGGCTGGGCACATCCACATACAGGTACGTCCTGTACTAGTACCCAGCCGTGGGTCGCGGCCCAGTCCGAAGCTCCGGGACCGAGACCGCGGCACTTGTGGACCCGATGGCCGCTGGAGTCCGGCGATCGGTCCCCGGAGCTGAAGAACGGGGAGAGCCGTGTGTAAACACGGCTTCACCGTTCTTCACTGTGGTGGCGTCATCGATCGCGTGATCACACCTACAGTCACACCCCCCTACAGTTGTAAACACACATTAGGGAACACATAACCCCTTCAGCGCCCCCTTGTGGTTAACTCCCAAACTGCAAATGTAATTTTCACAATAAACAATGCAATTTAAATGCATTTTTTGCTGTGAAAATGACAATTGTCCCAAAAATGTTTCAAAATTGTCAAAGTGTCCGCCATAATGTCGCAGTCACGAAAAAAATCGCTGATCGCCGCCATTAGTAGTAAAAAAAATAAAAAAATATAAAAATGCAATAAAACTATCCCCTATTTTGTAAACGCTATAAATGTTGCGCAAACCAACCGATAAACGCTTATTGGTATAGGTAGAAGAATGTGTATCTGCCGCTCTATTTTTGTTTATAGCGCAATAACTAAAAAACGCAGAGGTGATCAAATACCACCAAAAGAAAGCTCTATTTGTGGGGAAAAAAAGGACGCCAATTTTGTTTGGGAGCCACGTCGCACGACCACGCAATTGTCTGTTAAAACGACGCAGTGCCGAATCGCAAAAACCTGGCCGGGTCCTTTAGCTGACTAAAGGTCTGGGTCTTAAGTGGTTAATCGATTACATTTTTCTTTGGTGTTTTTCATATCATTTTTAGTAGTACACATGGCACTATAGTTTTCAATGGCTCTTTGCAACATGGGAACCTTCTTGTCACCTGCCATAACCCTCCCCCCATTTATCCCAATTCCACTCTCCATTAATGTCTGACCCCTAACTGACCTGTGTGCCCGATGTAATTCTAGTTCACCCTCCCCCTCAATCCTAGTTTAAATACTCCTCTAGCCTTCCCATAAACCTCTCCCCCAGCACAGCAGACCCCCTTCCATTCAAGTGCAAACCGTTTTTAGCATATAGGTTGCACCCCAAATCAGCTCACTAATCTCCCCCTGCCTTTCCTGTGTTGCGCATGGCACAGGCAATATTTCAGAGAATATCACCTTGGAGGTCCTTCCCTTCATCTTGCAGCCTAGTTCTTTAAATTGATTCTTAAGGAGCCTCCACCTTCCATGTATACTTTCATTGCATCCAACATGGATGACCAAGACAGCTGGGTCATGCCCAGCCCCTCCCAGTAATTTATCCACCCGGTACACCACATGCCGAACCCTGGCACCAGGGAGACAGCAAACCATTTGGTTGAGGCAATCCTGGCGACAAATTATTCTATCAGTCCTTCTGATCATAGAATTCCCTATTACCACCAACTGTCTAGGCCTACCTGCACTCCCCTCACCACCTCTACTAGATGGGTTGCTCTCCTGACTGTTACGGGTAGCAATGACATCTAGGGCTGCCATCTCTGTGTTTGCTACCTCCACATCTTCACCCAACTTGGAAAATGTGTTTTGATGCACAAATACAGGACTGGCCTTCCTTTTCTGCAAGCCCCTTCCACTCCCTCTAACTACATTAACCCATCTTCCTATCTGATAATCCTGACTTGCCCCTCCACCCTACACATCAACCCTACTGACCACCTGCTCAGCTTTCAAAGTTGTCCTTTCCGCCTAGTGTTGCAACTTGCTCCTCCAGATCTCTAATGCGAGCTTCACGAAGGGCAACCTGCTCACATATGTCACAGCGGTATCCATCCTGGAGCTGTTGCACCAATTTTGCATACATGTGGCACACTGTACACTGAGAAAAACCTTTAATCCTGGTAGCACTAATTTCCCAGTTACAGTATAATTACTTGTAGGAAGTTTAAGATGTTACTCACAGTTTAGAAGACTCCTGTCTTCAACTCCTGTTTTTTAACTCTCCACCTTAGTTCAAAATTCCACTTATGTTCACAAAATCCACATGCAAACCACCATCAGCAGGGAACCAGCTTCTAGGGGAGTTTGTACAGACACTTATATACTCACCCGTGAACAATTGATTACATTCCTTAATTAGCAGAAAGAAAAAAAGCTGTTTAAAAAGTGTCAGAAAAAATGAGGGGGGAAAAAAATATGTATTTTAAAAACTGATAGCAAACGTATCAAATAAAGGAGGAAAAAAAATCAACACTTGCAAGCAGAAGCAGTTAAAAAGCACAACTCCTGTTTTTTAACTTTCCACTTTAGTTCAAAATTCCACTTATGTTCACAAAATCCACATGCAAGCCACCATCAGCAGGGAGCCAGCTCCTAGAGAGATTTTTATTTTTCTTGGGAGAGTGCATGTGATCAGCACAACACTGCTATATACTGCTGATGAGAAAGGGTATTTAGTAGTTTATATTTATAAAAATAATTGCATTTCTATGTTCTGTGTATAGTGGGAGACCAGAAATAGTGAATGCAGGTTCTGGGTTTAGTAACACTTTAAAACACTATTGCTGCCTGTTTTCATGATTTTTGCACACCCGTTTACAAAATCATTTATGGCCTTAAGATTATTTCAAATACCCCAAATATTATATATTTTATAGAAGCCGAGACTCTTGAGAATAAAATAGTAGTAGTTTCAATTTTTTATGTCACATCATTTTATTACAGAGGTTTTTTAAGCTCAAAAAGCTCTTAAAATACACTAAAATATATCTTAACTCATAAAAACACAATATTGTACCCAATTTATTTGGTAAAATATAAAAAATGTGATTGTGCCTAGTAACTAGATACCCAACATGTTTAGCCTCATGCCGCGTACACACGATCATTTTTTGTGATGAAAAAAACCCGACGTTTTCTGTGAAGTAAAAAACGACGTTTTTGAAACGTCACTTTTCAAAGACGATGTTGCATACACACCATCGTTTTTTTCACAAAAAGCGAGGTTACGTTCACCACTCTTTTCCATTGAAGCTCGCTTCATAACTAGCTTCTGGGCATGCGCGGGTTGAAAAACGTCGTTTTAAACAACGTTTTTGCTACACACGGTGACTTTTTGTGAAACAAAAAACGACGTTCTGAAAAACGACACAAAAAATGCAAGCATGTTGGAATTTTTTTTTTGGTTTTGCCCACACACGATCAATTTAAACGACGTTTTAAAAAACTACGTTTTTTTTCATTGCAAAAAACGACCGTGTGTACGCGGCATAACAGTGTCACTAAACACACTTTATAAAAACATATCAATAAATTGTGTTTTACATGCTGTTCATACAGTCATACATGCTATACTGTATATGCATGATATTCACAGTCACTATGAGATTTTTTTTCTGTATTCTGCAAACAAAATCTGGTTGATCCTGCTATTCTGTATCTCCACTTTCTGTCCATGTCTCCAATTTAGCTGTTGATTTTGTTGTGCAGAGCAACCATGCACATGCTCATTTTTCAGTGAGTTTCTATGCATTTTCCCTCCTATCACATTTGAGCAGCCCATATGACTGACTATAGAGTCACACATGTGCATGTATACACAGTGGTAAAAGACAGCCCACACCCTCCCTCCTCCTCCATGCCCACTAACCAGTTAAACACAATGGGGCAGGATATTACATGCAGATTGATGGAGGCTTCACCTCCCTCCTATTCTAAGACACAAGCTGAAGGGTTGTCACACAGCCTGTGACTGGCAGGAATCTGCACACACCACATTATTGCCCAAAAAATAATAAAGATTTGATTTCAAATATATATCTGTATGACAATTTAACCACCAGAGGCCCGTGCTATAGTCAAATGATGGCTAAAACGCAGGCCTGAAAATCCAGGAGGACGTCAAAAGATGTCCTCCCCTTTGCATGTGCGGCGTGCGCTGTCATCACCGAGTCACTGAGACTCCGTGGTTCACAGATTCAGGTAAGGGGCCAGTCCCCACCCTTTACCACGTGATCAGCTGATAGTGCCTCCTATCAATGCCCACCTGTGATGCCACTCAGTGCCACCTAGTATGCTGCCTATCAGTGTAACCGATCAGTGCCTATTATTGCCACTCATCAGTGCCCATCACTGCAACTCATCAGTGCCCATCCCTGCCACGTATCAGTGCCCATCACTGCCAGCTATCAGTGCCATTATCAATGCCACCTTTTAGTGCCACTTCTCAGTGCCCACCAGTGCCACCTATCAATGCCCTTCAGTGCCACCTATCAGTGCCACCTCTCAGTGCCACCTATCAGTGCCCACCAGTGCTGCCTATCAGTGCCCACCAGTGTTGCCTATCAGTGACCACCAGTGCCGCCTTATCGGCACCCACCATCGCCGCCTAATCGGTGCCCATCAATGCAGCCCATCGGTGCAGCCCCTCAGTGCTCATCAGTACAACCTCATCAGCGTACATCAATGAAGGAGAAAAATTTGGATACAGTGTTGAATGACCGCGCAATTTTCATTCAAAGTGCAACAGCACTGAAAGCTTAAAATTGATCTGGGCAGGAGGGGGTTTAAGTGCCCAGTAAGCAAGTGGTTAATCAGTTTATTGATGTTAACTATTTATTTTTACTCTGTTTTCCAAAGACTGTTTTTTTTAAATCACGGGAGAAAAAATGAAAATGAAAATTTTCGAAACTATTAACAAACAAATTAACATGAAATAGTTTTACAACTTGAAAGTCCTTTTGTTACACTGGGAGTAAAAGTATTATGCTTGAAATAAAAGTACAGCTTACAGCTAAAACGTGCTTTTTATTTTTTAATTTTTTATTGGAAATAGAATAACAAGGATTGAATGTGACGGACCGTTTCCAGCGGACATGTCTCCTCCGGATTTTGGTCCGATGGCGTGTACACACCATCGGATCAAAATCCCCGCTGGCAGACAGCGCGGTGACGTGGCGGTGACGTGAGCAAAATAACAATAACTGAAAATGTATATTGGTAGGAAGGTTTTATATTATTATGAGGGAAAGGGGGTGGTTACTAGTGTTGAGCAGAATACGCCATATTCGCTTTCGCAATATTTCGCGAATATATAGGAGAATATTCGAGAAATATTCGTAAATTTCGAATATTCGTGATATTTCATCCAAAAAAAAAATTGCGAAATTTCGCTAACGTGAAATTTCGCAAATGCGAAATTTATTGCGAAATTCTCGACCGCGCATGCGCGCGGACAACACGCGGTCGCGAAAACGGCGATCATTTCCTGGATTCTTTGCCAGTGTATATTCGGATTGCTATTTAGTGCTGCCCTGCGAATCTACTGCTGCCCTGCGAAGCGAAGATGGTGGGGAGTAACTTTTCATCCAGTGAGGAAAAACTGCTGATTACTGTAAGTAATTTCACCACTTGTTATTTCATTATCTTTAACTGCATTTTAGACTAGTTAAAAAGTTAGGATGCAAGATCAGATATTAGTATTTCCCAAACAGTGTGTTTCCAGCGGTTGCAAAACTACAACTCCCAGCATGCCCAGGGTTGCCACCTTTTGTTCATTTCAAACCCGAAAACTTCAGCGTCGCACAGCAATTTTTTGTCTTAGTTTGCATAGATGTCGCTATTAAATAACATTTCTAACCATATGAAATTAATCATAAAAGTTCCTCTTTACATCAGAGTCCACAGACTTCCCCTTTTACATCAGAGTCCACAGACTTCCCCTTTTACATCAGAGTCCACAGAGTTCTCCCTTTACATTAGAGTTCACAGAGTTCTCCCTTTACATCAGTGTCCACAGAGTTCTCCCTTTACATCAGAGTCCACAGAGTTCTCCCTTTACATCAGAGTCCACAGAGTTCTCCCTTTACATCAGAGTCCACAGAGTTCTCCCTTTACATCAGAGTCCACAGACTTCCCCTTTTACATCAGGATCCACAGACTTCCCCTTTTAGATCAGTGTCCACAGAGTTCTCCCTTTACATCAGAGTCCACAGAGTTCTCCCTTTACATCAGAGTCCACAGAGTTCTCCCTTTACAACAGAGTCCACAGAGTTCTCCCTTTACATCAGTGTCCACAGAGTTCTCCCTTTACATCAGTGTCCACAGAGTTCTCCCTTTACATCAGAGTCCACACAGTTCTCCCTTTACATCAGAGTCCACAGAGTTCTACCTTTTACATTAGAGTCCACAGAGTTCTACCTTTTACATTAGAGTCCACAGAGTTCCCCTTTTACATTAGAGTCCACAGAGTTCCCCTTTTACATTAGAGTCCACAGAGTTCTCCCTTAACATTAGAGTCCACAGAGTTCCCCTTTTAAATTAGAGTCCACTGAGTTCCCCTTTTACATTAGAGTCCACAGAGTTCTCCCTTAACATCAGAGTCCACAGAGTTCTCCCTTAACATCACAGTCCACAGAGTTCTACCTTAACATCAGAGTCCACAGAGTTTTCCCTTTACATCAGAGTCCACAGAGTTCTCCCTTTTACATCAGAGTCCACAGAGTTCTCCCTTTTCATCAAAAAGTGAAAAGAAACAAACATATTATTTTTCATATGTAAAGATAGGGATTAAAAAAAATAATCTATTGTACAGGGCCAGTGTAAGGCTCAAAAAATTATTATAGTGGTCAGATGAATAGCAACTCATTTCTCCCCTATACGTCTATCCTGTGATGTTACTCATATATACATAATTATGCAAATGATAATGGCTGCTATATTTATTCCAAAAAGCTGGTGACCAAAATGGCAACATATAAAATCTGTCATGTTACCACTGTCAGTGATTAATAAGGCGAGAATGCTTCCAATTATTGAATACCATACATTTACGTCATATATCCATAAGGGTTTAAACAAAAGTATTATAATATACTTTGTTCTTCATCTTGCAGAGGTTCCTGCAACATGGTTACGACCTAATGAGGTGCCAGCAGGATAAACAAAAAATCGTCCAGTCCGTATTGGAGGAATTACATGAGTTTCATGGCGGGTCACATGACCACATGGCCATTCTCAAAAAATGGTCAGACTTGAAGAGGCGCCACATGGACCGGGTCACACAGATCCGCGATGAATTTCATCCAGGTAAGTTATTGGTGACAGTCATGTAAGGTGATATGTAATTAACCTTAGGGCAGATGTTGTTAACCCAGACGCCATGTTGTGGTAACATATATCACCACCGAAGGTATTCATAGTACTGTTGAAAAAAGACATTATTCCATCAAGTTAAACCATGGAATTAAAGTGGTGGTGTGGTGGGTTTCAAGGGGAAAGGGTGGTATTTTATAACTCAATTACCACTAAATTCCTGTGCTAGGCGTGGGGTTATCATAGTAATCACGTGTACTCCATCAGGCCCTTTTTTTAACATGAGATCTTCAGAATAATACAAAGGAAACACAAACAGCTAATTTTACCATGGTGGCAGCCCAGCTCACACTCAGTCCCCTGTAGTGCCAGCAAGACCCTTTAGTATAACATTATCCCATTGGTTAACTGTCTATATAAATAAATGTGTATTCATATACAATACAGCAGAGTACACAGAATGTGCATATGTTATTAGAAATCATTTTTACATATATAAACATTGTGTTATTATAGGATCTCCTCTACCATCTGTGCGCCCCAAGCGCACAAGGCGACAGGCCGCAGAGGAGGAGGAGGAAGAAGAGGAGGATGAAGAGGAGGATGCAGAGGAGGAGAGGGATAAGGAGCAGCCAGGGCCCTCCGACTTACCACCCCCAGCTCCTGAGGAGCTGCAACTTCCCCCCACCCAACCTCCTGGTGAATGCCATGATGCAGAAGAGGAGCAGGAGGATGACACAGCGCCTGTGATGACCATCAGTCAGGAGGGTAAATATGTGCACAACGATTAATGACATTTCAACAATAAGATGTAGATATAAAAAAGTACAGTATTTAATCCTAATTTTTTTTTTCTTATATCCTAACAGTTTTGAAAGAGATTCAGGAGAAATCCTATGTCATGGAGAGGACCAATCAAAAAGTCCTGTCCAATCGGCGCAAAATAAAAAAATTGGACCTCGAGAATGAACAGCTGTTACAACAGCAGAGAAAAAATTTCAAGGAGCTGGCTGAGATTTACAAGCGCTTGAAAAAATCCATGTAAATATTTATATTTTTGGTTATTAAACCTGTTATTCTTTTCAAATGTTTCCTTTCTTATTGAGATTCTTAGGTCTTTCAACACATCTAACTTCACATCTAACACATCAACATCAACACATCTAACTTCATAATAACCTAAAAACATTTCATACTATTATTTTATTTAACACAAATCTAATAAAAAACAAAATACACGGACACAGACACTACTAACACAAACTAAACTGTTGAAAAATTACTATAACAAAAGCTACAATATATACATATATACATATATATATATATATATATATATATATATATATATATATAGATATAGATATAGATATAGAGAGAGAGCGAGAAAGAGAAAGAGAGTGCTGATTTGCTCTTGCAGATAGGCTAAAAGTTGCAGTAAAAAGGCCACAAACCAGGGTTTAACATAACGTTCAGTCATTTAGTCACACTTGCTGTTTGTTACGATCCGGTCTGGTAGCTTTTAGCGGATGCTGTTTGTGGATCCGCTGTGACAGAGAGGTCATGAAGCATTACTCAGCATGAAGGCAGCAGCAGTAGTATTCAAATATAAAGTAATTATCACACACACAACATTTACAAGCAGTAGTGGTAATAGTACTAGACAGCATCTAAACACTTGGGCAAGACTTGACAGCAGCAGTAGTGGTAATTGCAGCATATAGTGCCAAAGAACTTGTCACATAGGTATCTGAGCACTGGCAGCAGCAGTATAGTAGTAACAGTACCCAATAAAGTGTTGTATCACTTGTGGAAGAGGTGGCAGCAGCACAGCAGCAGCATTGGTAATTGTAGCATATAGTGCCAAAGAACTTGTCACATAGGTATCTGAGCACTGGCAGCAGCAGTATAGTAGTAACAGTACACAATAAAGTGTTTTATCACTTGTGGAAGAGGTGGCAGCAGCACAGCAGCAGCATTGGTAATTGCAGCATATAGTGCCAAAGAACTTGTCACATAGGTATCTGAGCACTGGCAGCAGCAGTATAGTAGTAACAGTACACAATAAAGTGTTGTATCACTTGTGGAAGAGGTGGCAGCAGCACAGCAGCAGCATTTGAAATTGTAGCATATAGTGTCAAAGAACTTGTCACATAGGTATCTGAGCACTGGCAGCAGCAGTATAGTAGTAACAGTACACAATAAAGTGTTGTATCACTTGTGGAAGAGGTGGCAGCAGCACAGCAGCAGCATTTGAAATTGTAGCATATAGTGTCAAAGAACTTGTCACATAGGTATCTGAGCACTGGCAGCAGCAGTATAGTAGTAACAGTACACAATAAAGTGTTGTATCACTTGTGGAAGAGGTGGCAGCAGCACAGCAGCAGCATTTGAAATTGTAGCATATAGTGTCAAAGAACTTGTCACATAGGTATCTGAGCACTGGCAGCAGCAGTCTAGTAGTAACAGTACACAATAAAGTGTTTTATCCCTTGTGGAAGAGGTGGCAGCAGCACAGCAGCAGCATTGGTAATTGTAGCATATAGTGCCAAAGAACTTGTCACATAGGTATCTGAGCACTGGCAGCAGCAGTATAGTAGTAACAGTACACAATAAAGTGTTTTATCACTTGTGGAAGAGGTGGCAGCAGCACAGCAGCAGCATTGGTAATTGTAGCATATAGTGCCAAAGAACTTGTCACATAGGTATCTGAGCACTGGCAGCAGCAGTATAGTAGTAACAGTACACAATAAAGTGTTGTATCACTTGTGGAAGAGGTGGCAGCAGCACAGCAGCAGCATTGGTAATTGTAGCATATAGTGCCAAAGAACTTGTCACATAGGTATCTGAGCACTGGCAGCAGCAGTATAGTATTAACAGTACACAATAAAGTGTTGTATCACTTGTGGAAGAGGTGGCAGCAGCACAGCAGCAGCATTGGTAATTGCAGCATATAGTGCCAAAGAACTTGTCACATAGGTATCTGAGCACTGGCAGCAGCAGTATAGTAGTAACAGTACACAATAAAGTGTTGTATCACTTGTGGAAGAGGTGGCAGCAGCACAGCAGCAGCATTTGAAATTGTAGCATATAGTGTCAAAGAACTTGTCACATAGGTATCTGAGCACTGGCAGCAGCAGTATAGTAGTAACAGTACACAATAAAGTGTTGTATCACTTGTGGAAGAGGTGGCAGCAGCACAGCAGCAGCATTTGAAATTGTAGCATATAGTGTCAAAGAACTTGTCACATAGGTATCTGAGCACTGGCAGCAGCAGTATAGTAGTAACAGTACACAATAAAGTGTTGTATCACTTGTGGAAGAGGTGGCAGCAGCACAGCAGCAGCATTGGTAATTGTAGCATATAGTGCCAAAGAACTTGTCACATAGGTATCTGAGCACTGGCAGCAGCAGTATAGTATTAACAGTACACAATAAAGTGTTGTATCACTTGTGGAAGAGGTGGCAGCAGCACAGCAGCAGCATTGGTAATTGTAGCATATAGTGCCAAAGAACTTGTCACATAGGTAAGTGAGCACTAGCAGCAGCAGCAGCATAGTAGTACCAGTACACAACTAAGTGTTTCTTTCACTCGTGGTCGTGGAAGAGGTGGCAGCAGCATAGGAGCAGCAGCATTGATAATTGTAGCATATAGTGCCAAAGAACTTGACACATAAGTATCTGAGCACTGGCAGAAGCAGCAGCATAGTAGTACCAGTACACAATTAAGTGTTTTTTTCACTCGTGGTCGTGGAAGAGGTGGCAGCAGGATAGCAGCAGCGTTGATAATTGTAGCATATAGTGCCAAAGAACTTGTCACATAGGTAAGTGAGCACTGGCAGCAGCAGCAGTGTAGTAGTACCAATACACAACTAAGTGTTTTTTTCACTCGTGGTCGTGGAAGAGGTGGCAGCAGCATAGGAGCAGCAGCATTGATAATTGTAGCATATAGTGCCAAAGAACTTGACACATAAGTATATGAGCACTGGCAGCAGCAGCAGTGTAGTAGTACCAGTACACAATTAAGTGTTTTTTTCACTCGTGGTCGTGGAAGAGGTGGCAGCAGGATAGCAGCAGCGTTGATAATTGTAGCATATAGTGCCAAAGAACTTGTCACATAGGTAAGTGAGCACTGGCAGCAGCAGCAGTGTAGTAGTACCAGTACACAACTAAGTGTTTTTTTCACTCGTGGTCGTGGAAGAGGTGGCAGCAGCATAGGAGCAGCAGCATTGATAATTGTAGCATATAGTGCCAAAGAACTTCACACATAAGTATCTGAGCACTGGCAGAAGCAGCAGCATAGTAGTACCAGTACACAACTAAGTGTTTCTTTCACTCGTGGTCGTGGAAGAGGTGGCAGCAGCATAGGAGCAGCAGCATTGATAATTGTAGCATATAGTGCCAAAGAACTTGACACATAAGTATCTGAGCACTGGCAGAAGCAGCAGCATAGTAGTACCAGTACACAACTAAGTGTTTCTTTCACTCGTGGTCGTGGAAGAGGTGGCAGCAGCATAGGAGCAGCAGCATTGATAATTGTAGCATATAGTGCCAAAGAACTTGACACATAAGTATCTGAGCACTGGCAGAAGCAGCAGCATAGTAGTACCAGTACACAACTAAGTGTTTCTTTCACTCGTGGTCGTGGAAGAGGTGGCAGCAGCATAGGAGCAGCAGCATTGATAATTGTAGCATATAGTGCCAAAGAACTTGACACATAAGTATCTGAGCACTGGCAGAAGCAGCAGCATAGTAGTACCAGTACACAACTAAGTGTTTCTTTCACTCGTGGTCGTGGAAGAGGTGGCAGCAGCATAGGAGCAGCAGCATTGATAATTGTAGCATATAGTGCCAAAGAACTTGACACATAAGTATCTGAGCACTGGCAGAAGCAGCAGCATAGTAGTACCAGTACACAATTAAGTGTTTTTTTCACTCGTGGTCGTGGAAGAGGTGGCAGCAGGATAGCAGCAGCGTTGATAATTGTAGCATATAGTGCCAAAGAACTTGTCACATAGGTAAGTGAGCACTGGCAGCAGCAGCAGTGTAGTAGTACCAGTACACAATAAAGTGTTTTTTTCACTCGTGGTCGTGGAAGAGGTGGCAGCAGGATAGCAGCAGCGTTGATAATTGTAGCATATAGTGCCAAAGAACTTGTCACATAAGTATCTGAGCACTGGCAGAAGCAGCAGCATAGTAGTACCAGTACACAATTAAGTGTTTTTTTCACTCGTGGTCGTGGAAGAGGTGGCAGCAGCACCAGCAGTAGTAAGAAAGTGGCAAATCTCACAGACAAAAGGTAACAGCACCAGTATGAGTAATATATCGGTACATAATCACTCAGCCTTTTGGCATTAGCAGTAGGAGCCCATATAGTGCCAAAATTACAAAAGCTTGAAATTGCATTAGCATGGTGATTACATTTGAAAAGCAGAATGACACAGGCCTTAAGTAGCTGTGGCACCGGGTGGAGTTTTTGGGTTGTGTTTTGCACGCCACAGGCTTTTCAAAAAAACAAAAAAATATCCACCTTCTTCCCAGCAGCAGCATAAGGAAAGGGAGATGCACTGTGATGTAAGGGAGAGGGGGAACTCCACTTCTGATGGTGGGGTAGGATGGTGGGGTGGCCTTTGACATCGAATGTAAGGGGAGGGGATGCGCTGGACATATAATATTACAGATATAACCGGCCCTTTTGAGGGCAACCATAATGCTGATGCGGACCACGATGAAATTGAGTTTGACACCCCTGGTATAAAGAGATAGGAGAGGTATTGGTAACTGACAAGGGACCATTCAGCGCCCTGAAGCGACGGCGGGTGCCAGAAAGTCACCGCCGATCCAGGACTCATTCATTTTGATGAATGTGAGTCTGTCCACGGAGTCTGTGGACAGACGGGTCCTCTTGTCCGTGACCACCCCACCTGCCGCGCTGAATGTCCGCTCAGATAGTACGCTGGAGGGGGGGCAAGACAATAACTCCAGCGCATACTGAGCGAGCTCGCGGCAGGTGTCCAATCTGGCAACCCAGTACTCCATGGGGTCGTCGGTGCTCATACTGTCAGAAGCACTGACGGACCCCATGTAGTCTGCCACCATGTGGGCCAGCCGCTGGTGGTGATGGCTGCTGCTGCTGCTGCTGCTGCTGGTACTGGGTCGCTCAGTTTGCATGAACATCCTCATCTCACCCATTAGGTCCCCTGCTCGGCTGCTGATGTTGCTGCTGGGTGCAGCCACCTGCTGGGTGAGATGAGGGGGGACAACTGGAGGCCGGGGACTTGCCTGCTCCAAACGGCTGACTAGGCATGCCTGCAGTTCCTCCATCCGGGGCTGCCTCCGTCTGGCTGGGAGGAACTGCTCCAGTTTCCCCTTAAATCTGGGATCTACAAGGGTGGCCAGCCAAAACTCGTCCCTCTCCTTGATGGCTTTAACCCGGGGGTCCCTCCTGAGGCATCTCAGCATGTGGGCAGCCATGGGGAAGAGCACAGCCCGCTGTGACTCCTCATGGCTGCCTGGGTCCATGACGTCCGCTTCCTCGTCATGGAGGCGCTGCTGTTCGCGGTCAGTCATGCCAAACCCCCGGACTATCGGTGCCCCCAACACCGGCTCTCCCTCCTGACCAGGCCCTGACTCCAGGACGCCACCAGTCACCTCTTGATCATCATCATGATCCTCCTCCTCCTCCTCGTCCTGGGCCTGGTCTTGGTGGAGCAGTGTTGCCTCCTCCTGCTCCACCAAGGCACTCTCCCCAGCTCCGAGCAGGCGATCTAGTGCCCTGTCCAGCAGGAACACTATAGGGAGCACGTCGTTGAGGCCGACATGCTCCCTGCTCACCATCTTGGTCGCCTGCTCAAAAGGGGCCAACACATGGCAGACCTGGTGTATCTGCCCCCACTCCAGACTGGTGATGTACGGGAGTGTGTGTTGTGATGGCCCGCCAGTGCCTTGCTCCAGCAGGTACTCCTTCACCGCCCTTCGCTGCTCCCACAACCTCTCCAGCATGTAGAGGCTGGAGTTCCACCGCGTCACACTGTCCACAATCAGCCTGTGAAGGGGCAGGCTGTTGTCCCGCTGCAACTTTGACAGGGACGCGGTAGCGGTTGGGGAGCGCCTGAAGTGGCTGGCAATCCTGCGTACCCTTAGCACTATGTCACTCAACCCGGGATAGGTGCGCAGGAACTTCTGCACCACTAGGTTGAGGACATGTGCCAGACAGGGCACGTGTGTCAGACTGCCAGCCTGGAGGGCGGAGAGGAGGTTGCTGCCATTGTCACAGACAACCAGACCTGCTTGGAGCCTTCGGGGTGTCAGCCACTTCTGGACCTGAGCCTGAAGTGCGCTCAGCACTTCTCGTCCAGTGTGTCTCCGTTCCCCTAAACTAACAAGCTGGAGCACGGCCTGACAGCGCACGTGCCCCACACTTGAATAGCTACGGGGGCGCTTGCTGGGAGGCTCAGCAGCTGCGGAGACAGTGGCTTGAGGGAGACCAGCACTTCTCCCCTGGACACCCCGGGGCGGCACCACAAAATCAGATGCCGCCAATCCCTCCCCGGCGCCTCGGAGGGAAACCCAATGGGCCGTGAAGCTTATGTAGCGCCCCTGCCCATGCCTGCTGGTCCAGCCATCCATTGTCAGATGCACCCTGTTGCTGACAGCATGATCCAGCGACAGGGTTACATTCTGCACAATGTGCTGGTGTAGGGCAGGGACACCAGTCCTGGCAAAGAAATGGCGGCTGGGGACACGCCATTGGGGTTGGGCCTGCTCCAACATCTGCCTGAAGGGGTTGCAGTCCACTATGTTAAAGGGAAGCAGATGTTGGGCAATAACCCTTGCCAGGAGCCCATTGAGGGAACGCACACGTCGGTCTGAAGGGGGGAAGGGAGTGTTGCGTTCAAAGGCGTCAGAAAGAGACGCCTGGCGCCGGACGGCAGTGCGGGACACCGAAGAGGAGGGTGATGATGTGGAGGTCTGGCTGTCGGTAGCAGTACCTCTACTAGAGGGAGCGGGGGGGCATGACCTGCTGGTAGCCGATGAAGCTGTGGCAGGGGCTGCTGTACCCTGCACACTTGTGGTGGTGGCGCTGCTACCACCAGCACGCTTCATCTGGTCATGCTCCTGCCAGTGATTAATCCGCAGGTGCTGGTTGAGTGCCGTGGTACCCACCCGAGCCAAACACTTCCCTCTCTTCACCTTGGCACGACAGAGCTGGCAGATGGCTACTGTCGGGTTATCTGCTACCAAGGTGAAGTAGGCCCAGAGAGGTGACTTCAGCGTCGCCCTCCTGTCAGATGGGGTGACGCTGACTTCCACCTGCTGGGACTCGGTGCGCACAGGTGGAGCTGCCTGCTGCTGCTGCTGCTGCTGCTGCTGCTGCTGACACCTCCTGCTGCCATCACCAGTGGAGACCCTGACGTTGGTCTCCCTGGTGACCTGGCGCACCGTTTCCCCAGGGTGCCTACCTTCCTCGTCGTCACTGATGCTGTGAACCGACGAGGCAGGTGGCACCCATGTTGGGTCACCCTCCTCTTCGCCCCCAGATATGTCAGACCCAGGGCTGACATGTGGTGGTCTGAAGGAGACATCTGACATGGAGCCGCTAGCCTGGCTCCGATGTCCCCTCACAGACGCATGGGTCTGACTAGGTGCTGGTGTTTCCTGCAGAAAACCACCAGCACCACCATGAAGGGAGGTCTCTGGGCTACTGACAGCCAGTACCCCATCCTCCTCCTCCTCCATTAACCCTTCAAAAAGGTCCTGACCATCAGCACATAAATCAATGTCTGCATGATCGAGGGCCTCCCCCAAGATATCCATGTCACTTTCACCATCAAACAGCATGAGGCTGGACTCGCTGGGGCTGGGTACTAAAGGCACCGGTGTACTGATGGTGGTGGTGCTACTTGGTGATGACTGAGTGGCACTGCTGTGCCCCATGTACTCCACCACTGCTGGAGCCTGTGAAGGCAATATCGGGCGGCTGCCCGAAGTAAAAAACTCCCGGATGAGGCGGACTCCCCTTCCACCCGATCCTCTACCAGTAGTAGGGGCGCGAGAGGTACCCCGTGCTGGCAGCGACCCAGCACTGGGAGTAACTCCCCTACCCCTGCTGCCACGACCACGGATGCTGCTCATGCTGATATGGGGGGTGGGTAAACTTTATTGGGGGGGGGGGTAAATGTGATAATAGAAAAAACAGGCGCGCAGACAAACAACTAGTAGCTATGCCACTAAACAACAATTAAACGAAAGGTAAATTTTTTTAAATTTTTTTTTTTTTTTAAACTAACTAACTGACTGACAGACAACAGACAAAAACTGACTGGGCAACGAATAAGAGCAATAAAGAAACTAATATAGATAGAACAGTGACTCTGCTAACACAGCAGAGCCAGAGATCTGAATAAACTAAAAATAACTTTTTTTTTTTTTTTTTTTTTTTATAAAACAGATAACTATCTAACTAAATAAACACACTAAACTAAGCTAGCTAGCTTACAGAGGTGTACAAGTACACTCAAACCTATCTATCTAACACTAAATGAAACTGGAACACAAACACACAAATAGTAGCTTTAAAAAAAGCTGTTTGGTCTCTTCTTGCTTTTAAAAAAGCAGTTTAGAAATATAAGCACTAGCAGCTGCTAATACTCAAATGAACTGAACACTGAACAGGAGCACAGAACTGAAAGGCACTGCAATGCTGATGCAATATAACACAGAGCACAGAAACACTTCTCCCTCTATATCCACCTTGTGAATCTGCAATGAGCACATGCTGGCACTTAGTTTATATAATGGTCGTGAGGCAGGTTCCTATTGGTTGATGTGGAGGTTGCTAACCTCTGACACCTGTGGAAATGGAACTCTGATTGGCTGTGATGTGAATGAAGGGCGGGGAAAAAAATCGCGCGATATTGCTATTGCCGAATATTCGCATTGCGAATATTCGGCAGCATAAAAGGATCACATGCGCTACTCGGCCCAGGGTCCCTCTAATCATACCACCATTGCTTTTACACGTCGATGGAGATCACTAGCATGTGATCTGTGTTAAAAAAAATTTGAGAAAAATCCGAATATTCGACATTGCGAATATTCGGCACAATATTCGAGATATTGCGCGATTTCTCGAATATGCAATATTCGAGCCGAATATTCGCAATTCGAATATTCGTGAGCAACACTAGTGGTTACCCATTCTCATATACAGCTGAATTGTTCTTAAGGCCGCGTACACATGATCAAATTTGTCCGCTCAAACTGGTCCGACGGACCAGTTCAGCAGACAAATCCGATCGTGTGTATGGGCTAGCGGACATGTTTGACCGGCGGACAAATTTAAAAACATGCTTTAAAATTTGTCCGCTCAAGACATGTCCGTCACCAGTGGACATATTTTCCCGCACATGCGTCGAATGGATTTGACGCACGCGCGGAAGTATTTTTCTTCCTGGTGCGGTGACGTTGACGCCGCCACGTCAACGCACCAGGAAGAAAAATACTTCTGCGCGTGCGTCAAATCCATTCGACGCATGTGCAGGAAAATATGTCCACTGGTGAGTGTACTGACCAGCGGACATATCCGACGGACATGTCTTGAGCGGACAAATTTTAAAGCATGTTTTAAAATTTGTCCGCCGGTCAAACATGTCCGCTAGCCCATACACACGATCGGATTTGTCTGCTGCGGCCTTAAGAACAATTCAGCTGTATATGAGAATGGGTAACCACCCCCTTTCCCTCATAATAATATAAAACCTTCCTACCAATATACATTTTCAGTTATTGTTATTTTGCTCATCCAGAAGTAATAGCTTGATTAATTTTCTTCTGATTTTCAGGTGTCATTTTCTCTATAAATGAAGGGATTGTGTATTTTTTGGAGGCCAACATTTATAACGCTTCCTTCAGTGAAGATGCTGCTCACTTTGTGATGATCTAGAAGCAGCAGAAAGAGTATTTCTGGAAGGAACTCTGAAGGGAAAAGCTACTTGCACTTTCATTATGGTCTTTTTTATTGTCTTTAGGGCCCCTCTGGCTTGTAAGATTGGGTTTTGCCATCCTTTTAGCATCTGGAGAAGAATATTTTTCTCACAATATTTACAAATTGCAGCTTTGCTCTCAGCAGAAATCACAATGTGGAAAAGTTTCCAAACTCTAGATGTTGATCGCACAATTTTTCTGAGAGGAGGAAAAGAAAAAAAATATTTACTGACCAGACTATAGGGAAATATTATGCTGTAAAGGTGTGAATTAAAAAAAGATAAACTAATTTGTCAAACAAATTTACCCTCTTACCTGTCAATTAAGGCCTGTGAGAACAGAAACTATCATCTACTGTATCCCAACAATCACCCAACTGTATGAGGTACAAGATGGAGCCTTTCCCCTGCAGTATCCTCTAGTGGCAGAAAACTGCATTGAGAAGTACAGAAGTGTTACTTGAATTGTATTCCAGGATGTGCTTGTCTTCAGCTGAGAGAACTCACAATATTTCATTAAGGTCTTCTTGTTATAACGTTTGAATAGTCTGTCATAGATATATTATTTTATTGTAATGGAATAATTGTCATTTCATTCATCATTGTAAAAGAACACATTCCACGCTTTTTTTTCCAATTTTTCCAGAAAAAAATAAAAATAAATATATATATATATAGAAACAAAAAAATGAGTAAAGCTTGTTTTTTTTACAGTTTTTTTCCCCAGGCCTCCCCATCTCTATGTATAACACATCACTTCTGGGTTCTTTCTAGGTAGGGGAGATCAGTGAACAGACATTTGCTGGTATCCCTCCGCTCTCCCTCATCTCTACCTGGTGGCACCCACCATGCTGGTCTTGAGTCCGCAGGTGAGGGGGGGAACATGCCAATGGCACGAGTGGTGGGGAGGGTGAGCTTACAAGGATAGCACAGAAGCACGTTGGACAGCTGTACAACATTATTTCCAGCACTGCTGCTAATGCTATATGTCAATGTTAGCAAAATGGTTTAAATAAAGCTATACTCAGGGGAAACAGGTAAATACACAGTTTAAATACATATATGGAGGCTGTTTCACCTGCCAACTTTTTTGTATTTTTGACATTCTGGGCCTGAGAGCTACACAGCCCTACCACCCAACAAAACAGATCAAGTGACCTGATATTTCTCTGCTGCAATTAGGCAATACAATTATGTTGCCTTCTTTGCCTCAAATTTGGAATGAAAAGTGAAGAAGCAGCAGTTGCTAACTTCTCTGATCGTTCCTGTTAACAGCATGTTTATTATGATCACATGTGTATGCAGCAGAGAAGCAGTAACAGATTGGCTCATTTTGCTGCTGGTGGGACAAGGTCAACCATTGCCCAGGGCAAAGATGCCAAATTGCATGGCCCCCAGCATTGGCCTTAGTGGATGCCTTAATAACCCCTAGCATAGGCATTAGTGGACACAATAATAAACCCAAGCATTGGTGTCAGTGAACTGCAATTAAAAAATCCAGCACAGGTGTCAGTGGATGCATTATTAACCCCCAGCATTGGTGTCAGTGGATGCATTATTAACCCCCAGCATTGGTGTCAGTGGATGCATTATTAACCCCCAGCATTGGTGTCAGTGTATGCAGTATTAACCCCTAGCATTGATGTCAGTGTATGCAATAGTAACCCCAAGCACTGGTGTCAGTGCATGCAATAGTAACCCTCTGCATTGGTGTCAGTGGACGCCATAAAAACCTCCAGCACAGATGTCAATTGACACATTAATAACCCCCATCACAGGTCTCAGTATATGCAATAAAACCCTCCAGCACGGATGTGGGTGCACACAGTAATAACCCCCAACATTGGTCAGTAAGGATGCACCAATACCACTTTTTTAGCATTGTGTACGAGTACTGACAACTTTTTTATGTACTTGCCGATATCAATATCTTTTTCTGGCATTTAGGGTGATCAAATGAAGAGGAGGAGGAGGAGGAGCAGAGAGGGGGGTCTCCATCATCTATCAGTGTGCTGTGTAATATTACCATCTGGAGAGATGAATAAATACAGCACTCCCAACACTCAGCACTGGCGGCCCCACAGCTAGAAGGACCATATTGTCATCCCATGTCCTCCTTCTCCTTCAGTCCCATCTCTTCTATCCCATATCTCCCTCCCCCTGCAGTCCATACAACATGTCATCTCTGATTGCTGAAAGACCGAGCCTAAAGGTATCATTTTCAGGTATCGTGCCAATACTTGTGCAATGCTCAGTTTCTGCACGGATACCGCTATCAGTGCAACCCTAGGGGTCAGTATTATAAACCCCCTCCCCCACATCAGTGGCATTGAAATGTACCTGTCATTAGGACCACAAGCATGGTGGGGGGTTAACATTCACTGCCACTGACCACCAATGCAGGGGGAGTCATTGGCAGTAAAAATAACCCTTCCATTCCCCACCAGCATTGGTGGTCATGGCAATGTTAACCCCTTCCCCAATTCAAGCTTTTTGTGCTCTGGTGTTGGACAGGGAGCAGCAGCGATACTAATCCATGACATCAAATACTGCCAACTGTGCTTAATGCAGCACACACTCACTGCTCGCTGCTTATACCACCCTCTTCCAGGCAGGTGGGCAGGATTTCCTAAACCAGCCACATCCCTATCCCTCCTACAGGGCAATCAGCAAAAGCAGGCAAAGAGGAAGCTCTTCTCCGAGTTTTTCCTGCAGTCGTGCAAACTGCCAAAAGAGGTGTGGGGTCATCCTAGTCCTGCAGCTGGAGGGGGAGGAGAGCAGAATCCTCCCTTCAGCAGCTGTTGCAGCCCTACGCTGTGCTCTGTTTTGAATGACAGACGTGGTGGCCGCTTCATTCCTGTCATTGGGGTATGATGGAGAGTAAAGCCATTCCAGCTGTTAGCACCCCCTCTCCCCATAGCGCCTCTGTGCCCAGGACACCTGTTCCTTCTGCCCACCCCTTGTCCTGGCCCTGTGCTGCACCTCTGTCTTTCAGCCTAAATGTTGCTAAATTGGAGATTACATGAGGCTGATACTAAGTTGAATTCAGGTACTCAAACTACCTGTATTTAAAAAATGCATTTGTTTATTTTATAAATCCGTCTCTGAATTGTGTTTTCTTTTTCTATTTGCCTAAATATCACCTTTAACGGGAAAATGTATTTTTGTTCAAATAAATGCCCTCTTTGTTGTGACTGAGATCCCCTTTTGCAATAGTTATTGAAGGTATTATTTAGTCATGCACATAAGCTACATTATATGCAATATATGAGCAGATCAGATACACAATATCTATCTCCTCAGGCATTTCAGTTATGTAAAAAGCAAACAACATACTGTACTTATAAACTAGATGAAAAGATATATTTGTGCTACAACATTATAATACAATGTCCCATTTTCTCATTGTCCTGTTGTAGAGAGAGCTGTGAAATATTGTAGTGAAATAATAATATAACAATCAATCAAGTAGCAAATGGAATGAATTACATTTGTTGCTTTTTCCTGAATGATAAGAAACATGAAGGTTCACAATGCAAACGTTCATTTTATGTTTGTCCTTCCAGGGTAAAAACTGTTCTATTATAAATAATAATAAATGATTAGTTTACAAACTGTTCAAATGTGAATGTGCAGTGCCAATACTGAAATACTTCTTCCCATTCCATGGGATCAATAAAAGACAGGTGCACTTTAGAATAAACTAGCCCCACCACAGGAAGTAGACAAGATGTCTACTTCCCAACAGCAGAGATATCCCCCAGTGTTTATACCCTTGGTGCTAAAGTCTTGTCCATGCCTGCAAAGTCATTTCTAGGGAAGCCGCAACCATGGATTTGTGAACTGTAAACTTTCAGCACAAAACCTTGCAAAAATAACTTTTTATGTGCTCCATAGCCTTTGTCCTTGGCCAGTTAAGTCACAAGAACCATTGATTTGAAGTAATGGGTAACCCAGCCTCTTTTCCATAAAGGGAAGGCTCACAGCAGCTTTATTGGCAGGGTGTATTGGAGTGTTGGGGAGAGTTGACAATTATGTGCAGAAAGATATGTTGGTCTCCTATGTTTATTTTTTTTTGTGATTGGAACATGTCCCCCATGGCAGTTCCCCTATTCCATTGCCTTTTTTTAAGACAATAGGTTCCTTATTAGTCCTTAAAACGGCCATAATAACACGTCACATAGATTTCAGAGGAGTTTGCAAAAACATTTGCTAAATATGGACATGATTAGCAAAACTGTGAATGAACCTCAGGCAGATTCGATCAGTCATAGTAATTTCATGTTATAAAGCACTACACAATCCTGTATAATAATAATAATAAGAATAATAATCTCCTATAAACCTGATTTGGGCTTACTCCTATGGTAGGACATATCAAAACTATGAGAAATTACTGAGCAGGTGCAGGTAACATTGGAAAAGGCTTCTCCACCAAGTGTGTAATACCATGGAAGGCCACCATCATCAAAGAAAGGTAAGTAGGGGGGGGCGTGGCTTGCGCGCGACTGTGATGGCCGCCTAAGTGAGTTGCTCTACGGATTACCGGGGGTTTTTCGGCCAAATAATCGTTTTAACCGCGAATACCGAACGAAAGTAAGATACGATCAACCGGAGGACAGTGTTCCCGATGTCGACGCGCAAACGGAAGGACCAAAAACAAGCTAAGATGTTGGCTAACATCTTGGATGCTGCAGACCGTGGGGGAGAGCTGCTTCAAGATGGTGGTAGTGACGAGGTTACACAAAAACTGGCTTCATACACGGATCTCCCTGACGATGATCCTATCACTCAGGATTCGACGGAACAACTCAAAGCTGTTCAAGAATCACCACCGAAAAGTCCTTCATTTCAAAGCCCGGCGAAAACAAAACGGAGGATTGATGACGCAGCTCCAATTCAACAGTCAGGTATAACGATGGATGGTTATGTTATGACAGGCCCCAGTACTGCGTCATCAATTTACTACTACCCCACGTCCGGGTTACCTGTAATGGATACTACGATGAAGGAAATGCTAATTTCACTGCAAACATCGCTTATTTCTAATTTGACGGACATGATGAAAAACGTATCTGTCGAATTGAAAGGTCTAAATGTTAGGGTCCTAAATGTTGAAAACACATTGGATGATCAATCTGAGACTATCAATGACCTTGTTGAGGCGTGTAAAGACCAGGCGGATGTAAATTTATGGACCAAAGCTAAAATCGCGGACCTGGAGGACCGATCAAGGCGCTGTAACGTGAAATTGCGAGGAGTCCCGGAATCCATTATTCCAAACGAGCTACACAACTATGCGGACAATTTGATTGATACCTTAGTGCCAAATGTCTCTCGGATTGAACGCACGATTGATCAGATATACCGCATACCCAAACCCAAACACCTGAATGCTTCTATCCCAAGAGACATACTTGTGAAGATTCATTTCTTCCATATTAAGGTGAGACTACTTGCTAAAGCCAGAGACTTAAAATCATTGTCTGAGCCCTATAAAGATATCCAAATGTATGCAGACCTGTCACAACATACTTTGGCCTTGAGGAGACAATTGAAAGTTACTACCAAAACTTTGTATGACCGTAAAATACAATACAAGTGGAAACATCCTGCAACACTGATAATCACCAAAGATGGAATAACCAATATCATATCTGATCCAAAGGAAGGAATGCGTCTCCTACATTCTTGGGGCATGTCGCCAGTGCTCTCTCAGGATCGAGGAAGTAAGGAGGGTTCAAAACATGTTAGCAACATCCGAGAAGGATACCTTCTTCCTTAAAAACATTAGAAGTACGAAAGAAAATGGAAGAAATGACTAAGAAAAATAAAGGGAGCATGGAATAGAAGAAAGAAGCGGTCGAGAAAAGCATGAGAAGAGAGAAAGACTGAGAATGTTGATGGGGAACTGACCTCTTCCTTTTTTGTCCTTTCCTTTATATCCTTTTTCAATATCCACGTATACCCCTGGTATCTGCTCTGCAATTTTTGTAATTTCTTGAACTTTACCCCCTTTTACTGGTCGGTTGTTTATTTATATACCCGACTTGTACTGTGCTTATTACATTCCCTTTATATTTTAGTGTATACACCACAGTTGTGGGATATGGTTTTAATTTAATATCATATACGAAGAAAAAGGGTATTGTATTACGTCTTCGTTGCTAGTTTACTTAGATTGCAATTTGTTTATCTGTTCTTTGTTCACCTTATTTGTTCTATTTCTTTTTTGTTTTGTTTACTTTCTTTTCGTTTACTTTTGTGCTAAGTTTTATTTTTCCTTTTAGAAGTTAGGCGGTGTCTGGTTAACCTACTCTATATAAATCGCTTCTAGCTCGATTATACCTGCAACATTACCTGTACCTGTCCAACTGGGTATACTCTAGACTTGTATGTATATGACCAATTGAGTCACACTTCACGCTGATATGTCCGTCAAATTTCTCTCTGTTAATGCAAATGGCTTGAACCACCCGGCCAAGAGGTCTTCTATGTGGAAGACTGCGTTAACTAATGGAACTGACGTACTTTGTGTGTAAGAAACTCATTTTACTCTTGGTAACGCTCCACAATGTCAGCATAAAAACTTTCCTCATGTTTTCAGGGCCGACTTTACTCGTAAGCAAAGAGGTATTTTAATTGCAATTCGTGACTCCTTGAATTTTGAATTGTTGAACTGCTGCTCAGATACGGGTGGTAGGTATATCATTTTGGTGTGCAAGCTGAACAATGTACCATACACACTTGTAAATGTTTACGCCCCAAATATCAGACAAATGGGTTTTCATAAGAAAGTATTGAAGAAAATACGTGAAGTACAGATGGGTCATCTTTTGATATGTGGAGACTTCAATTTGGTCCCAGATGTGGACATTGATTCTTCTTCTGGTACTAAAAGGTTTGCTTCTCCTTTATCAACATTTTTTTTGGACAACGATCTCTTCGACGTATGGAGATGTTACCATGCATCGGAGAGGGACTATACGTTCCACTCCTGGTGACATAACATGTACTCCCGAATAGATCTATTCATATCAGACAAATGGTTACTTCAAAATGTAATTGAATCACGCGTCCACACTATTACTTGGCCGGACCATGCCCCGATTAGTGTCAGAGTGAAAAATACGAACTCCCATCAAAATTCTTACATATGGCGTATGAACAACTACCTGTTACAGATACCTGATAATATACAATATATATCTCAGAAGCTTGATGAGTTTTTTTCTGACAACGTGGGTTCTGTTTCCGACCCGGCGGTATTGTGGAGCGCGCATAAATCTTTCGTGCGGGGTCTTTTCATACAACTGGGGTCACAAACTAAAAAGAAAAGATCCAAGAAAATGTATGACATAACTAAAAAACTAGAAGAATTAGATGTGAGGAATAAAAATCATCCCTCATACACCTTACGTACTGACATTTTTAAGTTAAGACATGATTTGCATTCTATGCTTATGGAGTCTTATGATTTTCGACTTAGGAGGCTGAAAGCTAACACATATGCGACGGGTAACAAAGCAGGGAAAATGTTAGCTAACCGTATCAAAGGATATAGGACTAGAACCAGGATTTCCCACCTTGTCGACCCTACTAATCAATCTAAAATAATAAATCCTCAAAAGATAGCGGATGAATTCAGATTGTATTACAGTAAACTTTACAACCTCAATAGTGATGACATTATCCATCAGCCTTCTACTAATGACATTCAATCTTTCCTCTCTCGCATAGATTTACCAAAATTATCAGCGGAAACTCTTAAAACACTAAACGCCCCTTTCACTGATTTGGAATTATCAAACACCATTGACTCCCTTCCTGGGGGCAAGGCACCTGGTCCGGATGGGTTCACTGGTGAATATGTTAAGACATTTAAAAAATTACTGATACCACATATGAGAGATACGTTTAACCACTCTGCCTCTAAATCTTCTTTTCTGGATGAAATGTTATCTGCATTAATAATAACGCTTCCCAAACCAGGAAAAGATCCAACATCTCCATCGAATTTCCGTCCTATTTCCCTTCTTAATATTGATATAAAGATATTTGCCAAGACAATAGCGAATAGGCTTGTCAACATACTCCCTACTTTAATACATATTGATCAGACTGGATTCATCAAGGGGCGCCAGGCTTCGGATGCTACTAGGAGACTGATAGATGTTATCCATAATGTGAACATGACGGGAACGCCTTTTCTGCTTCTATCTTTAGATGCAGAGAAGGTGTTTGACAGGGTCAATTGGAGTTATCTATCATTGACTCTTCAGAAATTTGGATTTGAGGGTTTTATTTTAAAATCTATAATGTCCCTTTACTCGAACCCCAATGCTCGAGTTTTGGCTTCCAACCTGCTATCTCAACCCTTTTTTATCTCTAATGGAACCAGACAGGGTTGCCCCCTGTCCCCCTTGATCTTTAACTTAACGATGGAACCCTTGGCAGAACATATCAGATCTAACTCCAAGATATCAGGGGAAACTATAGGCTCGCAAGTACATAAAATCAGTCTATTTGCTGATGATGTTATATTAATGTTAACATGTCCATTCAGTTCTTTAACTGAACTACAAGAAACATTGTCTTGGTTCAACAAGATATCTTATTCTAAGATAAACACTCTGAAGTCATCCGTTCTTGATATAGATATAGACGCAGTTTCAAGTAATCTTCTCCAACATCACTTTCCCTACACTTGGGCAGATACTGATATTCCATACTTAGGTATTCGTTTAACAAGATCCACCAAGTCTTTATTCGCCCACAATCATATTCCCCTGAAACAGAAATTGCAAATGGATTTATTAAAATTAAGTAAACATGAACTTTCGTGGTGGGGTAGACTCTCGGCGTTCAAGGTGATGCATTTACCTCAGGTTTTATACTTATTTAGGTGTCTCCCCCATCCCGACTCACGCTAGTTTTTTCAAATCTCTTCAAACAATTCTATCCAGGTATGTCTGGGGAGGGAAAAAATCCAGGTGCGCCCATCATAAGATGATTAAACATAGGATGTGGGGAGGGGTCGGTTACATTGATTTCCAGGATTACTTCTATAGCTCCATTCTAACTCAGATAAAAGAATGGTTCCATTCTACCCCAACGACGAACTGGGGTTTAATAGAATCCTCGTATGGTATTCACAAAATTACTAAATTACGGCTATTTGGAGCACAGTTAGGATTTAAAATCCCTACACATCTTCCACCTACAATGAAGATTTCTATTTCAACATGGCTTAAATTCCTAAAGGTTGCAGAACCCTCTGACCCCAAGGTTAAAGTGGAAATTCCCTTTTGTGTTTTTCAACTTGTTATAAGTCAGAGTACTATGGAACAATGGAGCACACATGGTATTGAATTTCTTCACAACCTTTTCAATGGTAGCAAACTTAAATCTTTTGAAGATATTAAAACTGAATACAGTTTATCTGATAATTGCTTATTTCAATATAAGAGGTTTATACGCTTCTTGAATAGATTTGGACGATACCAACCTTTACGTACACACTGGTGCATGGTCCTTTTTAACGGCGCTAGTATTAGGGAAAAAAGGTATCTCCCTCTTTTACAATATACTTCAACAAAAGAGAAGGTTTACAAAATCCTCTTCCCACTTTCGATGGGAAGAGGATTTGGGACATTCATTTACTGACGACCAATGGTATGTTGCGTGTAAAATGAATCAATCAGCCTCCAAATGTACGTCCCTATGGGAACTGTCAGTTAAGATTACATTGAGGTGGTACTATACACCTGATATTTTATCCAAGTTTGGTAACCAGCACTCTGACAGATGTTGGAGACAGTGTGGAGCTAGGGGAGACCCTCTCCATATTTTTTGGAACTGTCCTAAAATCATGGATTACTGGTTAAGCATATTCGATATTTTAATGACTATGACAGGTACTAAAATACAACCTAGCCCAGAGTTGGCTTTGTTGTCCTTGGGTATAGACGATTTTCCGCTCATTCTACGTAAATCTATTATACACTTACTTCTTGCTGCCAGGCTATCAATCACAAGGCGATGGAGGGATTCTTCCCCTCCATCTGTGCTTGAAGCTGTCGATCTAACGAATCTACATATGACATATGAGCGTTTATTGGCTAAATCCATGAATACTTTACACAAACACGATATCTCGTGGGCTCCTTGGAAAAAATGGCTAGATCACAATGTTTAATAGTTCACTTAGACACCAGTTTTCTGAATATTATATTCCCTTTTTTATATAAATAAAGAACGGGAGAATGTACCAATTGATACATTGAGGATACTTGTTTACTGAATAACTTATGCACATAACAGCTTTCCTCTCTTGTACGAAAACGTATTGCTGTATTGATACATATTTATTGATTCCTACTTGTATGAATCTTTTTGTTTATTATTTTTATTTATCTCTAATTTTAAACGAAAATATCTGTTTATATTTGAAGAATCTACCTGTATGTAATACGTATATTTGTATTTTTAAAAATGGAAAATTCCAATAAAAACATTGAAACAAAAAAAGAAAGGTAAGTAGGTACCTGGGTGGGGTGGTTAGCTTAGTGGGTAATTACGTTTTTATTCCAAAGTGAACTTAAACTTATTGGATAAGGCAAAGCAATGATTATGTGAAAAATGCAGTATCCCATACCTCCAAAATATAATTCAAAACTCAATTTTGTCTGGGTTTTGTATTAACTTATGAGAGAGTACAGTTAGTTGAAATTTGATTCGTTTTTATAGGTTAATGATAGAGGTGAGTGATAATTATATTCACCAGCAGGCTTGCAGATCTATCAGTACTCTGATGAGTCATGGTTCACTGATCTGCTTTAATGCGTATTTGAAAATCTGACCAATTTTCCACATACTGCATAAATCATAAATAAGCGTGGATTCCATGACTCATAAATTACACTACAAAAAATGTATCTTACTACAAGGACAACTGAAAAATCGATATATTATTATAAAGTTATATTGCATTCAGAAAGAACGATCAAATCTTAGAGCTTTGAACGTAAAGTGGATAATTACTGGTACCTATGGTAACCCTAAAAACTTCACATTTTACCCAGGCTTCACAATGGGTTATCCAACTGGCAGTGCCCATAACGCCACAACTCAACAAGCATTGTAATGTGAAGTCACAGACTTAAAACTGTTTCTAAGTCGCTGCTACTTTGATGAATCTTTTGTTATGCCAACCTGCCTTTTACTACAGCTATAGACTTAATAAAGAGGGAGCTGAAAAGTTACAAACCCACCTCTGCTTTGTAGGTCTTCACAGCCAGCAGGCTGATTGGAAAAAAAAAAAATAGCAAATTTCCCCATCCACACAAGCAAAGTGGATGGAGTAATCTTCCCCACTGCACTATTATATTCTGATAGCAGGTATTCCTCTTCTATCAGAATACACTGATCTGTGCTGCATCCAATTGGCTGCAAGAGCTGATTTACCAAAAATATACCAGCAGTCTGGTTTGAAAGGAATTGATCATTAAATTGACTCTTCTCCAACAGGAACTGCCATAGATGGATCTAAACTCATCCAGTCCCTACTGGACTGGCCACATTTTTATCCATCTATATGGTTAACTGACAGTTTCAGCTTCCAGTAAACAGTTCGCAGTTGCATAATGTGGCAGGGAAACCAATGCATTACCACCAGTTGCAATCTTTAAGGCCCCATGCACACGAGACGCTGGTAAACTCAAGTTCAGAGCCATTTGGGCATTTTTTTCAACTTCCCCTGAACACATTTAATGTTATCCTATGTGTCCATGCACACATTCATGTTTTTTTGCATTTTAAAGCAGTTGGGTTTAGGCTCGTTTTTTCAGAAGCAAAAAAATGGGTTCAGACGCAAATGTTTTCGCGTTTCAGACGCAAATCGCGGAAAAACGCCACTAATTGCGGCAAAACGCGGTACCAGCGTTTTTTAACGCGGTTTCGTTTATAGGCGTTTTTAAAGGTGACCTATTTTTTTACATTAGAAATCTCAAAAATGATGGCAAATGATGAAAAAGCAATAAAAAAAACTTAAACAACTCTAATTGATTGCATTGGATTGTGGACAATCCACAACTTGTGGCAGGTGACGTGGCCAGATGACATGGCAGCTGACGTGGCCAGGTGACGTGGCCAGTGGACAATCCACAACTTGTGGCAGGTGACGTGGCCAGGTGACGTGGCAGGTGACGTGGCCAGGTGACGTGGCAGATGACGTGGCAAGTGGACAATCCAAACCTTGTGGCAGGTGACGTGGCCAGGTGACATGGCAGGTGACGTGGCCAGGTGATGTGGCCAGTGGACAATCCACAACTTGTGGCAAGTGGTATGGCCAGGTGACGTGGCAGATGACGTGGCAAGTGGACAATTCACAACTTGTGGCAAGTGACATGGCAAGTGGACAATCCACAGCTTGTGGCAGGTGATGTGGCAAGTGACACGCTAAATACAAGTACACTGCTGCTCTTTCAGCTGCTACTCACTTTGGTCTCACAAAATGGCTGAAATGGTTAAATAATATTGTCTTTTGAGCTTAAGGAGGGTCTTATGATGTTTCTTAACTAAACGCTTATAAACGCAAATGCGGCAAAACACGGTAAAACGGGGCAAAACGCCGCGAAATTCACGGCAAAAACTGGCATTTCTGTATTTGTTGCTGTTGCAGATTTCCCCCTCACTTCCTTTCGAGGGAAATTGTTGTCATTCTGACAATCAGGGCTTTTTTTCACCTGGAACTTGGTAGAACTTAGTTCCACCACCTCTGGCTCGGGCCCTCTGCTCCCTGCTCACTACTACCACTTGTAAACACAGAAGTCCGGCTTCTGTGCTTACAAGTGGCAGTTTGTCTCCCAATGGCTCCCATAGACCTGATCTCCCGATTGGCCCCTACTGAATGCAGGATGGGCACAAGGGAGTTTCAGGTGCCGGGGTGAAGTGCGGATGCTGACACCCCCACTGGATAATCTCCCAGGAAGTGAGAGAGGTAGAGTCAACTACAGTGTGTGGGGAGGTACTAAAGACTGGGTGCTTCAGTGTAATTCAGACACAAAAGTAAGACATGTGGAAGATAGTGGAGCTTTTAAGGAGGTGGGGAGAAGATGGGGGGGCATAGAAGTAGGGGGGTTATTGCTTGCAGAGGTCAGACCTGAAAAGGGGTGAAAGTTAGATGTGGATGGGGAATGCAGAGGTAAGCAACTGTGGAAGAATGCTGAACTCTGAACTCTGTATGCAGTGCAGCCCCAAATACTGCATTCTGTAACCCGCCCTTCCTGAATTCTGCACTCTGTATGTAATGCACTCCTTTAAGACCCTCCCACTGCTAGCGACATTTGACCACACCCACTCTATTTGATGCGTTTTCGAGGGTGTGGGTCTTTTGAGGGGGTCATGTTAAAGTTCCTGTACCTATTTTCTGAGAAAAAAAAGCCCTGCTGACCTGGTGCTATTCCTTCCCTGCTCAATCCAAAACAAGATAACACATTTTTGACCTGGCTTACAATTAAGTATATAAAAATAAAAAAATGAAGAAATTATGGTTCAGTGAATGTGTGTGTGTGGGGGGGCATGATTACATTGGTTGTCAGTGTAACTTCCTCATTACATTTGCGATCAGCGTACATTTTCCTTCACATTGGTGGTAAGTGCAGAATTGCCCTTACACTGGTGGTCAGTGTAAATCCCCCCTAACATTGGTGGTCATTGGAGATCATGGAGGTCATTGTATATACCTCCTTACACTGGTGGTTGGTGTAAATGCTCCTATTACATTGCCGTCTGGGTAGAAATCCCTCTTTATATTGATGGGTGGTGTAAAACCCTCGTTACATAGTGGTCTGTGCAAAGTCCCCCTCACATTGGTGGTCAGTCCACTGTGTGTAGACAGTGAGGAGATAATGTCTTATAACTTTTGGCAACCAATCAGTGAGCAGTAATGATGTGCACTAACCTCATGCAACCAATCATTGAGCAGTAAGGTTATACATTAACCTATTGTAACCAATCATTGAGCAGTAATAATGTAATGTGAAGTAACCCCTAGCAACCAATTGGTGAGTAGTAAGGATTTCCTTAGATTGGGGACATCTTCCAAAAGAGTTGTCAGCTGCTATCTGTTTTGTCCATCCAGAATCTTCAGACAAGCTGAAGTGACTTGCCATTGGGATTTCACACGCTCTAACGATCTGCCTAATAAGTAGATCCACCGGTTCCGGTAAAAGTATTCTACCTTACTCCTTTACAAGAAGTCTTATGAGAGGACCCTTTTTGTTACACGTCTGGTTTCATCATTCCATTCTATGGCTTTTTGAACAGACTTTTTATGTGGACTTATTTATATTCACTTTGATTGCGCTTTGAGGTCAATCGTATGATTTGGTCTCTCCTAATTTTAGCGCTACATTTTCTATTACAGTCACATTTCATTTTAGTCACATTTTATGTAGCTGCTTCCATTTGTTTTGTTTTTTCACCTATTGGTTTACTTTTTAGACCAGCGCAATATTTTTCCTTCCCTTCCCATCTTACACGCTCCTGACTCCTGCATCCTGTATGTTACATACTTTTGACATCTGCAGTCTCTACAAATTACACTACACTACATTATACACTCCAGACCCATGCACTGTGGACATTATACACTCCTAAACCCTGCATTCTGTAGGTTGCATACTCCTGATCCCAGCACTCTGTATGTCATACATTCCTGACCACTGCATTCTGTACAGTACACAGTCCTTACCCCTGAATTTTGTACATTACACACTCCTGACTCCTGTGCGCTGACACGATTTACAATTAACGCAAGGAAAGCAGCAGATTATTAGCTTTTACCACAAACTAAGCTCTGTGATCCTTATTTGCCCTTATTTTGTAACACTCTAATCTGCACATTATAAAAATATTTTAGAAAATGGACTTGAATGCTTTATGGCGCTTCTTTATCTCATGACATGCCCTTTCCTTGATAGTTTCACAGTAAATTATATGCATTAATGGGCAAATGCATGGATCACCTTCAAAACCAGGGATCTCAAAACATCCAGAGAGAAGATATCTCAGGAAATACTGCAGGTGAGACGTTTTATGGTGGAAATAAAATCCAGTAATGAATTCTTCACAAGCTTCATAAATCGAATAATTGCAAATCAAAACCCACTGGCTCATTAATTTAGTGATACTGGAGATTGCCGGTACACTACAAGTTTTTCCCATAATTTGGACTGTGTACATATTCTCCTCCCTCTGTCTCTGGCATTTGCAATAAATTTTTAAAGTTCATCAGTTGATGATACTCTGTGAAGGAATGGAATTTTTGGAGGTCAGTGAATACGTTTTTTCCTCTTAATCCTGGATACATGCAGGAACATTTTTATTTTTTTATTTAACAAAACATTAGCAACATACATTCTGGCTTTTACTCATTTATTGCTGGACTTAGGCATTTTTTACACTTTCTAACTGTCAATTTTTGTACAACGCTACTGATTTGTGCTATGTATTAAAGGAAACCTACCATGAAAGAAATAGAGGGACTGCTAAAAATGTTATTTGATTTTGCCTCAGTATGTTCACTAACAAATGTACCTAGCTTTTCCTGAGCAAAGCAAAAATGGAAGCCTACATATTTGTCTCATGACAAAAAGGAAGACCGTTTTAAAGATTTTTATTTTAAGTTACACGTCAGTCAGTTCATTCCATTTCATTTTATTTGTAGTTATTTGTAATCTTGCCTTTTAAAAATCAGACCCTGGTAAAACGTACTCTCCCTGCTTGTATACTTAACCCCTTGACCTCCGGAAGATTTACCCCCCTTCCTGATCAGGCCATTTTTTGCGATACGGTACTGCGTTATTTTAACTGACAACTGCGCATTCATGCAATGCTGTACCTAAACAAAATGTATGTCTTTCTTTTTCCCACAAATAGAGCTTTCTTTTGATAGTATTTGATCACCTCGGCGGTTTTTATTTTTTTGTGCTATAAACAAAAAAAGACAATTTTGAAAAAAAAATTAAAAATGTACTCCCTGCAATAAAACATATATATATATATAAAAAAAAAGGTAATTTCTTAATCAATTTAGGCCAATATGTATTCTGCTATATATTTTTGGTAAAATAAATCACATTAAGCGTCTATTGATTGGTTTGGACAAAAGTTATAGCATCTACAAACTATGGGATGTTTTGACACTTTTTGGTGACCAGTGAAACTACTACAGAAATCAATGCTAAAAAATATGCACTGTCACTGTACTATTGACACTGGCAGAGAAGGGGTTAACATCTGGGGCGATCAAAGGTTTAAATGTGTTCCTGACCGGTGCTTAACTACTGTGGGGGAGGTGCTTGTATTAGGAGAAGGCATGCTTAGAAGAGACACAGATCCAGCAGAGACACAGATCCATGCCTTCTGTAGTGACATAACTGTGATTTGCCTTTTTTCTCTTCATCGGGTGCCCCCACAGAGAGCCTCTTTCCCTCAGGAAATCTTTGCAGGCGAGCTCATGAGTCCTGCTGCTGTGTCCATTGACACAGACAGCAGGACTCAGCCCCACCCCCTGCTCTCATGTCATTGGATTTGATTGACAGCAGTGGGAGCCAATTTACACCATACTGAGATCCCAGGGACACCATACTGAGATCCTATAAACCAGGGATCCACAAACTACGGCCCTCCAGCTGTTGCGGAACTACAAATCCCATGAGGCATTGTAAAACTCTGACGTTCACAGACATAATTAGGCATGATGGGAATTGTAGTTCCTGAACACCTGGAGGGCCGTAGTTTGAAGACCCATGCTATAAACACTATACTAAGATCCCATGGTCACCATACTGAGGTTCCATGCTTGTTACCAGGCCACCTGCCTCGACCATCAATCTATCTAATGAGGACGGAATGCTCACTGACGGGTTCAGGTAAGAAAAATGGGGCTCTGGGGGGCAGCTGCAGCACAGAAGATTTTTCACCTTAATAGATAGAATGCATTAAGGATGAGGATGAGAGGGCGGTCCCAGCACACTGTGCAGGGACCGCCCTGTCAGATCTCCGCTCTCCCCTATGGGGGGATCGGATGAACACAGACCGTCTGTCTGTATTTATCAGATCCGATCCGCAAACGGAAGGAAAAATAGGGTTTTCCTCCGTCTTCAGGATCGGAGGAATGCGGAACCGGGCGTGATCGGGTGTCAGCGAATGCTCATCCACTGACACCCGCGATCTCATAGGGACCAATGTATGTCCCTTTTTCATCCGTACACGGATGGATGAAAAAGCGGACATACGGTCCTTCGTGTGAAAGGGCCCTAACAATGTCTTCATCCAGATCAGGCGCAAAAAGGTGACTTGAGTATAAGCCGAAGGGGGCATTTTCAGCACAAAAAAATTTGCTGAAAAACTTGGCTTATACTCGCATATATACGGTAATTTACAAAAAATGATTGCAAAGGTTTTTCCCCTCTAAAGCTCATTTTCTTTAAATTGAAAGTACAATACTCACCTCCTCTCAAGTGCTGTCCCGTGCAGTAATCTATTTTGAAATGTTCTATGTTGAATAAGGACCAGTGCCATTAAACCCAGAGGACTAAGGGCATGCTGTGGGTGCAGAGCAATATAAGCTTTGTGAGAGGGGTGTCACTATGGTACCCCACATTCAGTGTAAAATGGTGCCTACAGCAGCATTGACAGCATCTCATCATTGCCACTTTCTTTATCATTGAAAACTGCTCAGCCTAAAGAAAAGATTAAGCAGAAGGAGACCCTATGGCATCACATGACCGGACTCAAAACTTTTTGAAAAGGTGAGTTTTGGAATGAGTGGGGAAGGATGAGAATCTCTGTCTGTGAACCTTTAAAGGGATTTCCCCTGTCTTTTAGTTCCCTTTGCCAATTAAAAGAAGTCAGAGCAATATTATACAGGGTGCTTTCAATTGCCTAATCTCTTGAACTTAAAGGATCACTAAAGGATTTTTTTTATTTTTTTTTGCTGAAATGACTGTTTACAGGGTATAGAGACATAAAAGTTAACTGATTCCTTTTAAAAATGATTAAAAATAGATAAAAATCAATCATATAATATGCCTCTAGTTTCACTTTTGTTTTTAAACTGTTTTTGTGTTTATGTGAAGTAGAGAGAGAGACAGAACAAAAACAAACAAATCCAGGGCAGTGTTTTGTTTTTAAATTGAATCCCAGGGCAGTGTTTTGTTTTTAAAATGAATCTGATTCTGAGGAGTTTTAGACACACAGCTTGGACCACAGTGAAAAGCTGCCATGAGATTTTTCATAAGGAGCCAGACAAGCAGGAAGTGTGGAGATCAGAGCAGAATTACAGTAACTTCAAAGCAAAAACGAACAATGAGAACATGAAAACAGCATTGCATTAAGGTAAAGGAAGCTATTTAGCTATTTTTTTTTCCTTTAGTGATCCTAGTGGTTGTAAATGTACCTCCTCTTCTGGGAACCCAGAAGAGGAGGTTCAGGGCCACTCGGTGCACAGAGCAGGTATGACATCTTTGTTATTTTTAAAAAAAAATAATCCCTTTAGAATCACTTTAACTCCGAGATAACAGTCACCTCATTTGCAACACATTTAAGCCCAACTCCAACCAAATATACATTTTTAGCTTAAGATAGTCAGGAAGTGACTAGAGATAGTCAGGAAGTGACTAGAGAGAGTCAGGAAGGGATAGAATCTTAGTTTAAATTGTATTAATCTGTGTGTGGTAAGGTTTCTGCTTACTTTCTGCCTATCTTTCACAATGGGAAGTGTGGGAGAATTCCTTCCACGTGGGCACAGGTAGCAACGTTTTCTAGTAGGATTCAGAAGGTTTAGATCTTTTCTGCTGTGTTTCCCTTGGGGAAAAATTTCCCCTCACTTCCTTGTTTTTTGCATTTTCAATGATATCACCTTTTTTTCCCCTAAAGGATCAGTAAAGATAATATTTTTTTTTAAATAACAAATGTTATACTTACCTCCACTGTTCAGCTCGTTTTGCACAGAGTGGCTCCGAACCTGGTTTTCTGGGGTCCCTCGGCGGTTGTCTCTGGCTCCCCCCTGCAAGGACTCAACACCTTCATGCGAGCGAGCTTGCATGGTGTTGAGTTATTGCAGGCGCGCTCCCGTGATACAGCGGTGGCCACAGCCGCCGACTGTATCACTAGGCCCCGCCCCCGGCACGCCACGTCATTGGATGGGATTGACAGCAGCCCCAGCCAATGGCTGCGCTGCTTTCAATCCATCCACTGTAGTCAATCAACGGCCATGCTCAGCGGAGAAGAGGATGTCGGGGGCGAGAGCGGGACTTTCGAGGGGTCTGATAAGTATAACGGGAGGCTGGGGGCTGTATGTCGAATGTTTTTTCACCTTAATGCATAGGATGCATTAAGGTGAAAAAACTTTTACCTTTACAACCCCTTTAACTGCTGTCATAGTAATGAAGACTTGGAAGAGTTGTAAAAAGATGTGTTTGTAAACAACCTTTTCATCAAAATGTTCGGTCACCCATGTTTTTATCATCAGCTGCTCTGGAGCGTATCTGCAATTGCCATTACTTTTACAGGAGCATATATTATGTCATAGTTAAGTCATATTTCTGTAAAAGCGGCAACATTCTTTGTGGTCTTGTGGGAATTTGATTAATAGATTTTGACAGAATAGCTTCCAGTGGTTAATGGTCAGAGTACATCATTACACTGGTTTCATAGATGTACTGGTGTCATTACGTCCTGCAATAACAATTGCTACAGTTCCTTTTCAGTCCATGCATATTTTTATTCTGCACCTGATTATGATTTTGATGCAAAATAAAACGTTTTTTTTTTTTTTTTTAATACATAGAGTGCTGTTTTACTGTGTTTACTGTGTTAATAAACTCCAACGAGCAGGGTCCTCTGATTCCTCCTGTATGGAATAGTATTGTAACTGCACTGTATGCCTTCATGTTGTAGAGCACTGCGCAAACTCTTGGTGCTATATAAATCCTGTATAATAATAATATTAATGATAAAGATTCTAACATATTATTCCCAACACATACATTCCTGTAGAAATGATTGTGTATGTAGACATGTGCTGCAGAGACTATCCGCTGGAACCGAAGACAATCAGAGTAAAAGAATGTACCAGAACACAACGGATCTCTAAAATGGGTCCAGTGATTACATTGGGGTTGAGTTACTAAAGCTGGAGAGTGAAAAATCTGGTGAAGCTGTGCATGATAGCCAATCAACATCTAACTTCAGCGTGTTCAATTAAGCTCTGAGAAAGAAACCTGGAAGCTGATTGGTTTCTATGCAGACCTGCACCAGATTTAGCTTTCTCCAGCTTTAGTAAATCAACCCCATAGTTACAGCAGAAAGAATTTTTTAAGCCTCACAGAACCCCTTTATCAGACACTGGGGGTTATTTACTAAAGGCAAATCCTCTGTGCACTACAAGAGCACTGCACATGCCCTTGGAAGTGCAGTCACCTTAGATCTGAGGGAGACATGCAAGGAAAATCAAAAACAGCATTTTTACTTGTACATGATTGGATGATAGAAATCAGCCGAGCTTCCCCTAATTTCAGATATTCTCCTCAGATCTACAATGACTGCATTTCCAAGTTCAGTTGTAGTGCACAGTAGATTTCCCTTTAATAAATCAACTCCAATGTCTTCACATACCTGGTGAAGGGGTCCTGAGAGGCTCTGATACATTGCTATTGCTATAATGATGTGAAGGCTGAATAAAGAATTGGACCCATTTTGGAGACCCATGGTGTGTTGGTGAGATTATTTCATTTCCAATGTACATGTAATAAAAGTTAATGTGCATAAAACAGGTATGCACAGAGAAGCACAGTAGCTTAGTTGTTAGGGAAGTTCTTATGACACCCATCAGTTCACCTAACACTTTCATACATACAGTGCCTTATAAAAGTACTCATACCCCTTGACATATTAATTAAAGCTGTTCTGTGAAGGCCTCAACGGTTTGTTAGAGAACCTTAGTGACCAAACAGCATCATGAAGGCCAAGGAATACACCAGACAGATCAGGGATAAAGTTGTAGAGAAGTTTAAAGTAGAGTTAGGTTATAAAGAAATCACCCAAGCTTTGAACATCTTACGAAGTACTGTTCAATCCATCATCAGAGAATGGAAAGAGTATGGCACAACTGCAAACCTACCACGACATGGCCATCCACCTAAACTGACAGGCCAAGCAAGGAGAGCATTAATCAGAGAAGCAGCCAAGAGGCCCATGGTAACTTTGGAGGAGCTGCAAAGATCCACGGACCAGGTGGGAGAATCTGTCCACAGGACAACTATTAGTTGTGCACTTCCCAAATCTGGCCTTTATGGAAGAGTGGCAAGAAGGAAGCCATTGTTGAAAGAAAGCCATAAGAAGTCCAGTTTGCAGTTTGTGAGAAGCAATGTGAGGGACACAGCAAACATGTGGAAGAAGGTGCTCTGATCAGATGAAACCAAAATTAAACTTTTTGGCCTGAAAGCAAAACGCTATGTGTGGCAGAAAACTAACACTGCACATCACACTGAACATACCATCCCCACTGTGAAACATGGTGGTAGCAGCATCATGTTGTGTGGAGGCTTTTCTTCAGCAGGGACAGTGACACGTACCTTGGAGATGAGCCTGACCTGCAGAGGGAGACCTCTCATACAGCCCTGGTTCTAGGATCACTGGAGTTGGGACAGTTACCGTAGGAGCACAGTGAGGTATGAGTGCCTGCTGGGTACTCTAAGACCGAAGATGATGACCACTGAGAGAGGCTGGAACTGGCTGGAGTACAGAGGATGCAGGTCTGCTGTATGCAGGTCAGTGGATTCAGGTTAGCAGGATGCAGGTCAGCTGGATGCAGGTCAGCTGGATGCAGGTCAGCGGGATGCAGGTCAGCTGGATGCAGGTCAGTGGGATGCTGGTGTGCCCGAGAACAGCAGGTGCACACAGGTGCAAACGGCAGGCAGAAGAAGGGTCAGACAAGCCAGGTCTTACACAGAGGATCAGTTCAGGCAGGAGCAGCAGGCAGAGGATGGTCAGAGTTCAGGCTGGTTTTGGCAACGGGAGATCAGGCGATTTAGCGCTAACAATAGCACCTGTAAAGCGCTTGACACTCGAGCGTTGCGTTGGCAGGACTTCAAAAAAGTCCTACAAGCAGCTTATTTGCAGCGCTTTAGGAGTGGTGAATACATCACTCCTAAAGCGCCCCTGCCCATTGAAATCAATAGGCAGCACCGCTGACCACTTTTTTACCCGCTAGCGAGGGTTATAATCTCTCCACTAGCGACCGAAAAGTGCCACAAAAACTAAGGTAAATCGCAGCTAATTTTTTTAGCTTTACCGCCAAAGCTGGCAGCGTGAAAGTGCCCTAAACATACAGCCAGAGCTGCAATGGAATGGTTTAGATCAAAGCATATTATTGTGTTAGAATGGCCCAGTCAAAGTCCAGACCTAAATCTAATTGAGAATCTGTTGAAAATTTCTGTTCACAGAAGCTCTCCATCCAATCTGACAAAGCTTGCGCTATTTTGCAAAGAAGAATGGGCAAACATTTCACTCTCTAGATGTGCAGAGCTGGTAGAGACATCCCCAAAACGACTTGCAGCGAAAGGTGTTTCTACAAAGTGTTGACTACAAATGCACATAACACTTTTCACATTATTTGTAAAAATTAAAACCATTTAATATTTTCTTTCTACTTCACAATTATGTGCCACTTTGTGTTGGTCTATCACATAAATTACCAATAGAATACATTTACATTTTTGGTTGTAACATGACAAAATGTGGAAAATTTCAAGGGGTATGAAAACTTTTTCAAGGCACTGTATAATTCAGCCATTTCAAATGCAAAAATGGAAAGGATTTATTTAGAGTAGAATAAATCTGCATGCTTCTTGCCCCTTTGTAAGCTAAAATTCCACCATCCATGTGCCCATCTTGTCCAATGCACATAGACCTGAATAGGCTGTTCTTGCACCAATTAAATAAGGCCCTGTTTTAGTTTATTAAAAGTTGCTCCATGGATGTAAACACAACAGGAGGCTGCCATCTTCAGAAAGAGGTAAGTACCCAAAGTGTGGGTTAAACAAAGAGTAGGTTAGGGGGCCTAGGAACTTTTATTCTACAGTGAATGTGTTATTTAAAGCACAACAAATTAAGGAAATTTGGACTTTTGCAGTACTATATATTCCAAACCTATACCCATATAAAAAATATCTATTTTATATAAAACAATAGTTATATAATAAAATTGGATATTTGCTAAACATAGATATATACCTCCAAGCATATACCCTAAATTTTCATGTTAGAATTAGTATCCAAACATACTGCCAGTATCTATCTATCTATCTATCTATCTATCTATCTATCTATCTATCTATCTATCTATCTATCTATCTATCTATCTATCTATCTATCTATCTATCTATACAGTACAGACCAAAAGTTTGGACACACCTTCTCATTCCAAGAGTTTTCTTTATTTTAATGACTATGAAAATTGTAGATTCACACCGAAGGCATCAAAACTATGAATTAACACATGTGGAATTATATACATAACAACTGAAAATATGTCATATTCTAGGTTCTTCAAAGTAGCCACCTTTTGCTTTGATTACTGCTTTGCACACTCTTGGCATTCTCTTGATGAGCTTCAAGAGGTAGTCACCTGAAATGGTCTTCCAACAGTCTTGAAGGAGTTCCCAGAGATGCTTAGCACTTGTTGGCCCTTTTGCCTTCACTCTGCGGTCCAGCTTCACCCCAAACCATCTCGATTGGGTTCAGGTCCGGTGACTGTGGAGGACAGGTCATCTGGCGCAGCACCCCATCACTCTCCTTCTTGGTCAAATAGTCCTTACACAGCCTGGAGGTGTGTTTGGGGTCATTGTCCTGTTAAAAAATAAATGATGTTCCAACTAAACGCAAATCGGATGGAATAGCATGCCGCTGCAAGATGCTGTGGCAGCCATGCTGGTTCAGTATGCCTTCAATTTTGAATAAATCCCCAACAGTGTCGCCAGCAAAGCACACCCACACCATCACACCTCCTCCTTCATGCTTCACGGTGGAAACCAGGCATGTAGAGTCCATCAGTTCACCTTTTTTGCGTCTCACAAAGACACGGTGGTTGGAACCAAAGATCTCAAATTTGGACTCATCAGACCAAAGCACAGATTTCCACTGGTCTAATGCCCATTCCTTGTGTTCTTTAGCCCAAACAAGTCTCTTCTGCTTGTTGCCTTTCTTTAGCAGTGGTTTCCCAGCAGATATTCTACCATGAAGGCCTGATTCACACAGTATCCTCTTAACAGTTGTTCTAGAGATGTGTCTGCTGCAAAAGGTGTCTACTTTGAAGAACCTAGAATATGACATATATTTTCAGTTGTTTCACACTTTGTTCGTATGTATATAATTCCACATGTGTTAATTCATAGTTTTGATGCCTTCAGTGTGACTCTACAATTTTCATAGTCATGAAAATAAAGAAAACTCTTTGAATGAGAAGGTGTGTCCAAACTTTTGGTCTGTACTATATATCTGTTTGTTAGTAGGTCCAAAAATCTAACAGAGGAGGTAGGAAAAGCTGTACATTTCACACATACTATTGTATTATTTGGGTGGGTTCAGATTTTAATGTGTATATATATATATATATATATATATATACACAGTTTAAGTATACAGTACATTCACAGTATGAGTATACGGTGAGTGATAATGTGCTTTGACATTTATTCTAGGTTGAGAATTGTGTTTATTGTCTTGGTGGGTTATGTCTATTTATATGAGTTGATATCCTGATTTTATTTTTCTTCGTAAATAATAAATAAATATATATACAGTTTAAGTATACAGTACATTCACAGTATGAGTATACGGTAAGTGATAGTGTTCTTTGACACTTATTCTAGATTGAGAATTGTGTGTATTGTCTAGGTAGGGTATGTCTATTTTTATGAGTGGATATCCTGATTTTATTTTTCTTTGTAAATAATAAATAAATATTGTTTTATAAAAATAAAAACATTTTTTTTTCTTTTTTCATTTTGTATGGTTTTTGATAGAAATGTATAGTACCACAACATTTGATTTTATTTCATATGACTTATAAGACTGCTTGGTTGCATACTCTTTAAAGGAAACTGAATCACTAACTCAAAGTATCCTGCAAAAGAAGGGGCAGGATGTTGAAATCTAAAACTGTACTAGCTAGGGTGCCCCCTGCTGGCCACTGTAATTCCCCCACAGACCCTCACTGCACTTCAGAAGACAGAAGTGACATGGCAGATAGCAGGGTATGTGCTATCAAACATACCGGTACTCAGAAGTGTTGGATAGCAGCAGCTCTGCCAGAAAGTGAACTTTGAACACATGGCCCACTGGAAAGTTCAGTATTCCTTTCTCTTGCAGACTAGTTTCAGGTTTATCACATAATAAGTGACAGGGTCACTTTAAGGCTACCAGGAAAGTTGATATATGTGAAAAGTAGCCACAGAACTATTTAACACTCTGATAAAAAAAATGAATTGAAACTGCAAATACCAAACATTGTTCCAAAGGAATTACTTCTATCGTAGGACATTGTAGTTGTGCAATATTTTTTCTCTGTAAATAAAGAAATCCATAGAGGCTGGAAGGGAAAATCAAACATATCAGGCTTGATGTATTGTGAACATGCTTGTCTCCATTCCATTGCAAAGATAGGTATGTATTTCTCTGGGGTGGTTATATTGCTATTGTATGTGTCCCTATGGCTGATTCCACTATTGTGGTGTGATTTCTAATGAAGAATAAACTTCTGCTGGGGTAATATTTAACAGGAACTTTTTCACTGAAAGTTCACGTGTATGCATGGCTTGCAAAATACAGCCTTACACATTATGGTCAGATTCACATACCTCCCATCTTTCTGAGATGAGAAGAAGGGACACATTATAGCGCATAGTATATAGGCAAAGGACATACTGCTTGCAACACCCCAAGTTAGACCCCTTTCACACAGAAGTGGTTTTCAGGTGCTTTAGCGCTAGAAATAGTCTCTGAAAAGCACCTCCCATTCATTGCAGTGTGTGTTTTTACACTAGGGAGGTGCGCTTGCAGGACGTTACGAAAAGTCCTGCTCAAGCATCTTTGGGGTGCGTTGGGAGCACTGTATTTGGTGCTCCCAAAATGCCCTGCCCATTGCAGTGAATAAGCAGCACTTCAAAAGCACTTTTGACTTTTCCATTTTTTTGGGGGTAAAAAACGCCCCACTAGCGGCCAAAAAACGCAGCTAAAAAAACGCTAAATCGCAGAAAAAACAAGCGCCGCTTTAGTGCTAACAACACAGGCACTCAGTGTGAAAAGGGTCTTATGGAGAAGATTAAGAATGTAAAAAATTATTGGAAACATTCAAAACATTCTTTCACAGAATTTTTTTTTCTTTTTACTGTTATTACAAAATAACATATGCAATAATTTAGAGGGCTGATTTATAGTTTAGTGCACTAAATCACTTGTGGTAGTTAGACATATTTTATAGAGGTCAATATATAAGGGGGCTTCTGATTGGCCAACTGTTGCCGACAAATTGGTTAAGCTCCCGCCCCGCTTCCTCTTGCATAGGACAAAAAAATAATTTTGTGCCAAACTCCTAAAGCACGACAACCTCAGCATTTAGCCTTTATATTCACAAGAAAGGAATATCCACACAAAAGTTATAGTTTCTGCACTTTAATATCACATAGACATACTGCCAGGAGTCTTTTCGGCATACATAGCTATACACAAAAATAGACAAGCTGTAGCAGGCATTTGTGAAAGTTGAACATTTCACATCACTTAGCCATCTTCCCGCTAGCAACTCATCTCCTTGGGAGCGCCACAGTGTTGGGACCCATCTCCCTATATTCTGTAGCATTCTGCACTATTCAAACTGAGATTCACAGGGTGAAGCACCCTACTATGTCAGCCGAAATTAACAAGGTGTAGAATACTAGCCTGTCTGTCCAAGTTCCACTCCATGGCTCTGCCCAGGTGGGTACGCTTCCAGTTGTCATTCTTTTCTTCCCAGGATCATACGCACTCACTGAAAGAGCTTTGACCTGGCCCATTAGGCTATATGCATCCAGCTCACTAATCCCTGCACAACATTTTGGAGAAAGTCCAAAAACAATCAACTGACAAAATAAAAAAATGAAAAAAAGTGCACAAGTCAGGTCACTTAGTGGTTATCCTCAACTTCTTACTTCTTCTGTGAAATAAACACCCAATGTGCTGCGCACATAACCACAATTAGCAGCTCACCTCACTTTTAGACCTATATTCAATAGGGCATTTGTGCATGCCTCATTAAGAGGTGTATCAAATGTATCAAATGGATTGATTTCTCTCTTGATCCAATCAAGTGTTCCCACAAATCCAAAAGGTAATGCTTGGGAATAAAACATAAGCAATTATAGTGCTTTCTATATAAACACACTATTTTATTAAAAAACAACCATTAAAAAAAGGACTCATGAAGAAAGTATACATTTTCTGTCGCACTACAAATCAATTGCATATATCAATTTCCAAACGACCGCAGAGGCATTAACCACTTTAGCCCCGGACCATATTGCTGTCCAAAGACCAGAGCACTTTTTGTGATTCGGCACTGCGTCGCTTTAACTGACAATTGCGCGGTCGTGCGACGTGGCTCCCAAACAAAATTGGCATCCTTTTTTTCCCACAAATAGAGCTTTCTTTTGGTGGTATTTGATCATCTCCGCTATAAACAAACATAGAGCGACTATTTTGAAAAAAATGCAATTACATTTTGCTATAATAAATATCCCCAAAAAAGATATAAAAAAACATTTTTTTTCCTCAGTTTAGGCCGATACGTATTCTTCTACATATTTTTCGAAAAAAAAAATCGCAATTAGCGTTTATTGATTGGTTAGCGCAAAATTTATAGCGTTTACAAAAAAGGGGGTAGTTTTATGGCATTTATATTAATATTTTTTTTTACTAGTAATGGCGGCGATCAGTGTTTTTTTTTCGGTACTGCGATATTATGGCGGACACATCGGACACTTTTGACACATTTTTGGGACCATTGGCATTTTTATAGCGATCAATGCTATAAAAATGCATTGGATTACTATAAAAATGCCATTGGCAGTGAAGGGGTTAACACTAGGGGGCAGGGAAGGGGTTAAGTGTGTTCCTATTTGTGTTCTAACTGTATGGGGGGGTGGACTCACTAGGGGAAATCACTGATCTTCTGTTCATACATTGTATGAACAGAAAATCAGCGTTTCCCCCACTGACAGGAACGAGAGGTATGTGTTTACACACATACCTCCCGTTCCCCGCTCTGCAACGAGCAATCGTGGGTGTCTGGCGGTGATCGTACCCGCCAGGCACGTGCGCGGGACTTGGGGGCGTGCGGGGGGCGGCGCGCGCGCTCCCTAGTGTCCGAAAAAGAGAGGATGTAGAGCTACGTGCTCCCGCGAGACAGAGCCACTGTCCCGCAGTAATATGACGGTGGGCGGTCGGGAAGCAGTTAAAGAAAGAGGCTGTAGCTTGTGGCACTGCCTAAAGTATTGCTTTAATACTGTCCCCTTAAAAAGCTGGATTCTGCTCAGTGTTGCTTACATATAACTTCAGAATTTCCTTCCGCCCTATTGTTAAAAAAAATGTCTTGTATCACTGGCTCCTACCCCTTACATGTTACACCACAGGGAGTGGCTTCCCTCCGATGGACACATTGGATCACAGTAATCGGTACCAGGCCTCTGTGAGTGGCTGGGGTTTTATGTGATCGCTATGATTGGTCATAGCGATCACATGATTAGACTGTCAACTAAACAGGCATGGATGCCTTTTATTCATGACTTTTTTGCTTAGTGTTGTGATGCTGTGATTGACCCACAGCTATCCCATGGTACCTGGGCCAATCACAGAAATATGTACCATGCGATTAGCTGTACCCAATCACAGATCACAATAGTAATAAATATTAATCAAACTGTCATGAATAAAAGACATTAAGGACAGCAAAAACTATAGCATATAACAGTAATCATCACTGTTACGAGCAACAATAGCTTAAAAAAAATCCTGATTACCCCCCCCCCCCCCATCGTGACACTTAAACTACTCTGATGGCAGGGTGTAAAGTTATTATTATATATATATATATATATATATATATATATATATATATATATACTGTATACATACCATAGTTTGTAGACTTTATAATTTTTTACACAGACTAAATAATATACACTGGTTTGAGTTATTTTTACCAAAGATATGTAGCAGACTACCTTTTAGTCTATATTTATGAAAAAATATTATTTATTTACAAATTTTTATAACAGAAAAATGTTTTTTTTTTCAAAACTTTTGGTATTTTTTTCGTTATATAGCAAACAATAAAAAACCCAGTCATGATGAAATATCACCAAAAGAAAGCTCTATTTGTGTGAAAAAAATTATAAAAAATGTATTTGCATACAGTATTGCATGACCATGCAATTGCCAGTTATGCCGCGTACACGCGATTGGAAACATTCAAAACATTCTTTCACAGATTTTTTTTTTCTTTTTACTGTTCTTACAAAATAACATATGCAATAATTTAGAGGGCTGATTTATAGTTTAGTGCACTAAATCACTTGTGGTAGTTAGACATATTTTATAGAGGTCAATATATAAGGGGGCTTCTGATTGACCAACTGTTGCCGACAAATTGGTTAAGCTCCCGCCCCGCTTCATGACTAGAAAAATGCAGTTTTTTAAAATGGTCATTAAAAACGATCGTGTGTGGGCTCCAGAGCATTTTCTTGACGTGAAAAATGGGCATTAAATATTTTTCACGTTGTTTTTTTTTAACCTCCCTGGCGGTCTTCCCGTGTGTGGCACGGGGTGAGATTTTAAAGCTAAGATCGGTAACCCCGTGCCACACACGCGCTTACCTCGCTGGATGCAGAAAAAAGTTTACTTACCTTTTCTCCGCCTGATGCTGTGTGTTCCGCCGATTCCCTTCCCTGCGTGCGTCGCGACGTAGGGGGGGGAACGGCGCCAAATTTAAAAATGTAAACAAACACTATACATACAGTACACTGTAATCTTATAGATTACAGTACTGTATGTAAAAAATACACACCCCCCATGTCCCTAGTGGTCTGCCCTGTACACTACATGTCATTTTATATAATAAAAACTGTTCTTTCTCCCTGCAAACTGTAGATTGCCCATAGCAACCAAAAGTGTCCCTTTATGGCAAAAATTGTTTTAGAGCAGCTAAAAAACAGCGATAACAAATCAGAATCACTTGCAGAATTTAGCGATAGCGATTTATGGGGAAATTCGTCATAAAAAAAAAAAATAATGACAGCAAAAATTCTGCAACTGAGCAAATTTCAGTGATTTTGATTTGAATACATTATTGAATAATTTTTACTATAATTATATTATTATTTGTTATAATTTTTTATAATTATTTATTATATTATAATTTTTAATAAGAAAAAAAAAAAAAATCATACCCAGGATGCCTATTAGACTCTTGTTTGGATAGATTTCAGTGAGTTATTCCTAAGAATTACAAGCCTACAGTATAAAACGCCAAATTCTCTTGCAAATAATGGTACCGCTTTTAGCACCTAAAATCTGAAAGAATCATACCGCCAGGGAGGTTAAATGTTGTCGTTTTTCACGTCGTGAAAAATGGTCGTGTGTAGGCTTTAACAATGGGAAAAAAATGTGAATGCTCAGAAGTAAGTTATGAGACGGGAGCACTTGTTCTAATAAAACTAGTGTTTGTAATGGAGATAGCACATTCATCACGCTGTAACAGACTGAAAAGCACGAAGACTGAAAAGAGTGTATCGTCTTTCACCAAACTTTTACTAACACAAAATCAGCAAAAGCAGCCCAAAGGGTGGCGCCATCTGAATAGAACTTCCCCTTTATAGTGCCATTGTACGTGTTGTTTGTCACCGTGCTTTGCTCGAGCATTTTTTCCTTATGATCATGTGTATGCAAGGCAGGCTTGACAAGAATCACTTCGAGAAAAACATCGGTTTTTTTAGGACATTAAAAATGGTCAAGTGTACGCGGCTTTAGTGTAGTACAGTGATGAATTGCTAACAATACCCTGGTCATGAAGGAGGTCAAATGTGCTGGTGGTCATGTGGTTAAATGCATTCAGTTAGAATTTGACATCAACTTGGTAAGGTTAGATAACAGAACATGAATTCACATATTTCAAATTGAGCACTTCTACTCCAAAACATGGGTGTCAAAGTGATAGGGCCTGCTGAAACACTGGAATCTACATTGAATAATCTCTGCACAGACTTTTAAACAATATTGGTATGCATGGCCATATGCCATGGGTCATTGCGTCTTTGCAGCAACCCTTACATAGTAGCAGAGTGATGCGTTCTGTTGTACAGTATTCAAGTCAATGGGGGATCGCTGTGCTGGTGCAGCCAATTCTAAACAAGATTTTGGCTGCCAGGAAACCCCCGGTTGTCATGCTGGTTGGGGGTTTCTAGGTTAGTTTAGGTTAGAGAGCTATGGAAGCTGTACTAAGGCATTTGTCCTTTAAAGAAAAAAATACATAAGTACAAGAAGCTGTTCAACTATGCAGTAAATAAAGCAATATTTCCAGTCTCTAGACAACGTTTATTCTCCTTGCCAACATAAACATACGTTGTTATAGCCATAATTATAGGAATATGTGGCAGAGACTTGTAATAATTGTTGTCTTTATAAAAGTGGATCTGACAGGTGATGTCATCATTTCATTGTTCTGTTGTGGTCTGAAATGCAGGATGACCAACGTATGGTCTGCTATTTTGTTTGTACTGAATGATGGTCTGATGGAGCTGAAATGTGCCTTGATACAATAGAGTGTGTTAATGGAAAAACCATAGTGTTAACATTGGAGGGTGATATTTCAGCTTATGCTATATCATTCTCAAACAATGTAAAGGCATAAAATGGGTCCTGACTCATCCAAGACTCGCAAATAAATACTGTCCTAGAGCAACCAATCAAATTTAAAGCTGCCATGGAAAAGAACAGCTGGATCATGGAAGTTTAAATTTGAGTGGTTGATATAAGACTATGTACAATTTGAGTTTGGTCTTATGTTCTGTATGAACAATTTAGTTCCCTCTGCAGAAGGATGATACGGGTTGGATGCAGAAGCGTAAAGGGAAAACAGTATTGACAGAGGTACAGTGGTGCAAAAGTGTTTGGGGGGGGTGAGGATAGCGATGGGGGGTGAGGTGTGCATAGGGTACAGTCATGTGAAAGAAGTGTTTAGGGATGCTGGTTGTTCAGTGGTGGAAATAGTGTACAGGGTATAGTGTACAGGGTGGGTGGAACTTCCCTCCCTCAATCAACACTAACTAGTTGTAATCCTTATGCCACTAGCATTAGTAAATACATTACACATTACATTTCTTCAGTTACGTCCTGGTTTCAAGGTCCAAGTTCTAATGTCATACATCTCAGGAATCTTCATGGGGAGGGGGTTTTTCTTAGCTACTCACACCCTCCTGCCTGCATATCTGAGCTAAGGGTAGATGGATTCCAGGAAGTAAATGCTACATGAATCACCTGCCTTTATGCAAGATAGACATGGCTAGAAATGCTATGGGGTTGTTTTCCAAAGTGATTTCTCAGCAACATAAAGACATGACTGCATTGAAAATGAATAGTGTTTTTGGTTTGTGGTGCTCAGATTTAGAATAGTTTTAAATTGTTACTAAACCCCTTAACATTAAAATCTGTCTGTATATGCAGCAGAGCATGTTTTTTATACTCACGGTGGAACTTAAGGGATTTATCCTCTGCATTGTGTCAAAAGGCTGTTTAATCCTGTATGCACAGATTCTTCCCTCCTGCACTGTCTATTTGGGGAAGGTCAGCTAACTTTGGCAGGGTAGCCAACCTGCACATGCTCAGTTGTGTCTTTTATGCTGGAGAGAACATTTACATGTTTTCAGAGCTAGCCAGTCACATGATATTGGCATCGCACATGTGCGCGTATATCCAGGCTGTAGTGGAAATCTCCTCCTTCCTGATCTCTCAGCACTGGAGAAACTGTGCAGTTTACCACTGGCTGGTATATAGTGGCAATATTTTGATGTAAAAAGAAGATTTATAAGCTGTGGGCACTGTGGGGTGGCAGATGAACTATTTTGATATTACTGGGTTTAGTAACACTTTAAAGGGGTTGTAAAGGTTCCTTTTTTATTTTATAACTAGGTTCCTTTAAGCTAGTGCATTGTTGGTTTACTTCGATTTCCCTTCTAAATGTTTTTTTCTTTGTTTTCTATGTCTGAATTTCTCACTTCCTGTTCCTCCTCAGTAAGCTGTTCAGTAAGCTGTTCTGGCTGACTAACCACCGCTCGGATGATGGTGGCAAGCTTACTGAGGAGAAACAGGAAGTGAGAAATTCAGACAAAGAAAAAAAAACATTTAGAAGGAAAATTGAAGGAAAAGGTAAGTGAACCAACAATGCACTAGCTTAAAGGAACCTATTTAGAAAATAAAAAATTAACCTTTACAACCCCTTTAAGTTCTCCTGACCTCTGCACTTTGTATACTGGCAATCAGAGCACAGCATACAGTTCAGCAGTCAAGAATTTTGTCACATACTTGACTGCCATACAGTGGGCTGGTTCGATACATACCCCTTACTGTTGTAAGTTACATACTGTACATATGGCAATTGCACTGTGCTTTACATATGTAGTGCCCCTTACTTTCAGAAAGGGCGCTACGCTAAAGTTAGTAGGGTGAGAGACATACTTGCTCTCACCCAGGTTGATTTGTTTAAATTCGGCAGCTGTCAGTCCTGAATTATCCTGTGGGTCATTCTGCATTCCAGAGATGTGGTCCCATCTCTGGGCGGCAGGTGGCGCTAGAGGGATTCAGGCAAAAACGCTTTTCCCCAGCAGCCAATTGGAGGAGTGTTTCCCTCGCGGGGCATGCTGGGAGAGGGTATATCTGTGGCAGACGCCATTTTTCCAGGGTCTTCACGGGTTCCTGGTTCCAGGTGCGGCACCCACCTTCAGGGTGTGTGCACATCACGGGCCCCATCACTATGGCCTACCTGGCCGGGGCCCGTGCGTACCCTTGAGTTCTGCATCTCAAGGATACGCTCTATTGTTCCTAAGTACCGGACCTGTGGCAGAGGCCTCTATTAATCTTCTAGAGCCAAGTCCTGGCAGCGACTTGTTCCTTCTCAGCATTCTCAGTGACACTTTTGCTGACAGACCTTTGGGAGAGGCCTGTCCAGGTGCACTGCAACCACTCCGGCTGGAGTGGCGACGTGATTGACTCAATTATAGAAGGCAGGATTGCTTTCTTTATCCAAGCCTGACTCTGCGAAGTTACTCAACTTTCACCAGCCTTTGCTATTATCCTCAAGTTGATGTGTTGGTCGTGTTGGACCAGGAAATTAAAGCATTCAGAAAACTTCAGTTACAGGTTGGACATTCGTTACTGCTCTGCTCACTACATCCACCCCTCGACACGACACAGAGGTAACTTAATCCGCCGATCCCAATCTAATCAGCGTCTCCTGAATAGGGTAGCGCTACACATACTCCTGACCACAACATTTTCTACACTTGCCTATACATAATGTAGTGCTTAGAAGCCGCTGACTATGATCAGATCTCCATTCTGCCATGACTCTTAATTGAGCCAGTGTTCTGTCGAGAAGTGCCCCCCCATTGAATAGTGCCTGGGATGAATAGCACGTGCGCCGTACGTCATAGCACAACAGGTGATTTTCCAATCAGCTGTTGTGTCTGCAAGATGGCGCCTACGCTCAATAGCCGACTGAAGAAATGTTTCAGTCAGATTGTGTCTCGTTTGTTTATGTAGCTGAGGGCGGAATTTCAAATGCAGGGGGCAGATGACCAGTGCTGATTTAACATGCAGAATGTGCCTCGCTCATTCAGAATAGCAGATAGAGATTGGTTGTGCAGATTTTTTTGGGCATCGTTAAAAATTCCACCCCATCTTTGCAGAACTGGGCATCATTCAAAACATCCGCCCCCTTCATGTTAGATTAGCATTGGCCATCAATGAAAACATCCGCTCCTGAACGAGCGAGGCACAATCTGCATGTTAAATCAGCACTGGCCATCAATGAAAACATATGCCCCCCCCTCAAAATCCACCCCCTGCATGTGAAATTCTGCCCCTCATCTACATAAACAAGCGAGGCACAATCTGACAGAAAATTTCTTTAGTTGGGTATTGTGCGCAGTTCTTTCCGGGCACTATTCGATGGGGGGCACTTCTCGACAGAACACCGGTTACACATCTCTGTGGCCGCTGTGGAGCGGATTACAGGCAAAAATTCGGGCCTAATTTGTCCCTGAAACTGAGAACAGGGATGCACCGGACCCCTGCTTTGAGCCACATCCGTATCATGTGTGAACCCAGCCTTTTGCAAAGTATGCTTGTCATCATACACTGTATCTTGTGCCGCTAATAGGAACTAATGTGTCTGAAGTTAAGCATGTTTATACTTGTTATGATCCCTGTGAATGCTTGTAAAACACGTTAACAACATCCTTTATGTAATGTAATATATAGCATTTCAACGCTAATACATAAAGGGGGAAGTTTAAATTGCAATTATCCTTTAGTGAGTTACGCAGCTCTTTAAATTCTAACATAATGTTGAAATCCTGGATATAATACACCTTTGTCTTTTATGTTTTGGATGCCATGGAGCAGGTATTTAGCAGTATTTGCATTATTTGACATATTCTAATGCCTGCACATGTAATGCACTTATCTTTTTCTGATCTTCCAAATTGTTATAACAAATCTGACCTGTAACCTTGCTAATGTAAGAACAGAAGGGAGGTTGTTCTGAAATCCTCCAGTTAAAGTATATACAAAGAAATGTTACTATTTTTAGGAAAAGTAAGGAATGGTTAAAACATCTGTTGTATTTTTTTTTGGCAACTTTGTTCCATTTAAGAGATGTCCCTTTGTTTCCTGCCCTGTACACACATGAAATCTCTACAAAGTGAGGTAAATCCCCTTTTAGTGGTTTGTCACAGGAACACATGTTTTTATTGGTACATTTGCCTAATAATGCTGTTTAGGTTAAGCTTAGAAATTGAAGATTTGTCCCACACTTTCAGTCCCAGTGACAGTGGTCATTTGCACTAATAGCATAGAGCAAATCAATCTAATTTTGCATTAAACCTAAAATAAAAATTGTACTTATTTCATCTTATCAATCCATAAATGTGGTGGCTGCATTATTTCTCATTTGTATTCTTTATTTTTACCTGAATATCCAACCTGTAACATTTTCCTGTCCTAGGATGTCTTCCCTCAACTGGAGGAGCACCTTTGGACAACAGCATTGTCAGTCCAGAGAGCCAAGATTTTTATTGTGGTATGGGCAGGCTGATTGTACCAAAGTTGATCAACTTGGGTACAACTTGCATGTCGGATTTTTCACGCAATTATTGCCACTGGCTATAGCCCCTAGCAGTAATCACTGGGTGTTCTCCCGTCCAGGACGACTCCCACTGCTTCCACCCGGGAGAACACAATAGCTCTGCAGGAGGGTTTCCCCCATAAACACTGACTAGGATTCTAATTCTTTGTCATTCTATACAAAACCAAATTAGATATACTTTAGGCTTTTTAGTTTAGCAGTTTTATGAAAGAATTACTAGCTTATGTTCAACCTTTAATAAAATAGGTGTTCAGATAGACCAGTGTTTTTCAACTCCAGTCCTCAAGGCACACCAACAGGTCAAGTTTTCAGGATTTCCCTCAGATGAAATGGCTGTGGTGATTACTAAGGCAGTGAAACTGATCAAATCATCTGTGCAAAATAATGGAAATCCTGAAAACCTGACCTGTTGGTGTGCCTTGAGGACTGGAGTTGAAAAACACTGAGATAGACAGCTGCTGAGTTTGTGCTGACTATCTGCAAGGAGCCATACCAAAAGTAGCTGAAAGGCCACATATGGATTCTAAACTGTTGGTTAAAGTGTATAGATAGTCCAAACTTTATTTTAGTTATACATACAACAGGAAAGTGTTAAATCTATTGTCAGATATATTTTTTACTGTATATGTACCATTGGAATAATTTCCCCTTACTTTCTGTCCCAAAGACGCAACAGAAAGTAGAAATCCTAAAAAAGAGAAAAGAGTTCCCTGTTAGACAGTTGTCCCTGGAACAGGTGCCTCCATTAGAAGATCTCCCTTCACATCTGGGGACAAACCTGACATTTTGTTCTTTTCCCAGTGGTCGCCAGTACAGAAATAGTGGTGTATCTCCCCATGGGGGGACAGCAAAAATACAATGACAGAGGTTCTAATCCTCTGACTAGAGATACACTTTAAGGCCCACTTGCCCATAACATCATACAACCATTGTTACCTACATGATATGTATTTCTATTTTAGTGCTGAGCTTCTGAATAATATAGACTTGGTAAATATCAGGTGACAGGATGTTTCACAGATTTGAAAATGCTGATTGTTATGGCCATTAACTACAAGCTGCTTATAGCAATGTCTTCTCTTTGCCTTGCCCCCTCAATTTGTGGAATCTGTGTAAACACCTCTAGAGGTATTACAAATTGTTATGGAGTTCCAATTCCAATCAGGGTCTTGTCTGATATGGGATGAGGTGACCTTTTGGCTCAGGTGACATTGCCGTTGCACATAAAAGCAAAAAAATTTGTTGTGCATTTACTATATAGTTTAATGCCACACTGCCTCCTTTTCTCCATTGACAAAACAAGGGTGGTATTATGAGGTCATCCACTGAAAAGAGTATGTCTAGACATACCTGCCAATGCCAACGACAAGACATATTCCCAAGATGCTGCTGCAGAACGTTGTCCTGATTTTAGTAATGTCGTTCAGCTTTTCCAGGGTAGCAATAATGCAGAAAGTTTGCGTTTTTTTGTGATACCTTTTACTGGCTAACTTACCTTTTTGAAGATGCAAGCCTTAGCTCCATTATCTTCTTCTGCTTTAGGGGTTGCTCAGAGGAAGGCTTTATGATGCATGTCTGGTGGGCGTGTCCAAAACCACAAGAAATTTGGATCAGAGTGTTTACCCTGATTAACATTTTGACCTTTAGTAAAGGCCACCTATAGAGGAAATAATATTGTATGATTTCCCTGACATGCCCAAAGGTATTGTTAGACAGCAAACTGTTTCCTAGCAGCCAGGGTATGGATATTGCTTGGAGTTGGAGAAAAACAATGGTTTACTACACTAACTAATCAAATACAAACTCAATTAGACCATGACCAATGATGTTCAAGCTATATTTGAACCACTGTGGAAACCCTGAACATTATAATTCTGTCAAGTCACTAGAAAAGAGAATTATTGATGAAAGGGACCTTTTTTTTTTGATTTTGCATTTTTCTTTCTGTAAATTTGCCTAATTATGGAATGATAAACACTGAACTGGCCAATGATCTGCTCTTTGGTCTATTTTACTACAAGGTAAATTCCTAGAACTTCAATTGCTGTCAACGACCACTTGAATAATGTTTAACTAATTTAACCATATCATTATCATCGTTCAACACTGATTTTGTTCAAATGGCTTTTCTGTTAACAATAACTAGCCACAGCCCATAGAATTGATATCTCATTCTTATGTCCTATACCTATATTTACATACTGAGCATGCACATAACTTTTAGATACACAATACTAAGCTGAAGATATGATGTGTATGTTTAAGCTGTTTGTACCTGTTATATTATATTGAGCAGTGTGTAACTTGATAAACTTGAATTAAAATATTGAAACACAAAGATGTAAGCTTTCAGGACGTACGTAGGTCCCTTTCGCATTTAACAATTGTATATTATCCAGAAAATGGACAGTGCTATCACTATTATCCTGGTTTATTCACGTTCTTGGTGTGCGTGGTAACAAGATGAGGAACTTCACGTGGGTTTGGCCTCTTAAGAAAATGATTTGGGCTTGAAACATAAATGCATCCAATACAAAGCATGCACTGTCTATTTCCTTAACCTCCCTTTGGCCCACTCACCTCCAGCAGCTTGTTCAAACTCTTTTCCTCATAATATCATGCCAGGATGACAACATATTAAGTAGTGCTGTCCAGTGACATGTGAGGCCACGTACTGTCTCGACAATGCATGTCATGTCTATCTCTCCTCACCTGTTATTATTCCCTTCCTGTCCCACTCTAATCAAGGTCATTCTCCTATGAGATTGCCACTAATTTGCCTAAAAGAATGTTAACAGCTGATGATTAACTTAGGCTCTCATATGAAACAAAATGTCTCTGTAACTCATTTCATGTACTTGTTTTTTCTGCTGTTCATTTCTTTCAGTTAAATTTTGTTATATAATGATGTATTTTAAGTTAGGGTCAGTTCATGTTAATGGTATTGCCTAGTAATTGGTATTTAAAGCTACACTGTCGACAAACAGCTAAATACACCATTTACACCACTAATTACATAATTTTTTTGTTTAGAGCGCAAAAAATAAAAATCACAGAGGTGATCAAATACCACCAAAAGAAAGCTCTATTTGTGGGAAAAAAAGGACGCCAATTTTGTTTGGGAGCAACGTCGTAAGTTCGCGCGATTGTCAGTTAAAGCAGTGTTTCTCAATTCCAGTCCTCACGCCCCCCCAACAGGTCAGGTTTTCAGGATTTCCATTATTTTGCACAGGTGATTTGATCAGTTTCACTGCCTTAGTAATTCCCACAGCCTTTTCATCTGAGGGAAATCCTGAAAACATGACCTGTTGGGGGGGCGTGAGGACTGGAATTGAGAAACACTGAGTTAAAGCGACGTAGTATATACCAAAACCCCCATACCTAAATTGTGGCTCAAAATGAAAGAGAACCGACAAGCCGTCATTGCTTCCGGGTATGGTGTAAGATGGCGTCTACATTCGCGGGAGACGCTGGAGCGCATCGCTCAATACAACGTGCGTTCCAAGCCTCCCAATCGAGGAGAGTGCCGGAACGCAACGCTAGAAATAGAATACTGAGAAGATCCGCCTCTGTATGTAACTATCGAGTTCCAAACCAAGCCTCAATTTTGCTCAATTAGTTCGTCAGGCATAGATGTCGCTACAACATTGCGTCAACACGCCCGAAAATAGAGACTCGTATTGGGCACTCATAACAAAATGTATTTAATACGTCTAAAAGGGGCAAATATATTAGAGGCACAGTATATATAACAATAGTCGGATATAGTCATACTAATAGTCAACCAGGGTTAACTGGCCACTAAAATATAAAATTGTGAAAATTTACTAAAAAGTATTGCATTAGAAGAAAAAGATGACATCCAAACATGATGACAGAAATCTCAAATAAAATTGATCAAAATATCAGACCTGTTGGTAATTCACTAGATTAAAGCAAATATACCAATGTAAGAAGTCAATAATCAATAGATAACAATTAAAACGTAGTGTAGTGCACTGACAGGATACCTAAAAGGCGATTGGTAAATACATTAAAATATATATTTTAATGTATTTACCAATAGCCTTGTAGGTAACATGTACCGTATTTATGGGCGTATATCGCGCACTTTTTTGCCCTGAAACTCAGGGCAAAATCGTGGGGGGCGCGGTATACGCCGATACTCGCTTTCCCGCGCGGTTTTCGAATACTGCGCCGGCATATACCGAGCGCAGTACACTCGGGTATAGTCGGGCAGACTCGGCTCCTCTCGCGCTGACGTCCTGGATGTACAGGACGTGAGCACGAAAGGAGCCGAGCCTGCCCGACTATACGCGAGTGTACTGCGTTCGGTATATGCAGGCGCAGTACACTCGTGAATAGTCGGGCAGACTCAGCTCCCCTCGCGGTGACGTCCTGTACGTCCAGGACTTCAGCGCGAGAGGAGCCGAGTCTGCCCGACTATACCCGAATGTACTGCGCTTGGTATATGCCGGTGCAGTATTCGAAATCGGCGCGGGAAAGCGAGGATCGAGCGGGGAGGACGCCTCAGAAGGACGCCGGACAAGACGAAGAGGACACCCGAAGCCGCCGATGGATGCCGCGCAAGACACCAAAACTGTTAGTATAAAAAACATTTTTTTCCACAGGAATGGGGGCCGCTATACGCGGGAGCACGCTATACCCCGATAAATACGGTATATCTAGAATGTACCTCTTTGAAAATGCAACACATCTCAATAAAACCTGTACCATCCAAAACACAAAACAAATAAAACACAGGCTCAGAAGTTTAGATATGCATTACAGTAAAACATAATTCGTTCCGGAAACATTCTTGTAATCCAAAGCACTCTTATATCAAAGCAAATTTTCCCATAAGAAATAATAAAAAAACAAATGATTCGTTCTACAACCATTTATTCATAAGTCCCTGAGTTTATAGTCCATATCAAAAATATTATAGCATAAAATGCTCCATCCATGAAATGTTCATCCAAAAATGGCTGCCTCCACAAGGGCATTAGAAGCAAAAATCCAGCAGGAGCTACTGAGTATAAAAGAGAAGAAAGACAACTCTAATGCCGCGTACACACGATCACTTCATGTGATGAAAAAAAAAATTCAAAGACGATGTCGCCTACACACCATGGCCCAGATTCATAGAGCAATTACGCCTGTCTAACTGGTGTTAGACAGGAGTAATTTCAAATTTCGCGCGCCGTATCACTAGTTTGAATCCTCAAACCATGATACGGCGGCTTCGGGCTTCGATCCGAGAGGCTTACGTCTTCGTAAGCCTTCGGATCTACGCTGCGATATTTTTGCGGCCGCTGGGAGGAGTTTGCGTCGTTTTCATGCGTCGGGATATGCAAATGAGTTTTTACGGCGATCCACGAAGATACGAGCGGTCTTCGCAATCGTTTACGTCTATTTTTTTTTACGTACTGTTAGACCAGCTTTTTGCTGGTCTAACGGTGCGTAGCCCATGTTAAGTATGGCCGTCGTTCCCGCGTCGAATTAAATTTTATTTTATTTTTTTACGTAAGTCGTTCGGGAATAGAAATGTCCGTAAACGACGCTACTCAAACAACGAATGACGTAACAACGTGATTTTGCGCAATGCACGGCGGGAAATTTGCGAACGGAGCATGCGCAGTTCGATCGCCGTGGGAACGCGCCTATTTTAAATGCTTCACGCCCCCTACTCGCAGAGATGGATTGCGACGGGAGAAATACACTACGCCGCCGTCGTTTACTGGACAAAATCTACCTGGATTCCACGTAGAGCCAGGTAAAAAACGGCGGCGTAGTGTATTTCTGATACGCTACGATAATATAATTCTCTCTGAATCTGGCCCCATGTTTTTTTTCACAATGCTCTAGCAAAGCGAGGTTACGTTCACCACTCTTTTCCATTGAAGCTCTCTTCATAACTAGCTTCTGGGCATGCGCGGGTTGAAAAACGTCGTTTTATACAACGTTTTTTGCTACACACGGTGACTTTTTGTGAAACAACAAACAACGTTTTGAAAAACGACACAAAAAATTTAAGCATGCTTCAATTTTTTTTGTCGTTTTTTACAAGACATAAAACGACGTTTTCCCCTACACACGGTCAATGAAATTGACGTTTTTATAAACGTCATTTTTTTTCATCACATAAAGTGATCGTGTGTACGCGGCATTAGTGGAGCACAGCGTGGAAGAGATGACATCTATGTGGATCGCTTTACCCCAGATGCCTGCATACTTAAGGGTGCCTCTTTTAATCGTCAACCATGTAAGTTGATAAATGTAGCCATATTGCTACACTTAGAAGCGCCTCTGTTCTCTTTTATACTTTTTTTTTTTATAAATCTCTTTATTAATTTTCCATTTTTTTCTCCTTACAAAAAAAATAACATACATATACATTCATATTTTACAATTACATTTATCTGCTCTCTTCTCGAGCCTCCATAAAATTCCACTAACATTATTTTCATCTAACACAAATACCTTTTTTTTTCATTCCTCTCCCTCCCTTTCTCTGATGGTGTGTTTAACCTCCCCTTATATCCTATTTATCCTAAAGCTGTCATAGGATTTTCTATCCAACTTGCCCATACTCTCTCGTATTTCTCCCCATGTCCTCTATTGCAGTATGTCTCCCTGTATAATGGCAGATTATTACTTACTAGATTTTTCCAGTGTGCTACCAAGGGAGCTTCTACCTTTTTTCAATTTAAGACTATCGTCTTTCTAGCGTAAAAAAGTAATAGGCCCACCTGTGTTCTCCTTCCCACCGAAACAATATTCTTCCCTACCAGTCCCAGTAGGCAGATCTCTGCCTCCTGTTCCAAAACTATTGATGTTACTATAGCAATTATTCTCATGACTTCCCTCCAAAATACCACTATCTTCGGGCAGGACCAAAATATATGCAAAAAGTTTCCTGGAATATCTGCACATCTCCAGCAGTTCTGAGGGTTTGATGGAGAAATCTTATATAACTTATATGAAGTGTAGCGGCTCCTATGTATTTTTTTAAATTGTATTTGTTTATCTCGATGTGATACCAGTATCCAAAATGGGGACCTCCATACTTCCAATTCTCCTCCACCACTATGGCAGATTCCAATATTTTAACTGTTGTTATCATTGGAGGGGTTAAATCTCGCCTAGATTTTAGCCCGCTATACAGCAATCCCTGCAGTGCCTCCACGGATTGGACTGCTGCTGCTTCCAACATAGTAGCAGAATCAAACCCATCAGGGTTCAACCATCTCCCCATCGTCACTAACTGTGTAGCTAAATAATACTAGTAAAAGTCTGAAAAGTGCAACCCCACTTGTTCTGCCGATCTCATAAGTGTACTCAGTTTAATTCTAACTGATTTATTTGCCCATATGAATGTGGAGAGCATTCCATGTAGTTGTACAAAAAAGTTTTTTTGGAACCATTGTGGAGAATTCCTGAATATATACAGAAACTTGGGAAGGATTTTCATCTTCACCAGATTTATACGTCCTAATAAAGACAAAGGTAGCGTTACCCATATCTTTAATTTCTTCCCAAGTTCCTGTATCACCAGATCCAGATTCAACGCTCGGAAATCCTCAACCTGTCTAGATATTATTATGCCAAGATATTTAAATTTCCTCAACCATTTCAGTGGTATATTTGGGGCAGCGGTGTCCTGTGCTCCCTGATGAATAGGGAATAGTAGGGACTTCCCCCAGTTTACTTTAAGCCCTGTGAAGAATGAAAAAGTATTCAGTAATTCTAAAGCTCCCTCCAGAGATGGACCCGCATCTCTCAGAAACAACAGCATATCATCAGCATACAGGGCTACCCTCTCCTCTAGCCCCCCACTCAAAGTCTTTGAATATTTGGCGAAGACCTAAGAGCCTCTGCCACTGGCTCTATTGCTATTGCGAAGAGTGCTGGAGAGAAAGGGCTGCCCTGTACCGCTGTATAACTGAAAAAAAGATGAAAGCTTTACTCCCAATTTAACGGCTGACATGGATCTCCCATATATTATTTTGATCCACTTTATGAATACTAATGGGAATCCCATCCTTCAAAGTATTTCCCATAGAAAAGGCCATTCTATTGTATCGAATGCCTTCTCTACATCTAGAGAGGCCACCGTCCTAGATGCCTCCTGTAAATGATGAGTATGTATATTTGTATATAACCTGCATAGATTAATATCTGTTGTCCTCTGTGGCATAAATCCTGTCTGATCTGAATCTATAATATTTATGAGCAGGGGTTGTATTCTTAATGTCAATATCTTTGTCAATATTTTAAGATCTATATTTAATAACGCAATTGGCCTATATGAGGAACATAATTTTGGATCGTTTATTTCTTTATATATTAATGTTATATGTGCCCCTCTCATTGAATCTGGAAGAGCCCCTTTTAATAATCCACTTGTGAATACTTCTGTTAATTTAGGAACTATTAACCTCCATATTTTTTATAGAATTCCAGCGGAATTACATCTGGACCTGGTGCCTTTTCCCCCGGAAATGTACATATAACCTCCATAATATCCTCAATCCTAATAAGACAGACCAATGCCCTCCTCTCCCCATTCGACAAACACACGAGGGCTACCCGGTCTAAAAGATTCATCATAGCCCCACGGGCGGAAGTCGGAGGTGAGAGAGGAGGCATACACCGAACTATAGTATTCTCTAAAGGCCTCTAATATCTCCTCAGGTCCTTCTACTTTCTGTCCATTTAAAGTCTTGATTTCTGGTATAATTGTGGTTTGATGTTCTTGTTGTGCTAATCTTGCCAAAAATCTCCCACTTTTAACCCCTTGTTCAAAAATACTCTGTCTATTTTTATGCAATTCGAGCCTTGTTATTTCCTCCATATGCATATGTAAATCTCTTTGTGCGGCCATCATGAGATCAAAATTAATGTCACTAGAATCTTGACCATACTTTTCTTTCTGAATTTCTATCTGACTTTGCAACTCCTGTATCTTAACCTTCTATCTTTTATTGACCACCAAAATATTTGAGATATATTGTCCGCGCAAATACGCTTTGAACGTGTCCCATCCAATATCTACCGAGGTTGAGCCTACATTATTTTCCCAGTATTCCATTATTATAGATATTTCTGGATATAACACACACCGCGGAGTCAATCCCCACAGGGATGCATTTCTCGGAGTAGGAATGCGTACTGTCAAATATAGAGGGGAATGATCTGAAAGACCACTCAGTAGATATGTAGCTTCCGCAATGTCTGCCAAGATTGCGGAATCTGCAAATGCTAAATCTATCCTAGACGCTGTTTTATAGGAGGCAGAGTACATTATTTTTTCCGGGTTCTTCCATCTCAAAATCTCTATTAACCCCATCGCCTGCACCCAATTATACAAATCTGCTGAGTATTGTTTAGGAGGTTTTGGTCTATCTAGCTCTTGTGATAGAATTTAATTAAAATCTCCAATAAACAATAACTTTGCTGGGAGATATTGAATGATTTTTTTCCATTATCTCATTCAGAACTCCCACCGAAAACGGAGGTGGGATATACACTTCCGATATAATATACCGTATTTATCGGGGTATAGCGCGCTCCCGCGTATAGCGCGCACACCTAAAGTGGCCCCCATTCCTGTGGAAAAAAAGATTTTTGTACTTTTGTACAGTTTTGGTGTCTTGCGCGGCGTCCATCGGCGGCTTCGGTTGTCCTCTTTGTCAGGTCCGACGTCCTTCTGCGGCGTCCTCCCCGCTCGATCCTCTCTTCCCCGCACCGAGTTTGAATACTGCGCCTGCATATACCGAGCGCAGTACACTTGTGTATCGTCGGACAGGCTCGGCTCCTCTCGCGCTCACGTCCTGTACGTCCAGGACGTGAGCGCGAGAGGAGCCGAGCCTGCCCGACTATACATGAGTGTACTGTGCTCGGTATATGTTGGCGCAGTATTCAAACTTGGCGCGGCAAAGCGGGTATCGGCGTATATCGCGCACCCATGATTTTGCCCTGATTTTCAGGGCAAAAAAGTGCGCGGTATACACCGATAAATACGGTACCTCTGTTGTCCAATAACATATAACAGAATGACATATTTCCCATTTATATCTATGTAGGCCTTCTCTATTTTTCCAGGAAAGGATTTATTTCCCAGAACCGATACACCACTAGCATAGGATGAATAAGTAGAGTGGTATGTTTTTTGTATACAAGCTTTTTTTAACTTGATTAATTTTTTCCCCATTAGATGTGTCTCCTGCAATATAATCAATTGGGGGGTATATTTCCTTATATATTGAAACATTAACGCTTGTTTAAACTTTGAGTTCAATCCTCGAGCATTCCAGGAAAACACAATAGCAATTACAATTTTTTTTACCTGCCATTATATCTAGAGTATGGGAGGAATAGATACCTCCATTTATTAGATTGCATCTATAGGGTACTTAAATCACACCATCAAAGGTCCCATATATACTCCCTCCTTAGAGGCACCTCTCTTTTCTTTTATACGTAGTTGTGACTGCTTGTATATCAAGACATCGCTTGTATATTAAGTCAAAATGTATTAAAAAATGTTGCTTGTCTTGCAAAACGCTCTCAAACCAAGTTACTCTTAAACCAAGGTTTTACTGTAATTTGTTTAACTGCATTAATTGAATGCAGTTAAACAATGCCTAGCTACACAAGTCTCATAGGCAAGCTGTGTTTTCTATTTAGCTAGCCCATAGTGCTCTAGGGTTCCCTTGTAATGTATTACATTTTGTTACTTTCAAACTAGGACAGCTAATGTTAAGTAGACCCAAAACCATTATACTTTCCTTTTAATAAATAAGCCATGCTGACGCTCACCATTTAAAATGCACAGATTGCCAGCATCTGGCACTAACCTGAGAAGTTAAAAGAAGGCAAAGAGTGAACAAAAACAAATGTTATCATACATGAAAACTGCATATGCAAATACTGAAATGCAAAACAGACCTTGCAGCACATAAAGTAATGTGCATATAGGAAATTAACGTAAACCATTGAAATTGTAATTTAAGCCAGTGGACTTGCCCAGAAAACAATGCAAGAAGCAAAGTGCACAATACACAAAAACTCATTGTCACCATTCACTTTAGTCAAAACAAACTGATTTCTGATTGCGTGCTTGAATACTGTTTTTTGCACCTGCATAATTTAGGCGGAGAAAACAGCTAACAAATCAGTTTATGAGCGATATAATGTCAATTAAAATTCTCTGTAGAACTTTTGACTTTTCATTATTCATATAGAATATACAAGACTGGATTTAACCCTGCCAGAGATGTTCTGCACACATGTTAAAATGCACATTTTAGGCCTGAGATTTAGTTAAAACCCCCAAACATATATTGCAATTTATTGCATACAAGCACAGTATGTTGCAATTTTTTTTAAATAAAATATAAAAGATAAGGCTGTGCCATCTAAATAGATTCCGAACATGTCAACCCTTAAAAACTGAATATGCCAGTAAAATTGTGACAAACTACGGTGGCTGAACAGGTAGTGGTTTTATCACTACGTCAGTATCGATGTTGAGGCCATAAGGAGTGTAAGTCTTGAGTCGGTGTATCCACGCCATCTCAAGCTTAGATATCTCCCTAACCAGAGAGCTCCCCCTCCAATGGTGCCTGAATTTGTCTATACCAAGAAACAAAGGGCCAGATTCAGAGAGCCGTAACTCCTGTCTAACTGGTGTTAGACTGGAGTACTTTCAAATTACGCGCGTTTTTTAGCTAGTCTGAAACCTCAAACCATGAATAGACGGCTGCGGGCTTCAATTAGACTGGATTACGTGTTCGTACGCCTTCGGATGTACGCTGCAATAAAATTGCAGCCACTGGGTGGACTTCCCGTCGTTTTCCGCGTCGGGGTATGCTAATGAGCTTTTGCCGGCGATCCCTGAAGTTACGATCTTCAATCGCAATCTCTTACGGCATCTTTAGTCATCTTTTTTTTGCGTAAGACTATACCAGCTTTTTGCTGCTCTAATATTAGACAGCCCATGTTAAGTATGGCCGTCGTTCCCGCGTCGAATTTCAACGTTTTCCGACGTCTTTTATTATTTTTTATGTAAGTCGTCCGGGAATAGGAATGTTCGTAAACGACGCTACTCAAAAAAAAATTACGTAACGACGTGATTTCGCGCAATGCACGGCGGGAAATTTCTGAACGGAGCATGCGCAGTTCGATCGCCGCGGGGACGCGCCTAATTTAAATGCTTCACGCCCCCTAGTCGCGTATTTCGATTACGCGGCGAGAAATAGACTACGCCGCCGTATCGTACGGGCAAAAATCTACCAGAATTCCATTTAGAGCCTGGTAAAATACGTCAGCGTAGAGTATTTCGAATACGCTGCGCAAATTTACGTGTATCTGAATCTACCCCAACGTATTAGACGGATCTCGGTTATGCACTGTGAGATAATGTTTGGACACTAAGTGGTTTTTAAACCCTGTGATAATATTTGTAATGTGCTCATTAAGACGAACCTGAAGGGGGCGTTTAGTATGGCCCACATATTGTAGGCCACAAATGGAATGCAGCATATAGACCACCCCCTCAGTGGCACAAGTAATGAAAGGTTTGATACAGTGCTCCTTATAAGTAATCGTAGATCTAAACAACGTGGTCCTTCTACCAGTGCAGGAATTGAGGGAACAAACCCTACAATGTCCATACCGATAATAACCAGTCAACTGGTCAAAAAAATCCGCTAGTGGTCACCGGAGGGTTTAAAACATTGGGTTATATACAATCCCGTAAGGATGTTACTCCCTTAAATATAACCCTTGGCCTGGTTGCGATGTGCCAGTGTTTATTAATCAACTGTTTGATACCCTTATGTTGAATAGAATAGAACATGATGAATGGAACACCCAAGGGGAATTGATTACGATCCTCCAATCTCCTTTCAACCAAAAGGTCCTCTCTCGCAGTGGTTCTAACAGACTCTAAAGTGTCCCTTAGGAATCCACTCTCATAGCCCTTTTCCATGAACCGGTTTGTCAATACCTCGGCTTTCTCCAAAAATTCACGAGGGTCAGAACAGTTTCTCCGGAGCCTCAAATATTGGCTCTTAGGAACCGCCTTAAGCCAGGAGCTATGATGACAGCTGCTCACTGGGATAAAGGAGTTCCTATCCGTTACCTTAAAAAAGGTAGAGGTAGAGAAATGACCATCTTTAATCTGGATTTTAAGATCCAAATAATGGATCTCAGACTGGCTGGCCTTAAATGTGAGTTGTATACCTCTCTGGTTAGTATTTAAATTAATAATAAACTCCTCCAGATCAACAAGGGGGCCATCCCATAGGAGGAGGATGTCATCAATATTTCTTGCTCAAAGGGCTACTTCCGGTATGTTTTTTGAATAGATGACATCCTCCTCCCACTTAGCCATAAACAGGTTGGCTAGGCTAGGGGCATATTTAGCCCCCATAGCCACACCCGTTTCTTGCTTGTAAAAGCGACCCTCAAACCAAACATAATTTGAGGCCGCTGCAAAACCAAGCAAAATCATAATGAGTTCAACCTGTTTGGTGTGGAGACCCGAATCCTGCACCAAGTAGTGTTGGACGGCCTCAAGACCGAGTGAATGGGGGATAATAGTAAGGATGTGACATCAATAGTCACCATGCAAATGCCCTCCTTTGGGGAGATCCCCGACAACAGATTAATAATATGTCTGGAATCCTTGACAAAGGATGACATCTTACGTACAAGAGGTTTCAAAAAGAAATGGACATATCTGCCCACCCGGGACGTAATTGAATCAATCCCACTCACAATAGGACGTCCCGGGGGGCAGACAGGGTCTTTGTGCAGTTTAGGCAAATAGTAAATAGTGGGCCTGCGAGGAGCTTTAGGTATCAAGTATAGTCTTTCTTTGTGGGTAAGAATCCCCTCGTAGAAACCCCTGCTGACAAGGGCCTCAAGTTGTCTGGTAAACTTGGTTTTAGGATCAGATGGTAATATTGTATAGGTGCTAGTATCCCCAACAATCTTATGCATCTCTTTGAGGTAGTCAGCCCTATCCAAAACCACGATAACCACCCCTTGTCAGCTGGTCTGATTACCAGCTCCTTATTGGTACAAAGGAGTCCAAACCCTCTAGTAAACTTTTGTTCAAACAAGCTTTTTTAACCTCCATTTGATCTAAATCCCTCAACAACACATCCCGGAATACCCTAAGAGAAGGTGCCAAAGCTCCGGGAGGGTGGAAGAGCGAAGCATTAGATAATCCAGGATGGGTGAACTCACTGACACTAACTTGATTGGTAGGAGAAACCCCAGCCATATATCTTTTTTTTATCATTCATTTTTTTGAGGATTTTACATTTTACAACGAAAATGAAAAAAGAGAAATAATCAAGAATAAAGAAACTGATATACACAGCGAAAAATATACATCTTACAATAAATCAAAGGTGTTTGGGCCATTTTTACATCAGATAAGTTTATGGCTGTGCTGCGTTTCCAGTTACGCAGTATCAATGAGCGTGTTTCCAAAAGTATATGGGTTATAACTGGTCTGAAGTTGTGCTGGAAGTTATCTATGTTCAGATGAAGGAGTGCTAGGGCAGGGTCAGGCGTGGTGATCATACCCGTCAAAGAGGAGATAAGTCGGAAAACCTAGTTCCATAAGCTCCTAATGTTTGGACAATGCCAAAACATGTGTAGTAGGTTCCCTACTTGTCCACATTCTCTTCATGTATGTCCCTCCTTGTCATTGTCGTCTCTTTTTTGTTCGTTAGTGGACAAAAATGTGCTGTACTTTTAGTTTTGTTTTCATCACTGTAAATATGCCGCTGATGAAATCTTTCACTAAAACGTTTTCATTGACTAAATTAACACTGGGTACAATGCATTTTAGTGGGAGCCAAAGTACATGCAATTGATGAATACATGGGGATGCAATGAAGAAGTAATGGCACCCATGCGCATTCACGAAAGGAAGCTCATTTATGTGCAGTGCGTGAGAATATACAATTTGACATGCATTACCGCACTATGAAAAAGCCCTAAATGTAGTTATGTAATCTTTAGGTTGTATATCCCACCCTGCTAGCACAAATCCCCCCAGTGCAAGGGGGGATTTGTGCAGGACTGTGCAGGGTTTGATTACCGCCCCCATACACAATTTTCACTGTTGGGACATGAGCTCCCTGGAGAGAAGATAGGGGGAGGTAATCAAGCCCTATACAGTCTGGACATTCATTTTAAATTTCCTTTTTTGCTTGGTTGAATACCAATCCTGTTTTTTGTTTACTTTGTATTGGTTGCGTCTTTCACGTCTGCTGGGCTTCTCACGCCGTACTTGTGACGTGTTACCTTTTCGGTGGGCCTCCCCTCTAGTCTAGTGGATTGCTTGCATGTACACGGCGCATGTATGTTGGGACAAGTGATGTTCTTGCCTCATTCATTATTCCAATGGTGAGGGGTGTGCGTGATGGGTGGGCAGGGCTGTGCCTCCCCCTTCCGCCCCTCCCATTCGTTGGAGGCGTATGGCGATCGTTTGGATGGACGTCGCGGCGCGGTGACGTAGTGCGCGTCTGACGCCGAGGTATGGGGCGGTGTATGGGCGTCTCTATGTGTTTCCGCCCTACGATCTCTCCCCGTGTTTATGCGCCTCCATCTGCGAACGGCGCATAATGATGACGCAATTACGTTATACGTGATTAGAGCGTCTGCAGGGTACTTAAAGCCCTCACCCACACTATGCGCTGTGTGTCATGCAGATGTACACCCTGGGACACGGACGCCTTTACTAATCAACCCCCTGGTAAGATACTATTGCAGGATTCATCACTGCCCTTTTTTTCTTTATTTGAGACATTGCTGTCAGAGCTAAGTCTTGCTCACAGTACTTTTATATTATCACTATGCAGATTGGCTGGCTCATACTTGGAAGTCTAAAAATCCATGCGCTGTTTGGTTGCTTGATACACCTCGAGAACCTTAAGCTCAATATATTTTCTGGCTATGTGTCCCAGTTGGCTCTATGGTCCTATATCACGGGTAAATTTCCTTTATCTTTGCCTCTTTGTATCTTGGATATATATAGACACTTGATGTACTTGTTGATATTTTTCTTTATTTATTGATCCCTCTCTACCTTTTTTTTTTTTCACATAGAATGGAGGCTGCCAATAGCATCATATTTTTTGTATGAATCTTAGAAATACCCTTATCTTGACTTTATTGTCAATTAACAGGTAATTTCCTTAATACCGTTTGCTCCCTTCTCTATTACACACTAACGATCCCCTTCTTGTCCTCTTCCTTCTTCCCCCCCCTTTCTTGCTTTCCTTCCTTCCTTTTTTCCCCCACTCTTCCTAGTCAGAACATTAAGCGATAAAATATATATATATATATATATCTTTCCATTAAATAGATCTATAACCAGTTCTGAGGACTTTTCTGAACCCAGTATTTTACATACTATCGAATACCCGATTGTGGTGTGTGCCCTGGTTTGCATTGGTTTCAGAGTCACCGGCCATGTAATTATATGTTGCAATTTCTTTCTCTTTCATTGTTGTTTGTTTTGTATTTCAAAAATCTTTTTCTTTTTATTATGGTGGTAATATAAATAACATGTAACCCTGTATCATTACAGACAACTATTTTTATACATCTTCTTACAGAATCCTTAAACATCCGTCCTGAAGAAGCCCCACGGCGAAACGTGCGTCGGCGACTTTAGGGATTTTGTGTATAGAGTGGTTCACCTGTATCTATGTATTATTGTTATTGTTATTTTTATGTATATGTTACCATGCATTTAATTTGTTTTATTCAATGACTATATTAAAAATTATATTTTTAAACTACTTCATTGGCCTCGATAGTCCGACCTTCAATACCTCTCCATAGATATTGTTTTTCATTTTTTTTTTGGCCCTATACAGTCTGATCATTAAAAGGTTCCTCTGTTAACTTCTGTGTACAGAGAGGAGGGAGAGAAGCACACCCCGCACCTACTCTTGGCTCTCTTCCTAGATGTTATCTGTTCTTTTGCTGGCAAAACTTAGGGATGAGTTGGTTGCCCAGCATCTTTGATTGGTAGGACTTGAGCAGGCGACTTGCGCGACTTTCAGTTTTGGCGGCAAAAGTACAGATAACAACATAGTGAAGGAGGAAGCCGGGAGGAGGTGCGGAATAGATGTGGTACCCATGGGAACTTTTTGCGGCACCCCAGGGTGCTGTAGAACCCTGGTTGAAAAACTCTGCTATAATCAATAGCAAGCTGTCTATTGGCTATGGATGTGCCCACCACCTGCTGTCAATATCAATATTAAGGGTAGTGGACCTAAAGTGTAACTAGTGTCTCTGAATCTCTTCAGGCTCTTCACACCCAGGTACAAAACTCTCCGGCTGCTGTGCTGTCTGTGTGACAGGTGCAGTGGCAGTGGCAGAGGAATCTCAGCTGCACTGAGGATGAAGTATTTGTTGTATGGACACAGTTTCAGCGCACCTCACAGGTGCATACATTTGTTGCCCACCCCAACATTTGTCATGTGAGGGCACAATGGAATTCTAAAGTATGTGGTAGACACCCTTTTTTGAACTCCCTTTAATAGATTTTGGTAAAACTTTCAGGTCTATCTCACAACATAGCTTAAGAATATGGTACAGGAACCATGTTTAGGGTTTGCTGTCTGCATGTGGTTAATATAAAAGATTAATTTTTCCCTTTGAAACCAATCGCAGAACAATCAGAAAATCCCCAAAAATTAATGGCTTATAATAATTAAAGAAAAATCAAATATGTGAAATGACAGCTTGCCATTGTCCCGAATTAATTCTTCCATTTAATCTCTCTTTACTGACAAATAGGCATTTATTTAATTTATTAAGCATGAATAAACTCTCAGCCAACTCATACACAGCTTCATTAAGCAATGACACACTCCACTATACAAAGTTGAATGTTATGTTAATTTAATATGATAAAATTTGATAAAACGGTAATGTATCCTCTTGACATCAACATGGCTGAATGAAAGAAAGAAAATGGAACACAGAATATGTGAAATAGAGACCATGAAGATTTCTTAAAGGGACCTCACCAATTTTATTTAAAACCATCAGAAACTGTACCAACATCACATACATTGTATAAAAAAATATTTCATCTCAAATTTGGGCATAAAAGAAACAGCAAAATTGGCACATGAAACTGCTGATTACTCAAATTAACAATGTCTATCCTCCCATTATGTATGTCAACTCCCCACTGCTTCCCTTTATTTATTTTTTTATTTCATAACAAGCTTCCCTTTATACTCATATGTGCTGTGAGATATGTCACCAAAGTTTCCCTTTATAGTACAGCTTTACAAGTTTCAAGTATCATGACACCACTGGCTTACCCACATTAAACATAGACTTGACAGCAAAGGATCATTAAAGGCCAACAAGTAAAAAAAAAAAAAAAATAGAAGATATTTAGAAATATTTTTTCAAGATTTCAGGTTATGGAATAGCATTGGTATGGGCATCCATGGAATAGTTTTATCTTGTGTCTGGAATGCAGTGTTGAGCCTCAGGCGGCGTACACACGTACGAGAACCTCGACGGGCGGAACACATCGTTCCGCCCGTCGAGGTTCTCGCCCGGCCGTCGAAATCGGCGACCCGCCCGTCGGGAATGGCAACCAGCCATTCATCCAGGCGGGCCATCGAGCAAATAGAGAGCCTGCTCTCTATTCGCTCGACGGGATTCCCGACGGGCGGGGCTAGCCAGGAGCGTACACACGGCCGAGGTTCTCGCTGGAATGCAGCTTCCAGCGAGGTTCTCGCTGGTTTCCAGCGAGAACCTCGGTCGTGTGTACGCCGCTTCAGTGCTTGCAATAGGACCTGGGAAATTGTAATTTAGTTACCACTCTTTTTCTGTTAATATTGTTTAGGTTCACCTAAAATAATTATGGACTCTGGGCCAGATCCACATACAATTGCCCCGGCGTAGTGTATCAGAGAGGTGGTTAAGGAATAGTGTTGCTCACGAATATTCGCATTGCGAATATTCGTTACGAATATTGCATATTCGAGTATTCGCGAATAAATCGAATATCGCGGTGAATATTCGCTATTTTTTCAAATTTATTTTTAAAACAGATCACATCCTAGTGATCTCCATCGACGTCTAAAAGCATTGCTGGTATGATTAGAGACCCTGGGCCGAGTAGCTGAGGCGATCCTTTTATGTTGCCGAATATTCGCAATGCGAATATTCATATTACGAATATTCGCGAATACTTTCTCTGCCCTTCTGTGTTTTGTGTATATAAAAAAAAATAATTAGCTTTAGTTTAGTCATATAAGTTTGTGTAAGTAGAGTTAGTGTTTAGTGCATATTAGTTTAGTAATCCAGGAAATGATCTCCGTTTTCGCGTGTTGACGATGATTTCGTAATCAATTTCGCATTCGCATTCGCATTAGCGAAATTTCGCAAATTTTTTTTTTGATAAAATATCACGAATATTCGATATTAACGAATATTTCGCAAATATTCTTCTATATATTCGTGAAATATCGCGAAATCGAATATGGCGTATTCCGCTCATCACTATTAAGGAATTGCATGATGAATAAGTATCTGCTTGTATTTTTCAAGGTTAAGGAAACCATTATTTCTGACCAAACCCGCATCTCAATGTGTAAAAATACAGCCCAAACCTACAAGGAACCTCCATAATGCCTCACTGTTGCTTGAGGACACTCATCCTGATACCAGTATAATTATTTAATCATGCACTGGACCATATATATACAAAAACTGAAGGCCCCCCTTAAGCTTCAGAAGCAGCTGTATGGGGCGTATACATGTCGTGATGCTTTGCATCATGGCAAATATTGAACCTCCTGTTGTGCTCGTGGGCAGTACTACTGAGTAATGTAAAAGTGTAAGGGGTTGCACTGGAACCGTGAGCCAAAATCTAAGCTTGCAGCTGCAGCACGGTATATTGAAAAAAAAATATTCAGTTGTAAAAAAAACAGGCATTCAGGAGGCGGCAGTATTGCCTCCTGAACACCTGTCAGTTACCCCCTAGCCATTCTGTTAACCACTTAGCGACCACCCTATAGCAGTAAAACTGCTACAGGGCGACAGCTGTTTGCAGGATCGCGTACAGTACAGACCAAAAGTTTGTACACACCTTCTCATTCCAAGAGTTTTCTTTATTTTCATGACTATGAAAATTGTAGAGTCACATTGAAGGCATCAAAACTATGAATTAACACATGTGGAATTATATACAGTGTGAAACATCTGAAAATATGTCATATTCTAGGTTCTTCAAAGTCCTTCATGGGAGAATATCTGCTAGGAAACCACTGCTAAAGAAAGGCAACAAGCAGAAGAGACTTGTTTGGGCTAAAGAACACAAGGAATGGGCATTAGACCAGTGGAAATCTGTGCTTTGGTCTGATGAGTCCAAATTTGAGATCTTTGGTTCCAACCACCGTGTCTTTGTGCAACGCAGAAAAGGTGAACGGATGAACTCTACATGCCTGGTTCCCACCGTGAAGCATGGAGGAGAAGGTGTGATGGTGTGGGGGTGCTTTGCTGGTGACACTGTTGGGGATTTATTCAAAATTGAAGGCATACTGAACCAGCATGGCTACCACAGCATCTTGCAGTGGCATGCTATTCCATCCGGTTTGCGTTTAGTTGGACCATCATTTATTTTTCAACAGGACAATGTACCCAAAAACACCTCCAGGCTGTGTAAGGGCTATTTGACCAAGAAGGAGAGTGATGGGGTGCTGCGCTAGATGACCTGGCCTCCACAGTCACCGGACCTGAACCCAATTGAAATGGTTTAAGGTGAGCTGGACCACAGAGTGAAGGCAAAAGGGCCAACAAGTGGTAAGCATCTCTGGGAACTCCTTCAAGACTGTTGGAAGACCATTTCAGGTGACTACCTCTTAAAGCTCATCAAGAGAATGCCAAGAGTGTGCAAAGCAGTAATCAAAGCAAAAGGTGGCTACTTTGAAGAACCTAGAATATGACATATTTTCAGTTGTTTCACACTTTTTTTGTTATGTATATAATTCCACATGTGTTAATTCATAGTTTTGATGCCTTCAGTGTGAATCTACAATTTTCATAGTCATGAAAATAAAGAAAACTCTTGGAATGAGAAGGTCCGAAGTGTCCAAACTTTTGGTCTGTACTGTATATATACATTAACCTGCACTTGCCGGTAGTGGGTGTGAATGCACGCTGCTAGTGGCTCGCCCCTTCTGTAATTATACACAGCGAGAGCTGATCAGCGGGTACCGCAGACTCAATGTCTGACAGCACCCACCGATCGTTCAGTACAGAGGCAGAACGGCAGTCACAAGACAGATTGCTATTCTGTCAGTAGGGAATGCAAGAATCCTGTGTTCCTGCAAAGTAGGGACATGGATCCATGTCTTCCCCTAGTACAAGCACCTTCCACACTGTACAAAAACACTTGCTCATCCATGTCTTTATGGACCTTGCTTTGTGCACTAGTGCGCAGTAAGCTTTGAACAGGTAGGGGCCTTCCCCAAACTGTTCCCACAAAGTTGGGAGCATGAAATTATCCAAAATGTCTTGGTATGCTGACACCTTAAGAGTTATCTTCACTGAAACTAAGGGCTAAGCCCAACCCCTGAAAAACAACCCCACACCATAATCCCCCTCCACCAAATGATTTGGACCAGTGCACAAAGCAGTTTTTTTATAAAGACATGGATTAGCAAGTTTGGGGTGGAGGAACTTGGGTCCTGACCTCAACACGATAGAACTTCTACACCAGTGTCTAACCTCATAAATGCGCTTTTGGAAAAATTATCAAACATTCCCATAGACACACTCCTAAACCTTGTGTACAGCCTATTAGAAGAGATGAAGCTGTTATAGCTGCAAAGGGTGGGCCAACACAATATTGAACCCTATGGACTAAGACTGGGATGCCATTAAAGTTCATGTGCTTGTAAAGGCAGGCGTTCCAATACTTTTGAAAATACCATGTATATGTATATACAGTAAATATTAGAAATTATATATAGATTTAAAGTTTATAATATATGAAAAACTATTGATTATGTGCATGAAGATCTCTAGTATGATTAATAGGAGCGAACTCTGTGTGGGAATATATGTTTTACCAGTTTTATATGTTTAAAATAACTTTTGTTTAGTATAGAATTTTGCTTGAGGTTGCAATGTGTCCAGAGGGAGGGGTAAAGGTGAACCTATAAACAGATTGGCCTGCATTTTTACAGGCTCATACTCATAACCAATCAGGATGTAATAGACATGTGCACACTGAAATATTTTGTTTCGGAATTTCGTTTTCGTCTGAAAAATCTTTTTATTTAGTTACTCCCGAAACTCGTTTATATTTATTTTGTATTTATATTTATATATTGATTTTGTTTCTTCAATTGACAAATCTGTAAATTGAAGGCTTATGGTGTCTGTCGAATGTTCTAAGAAGATTCGACGGAGCAGCTAAACTGTACAACGCCGCAATTGTACATTTCCGGTCGAATGTTCCGCCTACAAGCTATAGAAGAATTCTAATGTTGTATAAAACTAGTAATTATTATATTAATGAATTATTATTACTAGTCAACTAAAATTCTTCTATAGCCTATGGGCCGAGCATTTGACCAAAAATATTTGATTGCGGCGTCGTACCGCTTGTCGAATCTTCTTAAAACTTTTGACAGACACCATAAGCCTTCAATGACAGATTTGATGTCTGTATGTTTTTCTCTGCTTTGTCGAATCTTCGTTTTTCATGTCGAATGGTCTACCCCAACTGTCTCTATAATGTTGAATCTTTTCTCTCTATGCCGAATCTTTCCTCTCTATGTAGAATAATCTTGGACTAATAGAGTTAAGGTTAGGCACATTCGACCGCAGGTTGATTGCTATTGTCAGCGTCATGTCGAATCTCCTATCTATATCGAACTGTTGTTGCAACGAAAACGAAAATGAAGCATTTTTTTATGTCTTCCGCATTTCGGATTCTGAGAGTTTGTTTTCGATACCCAAAATTCGGAAGAAAATGCATTCTTATGAAAACGAATACACATGTCTAGGATTTTATATCGGCAACTTGAGGGTTTCAGCCAGCAGGGACATTGGCTTCACAGGACGCATGCTAGGATGAAAATGTGTGGCCGTCTAGGATGAGAGTTGAAATACCACATTTTTTACATTATATTGGAGAGCACTTCAAATAATGTAACTTTCTTGCTATACAATGTGTTACATACCTTTTTAGATCAAAGACAAAAGAATTCTGCCAGCATTTGAATGTGCAGGAAACAATTTATCCAAAGTTTATCTATATCCTGAAAAGTAAAATACACAGGAGCTATTAGCTGTTTTCTAAGAGTCATCATTTTATCAGGTTATTTTCCTTGCACGGGATTACTCTAGGTCTTGTAAGTGCCACTTAATCTTAGCTGAATATTTGTTGAGGAAATGTATGTGTACAAAAGGAGAGCCACTATTTGCACAAATTAAATAGACTGCAATGGCGATAGCAGGCCAGTGGTTTATTTTGACTGGAGATTGAGTAAAATGCCAAAGTCATACAGTTTTGGACTTTGCCCCCTGTGAAAATCAAGTGTTATTAATGGCGAAAAGGGTGAGGAGATGGGCAACATGAAGTTTTAAAAGTAACAAGACTGGAACAGCCAGTAAACAAAGGGACATAAAATCTGCAAAGCTGCCTTTTCGTACTGAAATGTGGTCCTAATCCCTTGTATTATCAGAAAAGATCAAAGGATCCATTGAGAAAAAAACATATTGACACATTTTTTTTTGTGTGTACACATGGAAAGTCATAAATCAGGGGATTTATCGGTTCAGATAATGCATTAAAAATTCATTGTGCATAAACAACATGAAATTCCATGCTTGTTATTGGCACGTTTGTTAAAACAAATGTTGTGTGCACTTTACACATAAAGTGTATTATGCAACTACTGGACAAAAAATGTGGTTTAACCACTTGCTTACTGGGCACATTTACCCCCTTCCTGCCCAGGCGAAATGTCTGCTTTCAGCACTGTCACACTTTGAATGACAATTGCGCGGTCGTGCGACATGGCTCCTAAACAAAATTGACGTCCTTTTTTTCCCACAAATAGAAATTTCTTTTGGTGGTATTTGATCATCTCTGCGGTTTTTATTTTTTGCGCTATAAACAAAAAAATACTGTCAATTTTGGAAAAAAAACACAATATTTTTTACTTTTTGCTATAATAAATTTCCCTTTTTAACCACTTTAATACCCAGCCATATACAATTGACGGCCTGGGATGGGATTTACCATCCTAAGTGGCCGTCAATTGACGGCCTGGGTATTGCAGGCGAATATCTGGATGATGCCTGCAGCCAGAGGCATCATCCAGATATCCTCTTCTTCAGCCGGCGATTCTGCACAATGTAAGAACGATCATAGCGGCGGTTCCGCCGCTTGATCGTTCTTACAGGCCGCGGGAGGGGACATCCCCCCCCTCCCGCCGCCATCCGGTGCTTCTCCGGGCTTTCGGGGGCCCGGAGAACGAATCGGCGGCGGCGGCAGGAAGCATAGAGATGACTGGTGACCAGATGGTCACCAGTCATCTCTATGACCGTCGGAGGACCCGGGCGCGATCTGATGACGTCACGCCCGGGTCCCCGTATGTAAACAAAGCCGCAATTGCGGCTGTATGCACGGTGAATTTTTTTTCACCGATCTCATGGTTTCCAGCCTGGAGGTGAGATGTGAGGTCTTATTGACCCCACATCTCTCCATAAAGAGGACCTGTCACACACATTTCCTATTACAAGGGATGTTTACATTCCTTGTAATAGGAATAAAAGTGGAAAAAAAAAATGAAAAAAAGTGTAAAAATAAATAAAAAATAATAAAAGATAAAAAAAAAATTAAAACGCCCCTGTCCCCGATAGCTCGCGTGCAGAAGCGAACGCACACGCAAGTCCCTCCGACATATGTAAACGCTGTTTAAACCACACATGTGAGGTATAGCCGCGTGCGTTAGAGTGCCAGCAACAAATCTAGCACTAGATCTCCTCTGTAAATCTAAACTGTAACCTGTAAAAAATAAATAAAGCGTTGCCTATGGAGATTTTTAAATACCGAAGTTTGGCGCCATTCCATGAGTGTGCGCATAATTAAAGCGTGACATGTTGGGTCTCTATTTACTCGGTGTAACATAATCTTTCACATAATACAAAAAAATTTGGGCTAACTTTACTGTTTTGTTATTTTTTTAATTCATAAAACATTTTTTTTTTACAAAAAAAAGGCGTTTGAAAAATAATTGCGTAAATACCGTGCAAGATAAAACTTTGGAATGACCGCCATTTTATTCCCTAGGGTGTCTGCTAAAAAAAACATATATAATGTTTGGGGGTACTGTGTAATTTTCTAGCAAAAGAATGATGATTATTACATGTAGAAGAGAAGTGTCAGAATAGACCCGGTATAGAGGTGGTATAAAAGCCTGGTATTGAAGCGGTTAAAAAATAAATATTTTTTTTTTCTCAGTTTAGGCCGATATGTATTCTTATACAAATTTTTGGTAAAGAAAATTGCAATAAGCGTATAGTGATTGGTTTGCGCAAAAGTTATAGCGCCTACAAAATAGGGGATAGAATTATGATTTTTTTTTATTATTAATCTTTTTTACCTTAACACTAGGGGGCGATTAAGGGGTTAAATGTGTGACCTACTAGGTGATTCTTACTGTGGGGGGAGGGGACTGACTGGGGTAGGTGACCAATCGGTGTCCCTATGTACAAGGGACACACCATCGGTTTCCTCTCCCTGACAGGACGTGGATCTCTGTGTTTACACACAGAGATCCACGTCCCTAGCTCTGTAACTGCCGATAGCGGTTACCTGGGGGACATCACGCACCGGCACCTGAGTGACACGGCGGGCACGCACGCGCCCCCCAGCGGCCGAGAGGCCCAGAGGACCTCATATGATGGCCTCCTGGCATTGTAGAGCCACCTTGTGGCCGCCATTGTACAATTGCCGGGATGGGAAGTGGTTAACTTCTAAAATATTGAAAATGAACTAGGTTAACAGTCTGGGAAACTATATTTAATGTAGAGCTGCAGGCAAATAGTTAAAGACTAACTTCAGCCGCAATGTTTTATTTTGGTGTAGATAGAGCCGAGAAGGGTTAGAGCCTCTTTGGGTTTTTATTATCAGCTGTGTCCTTATTGAGGCAATGTCCCTTACTGTTACAGCAGGTAGTGACAGTAAATCTGTCCAACAGGGATGTAGACAAAAACTGAATAAGATATTTAGAAGCATGGAGATAGGTTAGAACCTCGGACAATGTGGTTGATTTACTAAAGGCAAATTGTGCAATTTTCAAAGTGCAGTTGCACTCTGCAAGAGCAGTTGCTCCAGAGTTTATTAAATGAGCTCTGATGACTTCCTTCATCCAATCATGTGCAAGCAAAGTATATTACCTTCTAAGCACATAGTTTGTTCTAACACTTATTGGATTTAAAGAAAGCTATAGTGTAATGACATAGAGGGGTTGATTTACTAAAGGCAAATTAACTATGCAAGTGTAGTTGCTCCAGAGCTTTGTAAATGAGGTAAAGATTCCACGTGCAAAAAATAAATAAAAAATCAGCATTTTTGATTGCACATGATTGGATGATGAAAGTCAAGAGAGCTTCTGCTCATTTACTAAGCTCTGGAGCAACTGTACTAGCAGAGTGTAACTGCATGTTGCAAAGTGCACAGTCTATTTGCCTTTAGTAAATCTATTCCAGAATGTTCACTGAGAAGTTTGGAAAGCTTTAACCGGTTCCCAACAGGTTCACACAGATGTACTGAGGCAAAATGACTCTCCTGGACAAAATCCCGTATATATACGACTTCGTCCAGGAGAGCCACCAGAGGGCGATTGCGTGCACAAGCGGGAGCATGGGGGTTTGTGTGTGTAAACACACAAATTCCAGTGCTGCCTGAGGAGGAAGGACAGATCGTGTCTTTCTACAAAGTAAAAAACACGATCTGTCATCTCCTCAGTCCCCCTTCCCCCCACAGTTAGAACACAAAATAGGGAACACAGTTAACCCCTTGATTGCCCCCTAGTGTTAACTCCTTCCCTGCTAATGACATTTACATAGTATATTTAGCATATAGCATATTTATAGCACTGATCGCTCTGTAGATGTCCATGGTCCCAAAAATGTGTCAAAAGTGTCCGACCTGTCCGCCGCAATGTTGCAATACCACAAAAAATCACAGATCACCGCCATTATTAGCAAAAAAAAAAAATACCCCATATAAATGCAATACATCTTTCCCATAGTTTGTAGACACTATGGCCCGGATTCACAAAGCACTTGCGCCAATGTATCTTCAGATACGGCGCATAAGTGCAAATATGCGCCGTCGTATCTATGCGCCGGACTCAGAAAACAAGATACGCCTAAAAATAGGCTTCATCCCGTGGGCGCATGCGTGGGCGCATATTTACGCTGGACGCATGTGGTGCTCCCATTGATTTTCTATTCAAATATTCAAATGAGAGAGATACGATGATTCACGAACGTACGTGCGCCCGACGCTGGCTATGCGCACCGCATGTAAGTGTACGTCCGGTGCAAAGTTATTCCCCATAAAGGAGGTGTAACTCAGCAACAGACGTGCACAGGTCAGCTGGAGAGCAGCTGCAGCAGCACCATTATGGACGAGCTGAGCAACCACACTTGCAGGACAACACATCTGTATGCCAACATGTCAGGGGCAGCCATGGTCACAGCACTACTGCTTCCACAGGCACAGAGGAGGGCACGGGAGATGATATACCGAACGCGCATGAAAGTCTTTGGCATGGGGGAATCAGAGGTGTACCACATCTTCAGATTCAGCCCTGATGCCATCCTGGAGCGCCCAGAGGCGATTTAATTCGCATGTGCTGCGCTATATAAGTTCTTCATTCATTCAGCCACAGCCATGCATGATGAAATCACCTGCCAGTGGATCTTTCCAACGTACAAGTGGAGTCGTGTCTGGGATGTCACAATCCACCATTAGCAGATGCGTGCACAAGATTGTCCCCGCAATCCTCACATGCATGTCCCACCACATCATCAAACCCACCCATGAGCACCTGTGGCATAAGGCAATGCAGGATTTCTACAGAATTGCCGGATTCCCACGCACCGTCTGGGCCATTGATTGCACACATGTGGCACTACGCCCCCCCGTGCCACAGAGCACATATACCGCAATCGTAAGCAGTGGCATTCCATCAACTTATAGGTGATAGCCGATGCCCAATGCATCATATGGCACGTCTGAGCCAAACACCCCGGGGCCAGCCACGACAGCTACATATACCGTCAAAACACCATCCCAACAGAATTCGAACAGAACGTGTACAGGGACAGCTGGCTGGTTGTCTTTTCCCTTCCAGGTGACTCGGCATATGCACTTGGACCCCATTTAATGACTCCATACCAGAATCCCCAAACCAGAGGAGAGAGAAGATACAATGCTGCACACATACGCACCCGTGCAGTGGTGGAGCGCACATTTGGCATTCTGAAGTCCTGTTTCTGATGCCTGGATACATCCGGGGGACCCTGTTGTATTTCCCAAACTTTGTGTGCCAGATCATCGGTGCATGTTGCGTGTTGCACAACTACACCATGAGAAAGGGCCTGGAAATTGACATATGTGATGACCTGACCCCCCAACCACACAGTCCCCCCCTGCCTGAGGGGACCCCGTCTGCTGAAGGAACAGCAGTCAGGAGTTGCCTCGTTGAACGTATCTTTGCACGTTAAACACACACAAATTCATCATGGCACACGGACAATGCACGCATGCACACCACTTTGGTCCCTAGCTCACACACACCACATACACCTCACATTGGATTAGACCAAGTCCACCGCACGGGACTTGGGAGCAGCAATGCCACGCCAAGGCCCCAATGATGTGTCTGTCCATTCATACCACATTCACACGGTCGTGGGGATAACCTCTCCCCGACAACCCAAAGTGACAGGCATTGCTGGCATGAATGTCACCCACACATTCACACACCAGTCACACTGTAGCAGCACTGGGCAAACCCTGCCCCTGCAAACGGGTGTCCGGGCACCACTTCTGCACTCTAACCGTGTGCAGTGATAAAAAAAATGGAAAATAGGGATCATGCTCTTACACAAGGATGGCACATAACTCTGTGCACGTCCAAAAAAATAAATAAATCATACTCTGAGCAAAAAAAAAGGAGAGAACACTCATTTGCCCTCTCGTGGGCCAGGCCTGGTGCCATGGGTATGTCTCCGCAATTGCCTGGGTGGAGACTCGGGTGGGGGGTGGGGCATCAGGAGGAGGATCATCTCCTGGTCTGTCACTCCTGGCTCTGAGGGCAGTTGGGGCCTGCATGCCCTCCAATGCAACCGCAATGCGGGTGAGCACAGTATTAGTTTTCCGCCTGCATCCGCAGCTGGCGGGCGTTGGACTAACGCTGGTGACGCCTGTTCATCTGACCCTCTGCCTGGATGGCAGCAGTGTTTGCCTTTATAACCTCCCCTAGGCTATTCACCTCTGCCTGCAGTTCCACAATTGCCACAATGGGCCGGTTCAGGGTGGCCTGCATGTCCCCAGATGACGACGGAGCCCCTGCTGACATCTTCTGATGCATGGCATCCAGGGTCTGGCTCTGGTCACACAGTCTTGTGGCTATGGCTGCACAGTTTGCATTAATGTCATGCAGGCAGTCTGTTAAGGCCTGGGTATGGTCAACCTGCTGGCTGACGCACTGTCGCATGTCCGAGGACCCAGCAAGAGAGGCCAGACTGTCAGCCACTCAAAACAGATCACCTGCAATATCGGCCATGTGGCGCGTCTGCATTGCCTGCTCCCTCTCAAGCCCCTCTTGGAGGGAACTGGCTACACCCCTAGTCTTGGCCAGAGCCTTCCTAGGGGAAGTAGCCAGTTGAGTCCGTCTGGATGTAACAGGCCTGGATGGGGTAGCCCTGAATGGGGTTCCCCTGGATGGGGTTCCCCTGGATGGGGTAGCCCTAAATGGGGTTCCCCTGATGGGGGTGGAGGTCTGTGAGGGCCCAGGGGAAATGGAAGACTCCTCAAAGTAGAGGCATTCCAGATCCACCGTCTCCTCCTCAACCACCTCTAGAGGCGAGGTGTGGGCACTCCCCTCCACCAATGTCTCATGGCTTCCCAGGGGGTCAGGCTGAGGCAGATGTTCCGGGGATGGCATTGGTCGGACACCGGCAGACGACGGCCCAGCTCCTTCCAGCACATCTGTGGATGGCACAAAACATTCACATGTTGGTGGACCCACACACTTTCACATATTCCCTTCCACCCCCTCACATGCTACACACCGAATGGAGGATAAAACACACTTACCTGTCCTTAACTCCTAATCAGTGGAGTCAAAGCCCTCCAGGCCCTCCACCTGCTCCCGCTCGAGACAGCTGGCGATCATCTCCTCCTCCGGAGTCAACTTCACAGCACAAGGTGGGCCACCCCCTGTGCCCCTGAGGTGCCTTCTGATGAGGGCCAGTTTGTCCCGGACACGCCGACGCATGTCATTGATTTTTTTTGCTATGTCCCTGGGGGTCCTGGTCTCATGCCCAATGGCATTCTCCTCCAGGGTGATCTGATCCAGGATCTCCATCTTCCTGGCCCTGCTGGTCCTGGAGCTCTGTGCCCCATGGAGGAACACATGAAATTTTGAGATGGCTGATGTGAGGATAGCCCTCTTATCTGAAGAGAAGTTTTTTTTTCTCCTGTCCCTCTCAGTCTCAGCATCAGACATGGCTCCACAAAAGTACTCTGCTCCAGGGGGAAGAGAAGAAAGCTACTTTTGCACCGGACGGGCGTATGGCTGGGTATATTTATGTGTTAGGCGTAAGCTGGTGGGCTGGCGTATCTAAGGATTTTGTGCCGGCGTATTTGTGAGCATGCGCATAGGGGTGCTGACCATACGTCCGCGTCACGGCGCATGCGCCATTCATGATACGCCGGGCGTAAAGCATTGTACCACGCTCGGACCATCATTTGCATGGGGTCACACCCACTTCCACTTACGCTGGCTTACGCCTGCGAAATTACGTTACGCCGGCGCAACGTTGGGAGCATTTGCTTTGTGAATTCCATGCTTGCCTCTCTGCGTTGCGCCGGCTAAGGCTGTATAAATATGTGCCGATGTATGTGAATCCGGGCCTATAACTTTTGCGCAAACCAATCAACATATGCTTATTTTTTTTTCTTTTACCAAAAATATGTAGAAGAATACATATCAGCCTGAACTGAGATTTTTTTTTTTAAATTGGGATATTTACTATAGCAAAAAGTAAAAGATATTTTGTTTTTTTTCAAACTTGTTGCACTTTTTTTGTTTATAGTGCAAAAAATAAAAACCGCAGAGGTGATCAAATACCACGAAAAGAAAGCTATATTTGTGGGAAAAAAAGGACGTCGATTTTCTTTGGGTACATTGTCGCACGACCACGCAAATGTCAGTTAAAGCGACACAGTGCCGTATCACAAAAAATGGTCCGGTCATTGGGCAGCCAAATCTTCCAGGGCTGAAGCGGTTACAGCTGAACCAGGATATAGCAGTGTCATCTGCCAGACTGGCTGAATATGTAAATGTAACTTTAATATTTATGATGATTTAGTGAGTAAAATAGAACTTGGAGTGAATTTAGAATATATAGAAGCCCTAGCATATATAAATGCTAGGCTTTTCTGCATAACATGAAAACGAACCCTTCTGTAATTATTTAAAAAATAAGTTCACCTTTTCAGAAAAAAATTATAAATGCACATTTTTTTGCAGTTATAAAAAATGTGCATTTATTATTTTTGTTGCAGGAGCCTGTAAAGCATTGCACCAGTGATCTGTAGATCACTGATGTCATGTAGGTCTCCTGCAGACCTGTTAGTGTATACGTTTGCTCGTACGGATAAGCTGATACATGCTGATATGAAGAATTAATGAACTACCACAGCGCTCACAGCACCACAAGCTGACAGCCGCAAAGGCTGCCGGACCATGTTGTTTTTCATTCAGCGTTGTAAATGAGTGACGTGGCCGGGTGATTGGATTCCCAAACATTTATAAAAAAAAAAAAATTGACAGCTAGTGGGTGGAAAAGATCCTCTGCTAGCTGGCACAGCGGGGGCGCAGGAGGTGCAGGGGTCAGTTCATTCATAACATGTTACATGTTACACCCCATTGTTATGAAAGGTGTACTTATCATTTAAGGGAGCAGTAAACTTAGAAAGGAACATACATAGATTGTAAAGTTCTCATTTAGGGACCTTCTTTTCTTCTCTGTGAATTTGTTATATAAAAATATTATACTGTATATTATAAAAAAAAGTTGTAAAATCCCTAGACGAATGTGAGTTCACTAAAAACATTTAAATAAATGCTTGGGTTGGGTGCAATGCACATTTCTGTCCATAAATGAATTGAGTGAGCTGCCATTGCTAGTCTCTTCCTGAAAATGAAAATTCATTGACTGTCTGGGGCTGATTTACTAAAGGCAAATAGACTGTGTCCAGAGTCTAGTAAATTAGATAAAGTTTCATTTTGCAAAGAGTACCCAATCACGTGCAAGAAAAAAAAAATTGCTTGCACACGATTGGATGATGGAAGTCAGTAGAGCTTCTGCTCATTTACTAAGCTCTGGAGCAACTGCACTTTACGAAGTGCACAGTGTTTTTGCCTTTAGTAAATCAACCCCTCTGTGTCTGGTTTTAAAACTTCAGAGTCACAGATCTTAACCACTTAACCCCCGGACCATATTGCTGGTCAAAGACCAGAGCACTTTTTGTGTGATTCGGCACTGCGTCGCTTTAACTGACAATTGCGCGGTCGGGCGATGTGGCTCCCAAACAAAATTGGCGTCCTTTTTTTCCCACAAATAGAGCTTTCTTTTGGTGGTATTTGATCATCTCTGCGGTTTTTATTTTTTGCGCTATAAACAAAAATAGAGCAACTATTTTGAAAAAAAATGCAATATTTTTTACATTTTGCTATAATAAATATCCCCAAAAAATATATAAAAAAACATTTTTTTCCTCAGTTTAGGCCGATACGTATTCTTCTACATATTTTTCGTAATTTTTTTTCGCAATCAGCGTTTATTAATCGGTTTGCGCAAAATTTATAGCGTTTACAAAAAAGGGGGTAGTCTTATGGCATTTTTATTAATAATTTCTTTTTTTACTAGTAATGGCGGCGATCAGCGTTTTTTTTCAGTACCGAGACATTATGGCAGACACATCGGACAATTTTGACAAATTTTTGGGACCATTGGCATTTTTATAACGATCAATGCTATAAAAATGCATTGGATTACTATACAAATGGCATTGACAGTGAAGGGGTTAACACTAGGGGGCAGGGAAGGGGTTAAGTGTGTTCCTGGGTGTGTTCTAACTGTATGGGGGGTTGACTCACTAGGAGAAATCACTGATCTTCTGTTCATACATAGTATGAACAGGAGATCAGCGTTTCCCCCGCTGACAGGACCGAGAGCTTTGTGTTTACACACATACCTCCCGTTCCCCACTCTGTAACGAGCGAGCGTGCCCAGCGGCGATCGCGCCCGCCGGGCTCGCTAACGCGGGCCGGCGGCGGCGGCGCGCGCGCCCCCTAGCGGCCGCTAAAGGGAGGACGTAGAGCTACGTGCTCTCGCCCAGCAGTGCCACCTTCCCGCCGTATAACGACGGTGGGCGGTCGGCATGTGGTTAAACAAGCATACAGTACATGAAAGGGCAGAGTAAAACCAGAATTATATACATGTTCTGGGCCCACAACTTAAAGGAGTTGTAAAGAAAAAAAAATTTTTCCCGAAATAACTGTTTACAGGGTATAGAGACATAATAGTTAACCGATTCCTTTTAAAAATGATTTAAAAATAGATACAAATCAATCATATAATGTGCCTGCAGTTTCAGTTTAGTTTTTCATCTAGTTTCATGCTTCTGTGAAGTACAGAGACACAGAGCCAATACAGGGCAGTGTTTGTTTTTAAAATGAAACTAATTGGTTCTGAGGGGTTTTAGACACACAGTGATCACACCTCCTTGATCAGAGACCACAGAAAGAAGCTCCCATGACTTTTTTCATAAGGAAACAGACAAGCAGGAAGTGTGGAGATCAGAGAAGGATTACAGCAACTTCAAAGCAAAAACGAACAATGAGGACATGAAACCAGGATTGCAGTAAGGTAAAGGAAGCTATTTAGCTTAAAAAAAATGTTTCCTTTAGTGACCCTTTAAATTATTGAGGACAATGTAATGGCATTGTAGCTAGATAAGTAGCATTTTTACAAAGAGGGGCAGCAATGGATGTTTCCATATTTCACTCATGATAGGGTTATAATAAATCCAATTTATTCCAGGGTATTAAATGATTTTTTTCATAGTATATCTTGTGTTAAAGTACAGTTTACATTTTTATTACCAAAATTGTACATACGATCGGAATTTCCAACAACAAATGTTTGATGGGAGCTTGTTGTTGGAAATTCCGACCGTGTGTATGCTCCATCGGATATTTGCTGTCGGAATTTCCGACAACAAAATTTAAGAGCTGGTCTCAAATTGTCCGACAACAAGTTTTGTTGTTGGAAATTTAGATTGTGTGTGCACAATTCCGAAACACAAAATTCCACGCATGCTCGCAATCAAGCAGAAGAGTCGCACTGCCTATTGAACTTTTTTTTCTCAACTCATCGTACGTCTTGTACGTCACCGCTTTCTTGACGTTTGTAATTTCCGACATTTGTGTGACTGTGTGTATGCAAGACAAGTTTGAGCCAACATCCGTCGGAAAAAAAACCACGGTTTAGTTTGTCGAAATGTCCGATCGTCTGTATGCGGCATTAGGGTTCCTTCCAACATAGCTCTCTCCTATTCATCTCTATGGGATCTGTATTTGTGCGTACACGCTGCCCAGACACTCAGTCGAAAAACTGGTGAAGCAGAGAACCTGGCAGAGGCCTTCTGGTTTGAAGTCTGTGTGGTTGGTACACTAGGTAGGAAGGGGAAACCCTACAGGGCTTTAATCAAAAAAAAAATATATAAAAAAAAATTCACTTTCTATAAAAATGTTAGTGTTGCATGGGGAATTCTTCTGTCCATAGGCAAGAAGTTTTGCTTTGACCTGATGGCAAAAGACAATGTTCCTAATTTGGTAACTGAGGATATTTTAAAAGTTTGTGCAGGTAATCCCAAACTCACGGGTATGGTCTGAAAACTTTTGTACAAATGAAACCAAGATAGTTCGCAAGTCTTGGTGCAAACTCTTTCTTTCTGACCCTAAACTGGCGGGTCTGGTTTATCCAGCGCTGTAATCTGGTTGCTGCTTTTGATTTAATTCTTGTTTATCTTAATTCCCGGATTTTGTTCTTGGCCTAAAATAAACTGTCCCAGTAACAATCTCCTTTAAAGCTGGATTGGTTAAAAGCAGCAAAATACATACATCTCAGATGCTTCAAAACAAAAGATATTTAATGTCTTGCAGTTTGTTTTCTATGGAAAGCAGCCACAGCTTGAAGAGAAAAGCCATTCTACCGCCAGCATGCTCCACAGTGAGACCTGTGTTCTTTGTGTGGAAGCAGTTGTCTCTCTAACGATATCCAACATACCCCCTGCTGGAGAGTTTGTGCTCTGATCAGTAGGTAGCATAAGCTTTGTTAAAATGTTGTCAAAGAGCTATAGGTCTGCCTCAGCAGGGGAGTTTCAGATCTCTGCAAAGATAACACTGCTTCTACACCGAGAGCAAGGGTAAAGTAAATAAACTGTAAGACTTTGACCAGCTTTTGTTTTGATACCAGTTTTATATATTTAGTTGATTTAAACTAAAAGTTCAGTTGGAGGAAAGCCCTCTTTAGGATGCTCACATGACAAGAGGGATCATGATCTCCCTGCATCAGGGGTGGATGATCAGGACTATGGAGAGGGTAAGTAGTGCTTGGCAAGCTTTTTTTAACCCTGTAAGATCTGTGCTATAGCCAAATGACAGCTACAGTGTGGACCTACTTTGCCGGGAGGGCGTCAATAGACGTCCTCCTGTGCGTGAGCGGCCTGTGCACCCCCTGCAGGACGCACGCGGTGCGCTCTGTGATCAGCAAGTCTATAAGACTCAGCTGATTACAGATAGGAGTATCTCGATTTCGACCCCTTACCACGTGATCAGCTGTCAGCCAATTACAGCTGATCATGGTATATAAACAGAGCCGGTAGTCAGCTATTAATAGCGCAGGGAGAAAAAAATAGGCTATCATTGGCGGCTGTCAGAGGGACATCGATCCCAATGAAGGATAGCAGCTGCCAGCTCATCTGTGCCCACCTGTGTCGCCTGTCAGTGCCACCCACCAGTGCATAACAGTCCCACCTACCAGTGCCCACAGTGCCACCTATCAGTGCCCACAGTGCCACCTATCAATGTCATCAATCTGTGCCTCATCAACAGGGCTGTCCATTAGTGTCGCCTACCAGTGCCCATCAGTGCCACCTATCAGTGCCACCTATCATTGCCCATCAGTGCCCTCTATCAGTTATACCTATCAGTAATACCTATCAGTGCCCATCAGTGCCACCCATCAGGGCCCATCAGTGCCATCTTATCAGTGCCGCCTTATCTGTGCCTGTCAGTGCTGCCTTACCTGTGCCTATCAGTGCCCACCAGTGCAGTCTATCAATGTCCATCAGTGCCGCCCCATAAGCACATATCAATGAAGGAGAAACATTACCTGTTTGGAAAATTTCCTAACAAACTATGAAACATGTTTATTTTTATTTTTTTTGTTTGTTTAGCAAAAATAAATAAAAACCCCAGTAGTGATTAAATACCACCAACATAAAGCTCTATTTGTGTGAAAAAATATATATAATTTAGGTACAGTGTAGCATGACTGCGCAATTGTCATTTAAAGACTGATTTCGCTGAACGGTGAAAATTGGTCTGGGCAGGTTAGCAAGTGGTTATTACACAGGGTTTGGGGTAGATCTATTTTTTAAAGAATCAATCAATTAAATATTATCCTGCTAACCTGTAAAAATGTGCAGTTAAAGGATATTAGATAATACATTGAATCAGTTCTCCATGTTATTGTCTTTGAACACACAATGGATACAGTAAATAGCAATTAAGGACATGTTAAATAATATAAAACATACCTTTTTTTCTTGCTAGATTTATGGCAACTGTGAAAATATGTTAAATATTTTAAGTGTTAACTTATAGAGCAAGTGTAAATACAGAGTGTGTCAGTGAAGCATAAACCAAAAATGCATTGCTTGTATTGTAAATTTTTATAAAGATAAATTCATGTGTCCTCTGAAATTTATAGCCTAGATTGGTTGTATAAATTATGTTCTGGAAAATACGTCTTTAACAGGGGAGTACAAGAGACCTAAAGACTATCTTTAAATAAGATCTTGTCACCTATTTCTTTGCTTATATAAATATGTTCACTAATATTTACGGAAAAAAGAAAGAAAGAAAAAAAAAAGAAAAAAATATTCAGTGGTCATCCTTATAAAAGATATCAACTTTTCATTAGACGGTCAATAGCAACAATTACCAATTAAGCAGCCTTCACTGTTTTAAGTAAATATACAGTTAAGTATCTGTAACTAATCTGTAATTAAGGATTAAGAAATTAGTTTACACTTAAAAAAGTTTATTCTAAAAATCTGCTAATACATGCAGTATGGCAATAGACAAGAATATAACTACTCCTTAATAAAAGAATAACGATTCTAAGATTATTCTAAGATTTACTTGAGGCTTATAGCGGGTACATTAAATTCATTTTAATTAGCTCTTGATAGATTTGCAGCCTTTTTCAAGCAGTTTCCTGGAATGCCAGGGTTCCTCCTTAAGTTACTAGGGGTTCCCTGAGCTTTAGGTTATATGTAAGTGGGGCATTGTCTCAATGACAACCACTGTAAGGAACATTTCTCCCACTGACCACCAAGTTAAAGAGAATTCTTTGTGCTAATTTAATGAGCAATAATTCCAACTGACCATCCGTGTAAGAAGGCCTTTCTCCCTTTATCCACCAGTGCAAGGGGATCCTTCTCCCTCAACCACAAATGTACGGAGCACATTTCCACTGACTAGAAATATAAAGTGATTAGAGTTGAGCCGACACGTGGATGTTCGGGTTCGGCCGATTCGGCCGAACTTCGGAAAAAAATCTGGGTTCGGGACCCGAACTTGACCCAAACCCGAACCCGAACCCCATTGAAGTCAATGGGGACCCACATTTTTGACTACTAAAATGTCTCTAAAAAACTAATGGAAAGGGCTAGAGGGCTGCAAATGGCAGCAAAATGTTGGTAAGAGCATGGCAAGTACTCTGCAATCAAATGTAGATAGGGAAACAACTTAAAATAACATAAAATACATAAAAATAAATGATCTTGACAAGCAGGAACCTTCCCCAATGATGGGACACTATTCCTCCCACTGATACCAATGATGGGGCACTATTTCTCCCACTGACACAAATGGTGGGACACTATTCCTGCCAATGATGCCAGTGATGGGACACTATTCCTCCCACTGATACCAATGATGCGGCACTATTTCTCCCACTGACACTAATGATGGGCACTATTTCCTCCCACTGACACTAATGATGGGACCAATGATGGGACACTATTCCTGCCAATGATACCAATGATGGGACACTATTCCTCCCACTGATACCAATGATGCGGCACTATTTCTCCCACTGACACTAATAATGGGACACTATTCCTGCCAATGATGGGACAATATTACTCCCACTGATACCAATGATGCGGCATTATTTCTCCCACTGACACTAATGATGGGACACTATTCCTGCCAATGATACCACTGATGGGACACTATTCCTCCCACTGATACCAATGATGGGGCACTATTTCTCCCACTGACACAAATGATGGGACACTATTCCTCCCAATGATACCAATGATGGGGCACTATTTCTCCCACTGACACAAATGATGGGGCACTATTCCTCCCAATGATACCAATGATGGGGCACTATTCCTCCCACTGATACCAATGATGCGGCACTATTTCTCCCACTGACACTAATGATGGGAAACTATTCCTGCCAATGATACCAATGATGGGACACTATTTCTCCCGCTGATACCAATGATGCGGCACTATTTCTCCCACTGACACTAATGATGGGACACTATTCCTGCCAATGATACCAATGATGGGACAAAATTCTGGTGCAGTTCGATTTGTGAAGTAGGACTGACTCCTAACTAATTCTCTTCCTATAAGCACAATCAGGAACCTTTCACTAGAGTAGCTAATGCAGAGTATGTTACAGGAACACATGCAGTGCTGGTGCAATATGCAGAGTATCTGACAGGAACATATGCAGTGCTGGTGCAATATGCAGAGTATCTGACAGGAACATATGCAGTGCTGGTGCAATATGCAGAGTATCTCAGAGGAACATATGCATTGCTGGTGCAATATGCAGAGTATCTAACAGGAACATATGCAGTGCTGGTGCAATTAGATTTGTGAAGTAGGACTGACTCCTAACTATTTCTCTACCTATAAGCACAATCAATCAGGAACCTTTCCCTATTGTAGCTAATGCTATGTAGATCGATCGCTGAGTATTGTAATTCAATTTCTGAAGCAGAAAAATCCTATCTAAATCTGTCCCTGAGAGCAGCTGCAGCCTTTTCCTACCCGAGCTAAAGCAGAGTGACGAGCTGTGCTGTGTGCTGTGTGCCTCTAGCTTATATAGAGGCTGGGTTCGTCGCGTTCCGGATGTGACGCCATTTGGAGCGCATACTGCCTACGAGATCGAGGCGTGGAACGCACGCCTCGGCTCCATGACGGTTCCAAACCAGAAGTGAGTGCATGAACCAAGCCATGGTGTTTTTTGCGACACAGGTGTGCTTGGCTCCCATTTAGGGTCTTTTATCTATTTAAGAGAGTGGGCTGCAGTGGTAAGTCACCCTTGGACGAAGTGTATTAACACGAAACGCGTCAAGTAGACTCCACAGCCGCCATGTTTTAAACTATATGTGCTGTGTACTGCTTCACTTGTAAGTGCATTTGCTTATTAAAAATCTTTTGTTTAGCTACAGTATTACACTATGTTGTTTCCTCTATCTCCTCTTCCCTATCTGTGACTAAGAATACTGCCAAGAACCAGTCTAACATCTACAAGTCATTTATGATATCTGTACCAGTCTGGATACTAGCTGCTGATCCTCTGTTGTTGAAGAGACTACATGATATCCTTTTGTTTACAAGCCTGTCTGACTCATGAAACGTATGTTTGTTTGAGTCTGATTTTTCTGGTAAGCCTGCATCATCACTGGTGGTGGGTTCCTTTCACCTTGTACAAGGAGTCGCATTGAATAGATCCGGTGCTGTTATTATTTCAACATTTGGAACTACAGTATATTTCTTTGCAATTAACTTCAGTGGACTTTTGTTTTTACCTTACGGTCTGGACATTCATACTGGGTGTATGACTATACTTATGTAAATTGTATATCTATATATTGCTTATTATGGGTTGTATCTATACGTGAATGTATGTAGTGCCCATATTTGTTTAGCGCGACAGTTTATTTACAATATTTCGTTTTTTGCTTCTATCAATCAGCCGTGTCAGCTGCTTTAAAATCATTTCCTACTAGCAGCGCGGTGTTACGTATCATACCATTTTATATAGAGGCTGGGTCACATGCTGAACTGGCCAATCACAGCCATGCCATTAGTAGGCATATCTGTGATGGCTTCTAGGTCACACAAGTAAAATAAATTCTGATTGGCTGCCCTGCAGCGTGCCGTTACATAGCCAAACTCTGAACCCGAACCTTCAGAAAATTGTTCGGGTTCGGATTTGGGTCAAAAAAAATAAAGTTCGGTACGAACCCGACACTTATGGCAATATACTGACCACTAATGCAAGGGAACACTATGCCGATCACCAGTGTAAGGGGGTACTACACTGACCATCTATGCAAATTTAGATTTTTTTTACTGACCAGCAATGTAGGAGAACAACACAAATTGTAAACTATTGATTTATTTTCTGGCTATTATGATTATTATTATTTCCATTTCATTATTGTTTCTATAAGTATTTTTCACACAGTGCAGCCATGGGATGTCAAATGTGCTAAGTATACCACATTCTTCATTCTTTTATTTTTTTATATATCTTAGCTTACTGTTCATGCTAATGTTCTGTGAGTTATAAATATTGTAATTATTAGCAGGGGTTCACTGATTATTATTATGCAGGATTTATATAGCGCCAACAGTTTGCACAGTGCTTTACAAAGTGAGGGCAGACAGTACAGTTACAATACAATTCAAAACAGTAGGAATCAGAGGGCCCTGCTCGTTAGCACTTACAATCTAAAGGGGAGGGTCAAGTGATACAAAAGTGGGGTATGAGCTGATGGAGAAAATAAAAGTACAGTTGTTAGGTGAAGGCAGGATAGGCTTCTCTGAAGAGAAAAGTTTCCAGGGATCACCTGAAAGTGGATAGAGTAGGAGATAGTCTGACAGATTGGCATAGGGAATACTAAAGGATGGCAGAGGCTTGGGAGAAGTCCTGGAGGTGAGCATGGAAGGAGGTGACAAGGGAGCTCAAGAGCAGGAGGTCTTGGGTGGAATGAAGAAAACATTTTGGTTGAAATTTGGAGGCTAGGTTAGTGATGTAGCTGGGTACCAAGTTGTGAATGGCTTTGAAAGTTATTGATAGTATTTTGAATTATATTTGTTGGGTTAGTGGCAGCCAATGGGGGAATTGGCAGAGAGGGGTAGCAGACACTGAACGTTTTGTAAGGTGGATAAGTCAGGCAGCAGCATTCATGATGGACTGAATAGGGGATAGCCTATGTAAAGGTAAGCCAACGAGGAGGGAGTTGCAGTAGTCGAGGTTAGAGATAACCAGAGAGTGAATTACAAGCTATGTAGTGTCATTGGTTAGGAAGGGGCATATTTAGGCGATGTTGTGGTGATTAAGACGGCAAGCTTTGGAAAGTGATTGGATGTGGGGCCGAAAGGAGAGTTCAGAGTCCGGGACTACACCTAGATCCTTGGCATGTGGGGATGGTTGATGGATGTGCCACTGATCTTGACAGAGAAGTCAGTGGAAGGGCCATATGGGGGAGAAAATATTGTGAGCTCTGTTTTAGACAGGTTGAGTTTGAGGAAGTAGTATGACATCCAGACTGATATTTTGATAAGTAAATTAGTGATTTGTGAGGAGACTGATGTTGTGAGCTGAGGTGTAGAGAAATAGATTTGAGTTTCTTTAGTGTAGAAATTATATTGACCTATGGAGGAGGTGTAGATTGAGAATAGGGGAGGTCCAAAAACATAGCCTTTGGGGATGGAGAAGGGAAGAAGAGAGGAGGATGTAGAATAAGTGACACTGATGGTGCGGTGGGATAGATTGGATGAGAGCCAACAAAGAGCCCAGTCACAGAGACCAAAGCAGTAAAGATTTTTGAGGAGAAAATGGTGGTCAATCTGATCACAGGCAACTGAAAGGTCCAGAAGTAGGAGTACAAAATAGTGTCCATTGGTTTTTGCTTTTAGTAAATGAATGTTGGGAGTTTTAGGAGAGCAATTTCTGTGGAGTGTTGAGGTCAAAAGAAGGTTATTCTTATAATAGGTTGTAGATCACGAGTTCAAGGAATTTGAAAGGAAAGGGGGAGCAAGGAGATGGGTGTAGGTTGTTAAGATTGGTGGGGTCCAAGGAAGGCTTTTTAAATATGGGAGTGACTAGTGAATGTTTTAGAGAGTTGGGGAAGATGGCAGTAGAAAGGGAGAGATTGAAGATGTGGGATAGAGAGTGTAGGATAGAGTCAGAGGGTGACCACAGTATTTGAGAGGGAACAGGGTCCAGGGGACAGGTGGTTAGGTGAGCGCTGGAAAAAAGTTGAGCAACTTTGTCTATAGTAGCAGGGTTGAAAAAGGAAAGTGTTGATTGTACCTGTGGACATGGGGTGTTATGTGGGTGTAAATTTAATCAATCTCATTTTAGAAATGATTGGCGATCTCCGGGGCAGTGAGTGAGTTAGTGGGTGGAAGCAGTGGAGGACACAGTACAGAGGTAAAGGTAGAGAAGAGTTGCCGAGAACTGGATGAGAAGGTGTTAATCAGAGTGATAAAATAGGTCTGCTTGGCAAGGTGGAGGCACAAATTGTATTTTTGAAGGGCAGATATATATTGATTGAAGTCTTATTGAGACTTATGCCGCGTACACACGATCATGTTTTTCAGCATGTAGAAAAAACAATGGTTTTTCCAACTTCATCATTAAAACGACGTTGCCCACACACAGTTGTTTTAAAAAAAAACACGTATGACGGCACTATAAAGGGGCAGTTCCATTCGGATGACGCCACCCTTTGGACTGCTTTAGCTGATTTTGTGTTAGTAAAAGACAATTTGCGCTTTTCTGTCTGTTACAGCATGATGAATGTGCTTACTTCATTACGAACGCTAGTTTTAACAGAACGAGCGCTCCTGTCTCATAACTTGCTTCTGAGCATGTGCGGGTTTTTAACATTGTTTTAGCCCACACACGATCATTTTTTACAACCTGAAAAACGACATTGTTTAAAACGTTGTTAAAAAATGCAGCATGTTCGAAAAAAAAGGAAGAATTTTTTACTGTTATGTAATTCATGTTTTGTAGCGACTTTTTTTAATATTAAATAATCTTGTAAAATTCTTAACCACGAGTATAGTCCTTCCTTACCTATAGTAGCCCCTTGTTACCTAAGGGATACCAATACCTTAAGGCTTCCCATTAGGTAATTTTTGTTTTTTGTGCTTATAATTTTGGCTACCGTAAAGACCCTCTATCTGGGGGAGTGTCTACTCAGGTTAGTCGCCACTACATATTAGCAGTTTTTTCTGCATGGGACACTCTGTTATTTTTCTTCTTGTATAGATCATTACTGATAGATCATACTTTTCTATTGATATTTTCAGCCAATAGCAAAGTGTGTAACATTACTGCGTATGCTGCATTATTCAATGTTTTAATCATTCACAATGAATTGCCTGTTTGTGATTCCTTGCACAAAACATTACTTGTAAAGCCACAATTACAAGTAAAAATCCGATGACAACTCCTCAATCTGTGGATCAATGTAGGCTGTAATGTGCCACACCATTGACATGTTCATACTGTTGGGTCAGTTTTGTGAGCCAAGAATGGTATGGATACTCTATGTAATAGTTTACAGGTGTTCTAATATGAGAGTCAGTTTCAAAGGTTGAGGATGCAACTGAATCTCTTTAGAGTCTACTCTATCCACTAACTAGGAATGACTGTCCTTTAACAGGGATTTGTCCAGGTATCCCGCAACATGCATCTCTGTGAATGGAGCAAAGCTAGGACTGGGGCAAACACTTTGGTGAAAACCTGAGGAGGGAGGGGTCCACAGACAGTCAATAAAAAAATAGGAAATAAATCAGTAATGCTGAGAGCTGTTAGGACCAAGTTCGCCTGCTGGTGGCACTGTGGTGCTCTGGGCAGAAAACTGTTTTAGTGTGCACCAGCAGGTGTCTCCCAGCAGCCAGCAGGTTCAAGCAATCAACTCCACCTGGCCACACCTGCTGGGAGGGTACTTACGTTCCACCTTTACTACTGCTCCTTGCCCAGTGTTTTACTTTACATTGTAGCAATGTGTAATTTCTTCAGTGTTGTCACATGAAAAGGTATAATAAAATATTTACAAAAATGGGAGGGGTGTACTCACTTTTGTGAGATATTGTATCTGGTCTCCCAGCTGCTAAGTCCTTACAAGTGCCCACAACAAACTGCAGAAAGGATTAGTGAGGAGGGAAATGGGAATGTAAACTGCAGCATTCCTAAAGTCTATGGATGCCAGAATATCCACTGGAAGGAGGAAGACAATGACTAAAAGCCTTAGAGATAAGTTCATAAAGCCAATCGTTCTATAGGACAGGCTCCAAAAGTGATTGGATTAAGAAAGTTTTATCAAGTTTAGGTAATTTTTTTCATGCCCCAGATCTTAGGGTGAGTGGACTCACGCTGCTCTAGATCTAATAAGGGACATATGTAGTTAAATGGGAGCATGGTACATAATTACATGGGAGCAGGGCAGCAGTGGTTTCCTTCTCATACAGAGTGATGCAGGGAAGTAGCTGTGATAGTCCTGGTTCTGGCTTGATGTTTTCTGCTGGCCTTCCTCTCTTGTCTATTCCATGTGATGTCACATACAAACACCTGGGGTAGACAAGATGGGATGAGGGGCCAGCAGAAAACAGTGGAGAAACACCTTCCTTGAATATCCACTCCTCCTAGGACCTCCTGCTCTTTAGCTCCCTTGTTGCCTCCTCCCATGTTTACCTTTAGGACTTCTCCAGAGCCTCTCCCATCCTCTGGAACTCCCTACCCCGGTATGTCTGATCAGCCACTCCCCCTTTAGGAGATCTCTAAAAACTAATTTATTCAGGGAAGCCTATCCCACACCCACCTAACAACATAGCCACTCCCATCAAATCATTCTCTACAGCTATTACGTTTTGTACCACCAACCCCTCCCTTTAGAATGTAATCTCTATGAGCAGGGTCCTCCTGTACCTTCTGTATTGAACTGTACTGTAATTGTGCTGTCCCTCCTCTGCATTGTAAAGCGATGCGTAAACTGTTGGCACTATATAAATCGTTTATAATAATACAATTATAATATGCTGCTCTGCAAGCGGGGGATGTGGTCGACCCCTGGGCACCTCTTGTAGAACCCTAGGGTTCTGCAGAATCTCGATTGAAAAACTCTGCTTTAGATTATATTTTTACAATTTTATTTAAAATTTTACATACTAGTTTGTGTAATCTCACGGCACATAAAGTAGAACTCAATGCAAAGCTTTTTCATTTTTCATTTTGGATAAAGGGAGGTTTTTTAACCCTTGTCAGTTTCTTTTTTTTCTATTTTATCAGGGAGATTTCTTTCACTTCCTGTCCCATAGCCACAACAGGAAGTGAGAGGAAATCCCTCCAAATGAGGAAAAAAAAAGGTTATTGCTAGGGGCACCAGAACTAGTGTCCCCTTTGACAACAAATTTGAAATGTTGAAATGTTATGTTACTTTCAAAACCAGACAAGCAGAGAAAGTGGATTGCCCCAACAGGGACACAGACAGCAATTAAAACCTTACTAGGGTTCAAATTCCCCTCCACTCTATCCAAAACTAAAAATGTTTTGCCTTTAGTTATACTTTAAAAGACCCCATTCATTCTTTAGTTGCTTGGATTTGTTAATAATTAGCAAAATTTACCCAGCCAAAAACATATGTAAATTAAAAACAAAACTACATAGGCAAGTATCAACTAAAGCTGAATATAGAATTGAAGATTGTGTGACTATTCTCTTCAATTATCCAATCATGAGAAAAGAACATTCGTGTTTACTTAATTTATGTGCATATGATTGGATATGTGAAAAGAATATTCACACAATCTAACACAGGAGGATTCTCAAATCCTTTAGAAAATCAGCCGAGTACTGTACATGGGTAAACTGATCTTACTTCTATCAGTTCTATGATCTGCCTATCCCTTTTAAAGGCAGCTTGGCCGTGGTGCTGTCTGTGGTGCTGGAGCAGTAATCTGTCTTTCAATGCTTCACTGAAAACTTCAACTGTGTCATTGGGCACAACTTCTGTGATTTCTCTGACCAGTGGTATAGTAAGAATGGTAGAAGATCTAGCAGATAAAGCTACCATGGAGCCAATGGATTTTCCCTTCAATATAATAAACACAATTTACAGGCATGTTCGCAAGTTTTTATTATGTAGCATTTGTATATATTGATACATAACAAATGTTCCACTTTAACTATTTTCCCCAAAAATTCCTACACAGAAGAAAATTGTTATAAGATTTTGGTAATTTGCTGAATACTCTTGTTTGTTTTACCTCTTGCGTCACATGCTAGGCAATCGTTGCATTGTTAAAAAATATATATATTTTACACAACACAGTGCTGTTCTGGCCACTCTTTATCCAAAATGAAAATTAATATCTTTAAAATAGAATATTGTAGACAGCAAGACCAAAAAATAAGGATTCTTCAACAAAGCCCACCTTTTACTAGAAGTCCACATAAGTAGACAAAAGATGTCCTAATGATATCTCTTTTCATTGTTTTTCAGAAGAAAAAAAGTAGTGTTCCGGTAAAAACATTAGGACATTGCCTAAAGCATGTATTTAGAAGATAATGGGGGGGTGCTGGAAAAGGGGGGTGGTATAGGTGAAAGGTGTTGCAGAGATCTGTATCTATGATGTGGATTTAGGTACTATGTCAGAACCAGTTGGTGTTGTTATTCATGATGTCAAAAGATTTTGAGAGGATCTAAATGAGGACCAACTCGACCTTGTGTCCAGGTGTGGTGAAATAGGTTCATCTTATCTATATCTCCTGTTATCAGACATTCTGTAAGCATTGATCATTCATCATTGCAGATCATGAATGGCTGTCTTCCAAAGTATGAAAATCATTGTCATGGCTGTTACAAGGCAGTGCCTTGAAATATCTATTTTTATGTGCAGCAGAGAGCTTTGGAGTGAAACTAAACCCTTGCTGGCAGGTGAGCCTGAATTGTAGAGAAATACATCTCTTCATGGCCCCACTCTTGACATGCTGAGGACACATGGATTATGCTGCAAATCATGTTGGACATTGAGGGACATCAAAGGTCATGCTCTTTGGCTCCCATGTTACGCTTGCTCTCCATCTGTCCCCTGGTGGGTCTTTACTGGTTCCTTCCCTTCAGCTCCCAGAGTCCCAAGATAGAAACACCTTGCCGCCACCTGTTAGTTCAATGACTATTGAGACGTTGGCTTACTCTATATATACACTGCATTCACATCTACTCCTGAAGAAGCAAGCAGTGACTCACGAAACATGTTGAGTTATATGATGTCGGTGTATTACTGTACATCAACCATTCTAAATATAAATGTATGTGGCTGCTTGGTAATTTTGTGTTTTATCACAGCAAAGTGGTCCGGCATCTCTGTTCATGCATTTCATATACAATGAATGTTATACAATTTTAATAAGTGTATAAACCAATGTTTACTTTGTATACTCTCATTGATCTTTTTGTGCTCACCTTATTTAAAGTCCCACGGGTGTAATTATTCTTTGTTGCATTTAATTTGGGGATGGAGGTGTGTCACTGGCAACACCAGACCATTTTCTTTTGTATGAATTGAAGAGCAGACTGCAACTCTTTGTCAAGGTTTACTGGCTTGCAAGACCTCATATGATGGTTCTCTCTAGCCACTTGCTTACTGGGCACTTAAACACCCTTCCTGCCCAGAGCAATTTTCAGCTTTCAGCACTCTCACACTTTAAATGATAATTACTCAGTCATGCAACACTATACCTAAATTATTTTTTTGTCCTTTTCTTCCCACAAATAGAGCTTTCTTTTGGTGGTATTTGATCACCTCTGGGTTTTTTATTTTTTGCGCTATTAACAAAAAAAGACCGAAAATTTTGAAAAAAAATGATTTTTTCTTAGTTTCTGTGATAAAATTTTGCAAATTATTAATTTTTCTTCATACATTTTGGCCACAATTTATACTGCTACATGTCTTTGATAAAAATAACCCAAAATCTTTCGAAATTATTTGGTCTGTGTGAAAATTTTAGAGTCTACAAGCTATAGTGCAAATCATAAAAAATTATCACATCTGATTACACCTGATGTACTGAAGGCCTCTCTCATTTCTTGAGACCCCAACAAGCCAGGAAAGTACAAATTCCCCCCAAATAACCCCATTTTGGAAAGTAAACATTCCAAGGTATTTATTAAGAGGCATGGTGAGGTATTTGAAGTTGTAATTTTTTCCCACAATACTTTGCAAAATTAAGATTTTTATTTTTTATTTAAAAATGTTCTCAAAATTGTCATTGTAATAGCTTATTTCTCTCACATGGCATGTGCATACCACAAATTACACCCCAAAATACATTCTGCTACTCCTCCTGAGTAAAACGATACCCCATGTGTGAGACTTTTTCACTGCCTGGCTACATACGGAGGCCCAACATGCAGGAAGCGCCATCAGGGGTTTTGGGAGCATAAATTGCACATCTAACTAGTTGACTACCTATTACAATTTTGAAGGCCCTGGAACACCAGGACAATGAAATTACCCACAAAATGACCCCATTTTGGAAAGCTAACACCCCAACGTATAATCTATGAGGCATAATGAGTCTTTTGAACGGTTCATTTTTTTCCAGAAGTTTTTGGAACACGTGGAAAAAAAATGAAAACGCATTTTTTTTACACAAAGTTGTCCGTTTCTAAGATATTTCCAACACATAGCATGTACATAGCAAAAATGACACCCCAAAATACATTCTGCTACTCCTCCTGAGTAAAACGATACCCCATGTGTGAGACTTCTACACATCCAGACCACATACAGAGATCAAACATGCAATGAACACGGTCAGGTGTTCCAGAGACACATAGCATGCACATACCAAGAGTTACACCCCAAAATACATTATGCTGAGCAAAGCGTAAACAAAAGATTACCTGTGGTAATAGTAGCACAGTTTTACACAGCAGGATAGCACTGGTCCAGGCAGCAGGCAGGGACTTGGTCAGCAACGGCATACACAATTGTGCAGGCAGGGATACTGTGCCGTCAGGGTTAGTGCAGGTGGTCAGTTCATGCAACAGGCAGAGGCATGATGGCATAGGTCCTACAGGCAGAAGTAGGGCCTCGTTCAGGACAGAATGGGGACAGGGGTAGAGGCTTCTCCCACCCAAATCTCTTTGAAGCCTCCAGGCAACCAGACCCTAATCTAGAATGAAAAAACAAAAACAATTGTTTTCTTCATCCAGAAAAACAATTCTGGAGCCCCTCACATATGTGAGACCCCTGTGCTATGAATCCCACTAGTCCACTGGCAGGGTAAAAGATCAGTCCAAGAGGCAGGCAAGAAGAATGGTCAAACAGTCCAGGGTCAGTTCCAGATCAGGCAGAGGTATAAACAGAATCGGTAGGCATAAGCGTGGTCAAATAACAGTCCAGGGTCAGTTTCAGATCAGGCAGAGGTATAAACAGAATCGGTAGGCAGAATCGTGGTCAAATAACAAGCCGGGGTCATAAGCAGAGGTATAAGGGGTGTGAAGGTAAATGGCAGGAAGTGACTAATAATTTAGTGAGGTATGGTAACGGGCGAAACAACCAACTACGCAGAGGCCTGGTTGGGAAGGGCATTTAGGACAATAAAAAGTGGTGTCTTTTCTCACTCCTGCTTTGGAGCACACCTTGCATCTTTTTTGGCATTTTTGGCCTGTTGGTCTGGGAGGGAGTTTATCTGGAAAGTGGCGCTCGTTGAGTCGGCTAACCACATCGGATCGAATGTTTGCTGGTGGGTTGCTGGGGTATAAAAGGGCAGTGGTGATTTCCTCAAGGTAGAAAAGGTAGGGTTTGGGTCTTGGAGTGGATTTACAATATATTACGTAGGTATTGTACGCGGCCAAATTGAACAAATAAATTGAAACTTTTTTATACCACTGGTATGATCTTCTTTTGGAAAGGTAGGGTTCCAGCATCTGGTCGTTCAAATTGACACCCCCCATTAACTTATTGTAGTCATGAATGCATTTAGGTTTCTGGATTAGCCCATTCCTCGTTCTGGTCTCAACGAATGTGTTGTTGTGGATGGTAGAAAGCACGTACACATCCCTTTTGTCCCTCCATTTCACAGCCAGAACTTCCTCTGTGCGTAAACTCGCCGTCTCCCCTTTTTCTAATTTTTTGGTGACAAGACTTTGAGGAAAGCCCTTCCGGTTCGATCGCACGGTGCCGCATGCTGGGGTGTTTTTTTGGAAAAAGTTTCGGAACAGGGGCAGACTTGTGTAAAAATTGTCCACATACAAGTGGTATCCTTTCTCCATGAGTGGGTTCAGGAGTTGCCAAACAATTTTCCCGCTGGTTCCTACGTAGTCTGGACAATTAGGGGGGTGTAGCTGGCTGTCCTTTCCTTCGTATACGTTGAAGGCATACGTATAACTTGTGGCTCGGTCACACAATTTATAGAGCTTCACCCCATAGTGGGCCCTTTTGCTGGGAATGAATTGTTTTATGCCCAGCCTGCCAGAAAATTTTATAAGGGACTCATCTACACATATATGTTGGTCAGGGGTAAACAACTGGGGAAAAATTTCGGAAAAATAATTAAGTAGTGGCCGAATTTTATAAAGTTTATCAAAATTTGGGTCATTTCGTGGAGGGCACTGGGTATTGTCATTGTAGTGTAGGAATCTCATGATCAATTGATATCTGGACCTGGGCATTTTTGAGGAAAAGATGGGCATGTGGTAGATGGGGCGGTTTGACCAATAGGCACGTAGCTGGTTTTTATGGTTTAGTCCCATACAGAATACGAGGCCCAAAAATGTTTTAAACTCTTCCACTGTTAGGGCTCTCCACTCGAAGGGACGGGCATAATGGGATGTGGGGTTACTGGAAATAAATTGTTGTGCATAAAGATTGCACTGGGTAACAATTGAGGCAAGCATGTTGTCGGTGAAAATTAAATTAAAAAAGTTAATCGGGGCAAAATTTTCTGTGTCCACCTGGACTCCTGGCTGGGCAGTGAAAGGGGGAATGTTGGCTTCTCCTGAATTAGAAGGAAGCCACAGGGGGTTCTGAATGGGAATAGGGAAGGCTGGCATGGGACCTAACCCTTTGGGACTGAGGTGACACCCCACTGGTACGTGACCTTGCTTGCTGAGGTATTGCGGTACTGGTGGATGGCACAGCGGTGCTGGTGGATGGCACTGCCTCCTTAGCAATACGCCTTCTTCTGGCGGGTGGACCCTCCTCCTCTTCTTCTTCCTCTTCTTCCTCCTCCTCCGAGGATGTCTCTGCTCCACTGCTGACTATCGGCTCATAGGTGACGTCAGATTCGTTGTCTGAATTTTCAGAGGAATCCGAATCGCAGAGCTCCCCGTTGCTCTCGTCAGCCGCAATAATTTCATACGCCTCCTCAAGTGAAAAGGATCTTTTAGCCATTGTTGGCACTGATGACACTGACAGGTGGCACTGACGGCAAATGGCACGGACTGATGGTAGATGGCACTGATGGTAGATGGCACTGATGGCAGATGGCACTGATGGCAGATGGCACTGATGGCAGGTAGCACTAATGGCAGTTAGCACTAATGGCAGCTGGCATGGGCAGATGGCACTGATGGCAGATGGCACCGATGGCACGGGCAGATGGCACGGGCAGATAGCACTGATGACAGATGGCACTGATGGCAGATGGCACGGGCAGGTGGCACGGGCAGATAGCACTGATGGCAGGTGGCACAGGCAGATGGCACAGGCAGGTGGCACATGCAGGTGGCACAGGCAGGTGGCACTGATGGTAGATTGCACTGGCAGGTGGCACTGATGGTAGATTGCACTGGCAGGTGACACTGATGGCAGATTGCACTGATGGCAGATGGCACGAGCAGGTGGCACTTATGGCAGATGGCAGGGGCAGGTGGCACTGATGGCAGGGGCAGGTGGCACTGATGGCAGGGGCAGATGGCACTGATGGCAGGGGCAGATGGCACTGGGGGCAGGTGGCACTGATGGCAGGGACAGGTGGCACTAATGCAGGTGGCACAGGCTGTTTGCACTGGCAGGTGGCACTGGCAGAGACTGTGGCACTGTTTTTAACTTTGACTTTTTTTTTTAAACTCACTTTGTAACTGCTGTCTTTCTCTTTCTCTCCTCACACGCTGTGTGTGAGGAGAGAAAGCCGGCGATGAGAGATGATCTCATTTGTTTACAATTGAGATCATCTCTCATTGGACAGCGGGATCGAGTGCTGAATGGCTTTTGCGATTGGCCATTCAGCACGATCTGTGATTGGCTGTGTCCAAAGACGTCAACCCGGCGCCTCAGGTTTGCGCTGTTCACGTCTTTCGACGATGACGCGGACCCGAACTGGCTAGAGATGAGCAGCGTTATTTAGAGAAAATGTATTTTTAAAATTAGCCATTAATGAAAATTTGTAAAGCACAAGCTCTCTGTAATGCTGATTGAGCTACTTAGGTGAAATCTGGTAGAAAGAAAAGTTGTTCTGTTGTTCTTTATAATCTTTATTTAAAAGAAAAGGTGACAGATTTTTACAGATTGTGTTTGTATGTCATAATTAAATACAAAAATTAACTGGATATGTGTTTATTTTCATTCGGTACCCAGTCTTATCGGTTGTAAAAGATATTGTATGGGGGGAAGGCTGGGCTTTGAGCTGGGACTTGTGGGGCAATGGATGGGGTAGAGAAGATAGATACAGTACATGAGTGTTAGGTACGGTGGTGGTATCTGAGCAACATGATTTAGGAAGAGGATGACGTGGGGTATAAAAAAGTAAGGATAATTAGACATGCTGGTCTTTGACAGAGGAGTCTGGAAGTAAGTGATGACATATACATGTAAGGGTAAATCACATCAATGACACAACTTGCTAAAGTGTTCCTCCGAGACCTTTTGAGGTGGTTCTCTTCTTTGTTTTGGTGGTAGTGGCGTGTAAGTTTTTCTTTTTTGGTGAGTGGTGGTGGAGGAGTGATGGAAGGTGATTATTCTAACATGGAAGACAAAGTGTGGTTGAATCTGTTCATATTCTGTCAATAAAATTATTTACAAATATACAAGAGCCTGTGATACTGATAACACTTAACTGGGGCAAAAATTTACTTAGAACTAGACGAGGGTGCACTTCTATATGCACCAAAAGGCCACTTAACTAAAACGTAACTTTTATTGTAAATCATAAAAGGATATGTAAATGATCATAACAGGTATGCCTATAGGAAGAGGTCAATGCCATTATATATGAACCAATGTTCTATCTCTATGACAGGCATGTCCAAAGTCCAGCCCGCGGGGCAATCACGGCCCATGGCCCGGTTTTGAACGGCCCACCTGGTTATCTACACATATATATCTTTTGTGGCCCCCGGTGATCTCCCAGCGCTGAGGCCACAAAAGATATACTGTATTTATCGCCCGATCCCTACTGCTTGTGGGTGAGGAGGAGCGAGCGCCGCTGAAATAGCCCGAGCCGAGTATACTGTTTACTCGCCTAGGCTCGGCTCTGCTCTTAGTCACACCCAGTCCCACCATTGGACATGTGCTATGTCCATCATAGAAGCCGAGCCAAGGGCCGGGACTGGACGGGATTGCGAGAGGAGCCGAATACCGCCGAATACACAGGACATCTCGGCGGCAAAATTTAAAAGCTGGCTGCACATTTACACTTGAGCATGCTGGCTGCAGATAGACACTTGGGCACACTGGCTGCAGATGGACACTTGAGCACGCTGGCTGCAGATGGACCCTTGGGGACACTGGCTGCAGATGGACACTTGGGCACACTGGCTGCAGATGGACACTTGGGCACACTGGCTGCAGATGGAAACTTGGGCTCGCTGGCTGCAGATTGACACTTGGGCACGCTGGCTGCAGATGGACACTTGGGCACGCTGGCTGCAGATGGACACTTGGGCACGCTGGCTGCAGATGGACACTTGGGTACTGCTGATCATTCCTGGCAATGGTGAGTGCATTCCTGGCAATGATAGGTGCTGCATTCCCGGCAATAATAGGTGCTGCATTCCTGGCAATGGTGAGTGCATTCCCGGGAATGATAGGTGCTGCATTCCTGGAAATGGTGGGTGCATTCCCGGCAATGATAGGTGCTGCATCCCTGACAATGGTAGGTGAATTCCCGGCAATGATAGGTGCTGCATTCCTGGCAATGGTGAGTGCATTCCCGGCAATGATAGGTGCTGCGTTCCTGGCAATGGTGGGTGCATTCCTGGCAATGATAGGTGCTGCATTCCTGGCAATGATGGATGCTGCATTCCTGGCAATGATGGATGCTGCATTCCTGGCAATGATGGATGCTGCATTCATTTTAATGGTGGGTGCTGCATTCCTAGCAATTGGGGGTCTGCAGATGGGCACTGACACTTATTTTGCTTCACAGTTCTTTATTTAAAAATGTTTTGTTTGTTTTTTCCCTGAAACTTCCCTCTTAAAGTGAAGGTGTGTTACACGCCAATAAATACGGTATATCCAAATAATACGCCTGAGCTTGGGGACACTGGCTGCAGATGGACACTTGGGCACACTGGCTGCAGATGGACACTTGGGCACACTGGCTGCAGATGGACACTTGGGCTCGCTGGCTGCAGATTGACACTTGGGCACGCTGGCTGCAGATGGACACTTTGGCACGCTGGCTGCAGATGGACACTTGGGCACGCTGGCTGCAGATGGACACTTGGGCACGCTGGCTGCAGATGGACACTTGGGTACTGCTGATCATTCCTGGCAATGGTGAGTGCATTCCTGGCAATGATAGGTGCTGCATTCCCAGCAATAATAGGTGCTGCATTCCTGGCAATGGTGAGTGCATTCCCGGGAATGATAGGTGCTGCATTCCTGGAAATGGTGGGTGCATTCCCGGCAATGATAGGTGCTGCATCCCTGACAATGGTAGGTGAATTCCCGGCAATGATAGGTGCTGCATTCCTGGCAATGGTGAGTGCATTCCCGGCAATGATAGGTGCTGCGTTCCTGGCAATGGTGGGTGCATTCCTGGCAATGATAGGTGCTGCATTCCTGGCAATGATGGATGCTGCATTCCTGGCAATGATGGATGCTGCATTCCTGGCAATGATGGATGCTGCATTCATTTTAATGGTGGGTGCTGCATTCCTAGCAATTGGGGGTCTGCAGATGGGCACTGACACTTATTTTGCTTCACAGTTCTTTATTTAAAAATGTTTTGTTTGTTTTTTCCCTGAAACTTCCCTCTTAAAGTGAAGGTGTGTTATACGCCAATAAATACGGTATATCCAAATAATACGCCTGAGCTTGGGGACACTGGCTGCAGATGGACACTTGGGCACACTGGCTGCAGATGGACACTTGGGCACACTGGCTGCAGATGGACACTTGGGCTCGCTGGCTGCAGATTGACACTTGGGCACGCTGGCTGCAGATGGACACTTTGGCACGCTGGCTGCAGATGGACACTTGGGCATGCTGGCTGCAGATGGACACTTGGGTACTGCTGATCATTCCTGGCAATGGTAAGTGCATTCCTGGCAATGATAGGTGCTGCATTCCCGGCAATAATAGGTGCTGCATTCCTGGCAATGGTGAGTGCATTCCCGGCAATGATAGGTGCTGCATTCCTGGAAATGGTGGGTGCATTCCCGGCAATGATAGGTGCTGCATCCCTGACAATGGTAGGTGAATTCCCGGCAATGATAGGTGCTGCATTCTTGGCAATGGTGAGTGCATTCCCGGCAATGATAGGTGCTGCGTTCCTGGCAATGGTGGGTGCATTCCTGGCAATGATAGGTGCTGCATTCCTGGCAATGATGGATGCTGCATTCCTGGCAATGATGGATGCTGCATTCATTTTAATGGTGGGTGCTGCATTCCTAGCAATTGGGGGTCTGCAGATGGGCACTGACACTTATTTTGCTTCACAGTTCTTTATTTAAAAATGTTTTGTTTGTTTTTTCCCTGAAACTTCCCTCTTAAAGTGAAGGTGTGTTATACGCCAATAAATACCGTATATCCAAATAATACGCCTGAGCTCATCTCTCTACCACACACAGCCACAAAGGCAAGAGAATTCTTGTTGGGCGGTGTATTAGTGCTCGAACGAACACACTTAGACCGAATTTTAATGGTTCAAAAAATGTCAGGCAAAATGGTCGGCCCTCGAGCATGTTCACTTCATAAAAAAAGTTTGGACACCCCTGCTCTATGTGGTAATATTAACATCTACCAAGTTTAGTTGGTGACATTTCTCTTGATATACACAGCCGTGGCCAAAAATGTGGAGAATGACACAAATATACATTTTCAAAAAGTTTGCTGCCTCGGTTTTTATGATGGAAATTTGCATATACTCTAGAATGTTATAAATAGTTACCAGGTGAATTGCAATAAATTAATTGCAAACTCCCTCTTTGCCATGAAAATTAACTTAATCCCATAAAAAACATTTCCACTGCATTTTTGAAGAAGGCTTCAGGATTCCCAAGAAAGTACAGCAAGCTCCAGGACCGTCTCCTACAGTTGATTCAGTTGCGGGATCGGGGCACTACCAGTGCAGAGCTTGCTCAGGAATGGCAGCAGGCAAGTGTCAGTGCATCTGCACTCACAATGTGCAAAGACTTTTGGAGGATGGCCTGGTGTCAAGAAGGGCAGCAAAGAAGCCGCTTCTCTCCAAGAATAACATGAGGGACTGCCTGATATTCTGCAAAAGGTACAGGGATTGGACTGCTGAGGACTGGAGTAAAGTAATTTTCTCTAATGAATCCCCTACCTGATTGTTTGGGGCATTCGAAAGAAACCTTGTCCAGAGAAGAAAAGGTAAGCGCTACCATCAGTCCTGTGTCATGCTAACAGTAAAGTATCCTAAGACTATTCATGTGGGGAGTTGCTAAAGAATGGTACAAAAAAATCCTCCGAGAGCAACTTCTTCCAACTATCCAAAAACAGGTTGGTGCCTTTTCCAGCATGACGGATCACCTTGTCATAAGGGCAAAGGAATAGCTAAGTGGCTTGGGGAACAAAACATCATCATTTTGGGTGCCTGGCCAGGAAACTCCCCAAACCTTTCTCCCATTTAGAATCCTCAGACAGGTGAACAAACCCCCCCACAAATTCTGACAAACTCCAAGCATTGATTATGCAAGTATGAGCTGCTATCAGTCAATCAGATGTGGCTCAAAAATTAATTGACAGCATGCCAGGGCAAATTGCAGAGGTCTTGAAAAAGAAGGGTCAACACTGCACATATTGACTCTTTGCATAATGTAATTGTCAATAAAAGCTTTTGTGAACATTTTAATTTGTTTCATTCTCAAAACTTTTGGCCACTGCTGCACATATAGACAATATGAGGGATATAATCTCCTCTTACATTCAGGCTCCGGGCTATTTAGAGGATATATAAACTCAAGGTCTACTCACCAACACCAACTGGTATAAAGAGATGGGGGTATATCTGTCTCTCGTCATCTATTGGCCACATATATTAATGAAATTAACAGAAAAAGAGAGGGTATACTAGTAAATACTGTCTTACTGAAGATATGGGCTATCTGTCCTCTGCCCTATGAAATTATCTATCTCTCAGATATGTAATACAGGTACACTCATCCACGGAAACACAACTAACCACTATTGAAGGAGTCCCATATATCACCATATTCACAAAAAAGCTTCTCTCCTAACCAAGACTGCAATGACACAAGGCATATCTCACCCCACAAAAATGAAAAAGGGGGAGGAGGGGGGAAAAGAACATGTCAGGCCAAAATTAGGTCATGTAAACTTAAATAAAAATAACGTCAGAAGGTGCCTCCAAAATCAAATCACCTAAACCTAACATGTTTCACTTTTCAATAGAGCTTCAACAGGCTTAAAAAAGAAAAGTGAAGAAAATGAGCAACCAAGAGTAGCTGACTGTCACATGGTGAAAAGAAAACATTTTATTTTCACTATGTCACGAAGCTCTATTTGAAGAGTAAAACATGTTAGGTTTGGGTGATTCGATTTTGGAAGCACCTTCCGACTTTATTTTTATATAGTCATATCAGTCTGCTGCTGCTGCTCTTTTACTGTTGTGTCAAAATGATGGGGAGTATAAAACATAATGCCACTTTCTTCCTGTAAGTGATATTATCCTGCTGACTGTGTTGTGTGAGGGGACTGTACAATTTTTTAAACTTTATATCAGCTTTTGATTAAAAATATAATCACACAAACCTTAACAGTCCATAGAAATCTTCTCTTTCATAATTACTCAATACTGGTTTCTGTGCTGGGACCAATCCTATTTACTTTGTTCATAAATGACCTGGAGGATGGGGTAAACAGTTTAATCTCTGTATTTGTAAAAGATACTAAGCTAAGGAGGGCAATAACTTCTCCCCGGGATGTGGAAACCTTGCGAGAAGATTTGAACAAATTAATAGGGTGGGCAACTACATGGCAAATAAGTTTTAAAGTAGAAAAATTTAAAATGTGGGTGACAAAAATATGAATGCAATCTATACACTGGGGGGGGGGGGACCTCTGGGGGGGATCTAGGATGGTAAAGGACCTGGGGGTCCTAGTAGATGATTGGCTCAGCAATAGCATGAAATGCCAAGCTGCTGCTAACAAAGCAAACTGAATATTGGCATGCATTAAAAAAGGTATTAACTCCAGAGATAAAATGATAATTCTCCCACTTTATAAGACTCTGGTCTGGCCGCACCTGGAGTATGCTGTCCAGTTTTGGGCACCAGACCTCAGGAAGGATGTACTGGTAATGGAGTGAGTACAAAGAAGAGCAACAAAGCTAATAAAGGGTCTGTAGGATATTAGTTATGAAAGGTTGTGAGCCCTGAACTTATTCTCTCTGGAGAAGCAACGCTTGAGAGGGGGATATGATTTAAATTTATAAATACCATACAGGTGACCCCACAATAGGGATGAACCTTTTTCACAGAAGGGAGTTTAACACATGGCCACTCATTAAAATTAGAAGAAAAGAGGTTTAACCTTAAACGATGTAGAGGGTTCTTTATTGTAAGAGCGGCAAGGATGTGGAATTCCCTTCCACAGGTGGCGGTCTCAGCGGGGAGCATCGATAGTTTAAAAAAACGATTAGATAAGCACCTGAATGACCACAGCATACAGGGATATTCAAGGTAATACTGACATATATAGTCACACAAATAGGTTGGACTTGATGGACTTTGATGTATTTTTTCAACCTCACCTACTTAGTAACTATTTAACTAATTCTGTATAACTAAATAACCAGCTAAATTATGGAAATTGATCAACAGTTCCTTGCAACTGGAATTGTGGTGGCTTTTATTCACATCTGTTTTTTTCCAATTCTATTTTATTTGCTTACAAATGAAATTTTAGCATATTGCTGTAGACCATGAATTTATATATATTTTTTATCTTAAAAGCTAATAAAAGTTTTAAAACTGACATAACATTATCATGTATATTGTAATGTTTATGTTTGCAGGCCAGTATCTGGTGCAGTAGGATATTATGTATGGACTTTTGGGTAGGTTGCTAATGTAAATATTAATTTAAACAAATTTTGAACAAAGTTAACTAATATGTTGAAGTTTCTAAGACCATTGTTATATTCTTTCAGAATTCTTGATTGATATTTAGTGCTGAGAAATCTTAATTTCAATGTAACCAGCCATGCCCCTTTATATTTTAAACTGAATGGGTTGTTTTACCAGGCAAGGGTTCACATATACTTTTACGGCTCTGAGTATTTTGTGAGTGTCAGCAAAAAAAGCTCCTAATGACTAGCTACCCCCTGCTCCCTCTTTCCTCTATTGAGAAACGCCTATGCATTTATTACACTGCATGTAACACAGTCAGAATGTGGGAGAAAATCTTGTCATTCAACGGAGTCTCCCCCATTCACAGTTCGTGTAACATGCAATGTAATTAATGCATGGGCTTTTCTCATAGGCAGAAGGAGGGGGCAGGTCATCATCTGATCTTTTTCCCCATACCACAACACACATACTGTACAGGTGTTCTGAACCACATGCTGTAGAAAAAACATGCATTGGGTAGGAGTAATCTCCTACCCAATAGTCTCAGTATAGTTCCATACAGCAGAGGCAGATGGGCAGCAAGGAAGCATGTGCTCAGATATTTAAACACTTATGACCTGTACACACAATCAGAATTTCCGATGGGATAAAATCCGATGGAATTTTACATCGGAATTCCGTTCAAGCTGTCTTGCATACACACTGTCAGACCAAATTCCGACCATCCAAAATGCAGTGACGTAAAAGGCTACGACGAGCTGAGAAAAATGAAGTTCAATGCTTTCGAGCATGCGTCGACTTGATTCTGAGCAAGCATGTTTTTTTCTCTGTCAGAGTTCCACACAGACAATCAGAATTTCCGATAAAACATGTACTATTTCTAAACTCTGATGGAAAAAAGTCTGATGGGGCCCACACACGGTCGGAATATCCGATGAAAAAATTCTGTCTGACATTTTTCTCGCCTCCGCAGACACCAGCTGACTCTCACTAACAACACAAGGGGGTTTATTTTGACTCCCACTAATACAAGAAATGGGAGCATACTCTCTCTTCAGTGTACAAGTGTCTTTTGAGCCAAGTGTACACTCAGGCCCTTACTTTGTCTAGAATAGCAGGGCAAGGGGATCAGGTGCTACACTATAAAGCATACGCCTTAAAGTCATGCCAGGTCACATTTTTTTATCCAACTCTTCAAGTTGTCCCTCCTAGTTATTTTTAAGTGATGTTTTTGGGTTGGTTCTGGTAAGGTCAGGCTTTATATAGTATTGTTTAGGATAAATTAGTGTATGTTGACATCAACTATAGAACAACTTTTATGTTAGGATTATTAAGTCCTCAATAGGGCCTGGAATTCAGAGGCTAGGAAGGATTTGGGGTGAGAAAGAGCCTCCAGTCCTGACTACAGGTACTCTGGTCCTAAATGGGTTAACCCCACTGCAGGAGAGGGCTGAAAAGGATAGGAAACAATCAGCAGATGTCCATGAGGTTTGAGGCAAAACAGAACATGCTTGTGAGAGGAGCTGTGTACTGTGTGGGCTACTGAGACCCTGTTGGACTGTGGATTTCTTTCTTGAACCCCTGGAGCAGGGGGAGACTTCATACATTGTTAAGCGACAAGGTTTTTGCTGGTGGGAAAACAGAAGGTTTGCGTTATATTGGAGGTTGATAGACTGTTTTGTCTGTTTTTCACACTGAATTAAGCTGATTTTGTTTATCTTTGAAAAATAAAAACATTAATTTTACCAACTGAGCTGGCTGGTGATCTCAGGCTTCTCAGGATATTACAGGGAGCATTCTTTGGTCTATGTGAACAGTCTACAGCAGCATAGTTCTCATCTGTCCCTGATTTTGGAGGGACTGTCTCTTTTTTTTCCCATAATTGTTATTGTTTTCTGGATAATTTGTACAAACAAGAGGTTATCATATGAAAGGTGTCAAATAACGCTTATATTGGAAGAATTGTGAATAATAAAATATGTGCGGTTCATCTGATAATAATAATTTGTACTCTTAAAATGATAATAAAGGTTCAGTTAAAAATAAAAATAACAAACATGTCATACTTATCTCTACTGTGCAGTTCGTTTTGCACAGAGTGACCCCGATCCTCCTGTTCTGGGGTCCCACAGCGGCTCTCACGGCTCCTCCCTGCATTAGATAACCCCCTCTCGGAAGCTTTCTCCCAAGGGAGTTATCATGCGTGCGTGCTCCTGTGTCATACACTCGGCATCCATAGACGCTGAGTGTATGGCTCAGCCCTGCCCCCTGGGAGTCAATGGCTGTGCTGCTATCAATTTACCCAATGAAGAGCCAAGAGCCCATGGAGAGACCGATGCAGGATCGTGCCCACGGAGGGCTCAGGTAAGTAAAACGGGGGGGGGGGGGGATAGGGCTGTGGGTATTTTAGAGTATGATAAGCAAAATAATATCAGGAAAAATGACGAGAAAAAATAGAGCAGGTTCTAATTGAGTATTTTAGAGTATTTTAGAGTATGATAAAGTATAATAAAATAGAAATAAAACAAAACAAACATTTAAAAATAAAGCGTAAAAAAAACATTTTTTTTTTTAAATAAAAGAGAAGAAAAAGTAATGACTGAAACTGTTATACCTATGTGTAAGAAAGTGTCATTTGAGTCGAGAGTGTAAGAAGAGGGATTTTCAGAGGGCTAAGAGCATGTTGTGTGATCAAATAACTCTGTCCCTCCTGATACCTTAGTTGTCCCTCTTTTAGTTTGATGTGTACATCTCTATACAGTATATAATGTATATTTTACTACCAATAGTGCACTAAACTTTTTATTCAACCTCTATAATATAGTGGGCCAGATTCTCAGCGGCGATACGACGGAGTATCTCAGATACCCCATCGTATCGCCGTTTTTTTTGCCTCGTATCTATGCGCGTAATGCTTAGCATCACTTTGGCATAGATACGCTTCAACATCCGACAAGTGTAAAACCATTACACTTGCGGATCGTAGTTGTAATGACAACTCCGGCCACTAGGTGGCCTTTACGTTGTTTTCTCATTTGCATATGCAAATGAGGCTAGTACGCCGATTCCCGATCGCTTTTACGCCGCCCCGTCGTCGCGTACGTCGTTTTTGTCCGCGTAAGGCTACCCCAGCTTCTATGTGGAGTAACCTTACGAAGTACCGTCGGATGCCGTCGTGTGCCGTCGGATGCCATGTTAAGTATGGCGTCGGGTCAGCGTCGGCTTTTTCTGTCGCTTACGTCGTTTTACTAACTCGTTCGCGAATAGGGGCATTGCGTAGTGACGATCACGTCGTTTTGATGTCGGTTTCAACTACGCTTTCCGACGTGAGCTGGAGCATGCACACTGGGCTTTTTCCCCGGGCCGGCGCATGCGCAGTTCGTTCGACGCGGGGGCGCGCTTAATTTAAATACAAGCCGCCACATTTGAATTGCGCAGGCTTACGCTGGGCGTTTTACTCTACGCCTCCGCAAACTACGGAGCAAGTGCTTAGAGAATAAAGCACTTGCTCTAGTACGTTGCGGCGGCGTAGTGTAAATGCCTAATGCTATGCCGCCGGGGATTCTTTGAGAATCTGGCCCAGTATATTGAAAGGCAAAAAAAAGGAAAAATCGATGTTAAAAAAACAAACAAAAAAAAAACACTTGTGTGGTTTAGCCAATTAATTTCTGCATATTAGACATTTGTAGTCTATGTAACCAGGGCCATGGAAGGGATGTGTCTTTTGCCTACATACTGTATGCTAACAGGTGCCATATCGTTTATCATTTCACATACTTGGGAGATGGATGTTAGCAGTTTATTTCAGGTTATTTAACATATGGACTGCAGGTATGGTCGGCAATCCAGCTACTGAAACAGTTTCCGCGTACACACAACCGTTTTTAATGATGTGACAACTGCCATTTTTTAGATTGGTCGTGAAAACCGGTCGTGTGTATGCTCCATAGCCCGCGAAAAAAAATTAGAACCTGCTCTATTTTTTCTCGTTGTTTTTCCCGTTGTTCTTTTTCTCGTCACAAAAATCGCTTGTGTGTATGCTTTTCCGAGGGAAATGAACAAAAATTGTCCCAAAGGGTGGTGCCATTCAAATGGAACTTCCCCTTTATAGTGCCGTCGTACATGCCATTCAAATGGAACTTCCCCTTTATAGTGCCGTCGTACGTGCCATACATCAACACTTTTTCAAGCGTTTTTTTCATGAACGTGTGTATGCAAGGCAGGCTTGAGAGGAATCACGGCGAATAACGTTGAGAAAAAACTTTGTTTTTTTGCAGTACATGAAAAATGATCGTGGCCAGGGGCGGACTGACCATTGAGGAACCCGGGCACTGCCCGAGGGCCCCATGCCACTAGGGGGCCCCATCAGGGTTGCCAGGTTTTATGAAAACCAGGGACAGTATGTAAAAATCTGTGTTTTTTTTACATCTGTCCCTGATATGTCCAAAACCTACATGCTTTTGATGTAAAAATCCCGAGATTTTAGCTGCCCCGCCTCTGTACTGCCACCTGGCTTGGTGGCCATCTGTAAGCCTGGGGGCCCCATAATCTTCTATTGCCCGGGGCCCCATGAGTTGTCAGTCCGCCCCTGGCAGAAAGTTGAGTGTGGCGAGATGGCAAGATGCCCCCACTCAGCTCTACGCAGTGTTGCCAACTGTCCGTATTTTTAGGGACAGTGCGTAAAAACAGGCACTTTTTTCACACATTCGTAAATGTCTGTGGTTGCGGGAATGTGCCAGTAAAAATAGCCGAGATCGGTCCGGCTTGGAACTGCGCATGGTGATTGGAGGCAGGGGGTGATTGGAGGCAGGGGAGGTTGTGGCACCGCAGAGGGTGGGGGATGGAGACAGGGGGTGTTGCTGACAGAGGGGGATGGAGGCAGGGGTTGACAAAATAATTTGTCCTTATTATATCGAAAATAACAAAAATATATTTTTTTTACCAAAAATATGTAGCAGAATACATATTGGCCGAAATTTCTGAAGAAATTAGATTTTTTAAATTTTATTTGAAATGTTTTATAGCAGTAAGTAAAAAATATTATGCAGTGCCGTATCACAAAAAATGGCCTGGTCATAAAGGGGGTAAATCTTCCGGAGGGCAAGTGGTTGTGCAATTTAGTAACTGTATGCCATTTCGGGAGGTATGGGCAGACAGTGTCCTAAAAGTCTGTAGGAGGGTGACACTGCACCTGCGGTCTGCTGATCACTGGTGCAATGCTAGCATAACGATTATTATTTTAAATTTTAACGACATTAAGGACCGCCTAATGCCGTTATATATCGGCAGAATGGCACGGCTGGGCACAACCTGTACATGATTGTTCAATGCCCAGCCGTGGGTCGTGGGCGCGTGCCCGCGACCCTGTCCGAAGCTCCACGGCCGCAGGACCCGCAGACCCGATTGCCGCCGGAGTCCCACGATCAGTCCCTGGAGCTGAAGAACGGGGAGAGGTGAGTGTAAACACACCTTCCCCGTTCTTCACAGTGACGCTGCCTTTGATCGTCTGTTCCCTGATATAGGGAAAGGCTATCAATGATGTCATACGTCCAGCCCCGCCCCCCTACAGTTAGAAACACATATGAGGTCACACTTAACCCCTTCAGCGCCCCCTAGTGGTTAACTCCCAAACTGCAATTGTCATTTTCACAATAATCGGTGCATTTTTATAGCACTTTTTGCTGTGAAAATGACAATGGTCCCTAAAATGTGTCAAAATTGTCAGATGTGTCCGCCATAATGTCGCAGTCACGAAAAAAAATCTTTGATCGCCGCCATTACTAGTAAAAAAATATATATTATTAAAAATGCAATAAAACTATCCCCTATTTTGTAAACGCTATAAATTTTGCGCAAACCAATCGATACACGCTTATTGCGATTTTTTTTAACCAAAAATAGGTAGAATACGTATCGGCCTAAACTGAGGAAAAAAAGTTTTTTATATACAGTATATTTTTGGGGGATATTTATTATAGCAAAAAGTAAAAAATATTGAATTTTTTTCAAAATTGTTGCTCTATTTTTGTTTATAGCGCAAAAAATAAGAACCGCAGAGGTGATCAAGTACCACCAAAAGAATGCTCTATTTGTGGGAAAAAAAGGATGCCAATTTTGTTTGGGAGTCACGTCGCACGACCGCCCAATTGTCTGTTAAAGCGACGCAGTGCTGAATTGCAAAACCTGGCCGGGTCCTTTTAGCTGGGTCCGGGTCTTAAGTGGGTAAAAAAAATAAAAAATACCTTTAGTGACCCTTTAAAGTACTGGTCATGAAGGGGTTAAATGAAAGAGGAAGCAATTGAATGGAAAATATACACAGTTTTTTTATTGCGTGTTTATTAAAGTATGATTATGGCTCTATGGACATCTGTCCCTTTTTCATCTATTTCCATTCTCTCTGATTAAACCAAGAGTCCTTTAGTGAAATCTGTTGGCCAAAAGTGAAGATCTATTGATCCTCTCTTCCATTCACTAACACACTTTTTTGACCAAGAGATTCTAAGCCTGCCCACCACGGCAAGGTAGACTCTTCTAGGGCAGGACCTACACTAACTACACTAAGCTACCCTACTGGATGCTAGTCATCATGAGCTGGTCTATTCCACAGTTTCACAGCTCTTACTGTGAAGAAATCTTTCCGTATTTGGAGATTACATTTATTTTCCCCTAGATGTAAAGAGAGCCCCCTTGTTCTCTGTGATGACCTTAAAGTGATCAACACCAAGTTCACTATATGGACCACTTATGTTTTTGTCATGGTGGTCAGATTTAAACAGAGCCAATAGGTGATCATATTGAAACAGAGTCAATAGAGTGGGATGGGTTGAGCTAAGTAGAGCAGACCACCAATCCAATCCGCACGCCACAGCCTGGCCACACCCCTGGGGGGAGGGGTGTGGCTGAGCTGTATCTTGCAGATTGGGTTGGTGGTCTGCTCTGCTGAGCTCCACCCACCCCACCCTATTGGCTCTGTTTTAATCCATCCTGGCCCTTAAATACACTCAACCTGGGGTGGCTCTATCCAATCTGCATGCCACAGCCCCGGCCACATCCCTGGGGGGAGGAAGATGCGGCTGGGCTGTGGCTTGCAGATTACAGATCAATTAAAAGGAGAAAACACCCATACAATCTCAAATACACAATCCTATACCCACAGTTGATCCAGAGGAAGGCGAAAAACCCCAGCAAAGCATGAATTAATTTGCTCCAGTAGGGGCAAAAATTCCTTCCTGATCCCTCGAGAGGCGATCGGATTTTCCCTGGATCAACTTTACCTATAAATCTCAGTATCCAGTTTTATTTCAGGCTTTTTATAAAGCAATCTACTGAGAAGGTCAGAACCAGCACTTGAGGGAGTCTATTCCACAGTTTCACAGCTCTTACTGTGAAGAAACCTTTCCGTATTTGGATATTAAATCTCTTTTCCTCTAGGCGTAAAGTGTGCTCCCTTGTTCTCTGTGATGACCTTAAAGGGACTAACTCAACACCAAGTTCACTATAAGGACCACTTTTGTATTTGTACATGGTGGTCAGATTTAAACAGAGCCAATAGGTGATCATATTGAAACAGAGCCTTTAGAGTGGGATGGGTGTAACTAAGTAGAGCAGACCACCAATCCAATCCGCACACCACAGTCTGGCCACACCCCTGGGGGGAGGGGTGTGTCTGAGCTGTGGCTTGCAGATTGGGTTGGTGGTCTGCTCTGCTGAGCTCTACCCATCCCACCCTATTGGCTCTGTTTCAATCCATCCTGGCCCCTAAATACACTCAACCTAGGGTGGCTCTATCCAATTCGCAAGACACAGCCTGGCCGCACCCCTGGGGGGAGGGGTGTGTCTGAGCTGTGGCTTGCAGATTGGGTTGGTGGTCTGCTCTGCTGAGCTCCACCCATCCCACCCTATTGCCTCTGTTTCAATTCATCCTGCCCCTAAATACACTCAACCTTTGGTGGATCTATCCAATCCGCAAGACACAGCCTGGCTACACCCCTGGGGGGAGGAAGATGTGGCTGGGCTGTGGCTTGCAGATTACAGATCAATTAAAAGGAGAAAAAAAAATCCAAAAGAAAACACCCATACAATCTCATATACACAATCTTATACCCACAGTTGATCCAGAGGAAGGCGAAAAACCCCAGCAAAGCATGAATTAATTTGCTCCAGCAGGGGCAAAAATTCCTTCCTGATCCCTCGAGAGGCGATCGGATTTTCCCTGGATCAACTTTACCTATAAATCTCAGTACCCAGTTTTATTTCAGGCTTTTTATAAAGAAATCTACTGAGATGGTCAGAACCAGCTCTTGAGGGAGTCTATTCCACAGTTTTACAGCTCTTACTGTGAAGAAACCTTTCCGTATTTGGATAATAAATCTCTTCCTCTAGGTGTAAAGTGTGCTCCCTTGTTCTCTGTGGTGGCCTTAAAGGGACTAACTCAATACCAAGTTCACTATATGGACCACTTATGTATTTGTACATGGTGGTCAGATTTAAACAGAGCCAATAGGTGATCATATTGAAACAGAGCCAATAGAGTGGGATTGGTTCAGCTAAGTAGAGCAGACCACCAATCCAATCTGCACGCCACAGCCTGGCCACACCCCTGGGGGGAGGGGTGTGGCTGAGCTGTGGCTTGCAGATTGGGTTGGTGGTCTGCTCTGCTGAGCTCCATCCATCCCACCCTATTGGCTCTGTTTCAATCCATCCTTGCCCCTAAATACACTCAACCTAGGGTGGCTCTATCCAATCCGCAAAACACAGCCTGGCCGCACCCCTGGGGGGAGGAAGATGTGGCTGGGCTGTGGCTTGCAGATTAGAGATCAATTAAAAGGAGAAAAAAATCCTAAAGAAAATTCCCATACAATCTCATATACACAACCCTAAACCCACAGTTGATCCAGAGGAAGGCAAAAAAAAACAGCAAAGCATGAATTAATTTGCTCTAGCAGGGGCAAAAATTCCTTCCTGATCCCTCGAGAGGCGATCGGATTTTCCCTGGATCAACTTTACCTATAAATCTCAGTACCCAGTTTTTTTTAGGCTTTTTATAAAGCAATCTACTGAGATGGTCAGAACCAGCTTTTAAGGGAGTCTATTCCACAGTTTCACAGCTCTTACTGTGAAGAAACCTTTCCGTATTTGGATATTAAATCTCTTTTCCTCTAGGCGTAAAGAATGCCCCCTTGTTCTCTGTGATGACCTTAAAGGGACTAACTCAACACCAAGTTCACTATATGGACCACTTATGTATTTGTACATGGTGATCATATTGAAACAGAGTCAAAGGTGACCTTATTAAAACAGAGCCAATGGGGTGGAATGGGTGGAGCTCAGTAGAGCATATCACCAATCCAACTGCCTGGACACACCCCTGGGGGGAGGGGTGTATCTGAGCTGTGACTGCAGATTGGATTCGTGGTCTGCTCTGTTGAGCTTTACCCATCTCACCCTATTGGCTCAGTTTCAATCCATCCTGGCCCTTAAATACGGCTCGATCCAATCCGCAAGCCACAGCCCCGGTCACACCCCTGGGGGGAGGAAGATGTGGCCGGACTGTGGCTTGCAGATTGGTGGTCTGCTCTAATGAGCACCACCCATCCCACCCAAAAAAGAAAATCCCTATCCCCAACACCTAACTCTAATATTAAACTTTAATCCTAAACCTCCTGGATATTAACCCCTAATCCTAAACCCAAAACCCTAACCCAAATCCAACCCCTAACCCGAAATATTAACCTCTAAGCCGAATATTAACCCCTAATCCAAACCCCTAACCCAAATCCAACCCATAACCCAAATCCAACCCCCAACCCGAATATTAACCCCTAATCCAAACCCAAATCCAACCCCTAACCCAAATCCAACCCCTAACCCGAATATTAACCCCTAATCCTAAACCCAAACCCCTAACCCAAATCCAACCCCCAACCCGAATATTAACCCCTAATCCAAACCCAAACCCTTAATCCAAATCCAACCCCTAACCCGAATATTAACCCCTAACCCTAAACCCAAACCCCTAACCCAAATATTAACCCCTAATCCAATCCCAAACCCCTAACTCAAATCCAACCCCTAACCCAAATCCAACCCCTAACACTAATATTAATCCCTAACCCAAATCCTGAACCCTAACCTTCAACCCTAAGCCTAACCCTAATATTTACCCTAACCACAACCCCAATGAGCACTTAAGGGAGCTCATTGGCCTAAAAATACTTTGGATCTGCCAGCTCTGGATACATGTCTTGGAGGATATTCATGCCAATGATAATGTCTGATGAAATGTCATCAACCACTACAAAGGCCTTCCTGGGGTAGACATGTTTTCCGGTAACAACATTAGCATGGAAAATCCCCCTAACTAGATATGATGCACGTAGTCTTTTTAGTAAAGACTTGTCGCTAGAGAATGAAGATATGTCGTTTTTTGTCCAGTGGTTTAAGAAACACGAGGTCTTCATCAGGCTGATCTCAACTCCGGCATCCATATATCCCTCAATGTCCACACCGTTAATTTCAGGTGTGAGAACGGGATTATTAAAGGTAAATTTCTTCAGCCGATCCTCCGTTATCCTTGGAATCTGTTTGGAAATGAAAACAAAAAGGGTAATTTTATAAATATGCAGTTCTATGGATTTTGGTTTGTCACAGAGAATTGGAGAATATAGACATGGACTAAAATGAAGAACAGATGAGTAAACTCCACAAATACGGTGTAATCATGATCTGCTCTGTACAGTTGGTTTTGCACAGAGCAGCTCCGATCTTCTTCTCGTGTCCCTCTTTGGTGCTCCTGGCCCCTCCCTCCTGTCGAGTGCCCCCACAGCAAGTAGCTTGCTATGGGGGCACCTGAGCTAAGCCGCAGCTCTGTGTGTCCAACTCCCGCACCCTCTATCTCCTAATTAGCTTACTGACTGTGATTGACAACAGCGGGAGCCAATGGAGCCGCTGCTGGGTCTCAGCCATTTAGGAGGGAGAGTCCTGGATGGCCGTGGGACTCCTTCAACATCGCTTGATAGAGATGGGGCTCAGGTAAGTATTAGGGGGGCTGAGACTGACTGCTACGCACAGATGTTTTTTTTTTATCTCAATGCATAGAATCCGGATAAAAAAAAACTTCTGCCTTTAAAACCACCTTAAAACAAGGCAACTACTCACATATACAAAGCAATGTACAGCGTCTCACAAAACAACTATCAGTAGCCCTGGAGGGTAAGATGGCCTCAATGTAGTAGCTCCCCTAAGTGTTTCGTCCAAAAGGACGTCTTCACAGGGGCTCACTGAGATACACAATAGAACTTGTAATACCGAAGACATTTTGTTGTAAAACGTCTTTACTGTTACAGAACAAGTTCAGTTGAATGTGACTACTATTAGCTATGATCATACTCCATGCTTTGGTTGAAACCAGGGTGACCTAGAAAATGTGTGTGTGCTGCTCAGGCTTGGTGGTGAGGGGGTATGTAGACAATGCTTCCCTAGCTGCTGCTAGAGTGCTGACAAGGGATGGAACCCGTCCTGGTTCCTGTAGAGCTTACAAAAACAATGGGGTAGCCAGGGCTGTCTTAATGAAAGGGCACACCTGGGCACTGCCCAGGGGCCCCCACTGCATGGGGGGCCCCTGCACTATCCCCAAAGCAGCTGGTCCTTGAGCCCTTGCTGCCCTAAAATTAGGGGCCTCATGATGGCACTGAGAGTGATAAGTACACAGGGGAGGCAGTCTGCCTCCTACCTACTTGGTGCCTGTTTACCTGCACTGTCATCATTGTAGGGGCCCCAGAGCATTACTTTGCCCAGGGGCCCAAGATACTATTAAGACGGCCCTGGGGGTAGCCCCTAGAAATTGCACATCTAGATGTTCTGGAGTGATGGATAGAGTCCAGGCTAAGGTTGTCACTCTATTCACCACTCCAGGACATCTAGATGTGCGACCTCCGGGGGCTATGTCACTGTTCTTTGATTGAATCCAGAGGGTGGTATTTAGAATGGGTGCAAATAGTAAATGGAGATGCCTGCACTAAGAATTGGTGGCGTTTTAGTGAGATAGAAGCCCCCCCCCCCCCCAGAGATTTTCAATTCAAAACCTGTCAGTATTATACTAGTTGGTGGGCTAACATCAGACTTGGAAAGGATAAAGGTGGTCTAAATAACTATGATAAAAGTGTAGACTATATAAAGTGAACATGTTTTACTTACCTGGACGGGATGTTTCAGAAGATTCAGTCTTTCAAAGAGAAAGAATCCCAAATTCTTTGTGTAAACCGGTCCATAGATCTGGAACTTATGGAACTTCCCAATTCCCGTGATGAGGGTGATGATCTTCTCTTTCTCTTCACCGAAAAACTTGATTGCTGATATTGGAAGGACCCTGTATTAGGAAATTAAGATAAACAATCATTTTACACTTGTTAATGACTCAAGAAAAAAAGATCTCTGATTGCAGATTATCTTGGCAATCATTGTGTATCTTTCTGAATGCCATATCAGAATGATACGCAATGCGATTCAGGTCCAGTGATGCAATTGGATGCGTTTCTGCAATGGGACAGGGATGGTAAAAAATTAGAAGCGACGCCCCCCACAGTTGCAGAATGCCAACCGCCCACATACTGGAAGCAATGAGGCCGATTTATGTGGGCGCTAAACTTATTCGCCTAACAGTGAAGTGCAAGCCAGCGGAGACACTGTCCATGCTGCCCCCCTGCAAAGTGCTGCCCTAGGCCTGGGCCTTGTTGGCCTAGGCCAGGATACAGCATTGCCTGTACGTCCTCTTTAAGAGCTCAGTGAGGGCGACCCGGTCTAAAGCTCCATGACCGTGCCCGTGGGACCCATTTGCCACTGGTGTCCTGCAATCGGTCACTGGAGCTGAAGAACGGGGAGAGGTGAGTGTAAACACACCTTCCCCGTACTTCACTGTGGCAAAGTCAGTGATCGTCTGTTCCCTGATATAGGGAAAGACGGTCAATGACGTCCCTACAGTTAAAAACACATATGAGGTCACATTTAACCCCTACAGTGCCCCCTAGTGGTTAACTCCTAAACTGCAATTGTAATTTTCACAGTAATCAGTGCATTTTTATAGCACTATTTGCTGTGAAAATAAGAATTGTCACAAAAATGTGTCAAAAGTGTCCGATGTGTCTGCCATAATGTCGCAGTCACGAAAAAAAACGTCGGTCGCCACCATTAGTTGTAAAAAAAATTTTTATCATAAAAATGCAATAAAACTATCCCCTATTTTGTAAACGCTATCAATTTTGCGCAAACCAATCGATAAACGCTTATTACAATTTTTTTTTTACCAAAAATAGGTAGAAGAATACGTATCGGCCTAAACAGAGGAAAAAAAAAAAAATTTTTTATATTTTTGGGGGATATTTATTATAGCAAAAGGTAAAATATATATATATATATATATATATATATATATATATATTTTTCAAAATTGTCGCTCTATTTTTGTTTATAGCGCAAAAAATAAAAACCACAGAGGTGATCAAATACCACCAAAAGAAAGCTCTATTTGTGAGAAAAAAAAGGACGCCAATTTTGTTTGGGAGCCACGTCGCACGAACGCGCAATTGTCAGTTAAAGCGACGCAGTGCCGAATCGCAAAAAGGGGCAAGGTCCTTAGCCTGCATAATGGTCCGGGTCTTAAGTGGTTAATAAATCAACCCCAATTGCATTGTAATTATAGTTTTCTATCCCTTAGCCTCATTTACACATGGATCCGTTCAGGTCCGCCTGTCAGTTTTTCAGGCGGACCTGAACGGGCGCTCTATGCATCTCTATGGAGCCTCGGATGTCAGCGGAGACATGTCCGCTGACATCCCACCTGATCCGATCTGCTAAAAACAGACGTATAGGTCACACGTCCCCATCCGTCCATGCGGATCCGATCGGGTAAGATCTGATGAAAACGGACATGCTGTCCGTTTTCATCAGATCGCTCCATAGAGGACAGCGGGGCTCGACAAGCTCCTTCCCGCTCAGTGAGCAGAGAGAAGCTTGTCATCCGTCGGCTCAGTGGAGATCTGCAGACAAATCTCCGGCTGAGCTGGCGGACGCAGGCGGACTCCGTTGCGATGGAGTCCGCCTGTGTGAATGAGGCCTTAAATCTAGTACTGTATATAAAAAGCTTGAGTTACTCACTTTTTTATGACATATTTGGACTCTTTGTAGTTGTACTCCATCCACAGAAGATCGGATGGGAAAAGCTGCTTGTTGTCTTTAAACAGCACAGCAAAGGCTATTACTGTGGGATTCTTCAAGAGGAGACTGGCGCACCTCCAAAGCTTGTCACATAATCCATTATTGGTGATCTAAAGAAGAAAGAGAAAACATGTTAAAATACTGCATCTCATTATATATATTGTATATATGTATTTCGTTTAGAATTAATAGAATAATAGAATACATTCAAATTTGAATATAATAGAAAAGAAAAAAGTTGAATAAAAAAACATAAAACAATAGAATATAATGGAATAGAAAGAAAATAGCCAAAAATTCGAATTTCAAATGCAATTCGAATGAAATTAGAACAGATACAATTTTTATGAATTCGGATGAACTCACTCCGGAAAATTTGAATCGATAAAATTTCTAATAAACTAAACAAATTCCGGAAACAAATTAAACAAATATGACTAAACTAATTTATATAAATAATGAACCAAAACGAAACAAAACTAATAAATGAAAAGTATCACGTTTCTATAACAAGAAGCACACAAGGACTTACCTCAGTGAAATGCCCTGGCAGCATATAGGCGTGGTCTGGCAGGTCATATTTGGGGCCCGCAGACGTCGAGTTGCGGAGCTGGCGGTAGATGGAAGTCATTTCTTCAATAACCTGCAGAGAAGATAAAGATATAAAGAGTGAGCAGAATGACACACATTGGGGGCATTAAAAACTTAAAACAAACATAAATATAAAAAGATTTGATGGTAACCTGTCAGTCATAAAAGTGCACAAACTGGCCATCGTTGTGGTTTCTGAAATGGTACAGTTGCCTATACTGTATGCCCAGGGAGCCCCCGTCCCCAATGTAGTGTATATTTTAACCATTATATGCAATCTATACAAAGGCCTCAGTGTCTGGGCATTCTAAATCGTATCTCAAACCGCTTGCTATGGGGGCACTCGTGTGGGATCACTCCTGAGCCTCGCTGTCTGCACCTATTGACACAGACAGTGGGACTCGGCAATGCCCCCCCACCCCCATTCCCTCATCACTGGCTGTAATTGACAGCAGTAAGAGCCAATGGCTCAGAGCTTCTTATCTCATGCAAATTGCTGGATCGAGATTGGGCTAAGGTAAGTATAAGGGGGAGGGGCTGGGAAAGGAAGGGGGGGCTACTGCATGCAGAAGTTTTTTTTTAACCTAATGCATAGGATGCTTTAGGCTTTAAAACCAATTTAAGGCTGATTCGGATTTCCCATAATTTTAAAGTGTAAATAAATGCAATTTTTATTTATTTATAAATATACATATATATATATATATATATATATATATATATATATATATATATATATATATATATTAATACATTTTTTCACTCATATACATATATACATATTAATATATATATACATATTATACACATATTAATAAAAAAAATTCACATATAGACACATATATATATAAATATATATCCTTATAAAATATATATATATATACATTAATATATAGATATCTATATATAGATATCTATATTTAAAAAATATATATATATATATATATATATATATATATTCATTTCTTTTTTATATATTAATATATATTTATATATAGATAGATAGATATAACTATATATATATATATATATATATTTATATATAGATATATATAACTATATATATATATATATATATATATATATATATATATATATATATATATATATATATATATATATATATATAGTTATATCTATCTATCTATATATAAATATATATTTAGACAGATAGATATCTATATATTGTGTATATTGTCCCCATTGGATGGGATGGCTGCTTTAGCCACATTCATTCCTCCACTGTATCTATGGAGGAGCAGTTTAGCCAGCCTTGGCAGCACCATTGTCAGCACTGGAGAGGGGGGTGTTGGATGGACAAGAAGATTTAGATGAACTTTAGTGATTAACAATGTAAAGCCCAATTCCAGCCCACAATTTATAAACAATTACAGCAATATTTTTTTTGTCCTTTTGGGATAAATAAAATGTAATTTCTTTTGACATAAATTAAATAATAACTGACTGTAAACACCCCTGTCATGGTTCAATGGTTTGTCCCAACTGTCATTTGGACAGCTTGGTCTGTTTAGGAATTTGAAAAAATAACGGCTTTACTGGCTGGATGACCTCTTACTATAAACAGACTACAGGGGACAAAGATTGCGCTATTAATGGTGCTGGCAGACGGTATCATTGATGTCATGTGTGATTACAGCCATAGTGACACCTGTAAGTCCCGATGACAATTATAAGAGCGGGGACACAGACAGCAGGAAATATCCAAGTGTCTGATATCCGGATCTTCAGCCCTCCATCCAAAGATCTGGCTTTAGATACACTCTAATGATCTTCACATCAATATGTGTGTTAGGGGCTATTTTTTTAAATCTATAAAAATTAAGCTTTTTTTGTTTTTAATATTTAGAATATTTGATACTTACCTCTTTTTCTCAATGAAATAAAGTTAAATCTCTTGTAATCAAATCAACGGATGAAGATAATTTGATCTGTAATCAGTAATTTCTCAGATTTCTCTCAGCACAACAGCAATAGATGCTCACTCTCTGAAAGTCACTGATAGACTGACTGTCACTGCTGGCCAGTGACCCGTATATAGCATCAGTAGCACTATGACAGTTGCTTTCTTTTTTTTCTTCTTTCACAAAACTTTATTTAAAACAAGCATAACCTGTGCTGCATAAGGTATTTTAGTCATGTGACTGCACTTTTCAAAATTGACTGTCAGTTGAAAATAACTGTCAGTTAAAAAAAAAAAAAGGAAGCTGCCATCTAAGCGTCTGTTTGATTTGCAGTTGCCATGGTGACGCACATTTGATCAGATGTGACACCAGACGTTTGATGGTTTGACAGTTCACAAGAGCACAAGCAAATGTGACAGTTTTTATCATTCATGACATGCCTTGATTGTTGGGGAACTGTTAAATCTATGGGTTAGTTCCACTTGAATTATATTATAAACACGTTTTGCTCCTTAGTGGTAAGTAAATCATAAAGTGAACCTGTGCGCAGATTTTGAACATTTACTTTTTTTACACATTCACACCACATGAAGATAGTCACGATGCGCTCCGATGTGCGTTTTTGATGCGTTTCCCCCGCTTTTTTTCCCCAACATTTCCTGCTTTTTTTATTTTGATGTATGTAATGCGTTTTTGATGCATTCCGGCATGGTTTTGATGCATTTTGTTGCGTTCTGGTGCTTTTTTGATGCATTTTGCCGCATTCCGGTGCGGTTTTGATGCATTTTGTTGCATTCCGGTGCATTTTTGATGCATTTTACCACATTCCGGTGTGGTTTTGATGCATTTTGTTGCGTTCCGGTACTGTTTTGTGCAGAAAAAAATGCAGCATGTTATACTTTTTTTCTGCACTGGATCGCACTGGAACTGACCGCACTGCTGTGAACTACCCCATTGGAACCCATATAATCTATTGTCTATGCGTTTTTAATGAAGAAAACAATGCACTGGACTGCATCTGGTGTGAGCTGACCCTTGCCGACCGCCTACAGTATATATACGTCATTACTTTTATGTTTTATTAGCAGGATTATGGCAGCAGCTAGCTGCCACAAGCCGGGTATCATTTTTTACTGTGGAGAATTCGCCATCTGCTAAAAGTGATCCTGTTGGTGGATTCACCATAGGGTCACTTTTAGAGACAGTGGGAGAGGTGGCCAGCCCCCCCTCCTTGCGACCCAATGCTTTCCGGTTGTTTCCCAGTTTACTGGAGCTGTCGAACCTGGAAGCAATTTGTTGCATGGATAGGCAGGAAGCAGGGGCGGACTGACCATTGAAGAACCCGGGCACTGCCCGAGGGCCCCATGCCACTAGGGGGCCCCATCAGGGTTGCCAGGCTCATTAAATTCAGCGACAGTATGTAAAAATCTGTGTTTTTTTTACATCTGTCCCTGATATGTCCAAAACCTACATGCTTTTGATGTAAAAATGCCGAGATTTTAGCTGCCCCGCCTCTGTACTGCCACCTGGCTTGGTGGCCATCTGTAAGCCTGGGGGCCCCATAATCTTCTATTGCCCGGGGCCCCATGAGTTGTCAGTCCGCCCCTGATCGTGGCATTAGAGTTAGGTGTTGTTAAACCATGTCTACAAAGTGCCACAGACTGTGCTGCGGAAAACTGCTGCAATCTAAGAGATAAATGTGTAAATTGGATACCAAAAAATAAAGATTGACTTTATTCTGAGTAATAAGAGAACTGTGAAGTTTTCCAATTCATGCTTTCTGACATAAAAACAACACAATTTTTTTAAAGCCAAGTAATAAAAACATTAATCATACATATATGAAATATTACTTTAAAATTCTGAGACAGGGAGAAATTCCAAAAATGTAGAGTACAAAGTGACTTGTTTAGAGTAAGCTCAATCTAGCTCTGTTATCATTGCTGTTTCCATGACAACAGTTTATGAAATGTGGTTTATGATACATTCTTGAACCCCCTCCAGATTTCAGATTCGGAAAGTGAGTTTGATCATGGAAACAGCATACCTGAGCTAAGGCTAGTAATGCACATCATGCCTACCATCGCTACTATATAACTGCTCTTTTTTTTTTCGAATTAATTGACGATGCCAATTGACGGTGATGACTATTGTGCAAATATGCAATAGTAAGAAAAAAAAATTAAAAAAAGAATAATGCCATCAAGGCAACTGTGGAGAGATATTTGATAAATGTAAAACTATTTTAAGCAATTTGTCCCTTTAGAGCAACTTTTAGCGACTAGTAAAATCAGCTACAATATACATGTAAACCCAATCGCTAAAAACATATACAAGTAATAATGCAGAACTAAACTCTCCCAATCAATTAACTATTTGTAATCCTAAGGGTTAATTCACACCTATGCATTTTTAGTGCTTTTTGCATTTTGCAGATTTGCACTACAGAACGTGTCCCATAGGAAACCATGTTAAATGGACTGTAGTGCAAATCCGCAAAATAAGTGTGAATCCAGTCTTATGCTGCTAGCATTAGTAAATTCATGGGAAGACATATTATATTTACTTGTTTTAAACTTTTTTTTTGCATTTCCTCAGTTGCTTCCTGGTTTTTGGCCTAGGCCAAAATAATGTAATGTATCCCAGGGTTCTTGATGGACATTTATTTTTCTTTAATCTGGAGGAGGGACCTTCGCAGCTAAGCATACTGTCCTGCCCCCATGCCTGAACTAAGGGCAGTTGGTTGACAGAAATAAATGCAACGTGAATCATCTTCAAAGATGGCCTTGGATAGAAATACTATGAGGGCTTTTCACAACAAAGCATGGGGCATGCATGAATGGGTCAAAAAAATTAAAGACGTTCCTATGCGCTACCGTTTAAAGGTAAATGGAGTGTTAAAGAGAATATTATTCAGCTGCTGACATTGACACAACAGGGTTGATTTACTAAAACTGGAGAGTGCAAAATCTGGTGCGGCTCTACAAAGAAACCAATCAGCTTCCAGGTTTTATTAGAAAAGTATACTTGAATAAGCTGAAGTTAGAAGCTTATTGGCTACTAATCACAGCTGCACCAGATTTTGCACTCTCGAGTTGTAGTAAATCAACCCCAACATGTCCCCACAAGTATAAACAAGCTTAATAAAACTAATTGATGTGATGCTTTACTTACATTTATCTAACTCAATTTTGGAATTCAAAATTCAATTAGATAAGAGTAGGGATGAGCCGAACATACCCGCGTTCGGTTCGCACCAGAACCGTCGAACAGACCGACCGTTCGCACGAACATTTAGAACCCCAACGTTCAAATTCAAAAACGCTAATTTTAAAGACCAATATTCAAGTTATTGTTGGAAAACATCTTTGAGAACCCGGGTCTTGCCCCAGGGAACATATATCAATGGAAAAAAGTTTAAAAAATTGTAGATTTTTCAGGAGCAGGACTCCTGAAAAAGTGACCGTTTTTAAAACTTTTTTCCAAGACCCGGGTTCTCAAAGACGTTTTCACTGGCAAACTATAGACACCCAGCAGGTACAATATTTAAATGAATCTTTCATTTTTTTTAATTTAAACATTATTAAAATCACTGCTCCAGGAGCAGTGATTTTAATGATGTTTAAATTAAAAAAATTAAGATTAAATTCCTTTAAATATTGTACCTGCTGGGTGTCTATATGTGTGATAATGTCTTTAAATAGCACAATCACCTGCCTGCCAGTAAATTAGGAAGAACTGATCTATCTAAGTTATACAGTGTATAAATATATGTACAACTCCTAGGGATGTATATATATTCTCTACACACTGTAAATTAAGCTAAACTGACTAGCCTGCCTGCCTGCTCTATCTAGCTATATAAAAAGACAATCTCTCTGTCTCTCTGACTGCTCTCATTAACAAGTCGGAACACACTACATGAGGCCGCCCAGCAGGCGGCCTTTTATAGTGTGGGGCGTGTGCTAAAGCCCTGAGCCATAATTGGCCAAAGCCACCCAGGCTTTGGCCAATTATGGCTCTTCGTTATTTGCGCGCTGTGATTGGCTAAGCATGTGGGACATACAGCATGCTTGGCCAATCATCAGCGCGCAATGCCGCAGTGAATTATGGCGCGAACAACCACTTTTGTTCGAATTTGTTCAAGTCGAACATACGTTCGTATCGAACGCGAAGCTCATCCCTAGATAAGAGATACATGTAACTAATTGATAATCGATGTGTGATCAAAATTGATAGTATGTACCAGTAAATCTTCTTGAAAACCAATATATACATGTGCACTGTTACAGCTAATATACTGTAAGAGCCAGTTCACACAGGCGCGACTTAGCCGCCTGACAAGTTGCACTTCGTTCTGTACTATGGAACCGTTCTAATAGGAGCGACTCAAGTCACTCCGACTTAGAAAAAGGTTCCTGTATTACTTTGGGACATTTCAGGGCGACTTGCATTGACTTCAATACTGAAGTCATTTTGCAAGTAGCCTCTGGAGTCCTGGGCAGATCGCCTTGCCAAGTCGCTCGGCAAGTCCCTGTGTGAACCGGCTCTTAAGTGCTTCCAGTGCTCGCCATGCTATATATTAACAACTCATATACATCAACATATAAAGTGCCTCTAAATTCATAAATAAAAACAATATATATATATACACACAAATGGTAACGGTGCTTTCATGCATAGATAATATTGTCACGGCCGGGTTGGAGGTTTTACAGTGAACAACGCATATTTTGCATCTAGCTGGATATCCCTATTGTAAATGTGTGTGTTCATTTTGTGTTATTGCAATAAAAGACGGTTTTACACTATGGGAGTTTTTCTTACTTATATATGATGTAACCTGGGAGTCAAATGGAATGGAGCAGTCTGAGACGACACATATGGGCAGAATACCAGTGACTCCAACACGGAGGAAAGACGCGCAAACAAGCGTGTTTGATCCATATGAGAATATAGATAAAACCCTGTAGTGAGCTGCCACCTTTACAATATATTGCAACACGTGGTGGATATCGCTAGTATCCGACCTAGTGGGTGACACAGGAATCTGAAGTGGAAAAGGAGACATTATTTAAATACACCTGCATGCATTGAGGACTGTTTTTAGCTACTAACGAATATTCACAGCGGATTAATTAATCTGCACACTCTATTACCCTATGGATTGTTTATACTTGTAATAGCATTGCATTCACAATAAGTTGTTTGATAGATGCTCGGAGTATGTCTGGCACTTTAACAATGAAAGCATTATCTATGCATGGAAACACCGTTACCATTTGTATATATATGAATTCTTATTTATGAATTTAGAGGCACTTTATATGTGGATGAATATAAATTGTTCATTTATAGCACGACGAACACTGGAATCACTTTACAGAATTTTAGTTGTAGTACACATTTATATACAATAAAACCTTGGATTGAGAGTAACTTGGTTTGAGAGCGTTTTGCAAGACATGCAAAAAGTATCATCATATCACAACTGAGTATAAAAGAGAAGAGAGGCACCTCTAAGTGTAGCAATATGGTAACATTTTATGAAGGTACAACATTTAGCAACTCACATGATTGACGATTAAAACAGGTAAATCTAAGTATGCAGGCATCCGGGGTAAAGCTGTCCACTTAGACTGCCCTCGGCACCGCCACCACCATCAACATGATCCCTTCTACGCTGCGCTCCACGAGCACTCCAAGCCTCGCTTTCAGATTGTTCTACTGTAGGGTAGTCATCCCGGTCACGATTGCAGACTGACAGCAGTGAGAGTCGGCGGTAAGGAGGATGGTCTATGTGGACAGCTTTACCCCGGATGCCTGCATACTTAGACGTTGCTGTTTTAATTATCAACCATGTGAGTTGCTAAATGTTGTACCTTAAATGTAACCGTATTGCGACACTTAGAGGCGTCTCTCTTCTCTTTTATACTCTGTAGCCTCTGCTGGATTTTGCTTCTAATCCCCTTGTAGAGGCTTCCATTTGTGGATGGACATTTTATGGTTACACAACCAATCACATTGCATCTTTTTATATGGACTATAAACTTAAGGACTTATGAATAAATGGTTGTGGAACAAATCGTGTTTACATTATTTCTTATGGCAAAATTTGCTTTGATATACGAGTGCTTTGGATTACAAACTTGTTTCCGAAACAAATTATGCTCCAAATTCAAGGTTTTACTGTATTGGTTTTTGAGAAGATACACATACTATCATCTTTGATCACACATTGATTATCATTTAGTTACTTGTATCTTTTATCTACCAAATTTTGTTGGATAAATGTAAGTAAATCATCACATCAATTCGTTTTATTATGAATGGATTGGTGAGTTTGTTTTGAATATTAAAAATGTATGAAATTATATTTTCAGTTTGTAGTGCTTAGATACCGTTTAGTTCCACTTTAACATGTAATTAAAGTGACAAAAAACTCTGGTTTAAAAAAATTAAAGCTATTCAAGTACAGTGCTACCCCCCTAAGGGGCATTGGTGATAGCTGGTTCTGGTTCCAAATAGTACAGGGGCCACATACTACCACATACACCAGTCCATTAACTCTGGCTCCAATAACACAATCTAGGGGATGTCTTTTTAAGATATATTGCTTGAAGAAACTTTAGAAGGAGAGGGGTTAGGGCATGGTATACGCCAAAGCACATACCACAATTAGCACAAACCAATTAGAGGACAATCTTCTCTATAAGTAATTGTGAGTATTAGACAGTCTAACATCTCACAGCTGAAGACCATGAGGCAACTTTATGAACAGTCTAAGACCTCACAGCCTGGGACCATGAGGCAAGTTTCTGAGCAGTCTAAGGTCTCACAGCTGAAGACCATGAGGCATGTTTCTTTGGCATCAGGTTACCTTGTGCCTATGCACAACTACTGGTAGCCAATACAATTTTCAGAACACTGCACAGCCACAGGGATCAATGTAGGGTCTTCACTCACATGCCCCCAGGACAGCTGCCACCTTCTAGCCTTCTCTGGACACAGTCCAGTTAGTGGGACAGTCCTGTTCCATACCAGATCCCTTGTGGTGAGGTCCCACAACCAGCTAAAGAGATCCTTCCAGGCCTTCAGCCCTGACATCGCTGAGGACTCTAGAGAAGCTACACAGTCCATGGGCTATCTGAGGGCAGAATCCCCTCAGGCTTTGGAACCCTCCTGGGGAGAGAGAACCCAGCTCTCCAGTGCTTCAGACTATTTATCACATATACAGCACCCTACTTGACACTCCTCTCCAGGGATTGGCTGGAGCATGATAAAAATTCAGGCTGGTTATTTGCTTCTCTTTACCTAAGCTCTGGAAGCTTCTAGCCAAAGCAGGGGGACTGCAACTAATGCGCAGTGCTTGTACCAAACAGGAAGTGATAGAGAATAGGATAGGATCAGGACCTCACCGAGGACATTTCAAGGAGGCAGAAGCAATTTAAAGATAAATAGATTACAAGGCCATTAAGTAGTAGATGAGTATGGATTATTTTTTAGAGAAAATTATATTGTTTAGTGTCACTTTGTGTAATTTTTCAATCATATTATTTAAATGTGCAGCCTTCATTAAAATAATACCTAATGATCTTGCCCTGTATGTAAGCGATTGCTTTGTAAGCGATTGAATGTAACATACTGGATACATTGTTTGAAGTACTGGGGGTGTTCATCTATGGAAGTTAGTTAGCTGAAGAGGATATTCACCAATCTGAGGGGTTCTTGTCTTAATTTACCTTTGCACTTGGTATATTTGAAATAGGATGATCTCAATAAACTTTGACCATGGAACCTAAATAGAAAGCGACATTAGTTTCGGGATATACTGAATTAAAGTGATACTAAAGTCTTGCTTTTTGTGTTTTAAAATAACAAACATGTTATACTTACCTGCTCTGTGCAGTGGATTTGCGCAGAGCAGCCCAGATCCACCTTTTCTCGATTCCCCCTCCTACATTCCTGGCCCATCGCTCCTGCCAAGTATCCCCACAGCAAGAAGCTCTTTGTGTCCATTCAGACATCTGCTGCTCCATATAGAAGAATAGAGGGTCCGATGCAGTGCACCTGTGGCTTTCCCGTGGGTTAGCTGCATTTTGTTATAGACTTCTATTATATCCTGCAGGTGTGGTGCACTTGAAATTGCACCAAACAAACAGGTAATAACAGAAGTCTATAGCTCAGTGCGGGTAACCCACAGGTGCACTGCGCTGCACCTGCAGATCAGTTTGAAAGTAGCAGAACAGATGTGTCCATATATACACTGTGATTTTAGTAATAAACATACCTTTAATAACAGTCTTTCATTTAGGTATCGCCAGGCAGAGTGCATTTGGTATCACTCCACCTGTGACAGGAGCCAGTGCTATACACGAAGCAATGGCTTATGCAGCTCTCCTTCGCAGTAGCTTGTTTCCTCTACCGCTGCTCTGGGATAGAGCAGCCCGCCACCCCAGAGCAAGAGGTCGCTAGCCACATCAGAGGCTCTGCGGGCCACATGTCCCCCTAATCCACTGTTTGGGCACCCCTGCTGTAAGTTAATTGCATATTGTGCTAGTATGCATTGCATACCAGCACATTATGAAATTCTTACCTTGGAATAAAGCCTTCCAGTAGTGTAAAAATTAATAAAATTAATAAAATTAATAAAATTAATAAAATATGCGCTAAATATACAACTGATTAAGTGATAACATACAGTGATCAATCAATAATACATCATTTCAGAGGCCAAAGGGCCAAGAGGTGAAGAAAGATATAAATAATTGATAATAAAATGTGTCCAACTAGGTGTGCTTTGAATAGCGTCCCCTTATTCAGACCTTGTATGTGTTAACACATATCCAAAGAACTAGGAACCACACAAATGGAATCAGACCAAATCAAACAAAAAAAAAGTGCTGTCACCACTGAGAGGCTTGACACCTTCCCCCTGTCTTTCTTCTGGGTTTGCATGCTCCAGCTCTATGATAGGCTTGAGCAGCGATGATGTCACTCCCTTACATGCGCGCAGAAGCCCTCTGTTCTAAACACAAAGCTCTGAAGGTCTGGCAAGGTATGCCGGACCTTCAGAGCACATGCACCAGTGATGTAACTGTCTGCATCCACTATGAATAACTCCTAAACCATGCACGTTTAGGAAATATAAATTTTACCTACAGGTAAACCTTATTATAGGCTTACCTGTAGGTAAAAATCACCAAGCAGACTTTATGTATTCAATCCATCAAATACCACAAGTATAGCAAGAAAGCTTTTTTCCTAAACTGCACTGACTTTTTGTATTTTTGTATAGTGTTCCTCAGCTGTCACCTCTGGACAAGGACCGCGGTGGATGCTGATGGCCACCCTAAGGGTCCTTTCACACAGAGCGGACCGTTTTTGTGTCCGCTCCGTGTGTGTCCGTCGGCTCAGCGGGGATCATCCGTAATCCCCGCTGAGCTGTCGGCGGACAGGGCGGTCCCCGCACACTGTGCAGAGACCGCCCTGTCTTTCCTACGCTCTCCCCTATGGGCAATCGGATGAATACGGACCGTCTGTCCGTATTCATCCGATCCACCGGACGGAAGAAAAATAGGGTTTTCTTCCGTTCGAAAAACCGGATCTTTACGGACGCGGATCTTTGCGGACGTTAGCGGATGATGTAAAAAACGGACGAACGGTCCGCATGTGTGAAAGGGGCCTAAACCAGACACCATAGGGCAGTATGGGAGAGAAATGTTTTTACAGTCAATACATGGATTTTTTTTCAGATGTTGCATATAATTTGTTATCAAAGAGCATCTAGCCCCTTTTTCAAGAGTCAGCTTAAAAAAAATATGCTGTAAAATGAAAAAAAACGTACAATATTGTAGATACATTTATTCCTACACCTTAAAAATAGTGGGTATATTTTTTTCTGGGCCTGACTGAATGTAAAGTATTTAGAAGTAAGCATTCCTTTAAAATCACATTAAAATCACATTATGTTGGTGCTTTGTGCATTGTAGTCAACACCTGGAACTTATTAAGTTCTTAATGGAAATGACATATTTCCATTCTTTTACAGTGACAAAAATATATTTTCTTGTATAAAGTTGAGATGATGGACAAAACTGAAGTGGCAGACGGTGATGCCGGGAAGTGATGTGAACTCAGTAGATTTAAACTATTGTTGTCAAACTGTTTACTGTAATCGTTTCGAGGAATTTTTGGGAATGATAGTGCCAGCATATTTTTGACTATTTTATTTAAACCGTACTGCATATATGATTGAAATACTTAAGATATTATTGTTTGTTATTTTAGTATAAAATATATATACGAAAGTCCAACCTTTTTTTTTTACGTTTTGGCTAAAATTTGGAAAGGTTAGAATCTTTTTTTTTTTTTCTTGCTGTCAGTGTGCCTGCTTGGGAGATATACCCTCATTAATAGTTATGGTGACCAGAAAGTCATAGGGAATTCAAAATATTGTCAAAAAAGATTCCCCCATCCACACACTTGGGTAGATAGGGTAATTCTCCCAGCTGAGCTATTGTATTCTGACAGCAGGGAAACTTCTCCACCATTATATTATAGTCAGCAGCACTGATTAAGCGAGTAAAATCAGATGGAGTAGTACAGTAATCGATTAGTACATCAAATTCTGTACAATCTCCCTGCCCATACATGGATCGAAATTAGGCAAAACCCCTGCTGATCCAGATGAATTTTCATCCATGCATGGCCAGGTTTAGAAGGATATCTAGGAACTATCCCCTTGCTTTGGAGAGATCTTCTCTTACTTCATGCATTGTCTCTGGGAGAGAAAGGGAAATATCCTGAATGGTACACAGACAGAATAAAAAAAAAAAACTCTCTTAAAGTAGATCTTGCACTATCATGAAAGGTAATTTTGTTCACCAAAGCATTAAAGGATCACTAAAGGGATTTTTTTTTTTAGCTAAATAGCTTCCTTTACCTTCCTGCAGTCCTGGTTTCATGTACTCATTGTTCGTTTTTGCTTTGAAGTAGCTGTAATACTTCTCTGATCTCCACACTTCCTGCTTGTCTGGCTCCTTATGAAAAAACTCATGCTAGCTTTTCACTGTGGTCCATGATCAAAGAGGTGTGATTACTATGTGTCTAAAACTCCTCAGAACCAATCAGATTCATTTTAAAAACAAACATTGCCCTGTATTTGTTTGTTTTTGTTCTGTGTGTCTCTTTTCTTCACAGAAACATGAAACCAGTTTAAAAGTGAAACTAAAACTGTAGGCACATTATATGATTGATTTTTATATATTTGTAATCATTTTTAAAAGGAATCAGTTAACTTTTATGTCTCTTTACCCTGTAAACCGTCATTTCCGCAAAAAAAAATGTTTTCCTTTAGTGACCCTTTAAGCCAATAAGCTGTAGTAAAATCAAGAAAATCCTGTGGGCAAAATGTTAACAAATATACTTACTCCAGCTTCATACTACAGAAGGTAGAGCCTGAGGAAGAGGCACGCATGCCTCGAACGCGCGCACCGCCCTGTGACCTAACCCGGAAGTGACGCTCAGCTGCCTGCGCTCCACGGCTGCATTCCATCACGCTGTCCCATCGTGTCCATACAGCTCCCTGTCTGACCAGCGCTGGAATACACTCAGGGACACCTTTGGACTTTTGGATCAGCTGACGAACTGTACAGCATTCTCCTTTACAGTGAGAACCCAGAGCATTCAGCCATCACAGGATTACCAACATCAGCTGAGCACACCCACCCCGGAAGCCAGGCACAGATGACACCTTTTATGCCCATGAACCCTGCAGCCTTGTGAGTAGTATCCTCATAAGAATTGTTTTGTTTTGTCACAGTAATAAAAAGTTACTACGCTTAGAGGGCGCCGCTTTTTGTTTTTCTTGTATTGTTTCAGAATTGCTTCTTCTTGGCAGCTGGCAGCCCTCACAGCATGAGTACTACTACTACTACATTAGTCATATATGAACTTGATCCAATGGACTGAATAATTTCATAAACTTTTGTCCTTCAGTGGAAAGGAACTGTGCTGCCCTTGTTTCATTCTCACTCTCAGATTCAGTATCTGTCATTTACCCTTCCCCACATATATATTTATTTATATCTACTTCCTTTGGAGAGCGCTTGATTTATCTGTTTGTTTTTTGTGATACTACAGAAGGTGGCATCACCAACCTTCTGGTGAAATCCCAGAAAATACTAAGTTCACCAAGTATCACCTGGAGACATTCCAGCACTGTGTTGGATAGTGAGCAATTCTTGTGATCTCAACGCCAGGATGGTGATTTACCCTTGTCTTAGGCCGCATACACTCGGTCAAAACTGATCGTGTGTAGGCCCCATCAGTTAATTAACCTTCGGTTAAAAAAAAGACAACTTGCTTTAAAATTCAACCGATGGACGACTAACCGATAGGTCAAAACCGATCGTTAGTAGGCACGACCATCGGTTAAAAATCCACACATGTTCAGAATCAAGTCGACGCATTGCTTGGAAGCATTGAACTTCATTTTTTTCAGCACGTCGTTGTGTTTTACGTCACCGCGTTCTAACACGATTGGTTTTTTAACCCATGGTGTGTAGGCACATCAGACCATCAGTCAGCTTCATCGGTTAACCGATGAGAACAGTCCTTCGGACCATTCTCATCGGATGGACTGATCGTGTGTGCGCGGCCTTAGTATATATACAAGCTTTATTACATTCTGCTGCTGCAACAAACTTTTGATAGGGGGTAGGGAATATACAATTATAAGTGAACGCTACTTTTTGGTCTGATGTAGCTATGCCCTGCTCTATCCAAAATTGAAAAAAGTTTGTGTGCCATAAAATGTAGAACCCAACCAGATTACAGTTTTTTAATTAATTTGATGAAAACGAACCGATTTATTTTTTCATCTGTTATCCAATGAAGCTGACTTTCATCAGTCTTGCCTACACACCATCGGTTAAAAATCCAACGTGGTGACGTAAAACACAACGACGTGCAGAGAAAAATGAAGTTCAATGCTTCCGAGCATGCGTCAAATTGATTCTGAGCATGCGTGGATTTTTGAGCGAAGGATTTCCCCACAGACGATCGTTATTCGATTCAGGTGCTGAAAAAAGGGCCCTGAACGAGTTCAGTCCAAATGCGATTCAAATTCAGCTATACAACCTGTATGGCTGAATTTGCATAGCACAGCAACGTGGCGCAAATCACATACGATGTCTGGCATCGCACCAGTCTGAACCGGCCCTAACTGTGATTGATGATTTGTTTGGCTTTATGGAACACAGCTGTTTTTTCAAGTTGTTTTATGCACTGATTTGTTTTGTAAACTTTTATAAAACTTGATAAAGTCGAAATTGTGGGGGAAAAAAATAAATAACTTGCAGTCTGGCACAGTGTGGGATACTTTTTTTTAAATAATATTTTAAGAACATCTGGAATAAACATCCATCTTTAAATTTTACCTATAGGTAAACCTATAACAAGGCTTATGTATAGGTAGTGTAAATACCTCCTAAACATGCACAGTTTAGGAGATATTTACGGTATGCAGCCAGTGACATCACTGGCACATGCGCTCTGAAAGAACGGGTCACCTGTGCCGTTCCTTCAGAATCATGTGCTGCGACCGGCGGTTCCCATGCACATGTGAGGGAGTGACGTCATTGCGGCTCTGGCCAGTCACAAAGTCGGAGTGTACAAACCCAGAAGCAAAACAGGTGAAGATGGAAGCTGTCTCAGCGATTGTAGGATTAGTTTTCAGTAAGTTTCACATAATGTGCTAGTAGGCAAGGGATACTAGCACATTATGCTAGCACATTATGCCTTTGCCTTGCAGGTAAGGAAAAAAACGTACAGAGATTTATAACCGCTTTAACCCCCTGGCAGTATTCCCGAGTCAGGCTCGAGGTGGAATTTCAGAACCAAAAGCGGTAACCCCCGAGCCAGACTCGGGATCGCCCCAACTTGTGTGCCGCTTAGCTTCGTTCCCTGTGACGTTACGACGCACCGGGATGGAGATCGGCGCCAAATTTAAAAAAGTTAATAAACACAATACATACAGTATGCTGTAATCTAAGGCCACGTACACACGATCGAATATATCTGCTGAAACTGGTCCGCAGACCAGTTTCAGCGGACAGATTCGATCGTGTGTACAGGCTAGCAGACAGGTTTCCAGCAGACAAAAGTTTTAAAGCATCCTTTAAAACTTGTCTGCTGGAAAGCCGTCTGTCGGACATGTCCGCTGGTTAGTACGCCTAACCAGCGGACCGAAATCTCCCGCATGCGTCGAATGGATTCGACGCATGCGTGGAAGTATTTTACTTCCTGGTTCGGTCATGTGGCGGCGTCAACGTCACCGCCACGTCACCGCGCTGTCTGTCCGCGGGGATTTTGGTTTGATCGTGTGTACACAGATCAAACCAAAACATCCCAGGAGACATGTCTGATGAAAACGGTCTGTCGGACCGTTTTCATCGCATATGTCTCCTCGTGTGTACGCGGCCTTACAGATTACAGTACTGTATACAAAAAATACACACCCCCTCTGTCCCTAGTGGTCTAGCAACCAAAAAGTGTCCCTTTATGTCAAAAGTGGTTTTAGAGCAGCTAGAAAACAGCGATAATAAATCAGAATCACTTGCAGATATGAGCGATAGTGATTTGTGGGGAAATTTGTCATCAAACACTGATAGTAATAATTTTTATTATTATTATATTATTTGTTATAATTATTTATAGTTATTTATTATATTATAATTTATGATTTTGTGTTTTACATTTTATTATACCCGGGATGTCTACTAGACTCTGGTTTGGACAGATTTAAGTGAGAATTGCAGGCCTACAATATAAAACACCAAATTTCCATGCAAAATAATGGTACCGCTTTCAGCACCTAAAATCTGAAAGAATCATACCGCCGGGAAGGTTAAGGCTCACTCTAGACCTCTATGCCTCCAAGCCCTCATTCTATACTAAAGCCTGGTACACACTGAGTTTTTTTGTTCAACCCAACAGGCTGAACAAAAACAAACCCGAAGAGCTCAACAGGGTGGGAATTGGCGCTGAGTAGCCACTTATTTGCCCGCATTCGTGCAAATACAGCTGTGCCGAGAGCGCGTGCCCTGCACAGTTACCGGCAGCTAACAGAAAGTTTCTGATCGCTGCTTGTGATCAGGAGCTTTCCGATTGTGTGACCACCATGACAGCCAATCATGGTGGTCGCATGATCATAAACCCTGCCTCCCAGCATCCTAAACCTCTCAAAAGACTGGGAGGTGCCGGCTCCAAGGAGTTAATAATATCTTAGTAAACTATCCATTTGCAATTTCTGATATTTCTTTGGTGTTTTGTGCAATCTTTCTTTGAATAATGTCAGAGCCCAGTGTGTCAGAAGTGTTGGGAGGCTGGCAAGGTTAGGGCAACCTTTGAAAACAGTTATCTTTCAGTGGCCCCTACAATTTTTTGCTTCTGAGTTATATTTAGGATTTTCACTTCCATGATCTGTATTTTATCCATTGCATTCTATCACCTAGGACTTCAAGGGAACGTCAATATGAAACAGCAATATTAACACACTTGTTTATAAGAAACTGAATGATCAAAAGTAAACCTTTTTTTATAGACTTTATTCTGTATGTACTCTATCTTTTAGTCTCTGAATTATATGGAAATAATGAGTAATAGCCAAAGAAAAAGAATTGTACAGCCATTATGGAAAATATTGAATTTGTTAAGAGCAAAAAAAAAAACCTCATAAGATTTTCCTACAGCCTTTTAAAGAAAGAATTCAGCTATAAACTAAAAAGACATTTACTCTGCCTTTACCAGATGTTTTATTACAATTGTTATATATTAAAAAAGTAAGCTACTGTTTTGGTCTCTGAAAAGAAGACAAAGGGCATATATTTGAAGCAGCGAAGGTGACATTCACTGCAGGTGAATAAAGCACTGTTATTTAAAATCCTGCACCAGAAAGATTCCCCTGCATGTTTGCTGAATGTCTGATACCCCTAAATGATCATTTCAGAATTGTGGTGAATTTCATATGCGTATAAAATAAATAAGTAATGATAAAAAAGCAATGATGTGTCATAATTATCATGAAAACTAAGCAGAATGTATTGTTGGAGGAGGCATACTTTCTGCTTTGGATTCTATGTCTAGGAATCATGAATTAAAGGTGTGATCAGCCAAGAAGTGCAGTCTAAATAATAAAGCTCATTTATCAGCATCATGATGCACTAGAGAGCAAGGTGTCTTTGAACTCCTTTACACCAGATGCAGTCAAACCCAGTACAAATGGCTATACAAGAAAAATGAATGTACAGTATTTCAGTAAACCTAGTTAACACTATTGAGGAGCTTTTCATTTTTTTTTATATGTAAACATACCAGAAAGCACATACATGCACATCAACACACAGCAGACACTTGCAATTGCAACTCAGTAAAAAATAAATTGTAAATAATGTCTAAAATAATGTATGTAGCGCCCTGCTCCAAATTATGTTGCATTTAGTGGGTGTTTGAGCCAATAAGGTGGCTCAGACTGTATGATTTATTCTAAATTAGCCTCTGTCCTGGCAGTGGCTGTGCCTGATAGCATTTTCCCACTATTGCCTGTAGGTGGCGATACCCCCACAGGCCAGTGTTAGATCATGGACAAGCCATAGATCATTGAGTATCTTTCCTCTGGAACAGCCCAGGAGTAGGACAGCTTCTCACTTAGCTTCTTTAAACTGCAGTCACACAAGAAAATCACTAATCAGGTTCTAATCACACTGTCCCAAGAGTTGACTATTATCCAGCTTATACCAGAAAATCCTCTGTAAGGGGAAAAAAAAAAACCTTCTCTGGACCAGGACTTCAGAATGATGCCTTTCTGTGCATAATTCATTATCAATCTTTCCTAGGCCCTTTGCCCAGCTCCTGCAGAGGCCCAGACTGTAGCAAAAATACTCATTATTAGTCTTCTCCAGGCTCTCAGCCCAACTCCTGCTGAGGCCTAGACTGCAATTCCTTGTCTCACTAGCTATCTCCCAGAGCAGCAGCTCCAGGAGAACGGAAACCCTCACTGAAGAGGAAAGAACACTCTGGAAAGGCCTCCTGGACATTTATCATCCCCTTCCAGCCACCTTCTGGATGCCTCCTTTCAGGGATTGGCTGGGGTGTGATATTGCAATATACTTCTTCTATAACCATTAGCTGTGTAATTTCTGGTGTCTATGCACATTAAGCCATTGGGATGTATTATTTTCAAATATCTGCAATAATTATTCCCCACTCAGCAGGCATGTCAGAGTGTGTGGTGCTACTTTCAGATTTGTAGGCAGAGGAACAGGGAGACTCGGGAAACAGCAGCTCCTTCAGGGGTAAGTGCAACGTACAGCTGTTATAGGCAAGAAACAGGAATACGTAGGTGCATTTAAATACCAGTAATTGCATTACTTTTTACAGGAGGGACTGTCCCTATAACATCGCAGATCTTTACATTTTGAGTTCAGGTCCAAATCCCTCCACTGTTTTGCTTATGCTTAATTGCCAAGACACATCCGCAATCACTGTTTTCTTCACCAGCCTTCAGAGATGAGTAAGTGCACAGGGCCGAAAAATGTTGAAGCCAACCTGTTCACAAATTTTAACCTACAGATCGCAGTTGTCCATTGGCTAATCTGCAGGTTTTCTTTTAAGGGTCCAGGTACATTTTTGCAGTGTATTAATGCACATGCCTTAAAACACTTGTTAATGTATGTTGCTTTAAGACAGCCCATTGATGTGAATAGGCTGCCTATGTACCCTAAAGTGCAGAAAATCAGACATGCGCCATTTTTGGCAGCAGATTAAACTGCAACGCACAACCTTTTTTTTAACAAACAAGGTTGGTCTTTATTGAGTCAACGAAAGTGCAAGACACATTACAAGCAATACCGATAGAGAGCAGGGTACATCATACACACAGTACATGAGATTGGGGGCATGCCCCATGATATGTCAAGCAGGGTACATAAACCAGGGAGGCAGCAATAGCAAGACAAAGAGTATTTAAATGAGTGAGCCACGAGCGGGGAAGGGGGGGGAGGGGAGGGGGGAAGGGAGGGGGGAGGGGAGGGGAAAAAAAAGGAGGGGGGGCGGGAGGGGAAGGGGAGGAGGGGAAGGGGAGGAGCGGGGGAGGAAGGGGAGGGCGGGAGGCCCATATCCACCAGTACACCATGGTGCAGACACATCTAAATACAATTTACATGGGATTAATCCAAGGGCCCCAGACTTGCTTGTATTTCAACCGACAACCCCTATTAATATATGTCAGTTTTTATAGAGGCAAAGCAGCATTAATTGAGTCCATCCACGCTCCCACCATGGGGGGCACCCTAGAGTTCCAATTAAACAGGATCACCTTTTCAGCATAAAAGAGCAACATTGATATCAGGGTCTTAGTAAAGCAAGGTCTCTGGTCATCATCCTGTATCCCCAAGAGGCCTAGGGCCGGCTCCACTGGAACAGCTAACTGCAGACGAACATTAATAAAGTCAAAGACGGCGGACCAAAAGTCCGAGAGGGCATCGCGGGCAGTTGGGAGATTGTTGGGGAAATATTCCATGCAGCCTCTGAGGCGTATAGTATACCCTATGGAGGAACTTCGTCTGTAACAACTTGTCTCTGGATGATATCACTAATCTATAGCTATCTTCAAAACAATCATCCCAGGATTCCCTATCCAGGGACGGGATGTCCCTTTCCCACTTTCTCCACAATGACTCCATCTTCGGGGAATCCTTCCGCAGCAGAGTAGCATACAGCTCCGAAAGGGGTTTAGCAAGGGAGCTCTGGGCCAAGAGATCCTCCACCACATCCAAACCCAAAACAACAGGGGCCCCAAACTGGGCCCTGAAGGCATGCCTCAGTTGGAAGTAGCAGAAAAGCATCCAGCCAGGCAGGCCATACCTGCCCTCCATCTCCCTAAAGGGGAGCAGAGCTCCCCCGAAAACAATGTCCCTCAGCAACTTGACTCCATATCTGGCCCATAGGTGCGGATCGGGGATAGATCTAAAGTGCCCCAGGGAAGGGTTACCCAACAACGGAGTGTAGGGAGACCACCGGCCCGGCAACATGAACACGCTTCTGGCCGTCCCCCACACCCGCAATGTAGTCGCGGAGGGGGCTGGTAGTGAGCCGAGACCACTCTGTACGCCAGATTGCTGAGTTCAGTAAGAGATCCTACAATAGCCGCCTCAAGGCAAACAGCCGCATTGGCCCTGGACTGCTGAAACCACCAGCGCACAGTCACCAATATTGCCGCCCAATAGTACACCAGGAAATTTGGCAGGCCCAATACCCCAGAGCAGAGAGGGAGCTGGAGAGTCGATCTAGCCAGTCTAAGGGTTGACCCTTTCCATAGAAAAGAGCCAATGCAGCTATCCAATTCTCTAAAAAATGAGGGGGAGATCCAAACTGGGCAATTCCTAAAAACGTACGTACGTTTTGGCAGATATATAATTTTTAACACATTAATTCGTCCTAACAGATTAAGCGGAAGAGTGGGCAATGCACAACCTTATCATACAGCATGCTTTGTTGCAGGTGCATTGCCTTGGTGCATTAGAGTGCCATTCAAAATGCTGTACAAGTAACCTGCATTTCCATGTATTGCAGTAACGTGTACATTAAAGATTACCACAGTGTAATAGTGTAAATGGGCCCTTAGCGGGGCGCAGATGACCGTTTTATTATAATATAAAATGAACATTTTCTCAGATATATTTTCCTCCTTTTTCTATAGAACTTGGTGGTAATATTGACTGATGCCTTGTACACATGATCGGTTTTCCCAGGGGTAAAAAGTCTGCCAGCATAACCGAGGGGAAAACCGAGAACCTGCTCGGTAGCTTTTTCCCTCTACACACGGCCGGGTTTCCCGACAGGAAAACTGCCATAAGAGCTTTGGTTGGCAAACCCGGCCATGTGTATGCTCCACCGCAGGTTTTCCCCATCGGGAAACTGCCGGCTTAAAAACCGCCAGGATTCTCTGCGGTTTTCCTTTCAGGGAAATGGGGCATACACACGGCCGGGATCCTGGGCCAAAAGCTCTAATGGCAGTTTTCCTGCCAGGAAAATCGGTCGTGTGTACAAGGCATCACAGTAAAAGTGGCCTGGACAGGCATGAAATTTAAAATCTTGGTTACCCCAATAGAAAAAGGGCAAAGAAATTATATTTGTTGTTTAAAATCATTGCTTCTATATGGCCAAATTATGGTTTAAATATAGAGCCCATTAGTCTTTCATTGGACCTTGCTCATCAGTGGTCACATGTACAGTAGTCAGTGTGGCTATAGTAGGGATATAGCTTTGGGAGTTCAGGGAGAGATGTTGCAGTATACCGAAGGGCCATCAGGCAAAGCGAGAATCATTTCTTTGCTGCCCTCTGCTGCCTGATATTGAAAATAAATCAAACAACTTCTAACAAGCAACCATAAAGCACAAATACATAAATAACAATTCAGACACACTCTGTATTTGCACTGATGTAGTAACACCACAAAGAAAGAAAAGAAAAATAAACAGGAATAATTTTACTGTAACGTGAAATGTATGTTATTCCAAACAAAGTGACAGAGTTAATAATTGCTTTTTTCCTGGGTTTTAATGATAAAAATGTTAGATTTCTGAAATGGAAGTAAGATTTTTCCCTCTTGAAGTTCAACTAAAATGCACTAGACCACCTACATGATAGTGCCTGATAAAAATAGAAGATAATTTATGGACACGTCTTATACTGATAAGACGAAGACAACAGAAATATCTAAAATTATCTGCTTATCTTATCACTAAGTTAGGTCTATGTAGTCTTTTCAGAGTAATTTATTTTGTTTATAATGAGAACATGTTCTGTTGCAGTAATGCATACTTCACATCTGTGGGAGAATTACAATTGAATATCCGAAATACTTTTGGTTTAAAGTGGTTGTAAAGGATTCATTTTCCCTTAACCACTTTAGCCCTGGAAGAATTTACCCCCTTACTGACTGGGCCATTTGCTTGCGATTCGGCACTGCGTGCTTTAACTGACAATTGCGCGGTCATGCTGTATCCAAACAAAATTGAAGTCCTTTTTTCCCCACAAATAGAGCTTTCTTTTGGTGGTATTTGATCACCTCTGCGTTTTTAATTTTTTGCGCTATAAACCAACAATTCTGGAAAAAACACAATATTTTTAACTTTTTGCTATAATAAATATTGCATAACTAATTTCTTTATCAGTTTAGGCCAATATATACTCTTCTACATATTTTTGGTAAAAAAAAATGCAATAAGCATATAATGATTGGTTTGCGTAAAAGTTATAGGGCCAGATTCAGAGAGCCGTAACTCCTGTCTAACTGATGTTAGACTGGAGTAATTTCAAATTACGCGCGTTTTTTAGCTAGTCGGAAACCTCAAACCTCAATAGACGGCTGCGGGCTTCAATTCGACTGGATTACGTGTTCGTACGCCTTCGGATCTACGCTGCAATAAAATTGCGGCCACTGGGTGGACTTCCCGACGTTTTCAGCGTCGGGGTATGCTAATGAGCTTTTGCCGGCGATCCCAGAAATTACGATCTTCAATCGCAATCTCTTACGGCATCTTTAGTCATCTTTTTTTTGCGTAACACTATACCAGCTTTTTCTGGTCTAATATTAGACAGCCCATGTTAAGTATGGCCGTCGTTCCCGCGTCGAATTTCTACGTTTTCCGACGTCTTTTATTATTTTTAATGTAAGTCGACCGGGAATAGGAATGTTCGTAAACGACGCTACTCAAACAACGAATGACGTAACAACGTGATTTTGCGCAATGCACGGTGGGAAATTTCTGAATGGAGCATGCGCAGTTCGATCACCGCGGGGACGCGCCTAATTTAAATGCTTCACGCCTCCTAATCGCGTATTTCGATTACGCGGCGAGAAATAGACTATGCCGCCGTAGCATACGGGCAAAAATCTACCAGGATTCGATGTAGAGCCTGGTAAAATACGGCAGCATAGAGTATTTCGATTATGCAGCGCAAAATTAAGTGTATCTGAATCTGGCCCATAGTGTTTACAAACTATGGAAAAGATTTATGGCATTTTTATTATTATTTTTTTTTTTTACTAGTAATCGTGGTTATCTGCGATTTTTAGTGGTACTGTGACATTGCTGCAGACAAATCGGACACGTTTGACACATTTTTAGAACGATTGACATTTATACAGCGATCAGTGCTATAAATATGTACCGATTACTGTGTAAATGTCATTGACAGGGAAGGGCTTAGCACTGGAGGGGCAATGAAGGGGTTGAATGTGTTTCCTCGTGAATAATTCTTACTGTATAGGGATGTGACTGACTGGGGGAGGAGACATATCGTTGTTTCTACGTAGTAGGGACACACAATCTGTCTCCTGTCCCTGACAGAACAGGGATTTGTGTGTTTACACACACAAATTCAAGCTCTCACTCTCGTGCCTGAAATTGCAGGTGGCTGGCAATGATCGCGCCTGCTGGCCATGTGTAACGGGTCCCCTGCCCCGTGCCTGGTATGGCTCTTAAAGGGAATGATGTACCTATTCGGCGGTTTGTGCAGCGGTTCCTTTCTGCCGCCGTATATGTATGTAAGCAGTCGGGAAGTGGTTAATGCATTCTCTGCATTAAAGGATAAGTTCACCATTTGGAAATATGTTACGTGTTCCATCCATTTTTAGGGTTGAATATGTAAGTCCGCGTACACGCGATCGGTTTTGTCCGATGAAACTGGCCTTAAGGCCAGTTTCATCGGTCCAAACCGAGCGTGTGAATGGCTCATCGGACTGTCGTCCGTCGGACCAAAGTTTTAAAACTTGCTTTAAAATCGGACCGATGGACGCCTGACCATCGGACCAAACCGATGGTTAGTACGCAAAAGCATCGGACCAAAAACCCGCGCATGCTCAGAATAGAGTCGACGCATGCTTGGAAGCATTGAACTTCGTTTTTTCAGCACGTCGTTGTGTTCTACGTCACCGCGTTCTGACCCAATTGGATTTTGGACTGATGGTGTGTACGCACATCAGACCATCAGGCCACTTCAGCGGTGAACCGATGAAAACGGTCCGTCGGACCATTCTCATCGGGTTGGACCGATCGTGTTTATGCGGCCTTACATGTTTCTGCTCCTACAGGTCTCCCCCTAACCACCCCCCCCCCACTTGTGACAGGGCCAGGGTACTTCTGCCTGCATCTGTTGTCACAATTTGAAAACAGCGTGGCCATGCAGGGCTCCGTTCACACTGCCAGGTCATTCATTCACAGAGTTCTTTTAATGAATAGACGACAAGTAATGACAGTCTTTTCTCAATGAATTAAGAGAAGTGATTTCCTATGGTGGCACACAGAGAAGAGGATGAGCCCAGAGCACCAGCGTGGGATCCGAGAAGAGTAGGATTGGAGCTTCTATGTGCAAAACCATTGCACAGAGCAGATAAGTATGACATGTTTGTTATTATTATTATTTTTAATGAACCATTACAATCAATTTAAAAAAGAAAAGTTAGGGTATTGTAAAAATAATTAGATAATCGTGACATGAATCATATCTAATGTGGTTAAACATGTAGCATGAAAGTGTATAATATATAATATAAAAGTCAGGTTTCTAATGTTGGAAATATTTACTTTTTCTATTTGTCTTCATGATTATTGCAACTAGAAAAGCAAAAGATGAAAAAAAAGTGATAGATGTTATTGCCCATTTCCTACTCTTATCTAAAACTGAAAAGAAATGTAGCTAAACATTCACCTTAAATATTTATTAATGGGTCAAATGTAATAGATCCTTCAGAGCTAATATGTAGGCTGCTAATACTGATTTCCATTTAAAAATGCTTGGTTTCGGGCTGTCTGGCTTAAATAACCATATATAAAGCCATATTCAGATTAGGTAATATTTGCGCCCCCCTGTAAGATCCACTGTTTATTGTCCTTTCGGGGAGATTTCCCTTCACTTCTTTCCTTTTAATCATTGTCACCAGAAAAATGTTCTCCATTGAAGGATTTCCCCTCATCTCATTTTCTTGTGACAACATAAAAATATTGGATTTCCCATCGCTTTCTGCACCAGAAACATAAGTCACTGGTGGACACATAGGGCCAGATTCAGAAAGACAGGATGCAGGATTTCTACAGCATTGCCAGATTCCCACACACTGTGGGGGCCATTGATTGCACACATGTGGCACTCCAGCCCCCCAGTGCCACAGAGCACATATACCGCAATCGGAAGCATTGGCATTCCATCAACGTACAGGTGATAGCCGATGCCCAACGCCACATATGGCACGTCCGTGCCAAACCCCCCCGGATCCAGCCATGACAGCTTCATATACAATCAGAGCCCCATTCCAATGGAATTCGAACGGAACATGTATGGGGACAGCTGGCTGGTTGGTGAGTGACATGGGTGGCAGGCATGACTGTCCCCCCCATGATGCTGACATCACAAGGGGCACATGCATGACTAACATCCTCCTGTGTTTTCCCTTACAGGTGATTCTGCATATGCACTGGGACCCCATCTCATGACTCCTTTCCGGAACCCCCAAACCAGAGGAGAGAGAAGATACAATGCGGCACACATCAAAACCCGTGCAGTGGTGGAGCAAACATTTGGGCTCCTGAAGTCCCATTTCCGCTGCCTGGAGAAGTCTGGGGGGGCCCTCTTGTATTCCCCTACCTTCGTGTCTCAGATCATCGGTGCATGTTGCATTCTGCACAACTTTGCCATGAGAAAGGGCCTACAGATTGACATACGTGATGACCTGACCCCCCAACCAGACAGCCCCCCCCCTGCCAGAGAAGACCCAGTCAGCTGATGGAAGAGCAGTCAGGAGGCTCCTCGCCGTAGGCATCTTTGGACACTAAACAAAAACATTAAAAAATGGAAGGTTTCCCCATAAGGTGGGACTTTTAGGCAGCAATGTCAAAGCAGTAAAATACTGGTAGCTGAGTAAAAAACAATACATTTATTAGCTCATAAGAGGGCTTGGATATAGCAATATATATGAATCACAATGTAAAAGCAAATGGATTGGCAAATTATCACATACCATGGTACATACGGTAAAATCATTACATATAATAGATAATAAATATACATCAAATATTCCATATTGTAGTACAATGTTGATCCCCGACGCGTTTCGACCATTGAGGGTCTCATCAGGGGGATAATTATCTGTGCAGAATATATCACAAAGGTATAAATCAATCAGAGAATATATCAAAGTGTGTCGAGTAAATATTGATAACAAATATATTTACCGTGAAACATGGGATGAAAGGTATAAAAAAGCCACTGGGCACCCAGAAAGGACTGGAGGGAACCCCCGCACATCAGAGGGTGAGCGGTCCACCCAAAGGGGTCTTCAAGAGGCCTCACACATGACGCCCCACCGGCGAGGGGGGGGGGGAAGAGAGCCGCCACCTGCAAAGGACACCCATGGTAGCCAGGTAAGTATTAAATGAGTAAATATAAGTATAGACAACCCTAACAGAATGGTGACTAAATTATAGGTATATAGGGTGTGAAGGGCAATGTCTATAAAATGTTAGTCAAGGCATTCCTGAAAGGATAAAAGAGTAGGGTATGCAGTGAGGAGTAAAGGAGAGTAAGGGAATATTGGGTAGGAAAATGATTCCAAAGTGATAAACGTACTAAGGTGTAAGAGTAGGATGTTTAAAAGTGATAGTGTGTGTAGTGGTGTTGGAAGTGCAGCTCAAAAATCTGAATGACAGACTGCGAATAAACTAAGCAGATAGTGGATGGAATGTGAAATAAGGAATCAAAATAAATGTGAAGTGAAAAGAGTGAAGTGAATGAAAAAGAAATGACTGTGTAGGAGCAAGTGTATATTGCCAATTATAAAATGGGCAAAGGTGATTAACGTGAAAATAAATATTAAGGGGCAAGTAAATAAAGTTGGTGTGTGTGTGGAAAAATGTATAAGTAAAACAAAAAGTGACCTGATATGCTGGTATGCTGTTCGTCTGTAGGAAGTGTAACCGTTGTTTGGGAGCCTAAGGGGTGGGTCTGCAAAGCAGACAGGAACAGATGCCGAGACGGTGTGGATGCGATAACATCCAATTTGATCTGTGGGGAATAAGTGTATATCCCCAGAGGTCAATCATTAAATAGTGCCCTGGTGTGGCAATTAGGGTGAAGCAGGCGCAGGCTTGTAGCTCCCCCCCTCGTCAAGAAGGGCAGCGTAATGGTCCCCATGGGAACCGTGTGAGGCCCCCCCGGCGTCCAAGAAGGCTGCGAAGCCCCGACCAGTGCCGTCCTCTCTGCCGCAAAAAACGTGACGTCATGACGTGTGCGCGCGCCGAGGGCTCGTTCGTGCGCACTGGTCCGACATCCAGAGGGGATCAGAGGACGCCGCCGGCAGTGGGGGCCCGCCGCGGCGTGTGAGGGCTAACCCCCAATGCATCACCGAGGCGAGGAAGAGGGGACACATGTCAACCCTTACCCCCCCTGCCGGGAGACCCTAAGGAGAAGGACCCCAAACATCCCAGGATGCTGCGGGGAGAACCGGGTCCACCGGGATCCAAAAGTGGTCACATCCATATGTTACAGTGTATGATAGATACTCAGAATGTTGGGCTAATTAAAGTAATAGCGCAAAACAGAATTTTATATAGTTCTTTGCTGCTGGTTCAGTTTGACAAGTGTGTTTGCACAGGATTTGTGCTTGAATCCCACGGCTAAAAACTCTTTGCATGTATTAATGATATTAGAACAAATTCCCGTTGGGGTATTTGAGCATTTTGCATTACAGGAATGTGTATAGCCTGATGCATGTGAAGAAGGAAGGGAAAGGGTAAATGATTCAAACTGTTCCGTTTATAGATAATGAATGGGTTGGGTAGGGCCAAGTGTTCATGAAGAGCACTTGGACATAACGCAATATTAAATTGCTGTATATATGGGAGGTAGCTCCTGAAATGATAACAGGAGTAATGCGAACAGAAAAAAGGATGAATAAATACATCCAATCCCCACAACAACACAAAGAAAAGGGGGTGGGTGTGCCCCCTAAGATATGGGGATGACCCATAACCCCCCCTAGGGGGTGGGCCGCCATAGTATAAGAAGTATTGCAGGAGTTAGGAAAGCCAGTGGAAAGACACAAGGACCTGTGTCTTGTCTCTATGTGTCAAAGGGGGAAGGGGTGTTTAACCACCCAAATATAGTAGAGAAAAAAAGGGAATGACACATGTTGCAGAGATGGTAGAGCTGCTCGCCCCGAAAGAAAAGAAAAAATGGAAGGTTTCCCCATAAGGTGGGACTTTTAGGCAGCAATGTCAAAGCAGTAAAATACTGGTAGCTGAGTAAAAAACAATACATTTATTAGCTCATAAGAGGGCTTGGATATAGCAATATATATGAATCACAATGTAAAAGCAAATGGATTGGCAAATTATCACATACCATGGTACATACGGTAAAATCATTACATATAATAGATAATAAATATACATCAAATATTCCATATTGTAGTACAATGTTGATCCCCGACGCGTTTAGACCATTGAGGGTCTCATCAGGGGGATAATTATCTGTGCAGAATATATCACAAAGGTATAAATCAATCAGAGAATATATCAAAGTGTGTCGAGTAAATATTGATAACAAATATATTTACCGTGAAACATGGGATGAAAGGTATAAAAAAGCCACTGGGCACCCAGAAAGGACTGGAGGGAACCCCCGCACATCAGAGGGTGAGCGGTCCACCCAAAGGGGTATTTTACTGCTTTGACATTGCTGCCTAAAAGTCCCACCTTATGGGGAAACCTTCCATTTTTTCTTTTCTTTCGGGGCGAGCAGCTCTACCATCTCTGCAACATGTGTCATTCCCTTTTTTTCTCTACTATATTTGGGTGGTTAAACACCCCTTCCCCCTTTGACACATAGAGACAAGACACAGGTCCTTGTGTCTTTCCACTGGCTTTCCTAACTCCTGCAATACTTCTTATACTATGGCGGCCCACCCCCTAGGGGGGGTTATGGGTCATCCCCATATCTTAGGGGGCACACCCACCCCCTTTTCTTTGTGTTGTTGTGGGGATTGGATGTATTTATTCATCCTTTTTTCTGTTCGCATTACTCCTGTTATCATTTCAGGAGCTACCTCCCATATATACAGCAATTTAATATTGCGTTATGTCCAAGTGCTCTTCATGAACACTTGGCCCTACCCAACCCATTCATTATCTATAAACGGAACAGTTTGAATCATTTACCCTTTCCCTTCCTTCTTCACATGCATCAGGCTATACACATTCCTGTAATGCAAAATGCTCAAATACCCCAACGGGAATTTGTTCTAATATCATTAATACATGCAAAGAGTTTTTAGCCGTGGGATTCAAGCACAAATCCTGTGCAAACACACTTGTCAAACTGAACCAGCAGCAAAGAACTATATAAAATTCTGTTTTGCGCTATTACTTTAATTAGCCCAACATTCTGAGTATCTATCATACACTGTAACATATGGATGTGACCACTTTTGGATCCCGGTGGACCCGGTTCTCCCCGCAGCATCCTGGGATGTTTGGGGTCCTTCTCCTTAGGGTCTCCCGGCAGGGGGGGGTAAGGGTTGACATGTGTTCCCTCTTCCTCGCCTCGGTGATGCATTGGGGGTTAGCCCTCACACGCCGCGGCGGGCCCCCACTGCCGGCGGCGTCCTCTGATCCCCTCTGGATGTCGGACCAGTGCGCACGAACGAGCCCTCGGCGCGCGCACACGTCATGACGTCACGTTTTTTGCGGCAGAGAGGACGGCACTGGTCGGGGCTTCGCAGCCTTCTTGGACGCCGGGGGGGCCTCACACGGTTCCCATGGAGACCATTACGCTGCCCTTCTTGACGAGGGGGGGAGCTACAAGCCTGCGCCTGCTTCACCCTAATTGCCACACCAGGGCACTATTTAATGATTGACCTCTGGGGATATACACTTATTCCCCACAGATCAAATTGGATGTTATCGCATCCACACCGTCTCGGCATCTGTTCCTGTCTGCTTTGCAGACCCACCCCTTAGGCTCCCAAACAACGGTTACACTTCCTACAGACGAACAGCATACCAGCATATCAGGTCACTTTTTGTTTTACTTATACATTTTTCCACACACACACCAACTTTATTTACTTGCCCCTTAATATTTATTTTCACGTTAATCACCTTTGCCCATTTTATAATTGGCAATATACACTTGCTCCTACACAGTCATTTCTTTTTCATTCACTTCACTCTTTTCACTTCACATTTATTTTGATTCCTTATTTCACATTCCATCCACTATCTGCTTAGTTTATTCGCAGTCTGTCATTCAGATTTTTGAGCTGCACTTCCAACACCACTACACACACTATCACTTTTAAACATCCTACTCTTACACCTTAGTACGTTTATCACTTTGGAATCATTTTCCTACCCAATATTCCCTTACTCTCCTTTACTCCTCACTGCATACCCTACTCTTTTATCCTTTCAGGAATGCCTTGACTAACATTTTATAGACATTGCCCTTCACACCCTATATACCTATAATTTAGTCACCCTTCTGTTAGGGTTGTCTATACTTATATTTACTCATTTAATACTTACCTGGCTACCATGGGTGTCCTTTGCAGGTGGCGGCTCTCTTCCCCCCCCCCCCTCGCCGGTGGGGCGTCATGTGTGAGGCCTCTTGAAGACCCCTTTGGGTCACCCTCTGATGTGCGGGGGTTCCCTCCAGTCCTTTCTGGGTGCCCAGTGGCTTTTTTATACCTTTCATCCCATGTTTCACGGTAAATATATTTGTTATCAATATTTACTCGACACACTTTGATATATTCTCTGATTGATTTATACCTTTGTGATATATTCTGCACAGATAATTATCCCCCTGATGAGACCCTCAATGGTCGAAACGCGTCGGGGATCAACATTGTACTACAATATGGAATATTTGATGTATATTTATTATCTATTATATGTAATGATTTTACCGTATGTACCATGGTATGTGATAATTTGCCAATCCATTTGCTTTTACATTGTGATTCATATATATTGCTATATCCAAGCCCTCTTATGAGCTAATAAATGTATTGTTTTTTACTCAGCTACCAGTATTTTACTGCTTTGACATTGCTGCCTAAAAGTCCCACCTTATGGGGAAACCTTCCATTTTTTCTTTTCTTTCGGGGCGAGCAGCTCTACCATCTCTGCAACATGTGTCATTCCCTTTTTTTCTAAACAAAAACATTGATCACATGGACAATGCACCCATGCACACCACTGATGTCCCTAGATCACACACACCACATTCACATCGCATTGGATTAGCCCAAGTCCAACATGCAGGACTTGGGAGCAGCAACGCCAGCGTCAAGGCCCCAATGATGTCGCTGTCCATTCATACACCATTCACACGTCATTCACACAGCCGTGGGGATAACTTCTCCACTACGGCCGAGGGTGACACCCCTTACTGGCAGGAGTGCCACCCCCTCACATTCACACACCATTCACACTGCAACGTGTGCAGTATCAATAAAAAAAAGCTCATAACCTGAGCAAAATAGCAAAGAAAAAAGCTCATAACCTGAGCAAAATAACAAAGAAAAAAGCTCATAACCTGAGCATTAATGTAAAAAATAAATAAATAAAAACATCATCTGGGATGACGGGGGCTCCTTCTGGTGGCCCCTCTCTGGCTCCTCAGCTGCCTGGAGGGAGTGGGTGGGGGTGGGGGAGCATCTGGAGGTGGCTGATCCCTGGGTGGGCCACTCCTGGCAGGTGTGGCCTGCCTGCCCTCCAAGGCCATGGCTATCCGGCTGAGGTATGAGTTTGTCTGGGCCTGCATCCTGAGCTGCCGGGTGACCTGGTAATGCTGGGCCCGCTGACTCTGCCTCCCCTGGTCTTGGATGGCAGCTGTGTTTGCCTGGACGGCTGCAGTGAGGTGCCTCATATCAGCCTGCACCTCCCCCAGACTGGTCACCACTGCAGCGCAGTTGCAGCTGACATCCTGCACTGCATTGGATATCTGGGCCACGGAGCACAGGTTGTCAGCCAGTCGGTCCAGGAGCCCAACTATGTCCCCCATGGGTCTGCCTGGCTTGGTCCCTCGCCACCTGGTCCTGGACCAGATCAGACACCCCCCTGGTCTTTCGGGTGGCCTTCCTGGGGCCAGTAGATGGTTATCCCCGGGGAGATGGAGTCGCCCTTGAGGGGCTTATTAGGATGGGGGAGGGGATTAGAGAGGGCCCTGACGAAGGGGAGGACTCCTCCAACAATAAAATAAAGTCCTGCTCTGCCGCAACAGGCTCCTTCTCAACCACCTCTGCAGGTGAGGTGTGGGCACTCCCCTCCATCTCTGTTTCTTCACCACCCAGGGGGTCGGGCTCAGGATCCTGTTGGGGGGTTGGGGTGGACTGGCCACCGACAGATGATGGCCCAGCTCCATCATCTGTGGATGACACAAAGCAGACACATGTTGGGTGGTCCCACACACTTGGCACATGTACCCTCCCCCCCACATGCAACACACCAAAAAGGGGGTAAAAATCACTTTCCTGTCCTGGAGCCTTCCTCCACGGAATCATATCCCGGGACCCCCTCCAACTGCTCCCTCTCCAGGCAGCGGGCGACCACCTCCTCCTCCGTGGTCAGGCTGACCGCACATGGGGGTCCACCCCCCGTGCCCCTCTCATGCCTCCTAATGGTGGCCACCTTGCCCCGGACTTTGCGCCTCAGATCATTGATCTTCTTGCCAATATCGGCAGCAGTCCGGGTGGAGTACCCCAAAATATTTACCCTGCCAGCAATGCTTTCCAGGATGGCCTGCTTCCTATCCTGGCTGGTCTTTCTACTTTTCCTGCCATGGAGGACATCGTTGTAGGTCTCCATAGCCGAAATTACAACTGGGCATTAAAATTGAGGTTCCTCCTCTCTTTGGGGGGGAACGGGAGCAGCCATTACAGAGCAAAAGTAACTTCCCTGGGGTGGGGGGAACCGGATATACTTTTGCGCCGGAATGGCGCTTACGCTGACGCTTTTATACGCGCAACGGAACACATTGCACTGACGTTTCCTGTGAAGTGGTGCCGACGGAAGTTGTGAGCATGCGCACAGGGGGGCGAGTGGAGCCTCACTCACTGCGCATGCTCCGTGGATGATGCGCTGAACGTAAGTCTCTGTGCTGGGCTCCGCCCATCATTTACATATGATCACACCCACTTCCACTTGTGTCGGGTTGCGCCAGCGCATTTTCGTTACTCCGGCGCAAAGTAACGGACATGCACTTGGTGAATACTGGACTTTACTCACTAGTTTGCGTCAGCGCAACGTATATGCGCTGCGATACGCTGTCGAAAATATGCGCGCATCTACCTGAATCTGGCCCAATGTGGCGAAAAGGAAACATATTCGGATATGCGGTACATCTCTGTGATACATGCTTCTGTTTTTTTTTCCTTTTGGGCCATGGCAGAAAATCTGTTGATCTACTAAAATAGCACTATAATGCTTCTAATTCCTGTTGTGGACTCACAAAAAATGTGTGGACTGAGTGGTATCAGCCCTGCTATTTATTTTTGCTAAAATACTCAAACTCATCCCCTATTCTATTCTCCACAACATAGTTATGAGTTTTTGGTTTTGGCAAGCATGAGTTTGAGGCAAACCTAACCTATTTGGGGCATGTGGACCAACGAACTAATGTGTACCATCTATTAATAATAAACTTCCTGGCCTTTCAATTCAGGTCAGTAGGCTTAGAAGGGTTAATAGGTAGCATCTGGATAAGTCAACACATTCCCAGCAGCCATATAAAAAATTGGCAAAGGATTGTCAAACAAAGGGCATGGGGATGGGAAGCTAGTCATTTCTTAACCACTTCAATACCCAGTCATAGTCAAATGACGTCCACAGATGGGATCTCCCATCCTGGGTGGACGTCATAAGACGTCCTCGGCTTTCCGCCGCTACTGCGGGCCCCCTGGGACCCGCAGCACAGCGATCGGTGATCCGGTGTGTCCCTCGTGACACAGCTGATCCACGATGAGCAGAATGTAGCAGCGTGCGGCGGAGTTTCCGGTATAACCTACCGGATTTGATGATGCAGAGTTGCGCAGCGGCGTGCACGGCATAGCGGTGATCGGAACTGAGGCTTTTCCCGTGGATAGAGCCCAGCCCCGATCAGGGTAAAGAGCCAATGAAATTGGCTCTTTACCACGTGACCGGCTGTGTCCAATCACAGCCGGTCACTAAATGTAAACAAAACACACTATTGTGTGTAATTTACTGTTGCTGGGTTCTCCTCTTCACACACTGATCCAGTGTGAGGAGGAGATCAGCTAACAGTGAGTTACACAACACTACACATATACTACTGTGTCCAGATTGCCACCAGAGTACCCGCCATCTCACCAGAGTACCTGCCACCCGCAACCAGAGTACCCACCCCGCCACCAGAGTAACTGCCACCAGAGTACCCGCCACCTCACCAGAGTGCCCGCCAACTCACCAGAGTAACTGCCATCAGAGTACCCACCACCTCAACAGAGTACCTGCCACCTCAATAGAGTACCTGCCACCAGAGTACCCGCCACCTCACCAAAGTCCCTGCCACCAGAGTACCCGCCACCAGAGTACCCGCCACCTGCCACCAGATTACCCGCCACCTCACCACCTGCCACCAGAGAACCTGCCACCAGAGTACCTGCCACCTCACCACCTGCCGCCATAGTACCTGCCACCAGAGTGCCAGCTCACAAGAGTACCCGCCACCTGCCACCAGAGTACCCGCCACCAGAGTACCTGCCACCAGAGTACCTGCCACCTCACCACCTGCCACCATAGTACCTGCCACCAGAGTACCTGCCACCAGAGTACCTGCCACCTCACCACCTGCCGCCATAGTACCTGCCACCAGAGTGCCAGCTCACAAGAGTACCCGCCACCTGCCACCAGAGTACCCGCCACCAGAGTACCCGCCACCAGAGTACCCACCACCTCACCACCTGCCACCAGAGTACCTCCTACCTCACCACCAGAGTACCTGCCACCAGAGTACCTGCCACCTCACCACCTGCCACCAGAGTACCTGCCACCAGAGTACCTGCCACCAGAGTACCTGCTAGACATGTGCAGACTGGAATATTTTGTTTCGTTTTTTCGTTTTCGTTTGGAAAATACATTTATTTAGTTACTCCCGAAAATCGTGTTGATTTATTTCGTTTTTCGTTGGGGAATAGCTTTCGTCCGAAAATCAAATCCAATAATACTTGGTTTCTGTTCGAATGGTCAAAAGAATATTCGACGGAGCGTCGGATCTTTTTGGTTGATGTCCAATGGTCAAAGTATTTCCGACGGAACGTCGAATCTTTACGTTGAATCGTACATTTTCGTTAGAATATTCAGCCTACAAGAATTCTAATGTTGTATGACTAGTAATAATGTCGAATCTATTCTTTATAATGTCGAATCTATTTTCTCATAAATCGAAATCTATTCTCTGTAATGTTGAATCTATTATTTCTATTATTTCTATTCTCTGTAATGTTGAATCTATTATTTCTATTATTTTGTCGAATCTTTTCTCTATAATGTCGAATCTTTTCTCTATGTTGAATCTTTTCCCTATAATGTCGAATCTCTCTATATCGAATTTTTACCGCAACAAAAACGAAAATAAAGCATTTTTTATGTCGGATCTTTTGGTTTTCGTTTCTTGCACTTTCGTTATCGTTTGTTAAAACGATAATGAAAAAAACAGATTTTCGGACGAAAATGCATTCTAACGGAAACGAATGCACATGTCTAGTACCTGCCATCAGAGTACCCGCCACCAGAGAACCTGCCACCAGAGTACCCGCCAGAAACCAGTACCTGGTTGAGAAATGAGATGTTTAATTTATGCTTGTAGAACGCCTGATGGTGCTACTTCAATGTTGGGCCTCTGCATGTGGCCAGGCTGTGTAAAAGTCTCACACATGTGGTATCGCCATACTCAGGAGGAGCAGCAGAATATATTTTGGGGTGTCAGTTTTACTATGTACATGCTATGTGTTGGAAATATCTTATAAATGAACAACTTTGTATAAAAAAATGCGTTTTCATTTTTCTCCCACATATTCCAAAAACTTCTGGAAAAAAATTAACCATTCAAATGACTCATTATGCCTCATAGATTATACATTGGGGTGTTAGCTTAGTTCCATTGACCTGGTGCTCCAGGGCCTTCAAAAGTGCGATAGGTTGTCATCAAATGAAATGTGCAATTTATGCTCCTAGAACGCCTGACTGTGCTACTTGGATGTTAAACCACTGTATGTGGCCAGGTTGTGTAAAAATCTCACACATGTGGTATCACTATACTCAGGAGGAGTAGCAGAATGTATTTTGGGGTGTCATTGCAAGTACGCATGTGCTGTGTGGGAGAAATAATGTGTTACTTTGACAATTTTGTGAAAAAAATAGAAAAAAATATAGGGCCAGATTCAGGTAGATGAGAGTATCTTTCCTCTGGAGTAACGCTTCTCATTTACGTTACTCTGAAGACCCTTTCAGCGCAATTCCTGTAATTCACATAGCAGTTGCGCGTAAACTTGCGCCAGAGTAACGATAATGCGCTGGCGTAACCCGACGCAAGTGGAAGTGGGTGTGATCATATGTAAATGATGGGCGGAGCCCGGCGCAGAGGCTTACGTTCAGCGCATCATCCACGGAGCATGCGCAGTGAGTGCGGCTCCACTCGCCCCCTTGTGCGCATGCTCACAACTTCCGTCGGCACCACTTCCTGGGAAACGTCAGCGCAATGCGTTCCGCTGGGCGCTTAAAAGCGCTGGCGGAAACGCCATTCCGGCGCAAAAGTAGTTCCGTTTCCCCCCACCCCAGGGAAGATACTTTTGCTCTGTAATGGCTGCTCCCGCTACCCCCAGAGAGAGGAGGAACCTCAATTTTAATACCCAGGAGGTCTCTGTCATTATCTCGGCTATGGAGACGGAGAATGAATTTCTCCATGGCAAAAAAAGCCGCAAGACCAGCCGGGAGAGGAAGCAGGGCATCCTGGAGTCGATTGCTGCCAGGGTCAATGTCCTGGGCTACTCCACCCGGACTGCTGGGGACATACAAAAGAAAATCAATGACCTGCGGCGCAAGGTGAGGGACAAGGTGGCCTCCATCAGGAGGTATGAGAGGGGCACAGGTGGTGGTCCCCCATGTCCTGTCACCCTGACCGCAGAGGAGGAGGTGGTTGCTCGCTGCCTGGAGAGGGAGCAGGTGGAGGGGGTCGCAGGCTATGACTCCGTGGAGGAAGGCACAAGGACAGGTAAGTGTTTTTTAATCCCCTATTTGATGTTTTGCATTTGGGGGGGGGGGGTACATGTGCCAAGTGTGTGGGACCACCAACATGTGTCTGCTTTGTGTCATCCACAGATGACGGAGCTGGGCCATCATCTGTCAGCCTGCATTCCACCCCATCCCCCCCACGCCATCGTGTGCCTGAGCCACTGGGTGGTGAAGAGGTTGTGGAGGAGGAGAGTGGCCACACCACACCTGCCGAGGTGGTTGTGGAAGATCCTGCTGTGGCAGAGCAGGACTTTTCTTTGGTGTTGTCTGTCTCCTCCCCTTCTCCTGGCCCGTCTGTCGTCCCCTCCCCCATCCTTGGAAGCCCCTCAAGGGCGACTCCTTCCACCCGAGGACCTCCATCTTCTGGCCCCAGGAAGGCGACCCAGAAGACCAGGGGGGTGTCTGATGGTGTCCAGGACCAGTTGGCAAGGGATCACGCCAGACAGACAGAACAAATGGGGGCCATAGCGGACCACTTGCAGAAAGTGTCGGACAGCCTGGGCTCCGTTGCCAACCTCAGCAACGCAGTGCAGGATGTGAGCTCTAATTGCGCTGCAGTGGTCACCACTTTGGGGGAGGTGCAGGGGGATATCCAGCACCTCACTGCAGCCGTCCAGGCCAACACTGCTGCCATCCATGGTAACAGTGCTGCCATCCGGGAGCAGGGGAGGCTGAGTCGGCGGGCCCAGCATTACCAGATGACCCGTCAGCTCCGGATGCAGGCCCAGACCAACAGTTATCTTGGACGGATAGCCAGGGCCTTGGAGGGCACGCAGGCCACACCTGCCAGGAGTGGCCCACCTGGGGATCAGCCACCTCCAGATGCCCCCCCACCCCCACCCACTCCATCCAGGCAGCTGCGGAGCCAGAGAGGGGCCCCCAGAAGAAGCCCCCGGCATCCCCGATGAGGCCTTTTTTTTGTGGCTGGTTTTATATTATTATTTTTCACATACTCAGGTCATGAGTTTATTTTTTTTTTTTCTCAGGTTATGAGATTATTTTTCTTTTATTGATCAGGATATGATCTTTCTAATTTATTTTTGTACTGCACACGGTCAGGAGTGCAGGGGACAGTGTGAATGGTGTGTGAATGTGAGAGGGTGGCACTCCTGAAAGTAAGGGGTGTCACCCTCGGCCGTGGTGGTGAAGTGAACCCCACGGCTGAATGAATGATGTGTGAAAGGTGTGTGAATGGACAGTGACATCATTGGGGCCTTGACGCTGGCGTTACTGCTCCCAACTCCTACATGCTGGACTTGGGCTAATCCAATGCGATGTGCATGTGGTGTGTGTGATCTAGGGACATCAGTGGTGTACACGCGTGCATTGTCTGTGTTATTAATGTTTTGGTTTAGTGTCCAAAGATGCCTACAGCGAGGACCCTCCTGACTGCTCTTCCATCAGCAGACTGGGTGTCCTCTGGCAGGGGGGGGCTGTGTGGGTCGGGGGTCAGGTCATCACGTATGTCAATATGCAGGCCTTTTTTCATAGCAAAGTTATGTAGTATGCAACATGCACCGATGATCTGACACACAAAGGTAGGGGAATACAATAGGGCCCCCCCAGACTTATCCAGGCAGCGGAAACGGGACTTCAGGAGCCCAAATGTTTGCTCCACCACTGCACGGGTTTTGATGTGTGCTTCATTGTATTTTCTCTCTCCTCTGGTTTGGGGGTTCCGGAAAGGAGTCATTAGATGGGGTCCCAGTGCATATGCAGAGTCACCTGTAAGGGAAAAGACAGGAGAATGTTAGTCATGCATGTGCGATTTCTGTTGTGCATGACGGGAGGGGATAGTCATGCCTGACTCCCATGTCACTCACCAACCAGCCAGCTGTCCCCATACATGTTCTGGTTAAATTCTGCTGGGATGGGACTCTGACGGTATATGAAACTGTCATGGCTGGACCCGGGGTGTTTGGCACGGACGTGCCATATGAGGCGTTGGGCATCGGCTATCACCTGTACGTTGATGGAATGCCAATGCTTCCGATTGCGGTATATGTGCTCTGTGGCACTGGGGGGCTGTAGGGCCACATGTGTGCAATCAATGGCCCCCACAGTGCGTGGGAATCTGGCAATGTTGTAGAAATCTGTCATTGCCTTCTGCCGCAGCTCCTCAGTGGTGGGTCTGATGAACTGGTTGGACATGCGTCTGAGGATTGCAGGGACAACCTGGTGCACACATCTGCTCATGGAGGACTGTGACATCCCAGCCACCACTCCACTTGTACGCTGGAATGATCCACTGGCAAGGAAATGAAGTGTTGCCAGTACCTTGACCAGTGGCTGCACTGCTTGTGATCGGTGTGTTGGGCTGGTGATGTCATCCTGCAGGGTTGTGGTTAGTTCAAGTATTGCATCAGGGCTGAATCTGAATAGGCGATACACCTCCTCATCCCCCATGCCAAAGAGGCTCATACGTGTGCGGTATATCCTCTCACGTGCCCGCCTTCTTGGTTCCAGGGGACCCATCAGTAGTTCTAGGACCACGAGTGCCCCTGGCATGTTGGCACACAGAGGTGTTGTCCTTGCAAGTGGGGGTGCTCAGCTAGCTCCTATCGTCGGTAACGCTGCTGTAGCTGCTCTCCTGCTGACCTGTGACCGTCTGGAGTAAAGATAAAGCAGCCTTTTGTAGAAATAACTTTGCGCCGGACGGATCAGATACGCGCGGCGCATGTAGCCAGCGTATGGTGCTAATCCGTTCGTGAATTGTGAAATATCCCTCATTTGCATATTTGCAGGGGAAATCAATGGGCGCGACTGATGCGCCCAGCGAAAATAAGCGCTGACGATACTCTGGCGTCGGAACGTTCCGCCGGTCGCAAATGACCCGTTATTGGGCGCATCTAGTTTGGTGGGTACGGGCACATAGAAACGACGGCGCATCATCACAGTTACGCGGCGCATATCCAAATACTCCAGCGCAAGTGTTCGTGAATCTGGCCCATAGATTTCCCAAGAATTGTGGGAAAAAATTACAACTTCAAAAAACTCACCATGCCTCTTACTAAATTCCTTGGAATGTCTGCTTTCCAGAAAGGGTCATTTGGGGGGTATTTGTACTTTCCTGGCTTTTTAGGGTCTCAAGAAATTAGATAGGCCTTCAGTACATCAGATGTGATCAGATGTGATAATTTTCAATGATTTGCACCATAGCTTGTAGACTCTATAACGTTCACAAAGACCAAATAATATACACTTTTTTTGATTATTTTTACTAAAGATATGTAGCAGTATACATTTTGGCCCAAATCTATGAAGAAAATTACTTATTTGCAAAATGTTATACTAGAAACTAAAAAAAGGTGATTTTTTTCAAAAATGTTTCTCTTTTTTTGCTTATATTGCAAAAAAAAAAAAAACCCAGCAGTGATTAAATACCACCAAAAGAAAGCTCTGTTTGTGAGAAAAAAATGATACAAATTTGGTTTGAGTACAGTGTAGTATGTGAGAGTGCCGAAAGCTAAAAATTGGTCTGGGAAGGAAGGGTGTGTAAAAGCCCTGTATTGAAGTGGTTAATGTAAAAATAATTTTCAGAAATACCGTTTAGCAAAGATAGGCCAACCGTTTTATGTGATTTTGAAGACAATATGGAAAAAACACCAATTTTTTAAATGACATGCTTGGTAGATGCCATTAAGCAATTTTTTTGGTAGCTTTTATTGCAGTGCCTGATTTGAGAATTGGGTGGCTTTAGTAACAGACAAAACAAGTCTAAAATATATTAAAGGGTGTTTCCTTACCTCTACAGTTCCCAAAACATCTTTCAGAGCATTGCTTGTGATCTTTTTTTGGTGCAGGACCACACTGTATTGTCTGTAGAGTTTAATAAAATGACAGCAATGTGCAAAAATACTTCAAAACCAACCCCCACAAGAATAAGGCAGTTGTTATGCTGAATTAAGAATTGCAATGCCATATTTCAGAAACAATAGCGTAGCTTGACTGAGCAGCAATATAAATTTGTGTATAATTTCAGAAGCAACAACCAGAAATATTATACAGGCTCACTGCACATTATGCACATTATGTACACAATTTTACTTGGCCACAATTTAAGACAGAGAAAGTCCAATTTTGTTGTGAAATACAAGTTATAGAGAAAACAGAAATATTGCACAGACACACTGCATATTATGTAAGTGTTTTTACTAGGGCTGAAATTCCAGAGGGAGAGACAATGTAGTTTTTCTTACCATGAAATAAAAATGTAAGTGTATTATGTCAGATACAACAGCTAACATGCTATACACCCTGTAAGCAGTTTTACTAGGCCTCAATTGAAGAGGGAGAGATGAGGCAGTATTTATTGAGAAATAAAAACTACAGCCGATTATGTCAGAAACAAAAGTAATAAATATTGTCTCACATATTCCTGTGTGCCTTTGGTATGTCATAGAGTAAGCAAATAAAATGTCGAAAGTGATAAACTATTGATTTTTTTCACAGAAATATTCTAAAATGGCTGTAAAGATTTGTTGGTACTCCTAGACAAGAATATAAATTATTGGATGACAGTGTTTCTGGAATTAGTATTTTATATTTCACAAGTATGAAACTTGTCAGACAATATCAGTCAATCAGCCAATTTAAATACAGAAAAGTAGTCACTCTGTTGTTTGATATTATTACAGTATGTGCACTCCATAAAACATGGACCAGAGAAACCAAAGAAAACAGTTGTCCGAGGAGACCAGATTTTTTTTTATAAACCAGCATGTCAAAAGTAAGGGCTATAAGACCATCTCCATGTGGCTTAAGGTTCCTGTGACAACAATTGCAAATATTTTTAAGAAGTTTAAGGCCCAATTGAGTTTAGCCAACCTTCCTGGATGTAGCTAAAAAAGCAAATCCATCACTGATTGCGAAGAGTAAACATTGAGTAAATGAACACTTTCACTGAAGTTGAAATCCAAGCCTTTCTATTATTCTAAGTAATGAGAACACCGTCTTCTAAATGTCCATATATAGCATATTCATAACAATATTGCGGAGAGATGAACAAATGACTCTATGCGTTTCGTGGATTTTCAACTTTTGGTGGTTAAACAATAAACATGATCAAAACCATATGCAATCATGTGAAGATCAGCAATAACAAGGTGGGAAAAAGAGGAGGTGCTGCCAGGATCTATCTATCTATCTATCTATCTATCTATCTATCTATCTATCTATCTATCTATCTATCTATCTATCTATCTATCTATCTATCTATCGTAGCAGAGCGTCCCAGAGAGAGCCTGGGAAAGTCCAGTTCGGGGTTTATACCTCTCCCAGGCTCCTCTCTTACACGTTCAGTGATCTCTGATCCCTGATCCAGGTCAGGTGTTGGCCCTCTCCCCCAGGCCAATTTAAGCTCACCTGAGCTAACAGCCATTGCTCTGTCCTGGGAAACAGATAGTGTGGATCTGTAGGAGCAAGGAGGTTGTTAAAAGACTGGTGAGCAGTTTGTGTTTTGAGCTAACAAGCGGTAGGCTTGTTTAGCTTAGTAGTTAGGGCCTACATATTGTGTAGTTAGAACCGAGACACGGCTAGGTGTTTGTTTAAACTATTTTTGTTTGTTTTGTTTTCTGCACTCTGTACAGCACCTGTAAATAGACTTTGTATAGCACCAATAAAAATCCCACTGTTGTTCACTTATCCTATGGACTTTGGTATCTGTGCCTGCTCATCCCAGGGAGCTTTTGTACCCGCTACCTATCCCCAGCTTACATATGGTGGAGGCTGCGATCAGCAGTAGTAAGTTACTATTTTAAAAGGCCAGTACCTAAAGTGACAACATGGAGGAAATCCTCAAACAAATGATGTTATCCAATGCTGCACAACAGCAAACTAACGCTGCATTGCAGCAAGCCAATGCTATCGCACAGGAGCAAACCAAGGCGCTGTACAAACAGATTGGTGCTGCACAGGAGCAATCGCAGAGGCAGATTAGTGCTGTACAGGAGCATTCGCAGAGGCTGTTTGAACAGCTTGCCACTGCTGCAGAAGTGGATAGGAAAACCCTGACTAAGGTTGCAGAGACGCTAGCACAGTGGGCACCTGCGGAAATTAAGGATATGGGAGACAAGCCTTCAGCCATCCATGTGGCTCGCTTTCTGTCTAAAATGACTACGGATGATGATCCAGAGGCCTTCCTGTTAACGTTTGAACGGACCGCTGAGAGGGAATGTTGGCCTAAAACCAAGTGGGCAGGACTTATTGCCCCCTTACTTTCTGGTGAATCGCAGAAGGCCTACTATGATCTGGAGTCAGCAGAAGCAGAATACTACGAAAAGGTCAAGCAGGAAATTCTGGCGCGACTCGGCGTCACCTTGGCCGTTCGAGCCCAACGGGTCCACAGCTGGTTCTTCAAAATCGAGAGGCCCCCAAGATCGCAGATATTCGACCTAATTCACCTGGTGCGAAAAATGGCTACAGCCTGAGTCCCTGTCTGCGCCACAAATAGTGGAGCGTGTGGTCATGGACCAATTCCTGAGGTCACTCCCAATTCCCCTGCAGAAGTGGGTGAGTCAAGGGGACCCCAAGTCGGCAGATAACCTGGTGGAACTCGTCGAAAGGTACTTTGCTGCAGAGAACCTGGTCACCACCCCAACAACCGCACAGACTTTCCACCCAAAACCACGGTCTCCCCAGGCAACCGGTAAGACTGTTCCAGGGGAAGTGGGTGGTAAGCATGGCAAGGAAATAGGGGGGAGGATTTTTGGTGCCAGGACTGAAGTTTGGCGCCCCAAGCAAGGGAAACCACTGCCTGTCAGCAAACCAACTTGGGGAAACATCAGGTGTTTTCGTTGCCAAGAGCTGGGACATGTTGCAGCAAACTGTCCATTGACTGATGAACCAATGCAGTGTGATCTGTCTATTAGAAGGCAGTCTGTTTGCTGCTGTTTCATGCGCTGCAGCGCCAAATGTGGGGAAACACATGTGTCACATGACTGTTAATGATAAGCCTATTACGGCCTTACTGGACTCTGGAAGTCTGGTTACTTTGGTTACAGCTGAGATGGTTGAAACTGTGAATTTTCATGCTAAAAAAGTTGCTGTGATCTGTGTACATGGGGATACCCGGGAGTATCCTATAGCCACAGTTCAGTTTAAAACTGGCTTAGGTACGGTGTCCCATGCGGTCGGACTTGTGCCCCACTTGGTGCACGAGGCCATCATTGGTAGGGACTTCCCTAAGTTTTGGGAACTGTGGGATCGTCCCGACCCGGTCACAGTACCTGACTCAGTCGCAGAGCCAGAGCTCCTGGCTACTTCCGATATTGTGGGTTCAGGGGACTCATCTCAGGGCTCTCCGAGTTTTCCTTTCTCGGTTATGGCAGGAGAGCTGGAGGAGCATGAGGGAGTCCCCACAACCAGTAGAGCCGGACAGCCATCTGCCGACTCGGAGCCTATGTTGGAGTTTACTGACCTTATTGTGCACAAGGAAAATTTTGGTACTGAGCAGAGAAAAGACCCTACCCTTGCCAGGGCCTGGGAAAATGTAATGGTGATTAATGATGTACCTGTTGAACCAGGGGATAGGCCCTGTTTTCCTTATTTCAGCAGCAATGATGATTTACTGTATCGTGTATGTAAAAAGAATGATGAAGTTACTGAACAGTTGGTGATCCCCAAGCCTTACAGAAGGGTGGTGTTGGAACTTGCCCATGGGCACTTGCTAGGAGGCCATTTAGGGGTTGAGAAAACCACTGAAAGAGTGTTGCGCAGGTTTTACTGGCCTGGGATACAGAAAAATATTGAGAATTATTGTCAATCCTGTCCTGTGTGTCAGATGTCAGCCCCCCAGCCCCACTTCCGAAGTCCTTTAGTGCCCTTGCCCATTATTGAAGTGCCCTTCGAGAGTATTGCCATGGACCTTGTGGGTCCCCTCCCCAAATCCGCCCGTGGTCATCAGCATATCCTTGTGATTATGGATTACGCTACCCGTTACCCTGAGGCCGTTCCCTTGCGCGCCGCATCTGCTAAAAATATTGCCAAAGAGCTGTTTATGGTGTTCAGTCGGGTGGGCATCCCTAAAGAAATCCTGACAGACCAGGGTACCCCATTTATGTCACGGATAACTAGGGAGCTGTGCAAGTTATTTAAGGTGACGCAGTTGCGAACCTCTGTGTATCATCCGCAAACGGATGGCTTGGTGGAACGTTTCAATAAGACGTTAAAGGGCATATTAAAAAGGTTGTTGACAAAGATGGGAAAGACTGGGACTTCCTGATACCGTACCTGATGTTTGCTATCAGGGAGGTTCCCCAGTCCTCTACAGGGTACTCTCCATTTGAGTTGCTTTATGGGAGACACCCTCGGGGACTCTTGGACATAGCCAAGGAAACTTGGGAGGGGGAACAGACACCCCACAAAAGTGTAATTGAGCATATCGCTCAAATGCAGGACAGCATTGCAGCCGTAATACCAGTGGTAAAAGAACATTTACTACAGGCTCAAGCAGCCCAACAGAGAATATACAACCGGGGGGCCCAACTCCGTGTTTTCTCACCGGGTGACAGGGTCCTCGTTTTAGTTCCCACTGTTGAGAACAAGTTCCTGGCTAAATGGCAGGGCCCCTTTGAAGTAATTGAAAGAGTTGGGGAAGTCAATTACAAGGTGTATCAACCAGGTAAAAGGAAGCCCGAACAGATTTACCACGTGAACCTGTTAAAGCCCTGGAAGGATAGACTGGCGTTAACTGCGAGGTCCCTACCGGTAACGCCTAAGGGTACTGAATCCCCTCTGATCCCTGAGGTCACGATTCCAGACACCCTGTCATATTCCCAAAAACAGGAAGCTAGAGAGTTCCTAATAAGGAATAGAAATTTTCAGAGTTGCCTGGCACGACTTCAGCGGTTCAGCATGATATTGTTACTGAACCTGGGGTCTGTGTCAAGCTCAAACCATACCGAATTCCTGAAGCGAGGAGAAAGGACATCAGTGATGAAGTTAGAAGGATGTTGGAACTAGATGTCATTGAGGAATCCAATAGTGACTGGTCTAGCCCTATCGTGTTGGTCCCAAAACCGGATGGCACTTGGAGGTTTTGTAACGACTTCAGAAAGCTCAATGCAGTAACAAAGTTTGACACGTACCCGATGCCCAGGGTAGATGAACTTATAGACCGACTGGGCAAGGCCTGTTATCTGACCACTTTGGACTTGACCAAAGGATATTGGCAAATACCCCTGACTAATAGTGCCAAAGAAAAGACTGCGTTTGTGACCCCGGAGGGGTCATTCCAGTATAAGAAAATGCCTTTTGGGTTGCAAAATGCCCCTGAAACCTTTCAGAGGGCCATGGACAGGACCCTAAGACCGCACCAGCAGTATGCTGCAGCTTATTTAGATGACATAGTGGTGCATAGCACTGACTGGGAGTCTAACTTGCCCCGTGTCCAAGCTGTCCTTGATTCCCTCTTCAAGGAAGGTTTTACGGCAAATCCCAAAAAATGTGCCATTGGTTTGGAGGAAGCCAAGTATTTGGGCTACACTATTGGCCGTGAAGTTATTAAACCCCAAGTGAATAAAGTAGAAGCCATCCAGGAGTGGCCACGTCCTGCAAACAAGAAGCAGGTCAGGGCCTTTCTTGGCATTGCGGGATATTATAGTCGAAGGTTTATTCCAAATTTTGCCACTATAGCTGCCCCACTGACAGACCTGACGAAAGGGAAAGACTCCGTAATGATAAAATGGTCCCCAGTAGCAGAAGAATCTTTCCAAGTCCTGAAGAAGGCTCTTTGTGCACAGCCAGTGCTATACTCCCCCGATTTCTCCAAAGATTTTTTGGTTCAGACAGATGCCTCTGATGTAGGTATCGGGGCAGTACTATCGCAGGTATACAATGGGGAAGAACACCCTGTGGTCTACCTAAGCAGAAAGCTCAATGATCATGAGAAAAAATATGCAGTCATTGAAAAGGAATGTTTAGCCATAAAGTGGGCCATGGACGCGCTCAGGTACTACCTGTTAGGGCGCCAGTTTGAGTTAATAACTGACCATGCTCCCCTGAAATGGATGGCCCAAAAGAAGGAGACTAATAGGCGGGTGAACTGGTGGTTTTTGGCCCTCCAGGATTATTCCTTTTCGGTAAAACACAGGCCAGGTGTTGAGATGGGGAATGTAGATGCCCTGTCCCGTGTTCACTCCTGTTGGGCTACAGGTGTTCCAACCCTGGGGTTGAAACAAGAGGGGAGGGTGTGTAGCAGAGCGTCCCAGAGAGAGCCTGGGAAAGTCCAGTTCGGGGTTTATACCTCTCCCAGGCTCCTCTCTTACACGTTCAGGGATCTCTGATCCCTGTTCCAGGTCAGGTGTTGGCCCTCTCCCCCAGGCCAATTTAAGCTCACCTGAGCTAACAGCCATTGCTCTGTCCTGGGAAACAGATAGTGTGGATCTGTAGGAGCAAGGAGGTTGTTAAAAGACTGGTGAGCAGTTTGTGTTTTGAGCTAACAAGCGGTAGGCTTGTTTAGCTTAGTAGTTAGGGCCTACATATCGTGTAGTTAGAGCCGAGACACGGCTAGGTGTTTGTTTAAACTATTTTTGTTTGTTTTGTTTTCTGCACACTGTACAGCACCTGTAAATAGACTTTGTATAGCACCAATAAAAATCCCACTGTTGTTCACTTATCCTATGGACTTTGGTATCTGTGCCTGCTCATCCCAGGGAGCTTTTGTACCCGCTACCTATCCCCAGCTTACATAATATATATAAAGTGTGCTCACCCACAAACAGTTCACAGGAAATAAATGCCCAGAAGAGTTTTTCAAACAAAGTGAATGTATGTGAAACGTTGTATATCGGAACAGCAGATAGCACCAGACTAAGTGCAGTAGTATGAAAATACTTTATTAAGCAAAGACAAACCAAAAAATACCATGGAGACTTTATTTTTTTTTGCCCACTGTTGGTGGGGCCAATCGGATGCACTTAGTCTCCATGTTATTGAATGGTTTGAGAAAGGAGCCAATGAGCTTGGAAATACGTCACCACTCTCATCTGTTTCTGATGTCTTATCCAGTTCAGCATCCCTATGCGTTCCAACGTGTTTGACTCATAACTGAAAAGCACTACAAGTCAATACTTTTTTGGTAAGTGTGTGTCAGGATCAGCGGCTAAGAAGACCAGACACGTAGCTACCCAAAGAAAACTGAGACCAGAGTATTTATCATTAAAGTGATATTTATTTACAGTGAACACACACCAATAAACATACACAGCAACCAGTGAAAACATAAACCAGTCCAGCAAACAAGAGCAAAAATAACTAATGAACCTAACTGCTATCCATATACAATATCTACAACATAAGGGACGAAGGCAACAGGGATGCAAGGAAGGGAAACATGACTGGGTACAAGAGCAGGAAAGCAGGAAAGATTCAGGAAAGTTATCAGGCACAATCTTGTAGCAAGGAGGCCATCAGACAGGATAGTGACGCGCTGGGGGAAGGGAGGAGCAGCCTTAAATATCCTCCTGGCAGCTGGAGCCAGGTGTGGCTGATTAGAACCTGCTGGCTTCTGGGAGACACCTGCTGGTGGACACTGGAACTGCAGCCATCGGCAAAGTGAACCCCAGTGCCACCAGCAGGTGAACTCAATCCTGACAGTGTGGGAAAGAAGGGTGAGCACAAGTTTTTTGCATGAAACACAAAGAGTGCACTGGTGAACTGTTTATATGAAGAAGCGCTGCACATCTTATTAACCACTTAAGGACCGGACCAATATGCTGCTAAATGACCAAAGGTGTTTTTACAATTCGGCACTGCGTCGCTTTAACAGACAATTGCGCGGTCGTGCGACTTGGCTCCCAAACAAAATTTGCGTATTTTTCTTCCCACAAATAGAGCTTTATTTTGATGGTATTTGATTGTCTCTGCGATTTTTATTTTTTGCGATATAAATGGAAAAAGACCGAAATTTTAGAAAAAAAATGATATTTTCTACTTTTTGTTATAAGAAAAATCTAATAACTTTAGGCCAAAATGTATTCGGCCACTTGTCTTTAGTAAAAAAAATCACAATAAAAAAATAAAAACTAGCTACCTAGCGGCAACAGTGACACTAATACAGCGATCAGAAAAATTATCGCTTAGTGACACTGGCAATAGGGGGTGAAAGGGTTAACTAGGGCGGTGATCAAGGGGTTAAAAACTTTATTGGGGGGGTAGGGGGCTACCCTGGACCTAACACTAACTGCCTGTCACAGTAATTGTCACACTGACACTAAATGCAATGATTAGTAAATATATGATTACTGCAATCAGTTACAGTGTGACAGGGGGCTGGGGGTTGATCTGAGGGGGTTAATGTGCCTATGTGTGTGGTGTCAGTGTAGTGTTAGTGCGACTTACTTGTGATGTCTTCTCTCCTCTCGGCGGATTGAAAATACCCCCGAGAGGAGAGCTCACATCACTTCCTCTGCCTATGTTTACATTACACAGGCAGAGGAAGTACAGAGCAGGGAGGGAGCGGATTGGCTGGGAGCGATCCGGAGGGGTGGACAAAAACGAACAGCCGCCCCCTCATCCCGGGTCGCTCCTGCAGCCATGGGGACCACCGCAAGTACCGGGGGGGTCCCGATCGGACCCCCGACCCACGTCTAGGCAGGGACGTACAGGCAGGGACGCTATATGTGCCTGTCCGTGCCATTCTGCCGACGTAAATGTACATGCGACGATCCTTAAGGAGTTAAAAGAACTTTTTTTTTCTTTTGATGCCACAAATAGTTTGTGATTTATTTTAAATTTTTCCTGATGTTTTTTGGTTATATGATTATAAGAGTAGGAGACAGCGCTGTGTATAGACATTAAATACATATTCACTGTGCCCTGTCAATAAAGATTGCTGGGTCACAGAATTCGCAGAGCCTGCCTTCTGAACTACAGAGGTGCTGAGAGGAGGAGTTTTAGGAGTTGGGCCCAGTACCGGAATTACTACTTGGTGTGTTCAATAAAAACATGATAACATTTAATTCTTTGTGTGTTATTAGTTTAGGCAGACTGTGATTGTCTATTGTTGTTGTGATTGTCTATTGTTGTGACTTAGATGAAGATCAGATCACATTTTATGACCAATTTTGTGCAGAAATCCATATCATTTCAAAGGGGTTCACATACATATTCTTGCAACTGTATGTGGTGAAGGTAGAAATACAGCAGGTCACCTTTGAAGGAATTGTTTACAGAGGACTTCTTGTGCAATTTTCCTTTCTTTTTTTGCGGCTATATATAATACATTTTTATTTTTATTTCATATATTAGAATTTTTTGGAGTTGTGGGTTACATCTGAAGCTTATTCTCTGTTTTTCACTTGTTGATGGATTTAAAGGGGAAATTATTTAGATAGAGAAAGGAGCTGTGTGTATGTGGGCGTCCTGACACTCCTGAGGCATGTTACAGATGGGATGGCACAGTAAGGCATGTTACAGATGGGATGGCACAGTAAGGCATGTTACAGATGGGATGGGTGGCACAGTGAGGCATGTTACAGATGGGATGGGTGGCACAGTGAGGCATGTTACAGATGGGATGGGTGGCACAGTGAGGCATGTTACAGATGGGATGGGTGGCACAGTGAGGCATGTTACAGATGGGATGGCACAGTGAGGCATGTTACAGATGGGGTGGCACAGTGAGGCATGTTACAGATGGGATGGGTGGCACAGTGAGGCATGTTACAGATGGGATGGGTGGCACAGTGAGGCATGTTACATATGGGATGGGTGGCACAGTGAGGCATGATGCCTCACTGTGCCATCCCAGCTATCTGTAACATGCCTCACTGTGCCATCCCATCTGTAACATGCCTCGATCTTCCTACCTTCTCCTGTTTGCAGACATCGGCGGCCATCCTCCAGTAGTTCCGTGATAGGCGGAACAGTAATTTTCCCAGCAGAGCCTCTGTTTAGTGTTCAGCCTATCACGGATGTCCACTCGTCCGAGGCTGAGGATGAGAAGGCACCCGTGATAGGCTGAACACTAAACAGAGGCTCTGCTGGGAAAATTACTGTTCTGCCTATCAGAGTTCAGAGTTCAAATGGAAAAGATAGAGTTCAAATGGAAAACACAGCGTTTGACAAGAAAAATTTTGGTATGTCCTGCTTTGCCTGCAATAAGCTCCATTCTCACTGAATCCAACTTTAAAATCGTGCAACTTCACTTGAAGTTGCACAATTTCAAAGCCCATGTCAGTACAACTTTAGGTGTGACTTGGCTGACATCTGTGCAACTTTATGTGCAGATTAGGGATGAGCCGAACACCCCCGGGTTCGGTTCGCACCAGAACGTTCGAACAGACCGCGGGTTCGCACGAATATTTCGAACCCCATTGAAGTCTATGGGACCCGAACGTTCGAATTCAAAAACGGTCGTTTTAAAGACCAAAATTCAATTACATGTTGGAAAACGTCGTTCAGAACCCGGGTCTTGCCCCAGGGAACATGTATCAATGGAATATTTTTTTTAAAAGCAGACGTTTTTTCAGGAGCAGCCATTTTAATGATGCTTAAAGTGAAAAAAAAATTCCTATAAATATCACACCTGCTGGGTGTCTATAGTAGTAGCACGTGTTTAGAAATGTCCCTGCACAACATGAGAGGACTATAAAAAAAAGGAAAAATGCTACTTGCGCAAGTTCTGTGTGGCAACATTATGTCGAATATTTTAGCGGTGGTGGGGGGCCATTATTGTTTTGTGAAAGAAAATTTTTGGTATATAACAGCACAGGTGCGGTGACACTAACTGCGCTCAGGTGGTATATTACAGCACACGTACAGTGACACTAACTGCGCTCAGGTGGTATATAACAGCACAGGTGCGGTGACACTAACTGCGCTCAGGTGGTATATAACAGCACAGGTGCGGTGACACCAAATGAGCTCAGGTGGTATATAACGGCACAGGTACGGTGACACTAACTGCGCTCAGGTGGTATATTACAGCACACGTACAGTGACACTAACTGCGCTCAGGTGGTATATAACAGCACAGGTGCGGTGACACCAAATGAGCTCAGGTGGTATATAACAGCACAGGTGTGGTGACACTAACTGCGCTCAGGTGGTATATTACAGCACACGTACAGTGACACTAACTGCGCTCAGGTGGTATATAACAGCAAAGGTGCGGTGACACTAACTGCGCTCAGGTGGTATATAACAGCACACGTACAGTGACACTAACTGCGCTCAGGTGGTATATAACAGCACAGGTGCGGTGACACCAAATGAGCTCAGGTGGTATATAACAGCACAGGTACGGTGACACTAACTGCGCTCAGGTGGTATATTACAGCACACGTACAGTGACACTAACTGCGCTCAGGTGGTATATAACAGCACAGGTGCGGTGACACCAAATGAGCTCAGGTGGTATATAACAGCACAGGTGCGGTGACACTAACTGCGCTCAGGTGGTATATTACAGCACACGTACAGTGACACTAACTGCGCTCAGGTGGTATATAACAGCACAGATGCAGTGACACTAACTGCGTTCAGGTGGTATATTACAGCACACGTACAGTGACACTAACTGCGCTTAGGTGGTATATAACAGCACAGGTGCGGTGACACTAACTGCGCTCAGGTGGTATGTAACAGCACACGTACAGTGACACTAACTGCGCTCAGGTGGTTTATAACAGCACAGGTGCGGTGACACCAAATGAGCTCAGGTGGTATATAACAGCACAGGTACGGTGACACTAACTGCGCTCAGGTGGTATATTACAGCACACGTACAGTGACACTAACTGCGCTCAGGTGGTATATAACAGCACAGGTGCGGTGACACTAAATGAGCTCAGGTGGTATATAACAGCACAGGTGCGGTGACACCAAATGAGCTCAGGTGGTATATAACAGCACACGTGCGGTGACCCCAAATGCGCTCAGGTGGTATGTAACAGCACACGTGCGGTGACACCAAATGCGCTAGGGTGGTATGTAACAGCACACGTGCGGTGACCCCAAATGCGCTCAGGTGGTATGTAACAGCACACATGCGGTGACCCCAAATGCGCTAAGGTGGTATGTAACAGCACACATGCGGTGACCCCAAATGCGCTAAGGTGGTATGTAACAGCACACGTGCGGTGACCCCAAATGCGCTCAGGTGGTATGTAACAGCACACGTGCGGTGACCCCAAATGCGCTAGGGTGGTATGTAACAGAACACGTGCGGTGACCCCAAATGCGCTCAGGTGGTATGTAGCAGCACACGTGCGGTGACCCCAAATGCGCTAAGGTGGTATGTAACAGCACACGTGCGGTGACCCCAAATGCGCTCAGGTGGTATGTAGCAGCACACGTGCGGTGACCCCAAATGCGCTAAGGTGGTATGTAACAGCACACGTGCGGTGACCCCAAATGCGCTCAGGTGGTATGTAACAGCACACGTGCGGTGACCCCAAATGCGCTCAGGTGGTATGTAACAGCACACGTGCGGTGACCCCAAATGCGCTCAGGTGGTATGTAACAGCACACGTGCGGTGACCCCAAATTTGCTCAGGTTGTATGTAACAGCACACGTGCGGTGACCCCAAATGCGCTAAGGTGGTATGTAACGGCACACGTGCGGTGACCCCAAATGCGCTAAGGTGGTATTAAACAGCACACGCACAGTCAGAGCGACTGCGTTTCTGTGCAATTCAATAGCCCACTTGCATTAACAGCAACTGCAAATAAATAGCACACGTGCAGTAACAGTCAATGCGTCTATGTGCAATTAACTAACACGTGTACACTAACACGTTAGAGCATCAAGCACAATCTCCTGCCTGACAGATACTAATAGCAGAACTAGCTAAGCTATACAGTTTATAAATATATTGACAACTCCTAGGGATGTCAATATATTCTCTACAAACTGTACATTTAACTATACTAACTAGTAGCCTCCCTGATCTATCTATCTATCTATCTATCTATCTATCTATCTATCTATCTATCTATCTATCTATCTATCTATCTATCTATCTATCTATCTATCTATCTATCTATCTATCTATCTATCTATCTATCTATCTATCTATCTATCTATCTATCTATCTATCTATCTATCTATCTATGTGAAAAGACACTGTGGGCCAGATTCACAGAGCCATTACGCCTGTCTAACTAGTGTTAGACTGGAGTAATTTCAAATTACGCGCGTTTTCTAGCTAGTCGGAAACCTCAAACCATGAATAGACGGCTGCGGGCTTCAATTCGACTGGATTACGTGTTAGTACGCCTTCGGATCTACGCTGCAATAAAATTGCGGCCACTGGGTGGACTTCCCGTCGTTTTCCGCGTCGGGGTATGCTAATGAGCTTTTTCCGGCCATCCCCGAAATTACGATCTTCATTCGCAATCTCTTACGGCACCTTTAGTCATCTTTTTTTTGCGTAACACTATACCAGCTTTTTGCTGGTCTAATATTAGACAGCCCATGTTAAGTATGGTCGTCGTTCCCGCGTCGAATTTCTACGTTTTCCGACGTCTTTTATTATTTTTTACGTAAGTCGTCCGGGAATAGGAATGTTCGTAAACGACGCTACTCAAACAACGAATGACGTAACGACGTGATTTCGCACAATGCACGGCGGGAAATTTCTGAACGGAGCATGCGCAGTTCGATCGCCGCGGGGACGCGCTTAATTTAAATGCTTAAATTAAGCGTATTTCGATTACGCGGCGACAAATAGACTACGCCGCCGTAGCGTACGGGCAAAAATCTACCAGGATTCGGTGTAGAGCCTGGTGAAATACGGCAGCGTAGAGTATTTTGATTACGCAGCGCAATATTAAGTGTATCTGAATCTGGCCCTGTGTCTCTATCTATCTATCTATCTCTCTCTCTGTCTGTCTGTCTCACTTCTCTAAGCAAGCCGGAACACACTAAACGAGGCCGCCCGGGAGGCGGCCTTTTATAGTGTGGGGCGTGTGCTAAAGCCCTGAGCCCTAATTGGCCAAAGCACCCAGGCTTTGGCCAATTAGGTCTCTTTGTTTTTTGGGCGCTGTGATTGGCCAAGCAAGCGGGGTCATGGTGCATGCTTGGCCAATCATCAGCGCGCAACACCGCAGTGAATTATGGGCCGTTGCGCGTCATTCGAATTTGGCGCGAACGACCCGATTTGTTCGTTTTCGACGAACGATCGAACAGCCGATGTTCGATGCGAACATGTGTTCGCATCGAACGCGAATCTCATCCCTAGTGCAGATATCTATCTATACAAGCCACTCCTGAAATTGCCAAAAACAGTGCAGCAACCTTTTTTTTAAATCGGTGCTGCACCGCAAAGTCGGCATCATACCGAATTCGAACAGTTCCATTGTCGACAATAGGGTGCAATTTTTGTGATTCGGACCTGTCAAAGCATGACAAGTCGCACTGATGTGAATGGGGGCTAAAGCATCTGCTGCACTTAAAGAACAACAGCAGGAAGCAAAGCAAGTGAAATACAACCTCTGCACTCATGTGCACTGCTTCATTCATTTCAATGGGACTCACACAGTCAGGAGGGAAGAGGACAGGTGAAAGCATTGCAGAGTAAGGCGGCGTACACACGACCGAGGTTCTCGCTGGAAACCAGCGAGAACCTCGCTGGAAGCTGCATTCCAGCGAGAACCTCGGCCGTGTGTACGCTCTCGGCGAGCATCCCGTCGGGAATGCCGTTGAGCCGAAATAGAGAGCATGTTCTCTATTTGCTTGATGGCCCGCCTGGATGAATGGCTGGTTGCCATTCCCGACGGGCGGGTCGCCGAATCTGATGGCCGGCAGAGAAGCTCGACGGGCGGAAAAGCTTACACACGGCAGAGAATTATCGTTCCGCCCGTCGAGGTTCTCTGCCGGCCGTCAGATTCGGCGACCCGCCCGTCGGGAATGGCAACCAGCCATTCATCTAGGCGGGCCGTCGAGCAAATAGAGAACATGCTCTCTATTTCTGCTCGACGGGATTCCCGACGGGATGCTCGCCGAGAGCGTACACATGGCCGAGGTTCTCGCTGGAATGCAGCTTCCAGCGAGGTTCTCGCTGGTTTCTAGCGAGAACCTCGGTCGTGTGTATGCCGCCTAAGCCTTCTGTCAGTATTCATTATGCAGTGACTCTACCTGCTAAACGTGTAAGATTTTTCTGGAGTTGACCCGAATGACTGAGGCTCTGAGACTCCAAGAAGTATTGATCTTCTGTCAGAATAGTGACACTGAGATACCTGCTTAGACAGCTCAAGCTGTTACAGCAGAATTGCAACCGTATATACACCCAATACAGACTACCTGCCTGTTTCTAGTTCATAGAGCAGAAAGTGATGACAGGGTCTCTTGCAGTCTTCCAGCAATTCATAAACCATAGGCATATGGAGAAACTAGAGTTTTACTCAATTTTATTTTATTGCTATCCAGCCACAACAAACTGCCCTGATCTTGTCCCTTCCGAAAGACAATATTTTAGAGATAATTTTAGAAATGAGAAAGTTTAGACATAGGCATGTTTGGGAGACATCAGATTCAAACTATTCTTTCATATATCCGATTTGGTTATATAATAAACACTAGATAGTGTAGATTACATGTTTTTCTCACAGCATAGAGTGACTATAAAATAACGATGATGTGTTAAAGCTGCCAGAAGCTGTAATCAGATGTAAGACAGCAATCAGACTGGAACAAGCAGGCTCTTGGAAGAACGTCCCTGGTACTACACAACAGTGAACCCTTGTCTGGACTTCTTAATTTGGCTTATAAATGACTTATGCTGCAAAACAAAAAGGCTTGGGAAATATGTGACCTGCTTCAATGCTTCTACACTCAGACCAATGGATGATAAAATCGAGGTTTTATAAAGCTAAGTATTTATTTGTATTAGGCAGCTGCGGATTACTGTGTGCAGGCAAGTAGATGTCCTTGAAGTAATGCTTGTGTGATAATGACTTTAGCATAAATAATATGTATATATAAATATATTTAAAAAAATTGTATGCTCAAACTCAACTCTGAGTTGAAATTTTCTTTTTGTGAATAATATTCCAACAGCAAACCCCCCCCCCCCCCCTCCAAAAAGTGGCATCATTAAACTCGCAGTACTGAGGACATCCTATGGGTGCAAGATGTGAGTGACCCACCCTTTCGGGTTGGGGTGGAGGGTCACCAGATTGTCCCTTACTTAAAGCGGAACTTTAACCATGACAACTTAATAAAAAAGGAACATACATTCTACATGAACTACTTGCCAACCAGCTGTCATTATATGGCGGCAGGTTGGCACGGCTGCACGAATCGCCGTAGCTGTACGGCGGCCGCTTTAAGAGCTATGGGGCGCCAATGCACGCCCACGTCGCAAAGAGCCGATGCGCGTGGCCAGCGGCTGCAATGTCTGCAGGCAACCCGCAACCGCTCCTCAGAGAGTCAGAATGTGTCAGAATGTGGATCTGTAAGGGAAGTAGAGAGAGATCTGCTGTTCCTAGTAATCAGGAACAGTGATCTCTCTCTACTCCCAGTCAGTCCACTCCCCCCACAGTTATAAACACATCCCTAGGGAACACTTAACCCCTTGATCCCTCCTAGTGTTAACCCCTTCACTGCTGATGACATTTATATAGCAATCATTGGCTATTTTTTAGCTCTGATCGCTGTATAAATGTCAATGGCCTCAAAAAAGTGTCAAAAGTGTCCAATCTGTTCGCCGCAATGTCGCAGTCCCACTAAAAATTGCTTATCACCACCATTACTAGTAAAAATAATAATAATAATAAAAATGCCATAAATATATCCCGTATTTTGTAGAAACTATGAATTTTGCGCAAACCAATCAATATGCGCTAATTGCAATTTTTTTTTATACCAAAAATATGTAGAAGAATACATATTGGCCTAAACTTATGAACATTTTTTTTTATAAAAAATCAAATTTGGGATATTTATTATAGCAAAAAGTTAAAAATATAGGGCCAGATTCACAGAGCCCTTACTCCGGTCTATCTCACGTTAGACCGGAGTACTTTTAAATTACGCGCGTCGTTTCATTAGTCTGAATACTCAAACCATGAAACGACGGCTTCGGGCTTCAATCCGACTGGCTTACGTGTTCGTACGCCTTCGGATCTACGCTGCAATAAATTTGCGGCCGCTGGGTGGAGTTTCCGTCGTTTTCCGCGTCGGGGTATGCAAATGAGCTTTTTCCGACGATCCACGAAGTTATGAGCGTCATTCGCAATCTCTTACGGCATCTGTAGTCATCTTTTTGCCGCGTAAAGTTATTCCAGCTTTTATCTGGTCTAATATTAGACAGCCCATGTTAAGTATGGCCGTCGTTCCCGCGTCGAATTTCAACGTTTGTTTTTATTTTTTACGTAAGTCATCCGGGAATAGGAATGTACGTAAACGACGTTACTCAAACAAAAAATGACGTAACGACGTTATTTCGCGCAATGCACGGCGGGAAATTTCTGAACGGAGCATGCACAGTTCGATCGCCGCGGGGACGCGCCTAATTTAAATGCTTCACGCCCCCTAATCGCGTATTTCGATTCCGAAATACACTACGCCGCCGTACCTTACGGGCCAAAATCTACATGAATTTGTCGTAGAGCCAGGTAAAATACGGCGGCGTAGTGTATCTCTGATACTCTGCGCCAATGTAATTGTATCTGAATCTGGCCCATAGTTTTCTTTTCAAAATTTACGATTTTCTTTGTTTATAGCGCAAAAAATGAAAACTGCAGAGGTGATCAAATACCACCAAAGAAAGGGCTATTTGTGGGAACAAAAGGACATACATTTTGTTTGTGTACAACATCGCATGATGCAATTGTTAGTTAAAGCAACGCAGTGCCGTATCGCAAAAAATGGCCTGGTCATTAAGGGGGTAAATCCTTCCGGGGGTTGAAGTGGTTAATAATTATGCTACCAAAATAGTTTGTGCTGTAAATTTCCTCCAGCATTGCTCCCGTTTTTTCTTGCTGGAGGCTGCTATTTTGTTAAAGCCCAAAGCCCCAACAGTAAATAATAAAGCTAGACTAAACCCATTGATTAACCAGTTTCACAAAAAAGTTTGATTTGATTGTGTCCTCAACCAAACTGTCAAACCATCAAATGGGTGGTGTTCTAACAGATCACATGTGCAGCACCTAGGCAGTTGCAGTTCAAACAGAAGCAGCTTCCTTGGCTGTAAAGGATAGCAGGGTTTAATCAGATTTAAGCAGATCGGCCTCTACAAACTCAGCAGTGCCCTAAAATGCATAAAAATGGGGAGCAACTGAGCATGTGCAGAGCAGGGTGAGACATTGTATTGCTGGATTTATACAGTATATGTATTTTTTTATGTTTTATGTTTTTTGCTATACCTGCAAAAGGGGCCAGCTTCAAGTGATATAGCAGTACCTAATTTTCAGACTAAAGCTGATGCAGAGAACTGCACTGATGCCCACCAACACCATTGTTTGCATCTTTAAAGGCCACTCAGCACCAGAGAAGAACCAAAGATAATATGAACATTTTGTGGCCGTCCTGAAGATATCTGGAAAAATATTGACAGAAAGCAAAAAAATACACATTTGGAAGGTGGTGGACTAGGTGCTGGGAGGGGGGCAGGAATGTGTCTTTGCTGTGCTAGATAATATACAGTACACTTATCAAGCTAAACAAAGTATCACACCTCATGTTGAGGCCTACTTGTAACATGGCAAAAGACCATGCACTGACAGATACTGAAATTATACAAAAAAAGGGGGCAACCACCCCATCCCATAACTGGCCCTTGCAGCAAGGTGCAGATGGAAGGCAATGCACATCACAAACAAACAAAAAGGGACCCTGACATGGGAACTGCGGCTTGCACATATATTTGCAAATGTGTTCAAACAACACCCTCTGTTTTTACTGTAAACTGTTAGGCCCCTTTCACACTAGGGCAGGACATGCGGTGGCCGTATAGCGACGCAAAAAATAGAGGTGCTATACCGTCGGAAATTGCAGCCGAATTCGGTCGCTAGCGGTGCGGTATTAACCCCCGCTTGCGGCCGAAAAGGGTTAATACCGCCAGCAATGCGCCTCTGCAGAGGCGCATTGCCGGCGGTATGACCACGGTGTCCCATTGTTTTCAATGGGAAGGAGTGGTGAAGGAGCTCCTCTCACCACTCCTAAGATGCTGCTTGCAGGAGATTTTTTTCTCTGCATTAGTGTATAATCAGCCTGAAAAACTCCTCAATGTGAAAAGGCCCTTAGACAGGGTCAATTTGGTTGTTTTGCAGGCTGGCTGGTAAGTGTGCTGTGAAGTCTTTTGTTTGCAAAATACTGGAATTAACCACATTTACAAAAGATCTTCACAATCTGCATTCTCCCATGTGTGGGGATCCTTTGATCCCTCTGCCCTTCTTTCAATATGAAAGTGCTGGTGCTAAATCATTGGCCACTCTAGCACCCAACACCCTCACACGGGGACAGCAAGAAAGTCCCAACACATTTTCCTCTTTTACTTTCTAATGGCTAAACCTAGGTGCAGGTTACCCTTACTCTCTTGTCCATCATGCTAGAGTTAAGGTCACCACACATCTTACAATCCAATTGTACAAACGCCTTTAGATCTACAAATCAGTATGTAATACAAGGGCCCGCCAGATTCAATACACATTGATCGAGTGGTGTAGGTAGATCACTGTATTACATAGTTTTGAAGTGGACCTTACATCAAAATTCAAGGCACTGCTATTTGGAAACTTTCTAATTAGAATTTTTTGGCATTCTCAGGATCATCCACAAGCAGACCACAAAGAAAGGATTTTAAGGTAACACCTCATTTTGTTCCTTCTAAAAACAAATTATATGGAATGGTGGGGAAGCAAGAAAATGGTATTGTTACCTTGTATTTTAATACAAGGTCCACTTTAAATAAATTGTTTGCTTAATAAGCATCTGATTATTTTTCTCTTTAACTTTCAGCGGTGACACAGTGGACTTCTCATTAATTGTGATTTTTCACTGAGCTCTGAATGCATAAAGACATTTTGTGGAGAATATTGTATGACACAAACCAGTCAGGAGAAAAGAAAATCATGGCTTTATTTTTTTGTCTGGGACCGTGTTTTCTTTCAAAGAATTAAATTTGTTTCCCATAGAAAGTGAGCACTAAGAATGCAAGAGGGAACGATCAGATTTCATCAGAGAATATATTCCAGTAATTGAAGTCGTTGTGTAGTAATCCTCTTGTACAGACGATTTTTAGTCCAGCGCAGCAGGTGGTAAAATAGTGAGTAAAAGGTGACAACATGGTAATCTGCTCTTTCCTTTACTTAAGCCTGCTTCAGAATACCGCATCTTTACTAATAAACAAACTTGTGATTTTTGTTGGGATTTTTAAGGATTGTATCACTTTAAAGAAAAACTTAATATTACATTTAGTACTGAACTTGTGAAGGGAAGAATTAGTACGCCATGATTGCTTTTTATAAATTGTATTTACCAGAGTTTAGTACAGGACCAAAGCAGGGATGTGCAGTGAGGTCAGTGGCTGGTAAGGGCACTAGCTAGTATCAGAGCCAGATACACACAGGTTACGTACACCGCGCATGTTAGAGCGAGAACAATAATTCTAGGACTAGACCTCCTCTGTAACTCTAAACATGTAACCTGTAATAAAATAAAATAAAGTGTCTTGTATGAAGATTTTTAAGTAATGAAGTTTGGCGCCATTCCGCGAGTGTGCGTAATTTTAAAGCGTGACATGTTAGGTATCTATTTACTTGGCGTATCATCATCTTTCACATTATACAAAAAAAATGGGTTATCTTTAGTGTTTTGTTTTTTTATTATATAGCATAATGATATATGATTTAGCTTGATTATAACAGTACCTTTTCAATAGCAGCAAATTCTCATCATCCCTCTTAACTGTGTGAGAAAAACATGGGATTGTGGGTAAATCTTATACCCATAAATACATGGGGCCAGATTCACGTACATCGGCGCAATTTTTGACTGGCGTAGCGCACCTCCTTTACGTTAGACTGCCGCAATGTAGCGGCGCAATCACCGTATTCTCGATTGATTTGCGCAGAAATTAGCGCCTGTGCAACGTAATTTCAGAGCCGTAAGGCGGAGTAATTCAAAGTGGGAAGGACGTGGGCGTGTTACATTGAAATGAGCCGTGACCCCATGCAAATGAAGGGCCGGCCGGCTCGCGCATGCGCACATGAAGCAGACCATGGTCAACACCTCTGTGCGCATGCTCACAACTCGGGAACGGCGCAATCAGTGAAATTGGAAGTGGACCCGGGCAACTTTGTGAACTACGCAGACAGCATAAATAGACAGACACAAACGCACTTCCTTTGCAAAAGTACATCCCTTTGTATCCCTCCCTATACAGCAAGGTGCTTTTGTTCTGTTGTTTGTTGCGTTGTTATTTGGCTTTGTTATATTTGTGGACTGTTTGATCTAGTGTTTGGTAGAATATATTTGAAAGTGTTTTTTGGTGACTGCTTGTGAGACTTTTTGGTTGATAGATTTTTGCTGATTGTTTGGGAGAGAGTTTTTGTATGAGTATGACTGAAAGGAAGAGGAAGTTAAATTTTACTTTGGGGAAGAAACAAATTCTTGCCCGGGCCATTATCCAATATGGGCGTTTCCTCCACGGCCCGGAGAGTGCCAACACCCCCTCGGCCAGGAGGCGTGAGATCTTGCAGCACATTACTGACCAGGTGAATGCATCGGGGGGGAGACCCGGACACGGCCGGGGATTGAAAAGAAGATCAATGACCTCCGGCGTCTGCTCAGAAAGAAGCTGGCCAAAATGGCAGCCCATGCCAGGGGCACAGGAGGGGGCCCACCATGCCCTGTTAGGCTGACAGCGGAGGAGCGTGCGGTGGCCCAGACCTTTCATAGACAACAGGTGGAGGGCCTGCCTGGCTATGACTCCAGTCATGAAGGCGTGATGCCAGGTAAGGTTTTTTTGCCCTATCAGGTGTGTAGCATGTGGAGGGGGGGTGAAAGGGAATATGTGGCAAGTGTGTGGATCCTCCAACCTGTGAATGTTTTGTGTCATCCACAGATGTGCAGGAGGGTGCTGGGCCATCTGGGCTGACCACACCATCCCAGGGACAACAGCCTGATGAGGACCCCCCAACAAGGCCGGAGTCCTCGGAGGAGGTTGAAGAGGAGGAGGTTGAGGAGGAGGAGTTTGAGGAGGAGGAGAATGTCATGTCAGCCAGTGGATTGCTGTTTTTGGAGGAGTTTTCCTCTCTGGCTGGCAGCAGCCAGCCCTCCATAAGGGCTAGCCCCTCCCACTCCTCCCCCAACAGGGCTCCTCTCCCAAGGGCTTCCCCTTCTCCCCGGCCACAAGCCTCAGCTGGAGGCAGGAAGTTGTCCCAGAAGACCAGGGGGGTGGCCGAGGTTCTGCCCGCCAATCTGAGAAGGGACCAGGCCCATCTGGGACAGGTCAGCCAGACTTTGGGGCGGATGGAGGAGAGCCTGTCCTCCATAAAGGATACCCTTGAGGACCTGGACTGCCACTCCCGGGCTCTTACAAACTGCCTAAACGTACTGCAGACTACAACAGCAGACGTTGGGCACGATGTGAGCGCCCTCACCCAGGCTATCCAGGCCAACATGGCAACACTAGGTGCTGGCCTGAACAGAATTGCCGTGGCCTTGGAGGGCAGGCCGCCAGGTGGGCAGAGACCAGGGGCTGCTCCTCATTCCCCCGGATTACCCCCCCTCCCCATGAGTCTCCCCTGAGGAGCCGGGGCCGTGGCCGTGGGCGCCCCAGGCGTGGCTCATGCCAGCGGCATTAATTTGTTTCCCCCCTTTTTTTTTTTTTCTGGAATTTTTTTTTTTTTGCTGGACATTTTTTTTTTGTGTTGTGAATGTTTTTGGAATGTGGGGGTGATATTTCTGCCGGAAAAGGGGTGTCACCCTCAGTTTTGGTGGAGAAGGGTTCCCCAGGACCAGGGAGAAGTGATTCCCAGGTCCGTGTGAATGGTGTATGAATGTACAGTGACATAATTGGAGCCGTGGCATGGCGTTGCTGCTCACAAGACCAGCATGGTGGGCTTGTGCTAATCCAATTAGATGAGGATGTGATGTGTCTGTGCCAGGGACCACAGTGGTGTGCATGCATGCATTCTCATTGTGCCATGATTAATGTGTGTGTTTAACGTGCAAAGATGCCTAATGTGAGCTGTCTTCTGACTGCTCTTCCCTTAGAATACGGGGTAGCCTCGGTTAGGGGGGGATTGTCTAGTTCAGGGGTCAGGTCATCACTTATGTCAATCTGCAGGCCCTTTCTCACTGTGAAGTTGTGCAGAATGCAACATGCACCGATGATCTGGCACACAAAGTTTGGGGAATACAACAGGGTCCCCCCAGACTTATCCAGGCATCGGAAACGTGACTTTAGGAGGCCAAAGCTGCGCTCCACCACTGCACGTGTTTGGGCATGGGCTTCATTGTATCTTTCCTCTCCTGGTGTTTGGGGGTTCCAGATAGGAGTCATGAGATGGGGTCCCAGTGCATATGCAGAGTCACCTGTAAGGGAAAAGACAGGAGGATGTTAGTCATGCATGTGCCCCTTGTGATGTGTGCATCATGGGGGGGACAGTCATGCCTGCCACCCATGTCACTCACCAACCAGCCAGGTGTCCCCATACACGTTCTGTTCGAATTCCATTTGGATGGGGCTCTGATTGTAGATGTAGCTGTCATGGCTGCATCCGGGGTGTTTGGCACAGACGTGCCATATGAGGCCTTGGGCATCGACTATCACCTGTACGTTGATGGAATGCCAATGCGTCCGATTGTGGTATATGTGCTCTGTCTCATGGGGGGGCTGGAGTGCCACATGTGTGCAATCAATGGCCCCCACGGTGCGTGGGAATCTGGCAATTCTGTAGAAATCTGTCATTGCCTTCAGCCGCAGGTCCGCAGTGGTGGGTTTGATGATTTGGTTGGCCATGCGTCTGAGGATTGCTGGGATAACCTGGTGCACACATCTGCTCATGGAGGATTGTGACATCCCAGCCACCACTCCACTTGTTCTTTGAAAAGAGCCACTGGCAAGGAAATGGAGTGTTGCCATGACCTTGACCAGTGGCTGCACTGCATGTGAGTGGTGTGTTGGGCTGGTGATGTCCTCCTGCAAGGTTGTGGATGGCATGAGGGGTGAATCTGAAGATGCGATACACCTCAGAATCACTCATGCCAAAGAGGTCTATGCGGGTGCGGTATATCCTCTCCCGTGCCCTCCTCCGTGCCCTCCTCCTTCTTTGCTCCTCTAAAGTCAGAAGTATAGCTATGAGCAAGGATGTCCCTGGCATGTTGGCATACAGATTGTTGTGCAACACGTGTGACTGCTCAGCTCCTCACTAACAGTCTTGCTTTCTCTGACATGTAGACGAATTGTCTAATTTTATACCACCTTTTATATGGTCTAATTTTAGACAGGCCGTGCAGCTGTTGCGCACAGCGTGTAGCCTGCGCTGCAACAACGTTCTTTTGTGGATCCCCGTAACTCCCTCATTAGCATATTTGAATAGCAAATCAATGGTGTGTCTAGCGCAGTTTTGCGCGGACGAATGCACCTGTCTATCGAAATTACGCTGGACAAAAAAAAAGTAGATTTCTTGCGTATCTTGTTTTGGGGATGCGGCGCATCGAAACGCATGCGCAAATTTAGACTTACGCCGCGCATCTCCTGTAACGCCGGCGTAATAGCTCTGTGAATCTGGCCCATGGTATTTTCTTCTAGTTAAGAGTGCTGAAATGGAAGGGAACATTTGTTTTTTTGACACTATGCCCTTCTATAACACTGCAATGAGAGGAAAGCCTCCACTGCAACATTTTTATTGGACAGCTGGGGCTAATGGTACTTTACCATTGGTCCAAGACTCCAAGCTGTCCATTGAGCTCAGTGCCTCTGACTAGTGTTGAGCGGAATACGCCATATTCGATTTCGCGATATTGCGCGAATATATAGAAGAATATTCGCGAATATTCGCTAATATCGAATATTCGTGATATTTTATCCAAAAAAAAATTTGCGAAATTTCGCTAATGCGAAAATTATTGCAAAATTCTCATAAACGGAGATCATTTCCTGTATTACTAAACTAATATGCACTAAACACTAACTCTACACTAACTCTACTTAAAAGAAAGGAGAATAAGGGGGCAAAAGAAGGGCGGAGAAGATTATCGCGCAATATTCCTATTGCGCGATTATCTTCTCCGGCCCTTCTTTTGCATCAGAGCCAATCAGAATAACTTGAATATTCGGCAAAAGGAATATCGCGCAATATTCCTTTTGCCGAATATTCAAGTTATTCTGATTGGCTCTGATGCAAAAGAAGGGCGGAGAAGATAATCGCGCAATATTCCGTTTGTCGAATATTCAAGTTATTCTGATTGGCTCTGATGCAAAAGAAGGGCAGAGAAGATAATCGCGCAATATTCCTTTTGCCGAATATTCGAGTTATTCTGATTGGCTCTGATGCAAAAGAAGGGCGCATCAGAGCCAATCAGAATAACTCGAATATTCGGCAAAAGGAATATTGCACGATTATCTTCTCCGTCCTTCTTTTGCATCAGAGCCAATCAGAATAACTTGAATATTCGGCAAAAGGAATATTGCGCGATTATCTTCTCCGCCCTTCTTTTGCATCAAAGCCAATCAGAATAACTCGAATATTCGGCAAAAGGAATATCGCGCAATATTCCTTTTGCCGAATATTCGAGTTATTCTGATTGGCTCTGATGCAAAAGAAGGGCGGAGAAGATAATCGCGCAATATTCCGTTTGTCGAATATTCGAGTTATTCTGATTGGCTCTGATGCAAAAGAAGGGCCGAGTAGCTGATGCGATTCTTTTATGTCAATGCAACATAAAAGAATCGCATCAGCTACTCGGCCCAGGGTCTCTCTCTAATCATACCAGCAATGCTTTTAGACGTCGATGGAGATCACTAGGATGTGATCTGTTTTAAAAATAAATTTAAAAAAATACGAATATTCGCCATAGCGAATATTTGCCGCAATATTCGAGTTATTCGCGAATACTCGAATATGCAATATTCGTAGCGAATATTCGCAATGCGAATATTCGTGAGCAACACTACCTCTGACAAGAAGTGAGGAGAGACACTATGAGCTCAACCTTTTAGTCAGTGTGCCAGCTTATATTTAAACTGGCCGCTCTATACGTAGCTTCTGAAAGGCTGCACAAGGAGCCCTGTTTCTCTGAAACCAAGGGTTTTGGGACCCAAAATTCTTACCAGTGGTGGGCTAGGACTTAGGTTAACTACCCCTCTCTGTAACCTTAGGTCACCAAGCTATGACCATCGAAGCTCGATTTTTTTATTTATTTTTTAATGTTCAAGGCAGGTGAAGCTTTCCCTCACCTGCCTCCCCTGACTGCACGTCCCTGTACCAAAATGAGAAAGGTCCTGTTGATGATGAGTCCAAATAGTCAAATACAATGTACTGCTGTGTTTTTATGTTTGCAATTAGAAGTACCGGCTAAAGAGATGCAGGTAGAGGGAAGAGCTGGAAGAGTATGGAAGATTAAGGCTCTCATGCTTATGTTGTAGACCACTAACCACTTATAGATCATAAAGGATTAGAAAGATTAAAATTAAGAGCGACTCAAGCATGAGAGCATGTGGTTGCCATCATCCCTTAAGGAATTAAGAATTGTATGAAAACCTCTGATGTTGGGATTTTGTTGGCAACAAACAACAATTTATATAGAAAATATTAATTTATTGTACAAAAACATCAGATTATATATCACAAATATCATGTTTTTTTTTTGTTTGTTTTTTAATCCACATCAGACTCAACCGGGTGAATGGAGGCATGGGAGATGCTCACGGTAATTCCGCCCTTCGCATTTCCTCTGCGGTCTTCGCATCACTCGTGGTACTTTGTTTTCTTATTGTTTATTTATTCCTTTGTTTATTTATTATTTTATTTTATTATTATTTTTCTTTTTGTACCTTTTTTTTGTCTTTTTTTTTTTTTTTTTTAGAAAATAAAAAAATAAAAAAGGAAAGAAGGACTAACAAGAGAAGGTAGATAGCTCATGACATTCCCCCTCGACCCTTTCTTTTCTTTTATCTCATAATCTTCTCCCCCCGTGTCCCCTTTTTTTCCCCCCTACTCCCCCCCCCTCTATTGTCCCCCCCCCTGCTTCATGGTTCGTTCTATCTTTGGTTCTGTCCGATAATTTTTTTTCCCTACTGTTTCCGTTGTCTTACCCGTCTATTTCTGATATTGCCTGTGCAAATTTTCCTGTGGTTTTGAATAGTCTCCATTGGTCCCAGACGGTTCTACTACTATCCCCCTCTTCTTCTCCCAGGTCTACCCTTCTCAGGTATTCCATCTCTGAAACATGATTGACCCGGTGTATCCATTCTTTTATGGATGGTCTCTGAGGGTTTACAAATTGGATTCAAAGTGATCAAGTTGGTTTAAGTTTTCCATTCCTGACCATAAAGTGTTTATGAATAAAGTCATCGGTATTAGTGCTGGAGAGTCCAGTTTTTCCATAATGAGGTTCTGCTGATACATAAATAATTGGATTTTAAACAACTGGCACAGCAATAAACTTTGCACTGGATTTTTTAGTGCAACAAGAAAATTGCACAAACACTTTCAGGCTTTGTTCACCTACTGACCCATTCACTCAGTGACAGGAGGGCATCGGGGATATACTAGTCCACCAGAATATTGGTTCACCCACAGTTGCCATTTGTTATAAGCTAATTTGCATCTGATTTGGCATCTTCCTAGAATGTCAGAGACAACTCATAGAACAGGGGTGTCAAACTCAATTCCATCGTGGGCCGCATCAGCATTATGATTGTCCTCAAAAGGGCCGGTTGTATCTGTAAGATTGATGTCCAGCGCATCCCCTCCCCTTACATTAGATGTCAAGAGCCAACCCACCATCAGAAGTTGAGTCCCCCACTCTCCCTTACATCACAGTGCACCTGTCATGAGCAGCCCTGTCCACCAGATGGCAGTAGCGGGACATCGGCGCGCGCACGCGCATCGGCGTCACCGTAACGTGCGCGGGAATGCGCACCGGCGGCGGCGGCGCGCAGGCACGCGAGGACGCCGTTCTGGCGCCAAACTAAGGTTTAAAAGGGTCCTGAGCCCTACACCTCTTGCTGTCCAGTCTACAGCGTTACCGTGACTACCAAGTACCCTACTCTTACCTAAACCTGTTCCTGACCCAGCTTGTACCTGTTCCTCCTTGCCTTCCGCCTGCCTTGACCACGGCTTGTTTGACTATCCGCCTGCCTGACCCTCTGTACCTTCTGCTGCCCGCCTGTTGCCGACCCGGCCTGAACATTACCACTGTCTTGCCTGCTACGCCTGTGCCTGATCCTCTACCGGTCGGCGGACCCATCTGCTAGGACTTGCATCTGCCGTACTACAGTACACCTCCCCCGCTCCTGCTGCTTCTATTGTTCCAGTGCCTCTACCTGCCATCCGCAGCCGACAGTCGCACCTGCTTCTCTACACAGCCCGGGATCCACAGAAGCTCCTCCCAGCCCAGCACCTGCGCTGCAACCGGCGCTTGTGTGACTCTGCATCCCTGAACCCCCTGTCTGCTCAATCAGGGGTCTCGGGATCAGAGGAGCAAGGGCAGCCACTCCTTGCATGCCGGGCTCATCCATCAGGTACGTGACAGCACCCCCCTTACCTTATGCTGCTGCTGGAAAGAAGATGGATGCATTGCTCAAAAAGTAGAAAGTAAGGGTCTCAAGGTGGAGCAGAGGAGGGCTGGAGGTGTAAGGGCCACATGAAATGCCCTGGAGGGCCGAATTCGGCCCCGCGGGCCTTGTGTTTGACACCTATGTCATAGAGACTACAAAGACAGACTGCAGGAGAATCTTAACACAGCTATGAGAAAGCTCAAGAAGCTTCTTGTGCCGAAGGTCAGCCGAACAAGTGGAGTTATGATCTGAGAGTTTGATTACGTGACACGGTGACACTCAGGAGACATGGGGGGTTATTTACTAAAGTCAAATCCACTTTGCACTACAAGTACAAAGGGTAGATTGCTAATCATAGAGAAATGGGGGCAAGATATTGGGGAAAGGATCGAGGTCTCACACATGATAAGAGCTGTGTATAATCATGCAAACGACATCAATACAGTTGAAGCCAATTACAAATGTATGATGCGTTGGCATTTGACACCAGTAAAAATGAACAAAATACACTCAACCAACTTGCAATTGCAATCAGGCAGGCACCACAATGCATATTTGGTGGGAATGCCCACAAATCCAGGAATACTGGAACGAGGTCTTAGAGTTTATAGAGGAAATCACAGGAGAAGAGGTTCTACGAACTCCTTTGACCTGTTTCTTTCACGGACTGGCCATGGGGCCAAAAAAAAAGAACGGATCGACATTGGTTCCGGTGTTGCTGAATGCAGCAAAGGGCCTAATCCCTAAAAAGTGGTTAAACCCACAAATATCATGTTGAGACATTAAAAAACATGAAGTTAATTAAAGAAATAGATACAAATGATACAGTAGTCGGAATTCAAAACCTCCAGGTCAACCGGAGACAGAAGAAAAGCAGCTTAACCAACGTGTTTTAAATAGTTAAAAAACATTTCTTCATATGTTTGTATCTTTGTCTATAATAAAACAAAAAACATTTATTTAGTCACAACAAATATTGATTCACATCGCCCACATTCCCAATGGTGTAGGCAAATTGTGACTCACTAAGGGCCCTTTCACACGTGCGTATGTCCGCTTTTTCATCCATCCGTTTGCGGATGAAAAAGGGACATACATTGGTCCCTATGTGATTTTGCAGACGGAAGAATGTCCTTTTTTTTTTTCCGTCTGCGGATCGGATCGGATGAACACGGAAATACGGTGCATGTTCATCCGATCCCACCATAGGGGAGAGCGGAGAAAAGACAGGGTGGTCCCTGCACAGTGTGTGGAGACCGTCCTGTCATCCGACGGCTCAGCGGGGATCTCCGCTGAGCTTAAGGACACACAAAGGCGGATCATTACTGATCCGCCCCGTGTGAAAGGGCCCTTAGTGTGGGTTTCCCTTATTGGTATCTCTGTGTGCCTTAGACCCCTCACTTCCTATAGGAGAACCGGATGACTATCCAATCCCATGATGCTTAAACAATGGATTCGGTAGGCTAAAACATAAGAGAAAACTGTTATAATACCAATAATAGCCCTCAATATTGAAGTATAAAAGAAGGCTGCAGCTGGAAAACTTACCCATACAATGATATAAAGAAGAAATTCCACTCCTAAGTCAAGGGGACGAGTTCCCACAGCTTCTAGAGGGATTTGCGTCCCAATGTTCCACCTACCATACCAAACAATACTCCTTATGCCGCGTACACACGGTCGTTTTTTTGCGATGAAAAAAAAACGTTGTTTTTTAAAACGTCATTTAAATTGATCGTGTGTGGGCAAAACGTCGTTTTTTGTCTTAAAAAAAACGACCAAAAAAAAATTCCAACATGCTTGAATTTTTTGTGTCGTTTTTCAAAACGTCGTTTTTTGTTTCACAAAAAGTCACCGTGTGTAGCAAAAACGTCGTTTAAAACGACGTTTTTCAACCCGCGCATGCCCAGAAGCTAGTTATGAAGCGAGCTTCAATGGAAAAGTGTGGTGAACGTAACCTCGTTTTTTGTATAAAAAACGATGGTGTGTATGCAACATCGTCTTTGAAAGTGACGTTTCAAAAACGTCGTTTTTTACTTCACAAAAAACGTCGTTTTTTTTTCATCGCAAAAAACGACCGTGTGTACGCGGCATAAGAGTGATCCTGTTATGGAGAGGGAATGATGCCATATATTCCTCTTGGCGTCCTTTTAAACTCCTTTCCAAGATCCCATTGGTCTATTTAAATCACATGACATCCACAGCTGATAGCAGCAGCGTGTCACGGACATGCGCCATGTAATGATGACGCAGCGCGCACAGGGGCGGGCCACGTCATCACAGGACCAACAAGCATGATGTGGCTCGCTCCAGGATTGGCCACGCTGCACACGTGACAACACAGAACACGCCCAAAGGCAGGCCCGGTCATCACATCTAGCGCCGTGTGACCCTCCAGAAAATGAGCACAAGCCATTACATAACCCGGATATACGTATCCAGGACAAGCGGGCGCCACCATGATGGAAAAGGGCAAAGGATGTTATAGCCCAAAAAGGGGCCAGTACTATGGATATCATTTTTTAACTATTTTAAAAGCGTTGGATAAGCTGCTTTTCTCCTGTCTACGGTTGACCTGGAGGTTTTGCATTCCGGCTACTGTATCATATATATATCTATTTCTTTGATTAACATGCTTTTTAATGTCTCAACATGATATTTGTGATATATAATATGATGTTTTTGCACAATAAATACATTTTTTCTATATAAATTGTTGTTTGTTGCCAGCCAAATCCCAATATCAGAGGTTTTTCAACAATGGATTAGAAAGATATTTAGTTTATTCCAGTGGTGGCAATCATGACATCCCATTCAAAACTCCAGCTAAAAAGTTAAACGAGTGCTACATTCTGATCGGTTGAGGCCATTTATGAATGATACATCAGCCTATTTCAGTAAGGAACAGTATGTGTCTCCAACACTATTACAAGAGCTACTTTCTCATTTTGGAATCAAGTATTATTTGGTCTGTGTTATCAAAGGCTTGGATTTAAAATGGACTTTCATTCCCAAACTGGAGTTTATCATTCTGCAACCTTCCTTCTCCAGTAACATATATTTTATTTTCTCCTTGCATTTTTTTTTTTTTTTTTACATCTGGCTAGCCCCTGCCTCCATTCATCACCTGATTCTGCAGCCTCCTGGGAAATTGCCATCACATATGGAGCAGGGACACACAGCAAATGGAGGGTGGACCCAGTGGTGTGTAATTGGGGGCCAGCTGCAAGAATCTGGAAGAGACAGCCAGTGGCCAGTAAAGGAATGGTACCTGGCCTGTAGTATCAAAGCAGTGTATTGCAGCAGGACATTGCTGGATTCACTGGGCAGGTGAGTTTGTTTTCTGAAGAAATCCCTGAATAACAGCTACGAAGGGATGAAAAGGTGTGTGTGTGTGTGGGGGTCAACATTGCTCTATATTATTATTTTATTACAATCATTTATAAATATAGCATTATCCCTGCAAAGGCTGATTTTAACTGGTTTTAACAGATGCTACCAGCCGCCCAAGCAACAGTCCATTCACTCCTGCTCAAATAATGAGTCCAGAGGTTGTCTTTATGTGATTTATAAGATACAACTTGTAACAGGAAAGGGGTTAAAGGAGTTGTAAAGGATTTTTTTTGTCTGCAAGGTAGACAGACAGAATAGTGTAATGATTCTGTTAACAAACGAATAAATACCTACTAACCACTAAAGACCCGCACTATTGACAAAAGACGTCAACAGCGTGGCTCTCAAGTGCCAAGTTGACATCTTTGGACGTCATTTAAAGTGCATTACCCGCGCGCCACTGGGTGGCGCGCAGCGGGTAAACACTGTCCGGCCGCATCGCTGAAGAGCGATGCATGTACCTGGCGGCCGCGATGTCCGTCGGGTACATGCGATCGGCGGGAAAACAAGCAGATGACAGCAGGGACGTGGAGCTCTGTGTGTAAACAGAGCTCCACCTGCTGTCAGAGGAGAGGAGACCGATCTGTGTCCCTTGTACATAGGGACACAGCATCGGTCACCTCCCCCAGTCACCCCCCTCCCCCCACACAGTTAGAACACACCCAGGATACACACTTAACCCCTTCCTCACCCCCTAGTGTTAACCCCTTCACTGCCAGTCACATTTATACAGTAATTAGTGCATTTTTATAGCACTGATCGCTGTATAAATGTGAATGGTCCCAAATTTGTGTCAAAAGTGTCCGATGTGTCCGCCGCAATATCGCAGTCCCAATAAAAATCGCAGATCGCCGCCATTACTAGTATAAAAAAATAATAATAAAAAAAATCATAATTCTGTTCCCCATTTTGTAGGCGCTATAACTTTTGCGCAAACCAGTCGCTTATTGCGATATATTTTTTTTTTTTTAAAAAAAATACGTTGAAAAATACGTATCGGCCTTAACTGAGAAAATTTTATTTTTTTTTTAAATTGGGATATTTATTAAATATATATATATTTTTTAAATTGTCGCTCTTTTTTTGTTTATAGCGCAAGGTGATCATATACCACCAAAATAAAGCTCTATTTGTGGGGAAAAAAGTACGTCAATTTTGTTTGGGAGCCACGTCGCACGACCGCGCACATGTCAGTTAAAGCGACACAGTGCTGGAAGCTGAAATTTTGCCTGGGAACGAAGGGGGTTTATGTGCCCAGTAAGCAAGTGGTTAAATACCTTCATCTGTATCACCTCCGGCGTTCTAGTTTCTGTTCTCTCATTCACTTCCTGGTTTGCATCACTTGTTCATGTAAGAACTACATTTCCCAGTATGAATTGCGGCACGCCCAGTATTTTACACCAAATCTGTCTGCTGGGATTTTGGTTTGCTCGCGTGTACACACGAGCAAACCAAAATCCCCGCCAGCAGACGGCGCGCTGACGTGTCGGTGACGTGGCGGTGACGTTGACGCCGCCACGTCACCGCACCAGGAAGTAAAACACTTCCGCGCATTCGCCGAATCCATTCAGCGGCGGTGCGGCGGCGGTGCGGGACGACATGTCTGCTGGTAAGTGTACTAACCAGCAGACATGTCGGGCGGACGGATTCCCACCCGATAGATTTCAAAGCATGCTTTGAAATCTGTCGGGTGGCCAAATCCGTCGGCTCGGCCGTACACACGATTGAATCTGTCTGCTGAAACGGTCCAGCAGACCGTTTCCAGCGGACAGATTTGATCGTGTGTACGAGGCCTAACACGTAGAGAGTGTCCTGCCACAGATGTAGTTCCCAGGAGGGGGTGAGCACGTCACGTCACTGTCCACCGCAGTAAAGTCTCCCTTCACGGTGGTCAGTAAAATCAGACAAGCAGGAAGTGAACAGAACAGAGAAGAAATAGAGCAACTTCTGAGCAAAAACGAACAATGAGGAAGTGAAAAGAGGAATGTCTGCAGGTAAAGGATGCTTATTATGAAAAACATTGTTTTCCTTTACAACCCCTTTAAGGTGCATGGGATACTTTAAAATGGTCAGTGCTTAACAATTAGAGGTAAGCCTTCTCGTTAAGCAACTGTGAATATTGGAGAGTCTAGGAACTCACAGCTGTCTCATTGGCATCTGATCAGTGGTGGTGCATCCAAAAGGGCGCAGGGGCGCAGCCCACTCTCTCCAGCCACCTCCACATATGTAAAATGGATAGATTCATGCATTGCATGAATCTATCCATGGCCACTGTGGCCACCCCCTATTCAGGCATCCGGCCCCTTTTCAGACGCCAGGTGTCTGAATTCCAGTGGCAGTTTTTTTGAAGCACCTGATTAGAGCCATAGGCTCTAATAGGCTTAAACAAAGTGGGCTCGTGGCACAGAGCATTGCCCTACCAGCCCACCCAGGTGTGTTAGCAAAGCAAAAAAATATTTGCTTTGCTAACACTGAACCGCCTCTCCGCCATCCAGGGAGCGTGGCTCTAATACCCTTCACCTGATTGGCTGAAGGCACAGACATCCCTATTGGACACCTAGCGGAACAGAAGAGGAGACGCACGGGAACCATGGAGGAATGTAGGAGCCGTTGCCTGCCCGTCCCACAGCTCGCCACCTTCATCTGGATGGGGTAAGTGCTGAAGTGGCGGTCTGATGGTGGGCAAACGGGGGGGTCACAGTGATTGCATATTATTGGCACAGTCTGCATATTATGGGCACATAAGCTGCATATGAGGGGAACAGGAGCTGAATATGGTGGACACAGAAACTGCATAAAGTGGACACAAAAGCTGCATATGGTGGGCACAGAGGTTGCATATGATGAGCACAGGCTGCCTATGATGGGCACAGAAACTGCATATGATGATGGGCACACTGGCTGCATATCATGAGCACAGAGACTGCATATGATAGGCAGAGAGGCTGTATATTATGGGCACAGAGGCTGCATGTGATGGGAACAGAGGCTGCATATAATGGACACAGAGACTGCATATGATAGGCAGAGAGGCTGTATATTATGGGCACAGAGGCTGCATGTGATGGGAACAGAGGCTGCATATAATGGACACAGAGTGTGCATATGATGGGCACAGAGGCTGCATATGATGGGCACAGAAGCGGCATAGGATAGGCACAGAAGCTGCAAATAGTGGGCACAGAGGCTGCATATGATGGGTACAGACTCTGCATATGATGGGCATAGAGGCTGCATATGATTGGCACAGAGGCTGAATATGATGGGCACAGAGGCTGCATATTATGGACACAGAGGCTGCATATGATGAGCACAGTGACTGCACAGTGGCTCTAACTCACAGTCCAGGACACTGCGGATATTTGATACCCTATGAAAGCTGTCTCAACCCAAGCTACCTCTGGCACTTGTATTCAACCCTCCCCAGGGATTGAATTCCCTCTCTGTAAGCTCTAAAAACTTCTAATAGAGGCAGGGGAAATTAATCAAACTCCCAGTCTGTGAAACCATGAACAGACTAGACCCAACAATCACTGCTCCCTTGACTCACTTTACCTAGCATCCTACGCAAGGAGAGTGCTGCATTTATGCTGTGTTCCAACTATTTGTGCTGCGCTTTACATATTGTCACATTAGTCCATGTTCTTCATGAGCTTATAATTAGGGATGAGCTTCGAGTTTGAGTCAAACTCATGTTCGACACGAACATCGGCGAACAGTGAACAATTTGGGGTGTTCGCGGCAAATGTGCAAGTTATTGTCCTAAAAACTGTTTGGGGACCTGGGTCCTGCCCCAGGGGACATGTATCAATGCAAAAAAAAGTTTTAAAAACAAAAGTTTTTCCAGGAGCAGTGAATTTAATAATGCTTAAAGTGAAACAATAAAAGTGAAATATACCTTTACATTTCGGAAATTTCGTACCTGGGGGGTGTATAATATGCCTGTGAAGCAGCGCATGTTTCCCATGCTTAGAACTGTCTCTGCACAAAGTGTCATTTCTGAAGGACAAAAAGGCATTTAAAATCACTCGCTGCTATAAGGAATTGTCGGCTCCCGACAATTCAGAGAAAAGTCATTCATAAAAAATAAAAAAAAGCGTGGGGGTCCCCCCAAATTCAATTACCGGGTCCTTCAGGTCTGGTATGGATATTAAGGGGAACCCCACCGTCAATTAAAAAAAAAATGATGTGGGGTTCCCCCAAGGATCCATTTTAGACCCTTCAGGTCTGGTGTGAATTTTGAGGGGAACTCCACCTCAAATTTAAAAAATAAATGGCATGGAGTGGGATGGGTGTAGCCTGCTCGGTTTGGCAGAGGTTGTTACTCCAATCCGAGCAGGCTCTGTATTCATTTTTTTTTTTTTTTAAATACGTACATGCTTTTGTTCCACTAAAGTCTATGGAACCAGAAACCAGAGAAAAGTCCTTGGCCCTTTCCATAAAATGCACAGATGTGCACGACATCCATAGCAAACCATGTTAAATGGACTGTAGTGTGTTTTTGCAAAGCTGAAAATGCACTAAAAAACAGGCCTTACTAAGCTCTGGAGCAACTGCCCTTGCTGAGTGCAACTGCACTTTGCAAAGTGCACAGTCTATTTGCCTTTAGTATATCAAGCCCAATGTTTGATCCTTCCAGAAAAAGTGTCAGCTGAATAGTTTGTATGCTCTCTGCCTATGCTGCACTCTTAGGCCGCGTACAAACGATCGAACATATCTGCTGAAACTGGTCCGCAGACCAGTTTCAGCGGACAGATTCGATCGTGTGTACAGGCTAGCAGACAGGTTTCCAGCAGACAAAAGTTTTAAAGCATGCTTTAAAACTTGTCTGCTGCAAACCCGTCTGTCCGACATGTCTGCTGGTTAGTACGCCTAACCAGTGGACAGAAACCCCCCGCATGCGTCGAATGGATTCGACGCATGCGTGGAAGTATTTTACTTCCTGGTTCGGTGACGTGGCGGCGTCAACGTCACCGCCACTTCACCGCGCTGTCTGTCCATGGGGATTTTGGTTTGATCGTGTGTACACAGATCAAACCAAAATCTCCCAGGAGACATGGACCGTCGGATCGTTTTCATTGGATATGTCTCCTCGTGTGTACACACGACCATTTTTCTCGGCAGGAAAAAAAACAAAATTTTTCCCAACGTGATTCCTCTTCAGTCTGACTTACACACACACACATTAATGCAAAAAAAAAACGTCTGACCAAAGCGTGATGACAAACAACACGTACAATGGGACTATAAAGGGGAAGTTCCTTTCAAATGGCACCACCCTTTGGGCTGCATACTTGATTCTGAGCATGCACGTTTTTTTTCCCCTCAGAAGAGCATACACACGACTGTTTTTCGCAAGGAGAAAAAGACTGACGGGAAACACGACGAGAAAAAAGAGAGCTGGTTTCAATTTTTTTGTGGGCAGTTTTTTTGTCGAGATAACTGCTAGGGAGCATACACACGACGGGTTTTCACAACCAATATAAAAAATGGCAGTTTTGTCATTGTGAAAACCGGTCGTGTGTACAAGGCATTACTCTTTCATAGGGTGATAATATTGTTTGTTCAAAGATACAACGCAAAGAGGTGAAAAACAAAGGTAAAAACTGCGCCAATAAGCCACATTAACCAAAAAAATGGCATATACAAAATGACATAAATAATAATTAGCACATGAAGTGATATTGCACAAAAATTATAATATATGAGCCCATATCTCAAATCGTTACTGTCCTACCAAAAAGATCTATAGGCTGTTACTGAGCAAACAAAATTAAGTCCTTGGCCGGGATTCAGAAAGCTTTTACGGCGGCGTATCTCCAGATACGCCGCCGTAATTTTTAAATCTGCACCGTCGCATCTTTACGGCGATTCAGAAAGGCAGTTACGCCAGAATTTTTCCAAGATACGACCGACGTAAGTCTCTTGTGTGTATATTTACGCTGGCCGCTAGGGGCGCTTCCGTAGCTTTTCGCGTTGAATATGCAAATGACCTAGATACGCCGATTCAGGAGCGTACTTGCGCCCGGAGTATTACTATACGCCGTTTACGTAAGGCGTACGACCAGCGTAAAGTTACCCCTGCTATATGAGGCGCAGCCAATGTTAAGTATGGACGTCAGAACAGCCGTCAAATTTTACGTAGTTTACGTCGTTTACGTAAGTCGTACGTGAATGGGACTGGGCGTAAGTTACGTTCACGTCGTATGCAGTGTTCGACGTATCTTAAGCATTCTATCCGACGTGAATTTTTGGAGCATGCGCACTGGGATACATTCGTTCAGCCCCTCATTTGCATGGGGTCACGGCTCATTTCAATACAACATGCCCACTGCCTTGATAATTTGAATTGCACGGGCTTACGCCGGCCCATATACGCTATGCCGCCGGAACATAGGGCGCAAGTTGTTTCTGAATACGGTACTTGCCTCTCTAAGTTACGGCGGCGTAGCGCATATGAGATGCGTTACGCCGCTCTAAAAATACGCCAGTCTTTCTGAATCCCGGCCAATAAATTTAATCCAATCTCCCTGAGCAGCACCCAAGTGATTCACACAATTACAAGTGCCCACCACCATATTAAATGGCCGCTTACCAAAAAGCAAGCACAAAGAGCATTTGGCTTTGACCCAGCCATGGCCTTTGGCTTGCAAGCAGAGTGGGAAGGATCCGAATGAAACCAGGAAGCGAAATGACCAGTTCCTCACCGTATCATAGGTGTCCGTGACAGTGTATTGGATAACTCAAGGAAAAAGAATATGGACCATAGCATAATACCATCTAAATATTTTACTATATAAAAGTATTGCACTTACATGAAATAGAATAAATTGTCACATAAAAATGTTGCTGGCCGGCACATACAGGAGCTCGTCCTCCTCTGAAGCAGCGTGGTTTGCTCAGTAACAGCCTACAGATCTTTCTGTTTGGACAGTATAAATTTAAGATATGGGCTCATATATTATCATTTTTATGCAATATCACTTCATGTGCTAATTATTATTTATGTCATTTTGTATATGCCATTTTTTGGTTAATGTGGCTTATTGGCGCAGTTTTTACCTTTGTTTTTTATTTGATATGTGTTTATCCCACTTTTAGCTGCTGCCTACATCTTGTTAACAGTCTAGCTCAGTTTTTCTTTTCCCAAAGAGGTGAAAATAAAGGAAGAAAGTCTTAAAAAAACTAAACATCCACCACATCTATGGACACTTGGTAAACTACAATATATTACTTTTTATTTCTAGGATTTAGATATGCATTAATAACGACAACAACAAAAAAAGAAAGATATACCTTTTAAGAAAACAATTTCAGTCTTTTTTTTCTGTCCGGAATGCAAGGTATTTATCCCCGCTTGTTTAGCCAACGTAGGATTTGGCAGGGCATGCTGTGACCAGTAGTTCCCATTAACTCAAAATGCCCTGATTTACTGTAAAAGAGCCAGGTAAAAGGGATGGTTTCACAGCTTTATAGTAATTTTCCAGACTTGAACGTATGGTTTCTCCACTTAGTTTAATTTGATCTAAAGGGAAAGTGTTATTTGAGCCTTTCTGTGTGTATTAATTCTTCCCGTATTTGGTAGGAATAAAACAGGGTAAGTTTTCACTTTGCCTATATTACTATATAAGCTAGGGAAGATTAATTTTATGGTGAAGCTATTTTCTTTTGGCTGTGTTGGATTTTAATAGTTTATCCTACTGTAGGCATAGAACGGTGTTGCAGATTCTATGCACTGTTAACCTTGCTGAAGGGTAACCTGACTTCATAGTGTCTGCAAGTACTGATGTTAGTTCTGCAATTGACACATATTTGTGGACTGCAGACTCTCCAAGTTGGAATTAAAGCGGGGGTTCCGCAGGAATCTGCCGCTCCTCACATAGTTAATAGGGTACTCATGTGTCCTTATTTCCTAGCCCCCCGCAATGTCATTCTGCCGCAAAAGAGAATTTATAAAAATAATTGCTGGACGCCTCCATCTTGCTTGTGGGCACTCTGAAGCCCACAAGCAAATCCTTTCCGGGATGTGGTGAATGCTGATGTCCCAGCATTTAATGCCCTACACAGTTGCCATCACAACTGTAATGTGCAATGGCGTTTTGACCTGTTTTCCATCAGTTAAAATGGCGGAATTGTATACGCCCTCATCACATGACCGGCTGCAAGAGTTATGTGACGTGTAAAATCACGCAAGAGTGCTTCTGGTGGGCTAGAGAATCGTCTCCTGGACAGCGTCACGCTGTGATCCCAGGAGACATTGCAGCCAAAGCGACACGCCCACTCCCGAGGGAGCCAAACCAGGAAGTGCCTGGTTCAGAAGAGATAAAAAAGGTATGGAATTGATTTTATTTGTTTTGGACAGCGAACTTTAATACAGACACTGAGCCTGTGTGTTTAACGCTGACTTGCAAATTAGGGTGAACCTCTGCCCCTTCCTGGCACTATTCCCTCCCCATTATTCAGCTGTCAAATTCTGGAGGCGCTACTGCTCACTTAGTGTCTAAAAGGAGTAGATCCCCAAGTCCTTTGGAATATCTGATGAATGGCTCAGCAATGTGGACTGCACTACCAGGATTTACTAGCTATGCAACATATACTATAGCCAACAAAAAAATAATACATTACACAGCCTGTAATACCTAGCTTAACTGTATCTAAAGTAAAAACTTAGGGAAAGGGTTAGACCCAGTTTCACCTTTTCTATGTGCTGGTAACTATGATCACCAGGACAGGAAATTATGAGAAATCTTTTAAAGGTGTTTCAGTGAAATAGCGCTTGAGGAGAAATATTTTAAAGGGGACATGATCTTAAAAAGAATTTCCCTAATTTTGGAAAGATTCTCTCAGTAGGTGGCGGATGACTGATTTCTTGTATATGCGTGTAGGTGTGCCCATTGCATGTAAGAGGAAGTACGCCGGGTCATCAGGGATTATGCGATCGGTAAACTTCTGTGAAATTCATCTGATCTCTTCCCAGAACGTCCTAATGCCCAGAAGACATGTAGCAACGTGCCTCTGTCGGTTTGACATCTCCAGCAGAGATCAGACGCTGTCGGGAAAATTTTACTTAGTAGGGCCGGGGTTCTGTACCATCTCGTCAGAATTTTAGGTCATAAGGATGACTTGTGTGTGAATGTTAGAATATGTTGTTTTTTATTGGTGGGGAATGTGCAAACTAGGTCTCTTTCCCACTTGCCAAAGCTTGGGATCTGGTACCCCTCCGCCGGTGTAATTAACATGCCATGTACCAGGGACAGGGCATGTGGAAGCGTGCCCCACTCTGAGCACAACTCCTCCAGAGTCGTGAGAGGCTGCTCTGCTCTAGCAGGAGGCGGAATAATGCTAGGAAATGGCTGAGCTGGCCGGCTCTCAAAAAAAAATAAAAAACGAGCCGGTACTGGCCCGACGGGTCCATCAGCTCCGCCATCGTTTTCCAGCGTCCTGCCCCACCGAAGTGGGAGGCCTGGAAAAGTCCCGAGTCTGTCAGGTTCAGTGTCTAAAGGTGACCAGACACATATGCTACACAAGGGAACTGAGACCAAACAAAGGATATATATATTAAGTGATATTTATTTACAGTGAACATCCGACTGGAGTTGGACCACTTGGCCTTCAGGAGAATGGTTAAAACTCATTTCTTCTGAGGCAAAGCATTTCCTTATGGAAAGAATGGAAGCAGCGCCCAGAGGCGATTCAGTTTGCAAGTGTTGCGCTTTATAAGTTTTTCACTCACTCACTCACTCACTCACTCACTCACTCACTCACTCACTCACTCACTCCAATAAACATACACAGCAACCAGTGAAAACATAAACCACTCAAGAAAACAAGAATAACCAATAAACCTAACAGCTATCTATATACAATATATACAACATAAGGGAAAAGGCAACAGGGATGCAAGGAAAAGGACATGGCTGGGGACAAGAGCATAGAACAAGGCAAGAAGGGAGCAGGATGGATCAGGACAAGGGCAGGCACAGGCTGGTAGCAGGCAGACAGGAAAGGACCAGAATCGTGACACACTGGGGGAAGGGAGGAGCAGACTTAAATATCAACCTGGCAGCTGGAGCCAGGTGTGGCTGATCAGAACCTGCTGGCTTCTGGGAGACACCTGCTGGTGGACACTGGAACTGCAGCAAACAGCCCAGAGCAGGATAGTGCCATCAGCAGGTAAACTTAATCCTAACAGAGTCTTTCAAAATAAGGAATTTCCCATCCCTCATACCCGGTTCAAAGTGAGGGGGCTGCTGCACACAGGTTTTTTATATTCATGCATTCTTGAGCCTTTACAACCACTTTAAACTCTCCATACCAGGCATCATCTAACTGCTGGTTCTATGTGCCACGTTGTTGTTTTCAAAACAACATAAACAGAAAGTCTATTTCCCTGGACTATTCTAGATTTAACTTTAGTAACTTTTTGTCCTGCAACCCTTGGCAAAATTACTTCTTTCTCCTAATTAGAGCATGTTATCACATAGGCCACACGGTGTTGTCGTGTACATCATTAGACAATGGGGTTGATTTACTAAAGAAAATAAGGAATTTTCACTTTGCAAGGGAATTTTCCCTAGCTTTATGAATGAGGAGAAGCTCTGCTTACTTCTATCATCCAATCATGTGCAAGCAAAAAAATAATGTTTCTAAATTTTTCTTGGATGTTATCAGGTATTCTTTGCAAAGTAAATGTTCACTACTTTCACCAAGCTTTGGGAACATTTCTTGCAAATCAATTCCACTGTTTGAAGACTTTTTCTCAAGAATGTCAAACACACTGGCTAAGTAGTAACTTTCCACGAGGACATAGGTGTGCGCAGCCCATTGCATTAGGGTGTGCACCCCAAAGCTCAAACACACATGCGTGTGTATGTGTCTACATGTATATTGTCCCAGTACATTAATCTTCCTGTTGGCACAGTGTAAGAGAAGCAAGTAATCACTTTTCTTATGGCAGAGTGGGTGAGAGGGAGATCTTTCACATCTCCCCACTGGCACACAGAGCAATAATGCCAATGTGCACTAGATGATTAGGGTGTGCCCAGGCACACCTGGCACACCCTGTGCGCACGCCTATGCACGAGGATAAGAAGAGGTGAAAAAGGAACCAACAATAAAGCCCTGCTGTATACACGATCGGTTTGTCTGATGAAAACAGACTATTTTCATCAGACAAACCGATCGTGTGTGGGCCCCATCGGTTTGTTTTCCATCAGTGAAAAAAATAGAACATGTTTTAAAATTTTCCTATGGATAGTCCATCGGTAGGGTTGAGCGAACCCGAACCGTAAACTGCAAACTTCGGTTTTTTTTTGTACCCGAACCCGAATAATTGGAAAAAGTTTGGGTTCGGGTTCGGAGTTTGGCTATGTTACAGCGCGCTGCACGGCAGCCAATCGCCATTTGTTTTACTACTGTGTCTAGGAAGCCATCACAGCCATGCCTACTAATGGCATGGCTGTGATTGGCCAGTGCAGCATGTGACCCAGCATGTGACCAGCCTCTATATCAGATAGAGGCACACAGCACAGCTCGTCACTTTGCTTTAGCTAGGGTAGGGACAGGCTGCTGCTGATTGAGGGAGAGTGTTAGATAGGATTATCCTGCTTGAGAAATCTACACCAGCACTGTTTCTTTCTGTGAGATCTGCATCTTATCATTTAGGGACTGTGCATTACATTGTTTAGGGCTCGTCAGTCTGCTGTAGCTAGGGTAGGGACAGGCTGCTGCTGATTGAGGGAGAGTGTTAGATAGGATTCTCCTGCTTGAGAAATCTACACCACCAGCACTGTTTCTTTCTGTGAGATCTGCATCTTATCGTTTAGGGACAGGTTCCTGCTATTTCCTATAGGGACAGAAATATATAGGTGACTCTCTGCATATTTCACCAGCATTGCACCTGTCATCTGTGATATACTGTGTGTGTCCAGTACATTGCTTAGGGACAGGTTCCTGCTATTTCTTATAGGGACAGAAATATATAGGTGACTCTCTGCATATTCCACCAGCACTGCACCTGTCACCTGTGATATACTGTGTGTGTGTGTCCAGTACATTGCTTAGGGACAGGTTCCTGCTATTTCCTATAGGGACAGAAATATATAGGTGACTCTCTGCATATTTCACCAGCATTGCACCTGTCACCTGTAATATACTGTGTGTGTCCAGTACATTGCTTAGGGACAGGTTCCTGCTATTTCCTATAGGGACAGAAATATATAGGTGACTGCATATTTCACCAGCACCGCACCTGTCACCTGGGATATACTGTGTGTGTCCAGTACATTGCTTAGGGACATGTTCCTGCTATTTCTTATAGGGACAGAAATATGTAGGTGACTCTCTGCATATTTTACCAACACTGCACCTGTCACTTGTGATATACTGTGTGTGTCCAGTACGTTGCTTAGGGACAGGTTCCTGCTCTTTCCTATAGGGACAGAAATATATAGGTGACTCTCTGCATATTTCACCATCACTGCACCTGTAACCTGTAATATACTGTGGCCTGCCCTGCGGCCAGTGTATTGTCTGAACGTGTATTTAGCACGGCAGGGGGCGTTATCACAGACAAGCACAACCGCCTGTCCAGAGCCATGGATGTGGACAAGCTCACGTTCATTAAATTAACCAGGCATGGATCCCAGAGGACTTGTCCGTACCTTGTGCAGAATAGACACCGGCCCGGCCTTTCCCAGCCATTGTTTTTTTTCTGATCTTTCTAGGGTTGCCATATCATCCCTTTAAAAGCAAAAACATATTAATTACACAGGTTCTCTGGCTGATTAAGGTGCTGCTAATTAAACTCACTTGGTGCCTTATCGACAGTAAATTAGCCCCAAAACCTGTGTAATTACTCTGTGTTCAGGTTTAAAGGGATGAGGTAGCAACCCTAGATCTTTCTCAGTCTTTTGGGGTTTACCATAATTTAAAAAATAAATCAATTAAAAACCAAAACCTGCTGTGTTGGCTACCTCCTCCTCCTCCACCGCTGCTTCCACCTACACCGCCACATCCACCTCAACCTCCTACTACATATGGACCTCGTCCTCCTAGGTCAAAATTATTATTTTTATTTATTTTTTATGTTATTTTAAGTTATTTCCCTATTCACATTTATTTTCAGAGTACTTGCCATGCTCTTCCTGACATTTTGCTGCCATTTGCAGCCCTCCAGCCCTTTCCCTTAGTTTTTTAGAGACATTTTAGTAGTCAAAAGTCTGGGTCCCCATTGACTTCAATGGGGTTCGGGTCAAAGTACGGGTCAAGTTCGGGTGCCGAACCCGAACATCCTGGTGTCCTCTCAACTCTATCCATCAGTCAAAAATCCACGCAGGCTCAGAATCAAGTGGACGCATGCTCGGAAGCATTGAACTTCATTTTTCTCAGCACGTTGTAGTGTTTTACATCACCGCATTGGACACGGTCAGATTTATGACTGATGGTGTGTAGGCAAGACTGATGAAAGTCAGCTTCATCGGATATCCGACAAAAAAATCCATCGGATTGATTCCATCAGGTATCCGATCGTGTGTACAGGGCTTTAGTGTTTTTAAGAAGAGCCTGTGCAACACTGGGAAGGCCACATAATAGAGAAGTAAGTATGTGGTTTGTCAGGAAAGCTGGGGATCCCCTAAGAGCAAGTGTGAAAAATCTTGTGGTTGCTTAACCACTTAAGCCCTGGACCATTATGCAGCTAAAGGACCTGGCCCCTTTTTGCGATTCGGCACTGCGTCGCTTTAACTGACAATTGCACGGTCGTGTGATGTGGCTCCCAAACAAAATTGGTGTCCTTTTTTCCCCACAAATAGAGCTTTATGTTGGTGGTATTTGATCTATTGAGCTATAGACAAAAATAGAGCGACAATTTTGAAAAAAAATCAATATTTTTTACTTTTTGCTATAATAAATATCCCCAAAAAAGATATAAAAAACATATTTTTCCCTCAGTTTAGGCTGATAAGTATTCTTCTACATATTTTTGGTAAAAGAAATCACAATAAGCGTTTATTGATTGGTTTTTACAAAATTTATAACGTCTACCAAATAGGGGATACTTTTATTGCATTTTTAAAAACAAATTCTAGTAATGGCGGGGATCATTGTCATTTTTACAGAGAACAGTGCTATAAAAATGCACTGGTTACTGTAAAAATGACACTGGCAGTGAATGGGTTAACCAGGAGGGGGCGCTGTAGGGGGTTAAGTGTTCCCTAAGGAAGTGTTCTTACTGGGGGGGGGGGCATGGCTGTGCGTGGGACGTCACTGATTGTCATTCCCTAACACAGGGAACAGATGATCAGTGACAGCCACAGTAGGAAGCACGGAGAGAGGTTTGTTTACACTTACCTCTCCCCCCTCTCCCTTTTTGTGACCCGATCACAGGACATTGGCGGCGATCGGGTCCACTGTTCCTGCAGGAACGGTCACAGAGAAGAGCGCGACCCACGGCTGGGATCTTAAAAGGGACGTACATGTACGCCCTTGTGCCCGTGCCATTTTGTCAACGTATATCGTCGTGCAGCGGTCCTCAAGGTTAACAAAGATAGTTTGTAGATTTAGTGCCTTGCTATGGGCAATCTGGCACCTCTACCAAGTAGGACAAGAAGGGCTTAGGAAGACAATGAAACCTTAAAAATTTTGTTTAGTTATTTATTTATTTATTCTATAGGTTTGATGAGGTAATCCACCTGTAATGACCATGTTGTGCAGGTTGCTGGATCCTGGTTAAAATTTTTACTGCTGAGCTGCCCTGTCCTCTTCCTGTGGATAAATGTCTGACATGTAAGGGGTTAACAGCATTGGTCTCTAGGCTGATCTGCTCCCCTTTACACAGACCATGTGACAGATAGGTACACACAATCAAAGAACTTTTCTAAATGTTGGATGAGGGGGCGGGTCCTCTGCAGGAGCTTTTTCGTTAAAGTATTTTTAAAGTCTGAGCTTTTGTCAAAGTTTTGAAAAGGGTGCAAAAGTGATTAAATTCCTGTTAAGTTTTAATGCTGCCTCCCTGCTAGTCCCCCTCTAGTTTTCCTGTAGAGCATTATCACTGTGTCAGAAAGTGATGTGAACTCAAAAATCTGGAGTTGCCCCTAAAAGAGGAAATCTTCCAATGGGGAAACCTCTTCTGCGAAATTTGTCAAATACATTTTTGTTTCTAATTTTGGAGAGATTTCCTCTCACTTTATGTAGTGTCTCTGGGACTGAAGTAAAATTAAACCTTCCCAAAAAGACAGTGCCCCTTTAACAAGTTTCTAGCAGGTTTCAGTAAGCTTCAGCACTAAAAGCTTGTTGAAAATCGATTAATGCCTACTAGTAACTTTTTTTAAATTACAGTCAGCATTCCCATTACACATCTATTTTTAACATGCCCATATTGGAATTTACTTGAGTGTACTATAAGCCTTAGTCTTCCTACGTAAAGGTTGCTGGACACATTACTTTTTTGCATACTGAATCCCATATGTCCAAGGTCTTAAAGTCTACCCTACGTACCCCAAGTTTACCCTACAAAACAAAAAACAAAAGAAAATAAGCACAAGGGAGATTAATTATCTTCAGGGTGATTTTTCCCTTTTGCTTCTATCTTCTAGTTCAGTGTTTCTCAGCTCCAGTCTTCCAGGTGCCCCAACAGGTCATGTTTTCAGGCTCTCTGTTATTTTGTGCAGGTGATTTGATCAGTTTCACTGCCTTAGTAATTACCACAGCTGTTTCATCTGAAGGAAGTCTTGAAAACATGACCTGTTGGCAGGGCCGATCCTAGGGTCACAGGCGCCTGGGTGCAGAAATATTTCTGGCGCCCCCACAAAGGGGGCGTGGTCATCTTACCAACTCCTCCCCTTTACAAATGTTTCTATGGCAATGACTCAAACACAGAGATGCTCCTCTAAGAAGTATTTGTTGCCCTGGGATCCTCCCATGATCTTTTATCAATAAAGAAAATACTGGAAGAGTGTACACTAATGAGACCTGGAGGGGAACCTCTCTGATACTGTTAGAAAGTGTCCCAAAACAAAGTACAGGAGATGGTCAGAGACTGTAGACATGATACAAGAGATGGTCAGAGACTGCAATCATAGTACAGGAGAGGATCAGAGAGTGTAGACATATTACAGGAGACAGTCAGTGACTGAAGATATAATACAGGAGACGGTCAGAGACTGCAGTTCCTATTGGCATAAGTAGATAATGGCCCAGCGATACAGCAACAACGGTTCCTCTGATCAGGAGTCAGCTCACTCTGAATTGCCCATGGATACTCCGCTGGGTAGAGCCCAGATCTGTATTCTGGCAATGACTCCATTCCTTTCTCCGCTAGGGATGGCACTAGGCTATGTGGCTTTCCCTCTGGTGGCGCACGGCAGCGGGGTTCTCTCTCTGATGGTGTTCTCTCAGCACTGTCCTCTCCCTCTGGAGTCCTGGGTGCACTTCCCTGAAAGCTTTCCTGGGGTCCTGGCTCTCTCTCTCTCTCCCATTCCTCCACCTATAGTTGCCCCTCAGTACAGACCCCCTCCACCAAGTATAGACCCCCTCCGTCAGTGCAGACTCCTAACTAAGTATAAACCCCCTCCCTCAGTACAGACCCCCCAGGACAAACTACCCCCCATTAGTACAGACCCCCAGGACAAACTATCCCCCTCTATTAGTACAGACCCCCTCTAGGACAAACCACCCCCTCCATTAGTACAGACCCCCAGGACAAAACACCCCCCCATTAGTACAGACCCACTTCCAGTATTAAAGACCGCCCCAGAACCCCCCCCCCATTAGTACAGACCCCCAGGACAAACCAATCCCCCTCCATTAGTACAAACCCCCCATTAGTACAGACTCCCCAAGGACAAACCCCCCTATTAGTACAGACTCCCCCAGGACAAACCCCCCCATTAGTATCGACTCCCCCAGGACAACCCTCCCTCCATTAGTACAGACCTCCCTCAGGACAAACCCCACCAGTAGTGCAGACCCCCCCCCGGACAACCCCCCCTCCATTAGTACAGACCCCCAGGACAAACTCTTCATTAGAACATACCCCAGAACAAACCCCCCCATTAGTGCAGACCCCCCCAGAACAAACCCCCATTATTACAGACCCCCAGGACAAACACCCCTATTAGTACCGACCCCCCAGGATAACCCCCCAATTAGTGCATACCCCCAGGACAAGCCCCCCCATTAGTACAGATGCCCCTCAGGACAAATCACCCCATTAGTGCAGACCCCCCAGAACAAACCCCCCCCATTAGTACAGACTCCCCCCATTAGTACAGACCCCCCCAGGACAAACCACCCCATTAGTGCAGACCCACCCAAGACAAACCCCTCCATTAGTACAGACGACGAGGACAAACTATTCCCCTCAATTAGTACAGACCCGCTCCATTAGTACAGACCCTTCTCTATTAGTACAGACCCCCCTAGGACAAACCACCCCCTCCATTAGTACAGACCCCCAGGACAAACGCCCCTATTATTACCGACCCCCCAGGATAACCCCCAGATTTGTGCATACCCCCAGGACAAGCCCCCCCATTAGTACAGACCCCCCAGGACAAACCACCCCATTAGTGCAGACCCCCCCCAGAACAAACCCCCCATTAGTACAAACCCCCCTTAGTACCGAACCCCCAGGATAAACCCCCCCATTAGTGCATATCCCCAGGACAAGCCCCCCCATTAGTACAGACTCCCCCCATTAGTACAGATCCCCTCAGGACAAATCACCCCATTAGTGCAGACCCCCCAGGACAAACCCCCCCATTAGTACAGACTCCCCCCCCATTAGTACAGACCCCCCAGGACAAACCACCCCATTAGTGCAGACCCACCCAGGACAAACCACCCCATTAGTGCAGACCCACCCAGGACAAACTCCCCCCAGCACAAACTATCCCCCATTAGTACAGACCCCCCAGGACAACCCCCCCTCATTAGTGCAGACCCACCCAGGACAAACCCCCCCCATTAGTACAGACTCCCCCCAGGACAACCCCCCCTCATTAGTGCAGACCCCAGGGACAACCCCCCCCCCATTAGTACAGACTCCTCCCAGGAAAAAAACTCCCCCTACATTACTACAGACCCCTCCCCCCAGGACAAACCCCCATCAATTACAGTAAATAAAAACACACGGTCCATCATGTCTGACATTCTGCTCCTCTCTGTGTCAAAAAAGGACTCCTGTCCGCGGCGATCTGTGATCCACCCGGGCGGCAGCTGCAGAGGAGGGGACAGTGTGCAGCCTCGCCGCCCGGGTGGATCACAGATCGCCGCGGACAGGAGTCCTTTTTTGACACAGAGAGGAGCAGAATGTCAGGCATGATGGACCGCCCCATCAGCGATGTCACTGAGCAGCTGCCAGCTAGCGTCTCTCCGAGTCCACACAGAGACAGCCAGCCGCTCCGTTCTCCGGACTCTTCAGACCCCTCTCTAACAGGAGGAGGAAGGGGGGGGGGGCACTGACAGCCTTATAGGACACACGCGGCGGCGGGGAGAGCCGCCGGCGCCGCGCTACATGAACAAGGAGAGGGATTTGAGGGAAGCACTCTGGCACTTCAGCGCCCCCAGCTCTGTGGCGCCTGGGTGCACTGCACCCTGTGCACCCCGGGTAGGATCGGCCCTGCCTGTTGGGGTGTCTTGAAGACTGGAGTTGAGAAACACTGTTCTAGTTTAATAGTATTCTAGCTGCTCTATGACTAAAACATGATCTATAAATGAACGGGGGGGGGGGCTTTCAATTATATGCCATTTATCTATTTTTAGCTTTTTTATATAATCTTTCATTCATAGAGACTCAAGTGCCACCTTCTATAAATGCTTGATTTAGAAGGCAGGCATAGTTGGGCACTCATGATGAGAGCTTGTGACAGCTCCCCCCTCCCACCAGATGGCAGGGGTTGGCAGGACATTGGTTGAAGAGGATTACTGCTGCACTAGAAGAGAGAATCACAAGGGGCACATTAAACTGAAGGTAGGTAATGTCCCCTGCTCTTAGTTTTTTTTTTTTTAGATAAACAGGCTTTAAGGGTAAACTAAACTCTTTACAGCCGAAGACTATGCCATCTAAATGACTATTTAGATCTGCAGTTGCAAAGGTGTTGCACAAGTGACCAGTTATGACCCCAGCCTTTTGAGGGTTTGAAAGATCCATTGAGACCTGCCATAAGCACACTGGCAACACCTATGATAAGTGGCACACCTTGCCCTTGAATATACAGAACTGGGAAACAGTAGTTTTAAATTCACTTTACAGCAGAATTCTAGGTTTATGTAACTTTGAATAGACCAATTTAGACCAAGCTTGGCCAAACAAACAAATTACTTCACAAACCAATGCAGTGGCTGTAAGCACTGTATAAACCATATGTAGCCTCGGCTGCATACAATATACAGTGCTGTGTACTGGTGGTCGGATGGGTAACTCCCCGTCTCCTGGAACAAAATTGAGTCAGTCTGAGCACTGCTCAGCCATTCACAGGGAACATTCAATTCTATGAAGGTGTAAAAGGCTTACTCTGATTGGCTGAGGCAGAGTAGTGGGCGGATCACAATTGATAGAATACAAACCTCCCTGTGAATAGCTGAGCAGTGCTTATCTTGACTCAGTTTTGTTCCGGGAGTGTACGTAGCTGAGGCTTCATACAGTTTATACACTGCTCACAGCTGCTGTATTTGGTAGTGAGGCAAATAGTTTGTTTTGTCCAAACTTACTATTTAAAGTTCACTAAAACCTGGAGATCAGCTTTAAGAGCAGCTATATCAGTAAAAGATAGTTGTATATTGAATGCAATGGTATAGTGCATTGTGCATGTGGCTCTTGGTCTCTTTCTACCTCTTTTTTTTACAGCATATGTTGTTTTCCTGGAAGAGCATTAGTTACATGAGACTTCTGAGATGGAAGCGCTTTAAATTTGGTGGCACCTGGCACTTACAAAAGTTTTTATATACAAAGATATCACATCCTTTGTATGGTCTCGGCTAGCTCACAGGAAAATATCTTGAACATGCAAAATACATCATGATTAAAATTAGATATAATTAGCTGGAACTTAAAATACTTCAGCAGACAAAAATATTTGAAGTCAGTGCATTTGAAATGTAATATGTTTCCAACACTTAGAATAGCTTGTGATGTTCGTATTGTTAAGGCATTGTAGTGCCGCTCTTCAAACACATTCCACAGCTATTTGGAAAAATGTGGAAGTCTGGCTTTGTGTGGAGGACTGTTAAAGCATTTAATATAAGGGCGTTCATTTTTAAATAGAAAAAAACGTGACTTTGATGATTGTACCTCAAGCTGAACTGTTAAATGTTTTTTAACCACCATACCATGCCGTCCTGGTAAGCTTGTGTTTTCTTGCTTTTCACACAAATTATTTTTGACTATGAAACGTAGACCACTGTCTCAGTAATGTATTCTGTGCATCGATCAGAAATAAGACACCACTTGAAAAAATTGGACAAAAGGCTGTTTATTTTGTTGAACCTTGGGTCATAAGTACTTATTCCGGTGAATAGGCAATTTGATAGAGGGACTACAAGGCTACATTATAATAAAGTGATCGTACAAACTTTGATTTAATGCTTTATTTAGGCCTCTGTGTCTCAGTCATAGATATAATGAGTCAAATGTAAGGTGTAATGAAATTCTGAAAGGAAAAAGATTCTGTCTGCTTTACATGCTTAGGTAAAGAGGGCTTACTGAAGAACATAACAGGACTCAGGAGGTGTTCCCTGTGGTTTATGGCATTGCTTCTTTCTCCAGCTTGTGGGAATGGAATAGTTCTGCTGCAATACAATTTACTTTGTAACCAAGTTGTGGCTAAACTTCCAATAGAGAAAGTTGTATTTTTAAATCAGGCATCTGAAATGCATATGACAGATCATGTAACCTGCTGCATTGCTTGCGACATTTTTGAAATGGTCATTGAAAATGGGGCATTCTCATATGTTAAAGGCTGTCAGTGTAATAGCAGTAGAGCGGGTTCTTTATATCCTATTAAAAACAAACCTAGAATTTCTGTTTTTCACCAGAGGTAGATCCAAAGTCAAAAGAGCATATACTGTAAATCCTAACACAAATGTATATGTGGTTGCTGCATTTTTAAGGCCCTTTTCCTTTTATTTTCATCTGTTGATGTGCCCTGTAAGTCTGTAATTTTTCAATTTACTTTAACAGATGAAGCTGTCCAGTAATGGTGTTAGAGAGTTGAGAAAAACACTGCCAAGGATGCTTACAATGGTTCACTTTTATGGTTTTAGTTATAAATGCATTACAGAAAGAAAAACACCCATTTCTCTAACTTCTTAAAAACTGTTAACGTAACCACCTTAAAATTGGAATACCTTTACCCCCTTCCTGTCCAGACCAGTTATGTACCTGGTGGTAGAGCCTGACACGAAGAAGAAGGCCTCTCTTGCAGCTCTGGCTCAAGGTTCTTCCAATAGTCAGTGCTGGCGGGTAGCTGGCATGTCCACGAAGATGGCTGGTAGGGTCAGCTGGTAGTGGCTGGCCATGATAGAGCTGACAGGAAGGCCAGTGGAGGATGAGGATCCACTGACCAGAAGCAGGTAGGCGACAGCAGACACTAAACTGAAAAGCAGCAAGCAGGCAGGCACTTGACAGATATCAGGTTACTGGTATTGGACTGGAAGTCAGAGACTTTGAAGCTGGAACTTGTCTGGCAAGAGGTGTCAGAAAACAAGGTCAGAGATGTGACAGATTGTCAGATCAGGTATGAGTAGAAGATGGATAAATAGTCAGGAAACTAGCTGGTGTCAGCAAGAGAGGGACAGATCAGGTATACAGTAGCAGGAGGCAGAGACTGATTCCAGAGACAAGCTGCGGTCAGTACAGGTAGAGTTCAAGAGTAGTTAGAGGCGGGCAAGTCAGTAACAAATGGTCAGGCACAGAAACAGCTTGCATGTCACATGGGAAGGCTGTATATCAGACAGCAATGAGCCAGTGCAGCTGCTCCATTTACGTAGTCCATTTGGTGCCAGTGTTAGTGACGAATGTGTGTGCAAAAAAATTAAATTTCTTTATAGACTTAGACCAAAATGTATTATACTAAATTTCTTTGGAAAGCAATAATCCAAATCAGTGTATATTATTTAGTCTGTGCGAAAGGTATTAAATCTACAAACTATGGTATATATATATATATATTTAAAACATTTTCATTTTGTCATTTAACAAGTGATTTCTCACACACAGCACAGGCATATTTAGAATGAAACCCAAACACACTCTGGTGCACCTCCTGAGTATGGAGATACCATATGTGTGAACCTTTTTCACAGCCTAGCCACAAAGAGGGGCCCAAAATCAAAGGATTACCTTTGGGCTTTCAAGGAGCACAAACTATGCAAATTCCTAATTATCTATAAAAGTTTTGGAGGCCATGAAGCACCAGGACAGTATGAAACAAATATTGGATGTAATTTTTTCCACAAGTTTTTGGAAAATTCAAGAAAAGAAAATGAAAATGTATTCTTTACACAAAGTTGTCAATTAATAAGATATTTCTAAGGCCGCGTACACGCGATCGAACATGTCTGCTGAAACTGGTCCGCAGACCAGTTTCAGCGGACATGTTCGATCGCGTGTACAGCCTATCAGACAGTTTTCCAGCGGACAAAAGTTTCTAAACATGCTTAGAAACATGTTCGCTGGAAACCTGTCCTTCGGACAGGTTCGATGGTTAGTACGCCCAACCATCGGACCAAAATCCCGCGCATGCGTCAAATTGATTCGACGCATGCTTGGAAACATTGAACTTCCTTTTTTCAGCACGTCGGCGTGTTCTACGTCACCGCGTTCTGGTCCGAGGGGATTTTGGTCCGATGGTGTGTACGCACATCAGACCAAAAGACCACTTCAGACATGTCCGATGAAAACGGTCCGTCGGACCTGTTTCATTGGACATGTCTGATCGTGTGTACGCGGCCTAACACATCACAGGCTTACTTAGAATTACACTCCAAAACAAATTCTGGTAATCCTGAATATAGCAATACACCTTTTTCACAGCCTAACCACAAAAAAGACCAAGGAGCACCTTCCGACTTTCTAGGAGAATAAGTTATGCATCTAATTTCCCAACTATCTATGACATTTTTAGAGGCCCTGGACAACCTGGACAGTAGAAAAGCCCCAAAATCTCATTTTTGGAGCATAAACATCCAAAGGTGTTTTTTAGGAGCCATAGAAAGTCTTTTGAAGACTTAATTTTTTTGCCACAAGTTTTTGGAAAAGGCAGAAAGAAAATGGACATGGGCATACTTAGAATTACAACCCAAAACACATTCTGCTACTCCTCTCGAGTATGGTGATACCATATGAGACTTTTTCACTGTCTGGATTATGTACCAAAAACTGTATCTTGTGTAAGACACAAATCAACTACCGTATTTATCGGCGTATAACACGCACCCTAAGTTTAAGAGGGAAGTTTCAGAAAAAAAAACTTTCCACAGCACCCTGCATATAACACGCAGGCACAGTTTACCCTCTATTTTCAGGGTAAAAAACTGAGTGTTATACACCAATAAATACAGTAATTGTATCAAAAATCAATGTACTGTAATGGTCACCTCTGTATGAGTGATCAGTGAATATAGCTTATTGTGATCCCAGTTGCTATAAGCCAAGCAAGCCTAGCCTACTGGTAGGTGGCTGCCCCCATGGATGTCATGTTCACTGACCAGAAAGTACAGAAGGATGAAGAAAGAAAAAACAAAAAAGTTTCTGTGGTTCCAGGAGTGCAGCTGTCCGCAGGGGATGGCTGGAACTGGTGTCTTGCAGGAATATAGTCAGAGGAATGTGCAAATAGATTAGTTCAGGCAGACATATGGTCAGCAAACAGACAAAGGATCAGTACAGGCAGCAGGCAGAAACATGGTCAACAAAACGATCAGGGTTAGTACAGGCAGCAGGCAGAGGCAACACTGCACTGGTGTCGCGGAGAACAGGAATACTGTTGCTAGCGTACACTGGTTTCATGGCACTAGGTACTAGTGTGGCAGCAATTAGGAACACGGCTGGTGACTTACACTGGTCTGGTGACACTGGGGCTCATGTAACCATAATCAGAGACACCATTGCTAATGACTGGTGTGTCAGTGATCAGAGGCAATGGCTGGTGGCACTAACATACAGTGATTTCAGCGCAGCCATTAAACATGATCACCTCCACAACAGTACGATGTATCTCTGGAGCGATAATCAGGATTTTTTTTCTTTAATTTTCTTTTATTGTTTTCGATCATGCAAAATGACATACAAATGAAGGGCCATTCCTCTGGCCATAAAATCACCACATCATATAACAATGAAATCTATAGAATACACACATGGTACAAAATCACATCATCAAAACAAAGGAAAAGGAAATACACACTCTCAGAGAGCGTAATGTCACTTCCATCTCTAACCCGCAATCCAGCATCCATACCTCTGGTAACCTTTAAATCTGTGGGTACCCTTCCTTCGCTACATCGAGCCAATGAGCCCCCCCATCTCCAGGGGATCCAAGTAGTGTCACTCTCGCATTGTCATTCCTACCCATCCCACCCTACCGAACAGAACAAACCAAAAACATAACCCCCCCCCAAAAAAATGAAAATAATGATCACTATATAAGCACTCACTTTGAGTTTGACATCCATGCATAATATCATTGTTTACTACTGTGATATGTCATTTGCCACAGCTTTCACATGGTACAAGGCTGCTTGTAGATTAGAGAGATTACAGTAGTAAGCAATGGCATCATGAATGACGGCCATTGTTTACAATTTTTATGTGTTCGCTGTGTTTGATCACATGGTATCAGGGAGGCTCACAGTGGCCTGGTACACTGCTGCACCACTCAATGGCCCCAAGGCTGTGCAAGAGCAACAGAACCGGGAGGACAAACCAATGCATCCTTGCAGAATGACGCTTTTCCCTCAGCCAACAGCCACATCTGTGCATTGGTCGGGTCAGGTGGCTGTTAAGTTAGACCCTAATTTGATAGTCTTTTATCTAATGTCCATGTAAATCTACTAGTCCATCTAACACTACCCTCTACACAGGTTGACAATGCTACTGCTCATTCATAGATAGAGTTTAGGATTTAGCTACCATAAGACAGGAAGTGTGTTACTGACTGGATCACCAGGTGAATATAAAGCAGCCTTTTTCATAGTGCACCAATACAACCTTCTAGCCACCAGCATCCTTGCAACAAATGACATCATCAGTTGGATAAGGAGGATGTTGGGCATCTGCATAGTATAATTGTTTGGCTCTCCTCTGCCCTGTCCATCTTCACTGGGGTCACATTAGCTCAGTGATTGAATAATACCGAGGGAGAAAATAAGCATTGGAATACAAGTCAGTACCAGTTTGCTTTGGAAGAATAATTCACCTCTAACGTTGGGTGTCCTACGTTGGTGGATGTTGCTGCAGGGCTCAAAATTTCAAGTCCTGAGCCACTAGCCAGGCCTTAAGAGTTACTCGCCACCAGTTGCCCCATCAATTGCCGCATTACTGTGCCCCATCAATTGCAGCATTACTGTGCTCCATCATTTGCCACATTACTGCGCCCCATCAATTTCCGCATTACTGTGCCCCATCAATTGCAGCATTACTGTGCCCCATCAATTGCCGCATTACTGTGCCCCATCAATTGCAGCATTACTTTGAGTAAGGATGACAAAATATATATGGGGGGGGGGGGCGATGGAGAGGAGAGAGAAAAAGAGGGAGACAAAAGGAGGGTAAGGACTGCGGAAAAGCAGAGATTGTTAGGGGGACCATGGGGTGGGGGGGAGAGGAGAAAGGGATTGGAGAAAAAAAATAGAGGGGGCTAAAGAGAAGAGATATGAGGGAAGAAGAGAGGTAGAGAAGGGGTGGAAGAAGGAGGATAAGAGAAAGATAGATGAAAGAGTGAGAGCGGGAAAAAGAATGGGGTAGAGAGAGAGGGGGAAGAGGTAAGAGAGAAAAGGGCAGAGAGAGGATGAAGCAAAAGAGGGGAGAGAGAGAAATTGGGGGTGAAAGAGGAGAGAGAGAGAGAGTGTGAGGGGGGGAGGGAGAAGAGGGGCAGAGCAAGTGATGGTGGGGGCAAAAGGATTACTCACCAATTATGCCTCCCCATTCAGGCTGCTTCCCCTTGTGTGGCTTAGGCATCTATACTTCTATTAAATCTCCCACCCAGCTGCTAGCAGATCCCCTTTCAATGCACAGTGCGGGCAATGCAGGGAGTTGGAGTGGGCGGGGTTGGACGGGGTTCCCACAAATTGACAGGATAGGCAGCGAGCTCTTACAGCCTAAATCCCCAGCAAAGCAACTGTTCTTAGCTAGAGAAAATCTTCCTTAGCTAACAACTTGCTGGAGCTAATTAAGGAGTCGCCGTGAGTGATAAAAACAACACCCCCAGCGTATTGTCGCAAAGAATGGCTTGGCATCATCTGCTTCCGCTGCCTGAAACTCTGATAATGGCAGGCAGAGCGGGCTCAGGGAATAGACACTTTGGTACGGTAAAGACGGTCCTGCAGCTAGCGGGGCTGCTAGTGCTAGTCACACTTTCTCCTCTCCTCCTCCTCCATAGTGCACGGGTGCCGTGCAGGCTGTCGGCAGCACGCACTGCTGGTAGAGGGAAAGTCCTCTACTGGGCCCCTAGGGACTGGCTGTACCCCCCTGACTGTGTGTGTGATACAAAAGGAGGAGAAGGAGAGCGCTGCAGCCTCGGTGCCAAGGCAGTCCAGCCCTGCTGCTCTCTGTGTCCTTCAGCTGACAGTTTCCTGGCTGATCGCTTCAGCCAGGAAACTGTCAGCCTGGTCCATCCCCGTCTCTCACTCGCCCTGGACTAAATTCCACTCGCAAAATGCGAGCAAGCGAGTGGAATTTTTGAGGGCTGGTTGATGCATTATGTAAATCTATTAGAATCATTTTTACATTTTAGAATGGGGTGTCTATGAAGACTGTCCATAATTTTGAAGGGTGCCTTGACTGAAAAAAGGTTAAGAAACACTGAAATAAAGGATAAAAAGCACAAGACAAGAAAATGAATGCAGGCACCACATTCAAGGATTGGTAATCTTCAATTTATAAAATGTTTTTGGGTTTAGAAACGCATTGAAGTGGGACTTTCAATAACATTTTTATCCTACATTAATACATTAGTATATTCTGATAATCCTGATATTTTTCATTAAAAATCAGTCCTTAAAGTGGTTGTAAACCCTCACTTATACCCAGTGAAGTGAACAGCCTCAGATGATACACAGAGATTACACATCTTCCTACATACATTTTACTTGATTATCTGCTGTCTTCTAATCTCTAAACTTTTTCAAAAGTGCAGATTGTGTTAACAATCTTTCTACATTTGTCAGCAGTCGAGATGAACTCATGCTCGACTCGAACATTGCCTGTTCGCCATTTCGGCGAACAGCGAACAATTTGAGTGTTCATGGCAAATTCGAAAAGACTCAGAACACCCTGTTAATATCTATGGGAGAAATCTAAAGTGCTAATTGTAAAGGCTAATATGCAAGTTATTGTCCTAAAAAGTGTTTGGGGACCTGGGTCCTGCCCCAGGGACATGTATCAATGCAATATTTTTTTTTTTAAAACAACAGTTTTTTCGGGAGCAGTGATTTTAATAATGCTTAAAGTGAAACAATAAAAGCAAAATATTCCTTTAAATTTCGTACCTGGGGGGTGTATAGTATGCCTGTGAAGCAGCGCATGTCCCCCTCTGATGCACCCTCTGATTATGTCACTGGGGAAGCCCAGTCTCTCCCTTGCGTCAGAAGGGGACGGGGTCACGTGATGGGTGGCCCCACCTCACCTATATAAGAGCTGTCACTGGCTCAAGCTGCATTATTCGCGGGGCTGTCTCCGGTGGAGACAGGCGGGCCGGCGATGCATGCGCTCTTGATCCAGAACCTGGGTGAAGAGATCTTCTCATCGCTGGACTCCGGCGGAGAGGAGGTCACCCATCGCTTGATACCAACAACGTTGAAGCAGGGACCGAGAGTGGATTACCACCGCTAAATTCTTATTTATTTTTAATAACAGACTTTTTCCACGGTGTGTGTGTTTTATTTTTACAATTCTTTAATGTACCCCATTACCAATTCACATAGGGGGGCGGGATCTGGGGGCCTCCTTTGTTAAAGGGGTCTTCCAGATTCTGATAACCCCCCGCCCGCAGACCCCCACAACCACAGGGCAAGGGTTGTGGGGATGAGGCCCTTGTCCCCATCAACAGACCCCCAAAGTATCCTCCCAATGTTGAGGGCATGTGGCCTGGTACGGTTCAGGAGGGGGGGGGCGCTCTCAATTACCCCTCTTTTCCTGCAGCCAGCAAGGTTGCGTGCTCGGATAAGGGGTCTGGTGTGGATTTTTGGGGGAACTCCACGCCATTTTTTTTATTTGGGGTGGAGTTCCCCTTAAAATCCACACCTGAAGGGTCTGGAATGGATATTTTTTTTAAATTGACTGCGGGGTTCCCCTTAATATCCATACCAGACCTGAAGGGCCTGGTAATTGAATTTGGGGGGACCCCAATTTATTTTTATTTTTATGAATGACTATTCCCTGAATTGTCGGGAGCCGACAATTCATTATAGCCGCGAGTGATTTTAAATTCCTTTTTTTCCTTCAGAAATTACATTTTGTGCAAAGACAGTTCTAAGCACAGGAAACATGCACTGCTTCACAGACATACTATACACCCCCCTAGGTACGAAATTTAAAGGAATATTTCACTTTATTGTTTCACTTTAAGCATTATTAAAATCACTGCTCTTGAAAAAAAAAACGTTTTTAAAACTTTTTTTGCATTGATACATGTCCCCTGGGGCAGGACCCAGGCCCCTAAACACTTTTTAGGACAATAATTTGCATATTGGCCTTTAAAATGAGCACTTTAGATTTCAAACGTTTGAGTCCCATAGACTTCATTGGGGATCTAAAGTTCACTCAAACTTTTGGTCTGTTCGCAGGTTCTGGTGCGAACCGAACGGGGTGGTGTTCGGCTCATCCCTAGTCAGCAGCACCGAGAAGAGGGCGGAGAGGCTGCAGTTACAGTGTATGAGAGCTGATTGGAGGAAAGGATCATACCCCCTCCACAAATCAGAAGAACTGTTTTGTGAATAGACATGCTCCTTTCTGAACCCCCCCATCCTGACACAAATTTATCTCATGTGTTGGGAAAACTACTCAGAAGTGACTCATGCTTATAACAGGGGAACACCACACCACAGAGAAACCACATTTAGAGCTTTGGGGAGAGAAAAGTAAACACTGCACATATACGTGCTTTGCTCAAAATCCATGGCTAAGGATGACAACCACTTTAAGCTCCAGTCATGTGACTTGGCCCAAGATGAGATAAACTTAACAGTCTTCTGCAGTCCCCTGTTCCCCAGTGATCAGACTGCAACATTGTAACTATGTATCAAATCCCAAGGTGACAAGCTACCACAGTAGACTAAACTGTGGTAGACACTTGTGAACACAGCTAGGATGTGCACAGGTACAGTACAAGGATTTACACGATTGTGTAATTTCAATCCAGAAAGCAGATGTGACCCTGCATAATGCCTGAACAAAAATGGTGGCATCCTTCTGGAAAGAGGAGCAGATTAAGTTATTGTCAGAGGAGTACTGTGTTCTGTATCTTAGCGTATGGTCGGCGTATCTTGTTTTCTGGATAGAAAACAAAGACACGCCGGTGGGAAATTCGAATTACGCCGGTGTATCTGTAGATACACCGGCGTAATTCTCTGTGGATCTGGCCCTTAAGACCATTCTCAGGTTTAATGCAATAGTGTATACACGTTTTCTTTAAGGCCGCGTACACACGATCAAATCTGTCTGCTGGAAACGGTCTGTTAGACCGTCCCAGCAGACAGATTTGATCGTGGGTACGGGCGAGACGACGGATTTGGCCACCCGACAGATTTCAAAGCATGCTTTGAAATCTATCGGGTGGGAACCCGTCCGCCCGACATGTCTGCTGGTTAGTACACTTACCAGCAGACATGTCGTCTCGCACCGGCGCCGAATGGATTCGGCGCATGCGCGGAAGTGTTTTACTTCCTGGTGCGGTGACGTGGTGGCGTCAACGTCACCGCCACGTCACCGACACGTCAGCGCGCCGTCTGCTGGCGGGGATTTTGGTTTGCTCGTGTGTACACGCGAGCAAACCAAAATCCAAGCAGACAGATTTGTTCAAATCGGGCGGACAGACCGTTTTGAACAAATCTATTGCCTCGTGTGTACGAGGCCTAAGAAATGAGAGTGTGCTATGTTGTATCATTTCTTCTTTCCTAAATAAGGAACAAATGTGCACTGATTTTCTGCTCCTTGCAGTCCTGATGTGGCTCTTTCTATCAGTTATAATGGCACACAGAGATTTGTGCCAGCTTTTTAAATTAATTAGATTTTTTCCAATTATGAACAGGTGTGTCTCATTAACTGGAGGAAACCTTGGGATTGTAGTATCTCACTGGGAGGTATGGAATTAAAGACTTTCAAAGTTAAAAGGGCACAAAGCCTTCAGAAAATGTTTTTGTGTTTTTTTAGTATATAAGGGACAGTATTAAAAAATAAATAAGATCTTTGTCAAAGACAGGCCTGTGTTTTTTGCCCTTAAGTGGTTGTGTGACCAAAACATGAAAATACTCTCTGTAGATTGTTAGGGGTCCATATTGTTGCAGAGATGAGTTTGCATGTTGGGGCTCGGCTTTTTATTGTTAACAATGATCTTCTGATGTGTCAGTCACCAGCTTCATATCTTGTTTTTTTTACTGCTAATGAGACAGTGTAACAAATTCATGGGGGAAAGAAGAGGGTAGTTGAAAGAAGAGACATCTACAGTAAAACATTGGATTGCAAGTAACTTGGTCTGCCAGTGTTTTACACGATAACATTTTTTTAAATAAATTTTAGCTTGATAATTGAGCAATGTCTTGGAATACGAGTAGCAGCTGAGTAGAAGCCTGCGGTGAGATTTGTAACAATTTGATACAACGTCAGTGCTACTTTAGTGAGAGGGCCTGTCCATGTCACAGGGAGGAACAGTGATGTTATGAACAAAAGTTTAACGAGCAGAGGGTAATAATTAGCTTATTTCTGTCTCAAGTAAGAGAGGCACCTCTAATTGTAGCAATATGGTTACAGTTAATGAAGGTACATTTAGCAACTCACATGGTTGATTAAAACAAGCACATCTAAGTATGCAGGCATCTGGGGTAAAGCTGTCCACATAGGGCCAGATTCAGGTAGATGAGAGCATCTTTGCTCCAGAGTAACGCTTCTCATTTACGTTACTCTGACGACCCTTTCAGCGCAAGTACTGTTATTCACATAGCAGTTGCGCGTAAACTTGCGCCAGAGTAACGATAATGCGCTGGCGTAACCCGACGCAGGTGGAAGTGGGTGTGATCATATGTAACTGATGGGCGGAGTCCAGCGCAGAGGCTTACGTTCAGCGCATCAACCACGGAGCATGCGCAGTGAGTGAGGCTCCACTCGCCCCCTTTGTGCGCATGCTCACAACTTCCGTCTGCACCACTTCACGGGAAACGTCAGCGCAATGCCTTCCATTGGGCGTTTAAATGCGCCCGTAGAAGCGCCATTCCGGCACTAAAGTATATCCTGCTCCCCCTCCCCGCAGTGATGTTACTTTTGTTCTGAGATGGCTGCTCCCGTTCCCCGCAAACACACAGGAGAAAGCTGAACTCTAAAGGCCAGGAGCTGTCAGCCGTCATCTCGGCTATGGAGACCTATGATGTCTTCCTCCATGGCTGTAAAATTTGACAGACAAGCATGGACAGAGGTGTTGTCCTGCAAGTGGGGGTGCTCAGCTAGCTCTTATCGTCGGTAACGCTGCTGTAGCTGCTCTCCTGCTGACCTGTGACCGTCTGGAGTAAAGATAAAGCAGCCTTTTGTAGAAATAACTTTGCGCCGGACGGACGAGATATGCGCGGCGCATGTAGCCAGCGTATGGTGCTAATCCGTTCGTGAATTGGGATAAATCCCTCATTTGCATATTTGCAGGGGAAATCAATAGGCGCGACTGATGCTCCCTGCGAAATTATGCGCTGACGATACTCTGGCGTCGGAACGTTCCGCCGGTCGCAAATGGCGCGTCTTCGGGCGCATCTAGTTTGGTGGGTACGGCCACATAGAAACGACGGCGCATCTTCACAGTTACGCGGCGCATATCGAAATACTCCAGCGCAAGTGTTGCTGAATCTGGCCCATAGACCATCCTCTGCACCGCTGGCTCTTATCACTGTCAGTCTGCAATAGTGACCAGGAAAACTACCCTGCAATAGAGCGATCTGAAAGCAGGGCTTAAAGTGCTTGTGGATAGTCTATGTGGAGAGCTTTACCCCATCATTAACCATGTGAGTTGCCAAATGTTGTACCTTCATTAACCACTTGCTTACTGGGCACTTAAACCCCCCTCCTGCCCAGACCAATTTTCAGCTTTCAGCGCTGATGCATTTTAAATGACAATTGCGTTGTCATACAACACCGTACCCAAATTACATTTTTATAATTTTTCTCCCACACATAGAGATTTATTTTGGTGGTATTTGATCACCTCTGTGGTTTTTATTTTTTGTTAAAAAAAATTAAAAAGACAGAATTTATAAAAATAATATATATTTTTATATTTTGTTATAAAACTTTGCAAACATGTAATTTTTCTCCTTCATTGATGTACGCTGATAAGGCTGCACTGATGGGCACTGATGGGCAGCACCAATGGGCTGCCCTGGTGGGCACAGATAAGGCGAAACTGGTGGGTACTAATAGGCAGCACTGGTGGGCATTGATAGGTGGCACTGGTGGGCACTAAGAGGTGACACTGAGAGGTGGCAATGATGGGTGGCACTGAAGGGCATTGATAGGTGGCACTGGTGGGCACTGAGAAGTGGAACTAATAGGTGGCATTGATAGGTGGCACTGATAGCTAGCAGTGATGGGCACTGATGGATGGCAATAATGGGCACTGATGGGTTACGCTAACAGGCAGCACTGTTAGGTGGCACTGATGAGGTACTGATTGGCACCAATGCTGGGCATTGATAGGTTGCACTTGTGGGCATTGATAGGTGCAAACTCGTGGGCATTCATAGGTGGCACTGGTGGGCACTGTTGACACTGGCAAGTGGCAATGGCAGGTGGCACTGGCAGGGGTGCAGATTGCACAGATTAGGCAGATGTGCCTCCTTCCTCTTCGGGACCGATGTCCCTTGCACATATGCCGGTGATCTACCTTTTTTTCTCCTCACGCTGTTAGCGTGAGAAAAAAACGATTACCGAGCTATTGTTTACATCACGTGATCAGCTGACATTGGCTGACAGCTGATCACGTGGTAAACGGGCCGGGATGGGCCCCTTTCTCGAATCTGTGATCACCGGATTCTCAGTGACATCAGTGATCACAGAACGTGTCGTGCACGCCTTAAAGGGGCTCGTGAGGAGCGCACAAAGGGGAGGGGGTCTATTGACGGCCTCCCGACAATTGGGGTTAACGCTGTGGCCGTCATTCGGCTATAGCGCGGACGCTTAGTGGTTAAATGTAACCATATTGCTACAATTAGAGATGCTTCTCTTCTCTTTTATACCCTATAGCTCCTGCTGGATTCTGTTTTAATCATTCCCTATTGACCCTTTTTTATTTTTTTGTGGTTGTGGAATAAATCATCTGAGTTTCCAATATTTCTAATAGGGAAATGATATACCACTGCTTTGGATTAAAAGGACGTTTCAGGAAAAATTATGCTCTCAATCCAAGAATATACTGTATTGAGAAAAATAAACCACACAGAAGTCAGACTGCAAAATAGTAGTGTGCAAGCCTCACTGGGATCAGAGTACATGCAACATGTTCATTCTGGGTTCACCTATCTTAACACTCAATTCAGCAAACAACAGGACGTTGATTTGTACACTGCTATATACCTAATAAAGAGATCCATGTTTATTCAGAGCAGTTTGGTCATGTCTCTCTTACTTCCTATTGGATAGTGAGCCTTGCCAATATAGTAAAATGGTGCCCACAACTCACAACATTTTTGCAATGCTTAAAGAAAACCTTTTAGGATAGTTATATGGGGCTGAAATTGCTGACTTGTTTTTGAAAGTCCAAGAATCTTATTTGAACATGTTTTTTATGGGTCAATGAATCAAGACTGGCCCAAAATGTACTAGAGAAACAGAGCACAGACAGGTGTACCAGAATTAAGAGACTGCAGAACATAAAGCAGTTTAAGGCCCCGTACACACGGCCGAGGTTCTCGCCAGAAACCAGCGAGAACCTCGCTGGGAGCTGCATTCCAGCGAGAACCTCGCCCGTGTGTACGCTCTCTGCTCGCCCCGCCCGTTGGGAAACCCATCGAGCAAATAGAGAGCAGGTTCTCTATTTGCTCGACGGCCCGTCGGGATGAATGGCTGGTTGCCATTCCCAAAGGGCGGGTCACAGATTCTGACGGCCGGCAGAGAACCTCGACGGGCAGAACGATGTGTTCCGCCCGTCGAGGTTCTCTGCCGTGTGTACAGGGCCTAAAAGTTGGCTAGATTTGGGAATTTTAAAAAACAAGAGTAGGCTGAAATGTGCTAAAGACAGAGGGAGCAACAAGGTGTTTTATTTAGGAAGCAACAGATAATAAAGTGTAAATAGGTGAACAGGCCTAACCAGTGTATGCCTAAGTTACATTTTTACTTTGTGGTTAAGTATGATGAATGAACATGATATAATATGAGGTGGTTTAGGTGCACACTGCTTGTTTTGTTTTTGTTTTTTTATTTCAAAACAATGCAGTTCCATGCTGTGAACAAGAACAGCTCCAAGAACAGATGCTCATCAACAAGTGAATACTGTACTTTGAGAGCCTTAAACATTAAATAAAAAACAATAACAAACAATTCCTCCAAACAAACACACAGTTAAAAAAACAAACAAAAAAACAGCCAAAATACAAAAAGCAGTTTGCTGTGGATGGGAGCTAAAGCTAAAGTTACTGTTACTGTTAAAGTTACATTTACTGTTGTGCTCAAATCAACCAAAAACGTAATTTAAAGATAAAAATAAAATAAAAAAGTCCCCAATACAAAGAACAAACACATATGGCACCCAAGGGAGTTAATCCTCTTCATACAGTCAGTTTGTTAGGTCTGAGGCTTCTGAACCACTTCAGCCCTGGACCATTTGGCTGGCCAAAGACCAGAGCACTTTTTCAGATTCGGCACTGCGTCGCTTTAACTGACAATTGCGCGGTCGTGCGACATCGTTCCCAAACAAAATTGACTTCCCTTTTTCCCCACAAATAGAGCTTTCTTTTGGTGGTATTTGATCACCTCTGCGGTTTTTATTTTTTGCGCTATAAACAAAAATAGAGTAAATTTTTTGAAAAAAGGCAATATTTTTTACTTTTTGATATAATAAACATCCCCCAGTTTAGGTCGATATGTATTCTTCTACATATGTTTGGTAAAAAAAGTCATAATAAGCGTTTAATGATTGGTTTGCGCAAAAGTTATAGCGTCTATAACATAGGGGAAAGTTTTATGGCATTTTTATTATTATTATTTTTTTATCATTAATGGCGGCGATCAGCATTTTTTATCATGACTGCGACATTATGGCGGACACTTTTGGCGCTATTTTGGGACCATTCACATTTATACAGCGATCAGTGCTATAAAAATGCACTGGTTACTGTGTAAATGTGACTGACAGTGAAGGGGTTACGGGAAGGGGTTACGTGTGTCCTAGGGAGTGATTCTAACTGTTATGGGGCATGGCTACCAGTGACATGTCACTGATCACTGCTCCCGATGAGAGGGAGCAGACATCAGTGACATGTCACTAGGCAGAACTGGAAGATGCTTTCATCTCCCCGTTCTTCAGCTCTGTGACCCGATTGCGGGACACTGGCGGACATCGAGTCCACAGGTCCCTTGGGAATTTCAGAAAATAGGAAGAAGGATGGACTACCGCACTCCAGCACTTTTATCTTTATTGATAAAAGATGGGCATACAAAAATTAACACAGCCACAGAAGAGGACAGCCGACGTGTTTCAGGCCCCGTACACACGGCCGAGGTTCTCGCTGAAAATCAGCGAGAACCTCGCTGGAATGCACATTCCAGCGAGGACCTCGGCCGTGTGTACGGTCTCAGCGAGCTTCCCGTCGGGAAGCCCGTCGAGCCGAAATAGAGAGCACGCTCTCTATTTCCTCGACGGCCCGCCTGGAAGAATGGCTGGTTGCCATTCCCGACGGGCGGGTCGCCGAATCCGACGGCCGGGAGAGAACCTCGACGGGCGGAACGATGTGTTCTGCCCGTCGAGGTTCTCTGCCGTGTGTACGGCGCCTCACACTATGTTAGTGCTTAGTCATGAAATTGCTACGTGCATCGCCAGCACCTTGGTATTCCGAGAGGTTCCCTAATTGCATACAAGACCCACCTGGAGTGGTGACTCCCTCTCACAGGTCCCGTGGGCATGGTCACTGAGCTGCGGCATGCGCGCACGGTGATGCATGCTTATGGTGGCAAATTCAAACTGACGGAAATATACGCCGATTTGCCTGTTGCCATTCTGCTGAAGTATATGTACAGGAGCCGGTCCTTAACTGGTTAAGCAGTTGCTGGAAATCAGACGTAAGCGTCTTAGGTATTCTTACTGGTTATAAACCTTCTACCTGGTATGGTGTTAATGCATGATGATGTCCTCTCTACTAGTCTCTGCTGCTGCTGCTTTTATTTGGGCTTTTGTTGACAATGGTTACAAACTGTTGCAACTGTCAACAGTTATCATTGTTTGAGGACAGCCTGTGTACTTGTTACCAAGGCATTTGTTTGAGAAGCATCCTCAAACAAACTCAACAGTAACCTGATTTCTATTGTATGACAGTCTTAGGCCTCGTACACACGATCAAATCTGTCCGCTGGAAACGGTCCGCTGGACCGTTTCAGCAGACAGATTTGATCGTGGGTACGGCCGAGCAGACGGATTTGTCCACCCGACAGATTTCAAAGCATGCTTTGAAATCTATCGGGTGGGAATCTGTCTGCCCGACATGTCTGCTGGTTAGTACACTTACCAGCAGACATGTCGTCCCGCACCGCCGCCGCACCGCCGCCGCACCGCCGCCGAATGGATTCGGCGCATGCGTGGAAGTGTTTTACTTCCTGGTGCCGCGACGTGGCGGCGTCAACGGCACCGCCACGTCACCGACACGTCAGCGCGCTCTCTGCTGGCGGGGATTTTGGTTTGCTCGTGTGTACAAGCGAGCAAACCAAAATCCCAGCAGACAGATTTGTTCAAATCTGTCGGACGGACAGATTTGAACAAATCTGTCCACTCGTGTGTATGGGGCCTTATAGAAAAATCATTCATATAATATATTGTATATTGTATATCAAATGCAACACATTCCGCCCTTGATTATTCACTCCACACAGACTAATAACTCATACTAAACTAAGGTTTGATGTTATAGGCAGTGCTGGCGAACATTTTAAAGCCCGAGTGCCCAAACAGCCACACAAAACCAACTTATTTATTTAAACCTACCAGCGGCTCTGTACAGAGGATGGGACTGATCATCCCTCTGAATAAGCCCTAAGGTGAATGTTTCCTTTCCTGTAATGGTCTCTACATGCTGAAGTGCTGTGAAGGCCCCAAACAGGTACTTCTCTAGGAGCGTGTATCTCTTCTGTGCCCTTGTAAGTAGTTTGGACCAAACACCCTTTAGACTGGCCGGTGTACTAAGTCTTAGTACACCGGCCAGTCTCTAGGGACATATAGACAGAGTGATTTCACTATAGTACAATGTATCAAATACATAGGTCTGTCCCCCCGCACTGGTGTAATCTCCTTTGGATGATAAGTAGGGTAGGCGGAGCCCCGTAGAAGGGTCGGGACTCTACAGCCAGTGGCCAATAGTGTTGGACCATACTGCGCCTTTATGTACACATGCACCTATAAAGGAGGACATGCAGGAAGAGAGAGCTATCACGGACCACCTAGGCTTTGAGGAAGGGGGTACGCCCCAGAAATGCGTCAGCCATGTCGATGTCAAGGGTTTGACTGGCAGGTGCCGTGAGGTCCTGTCTCAGCTGGTTTGAAAGGCGCTTACTTCAGATTGTTTGTGAGTAGGACCATTGCTTTTTTTATCTTGTTTAATAAAACTTTTAAGTGGTAATGCACAAGGTCGGTGCGCCCTCCTTTCTTTTCTTTTTTATTTTAGCTATACAAACACCCCTTGTTCTGTGGAGGGCTGCAAGACTTCAGACTTTGCCATTAGACTATACTGATATACTCAGTTTGGCGATAGACCAGAGCGCAGGAGGATTTTTTTTTGTATATGATAATAACACCCCTCAGGCGATCAATGGTGGATTACTCCCAGCACAGCCATGGCTGGAACAGAAGCTAAATTGCCCTTAATCACTCTGGTCTGAGCCAAATAACAGCTCAGACCCCCACTAAATTTGAGGCAGCGCCTGTTCGTCAGGACATAGCAGGAATCCACAGTCAACTTCCAAGAGGTCTTCTAAAAAACATCCCAAGGAAGGGTGTACCACTAGGGTTAGCCCCTCATCCCTTTAAACCAAAAAAATAAATATTAATTACAGGTTCCGAAGCTAATTTAATGCAGATAAAGCGTTAGCGTTTTTGAGCGTTTTTTTTTGTGTCTCTTTTAAATGTGAGTGACTTTTTGAGCGTTTATCGGCATTTATAACGTTTATCAGCGTTTATCAACGTTAGAGCATTTTTACAGCTGAAAACATCTCTCAGAACCCACTAGTTTTGTTTTTTTTTATTGCTCAAAAACGCCACTGCCCAAAACTGCTGAAAACAGCCTATGTGTGCATGAACACATATGATAACATGATGGGGAGTTTAATAACTATAGGAAAAAACGTCTATTGCCAAAAATGTGGTTATTGGCAGTCCACACAGTGGCATTGCTCCCTCTTCTGGCAAACATTACAACGTTTTGCAGTAAATTATAAGGGAAAAATGTATTTTCAAAATGATTCAAGTAGGCAGCACAGTGGTTGGCACTTTGCACGTAGCAGCACAGGGTTGTTGATTTGAATCCCAACTGTGGCATTATCTGCTTGCATGGGTGGTTTTCTCCCACACTCCAAAGACACGCTGCTAGGTTTATTTTGTCCCTGGTATATATGAATGTGCTTTAGGGACCTTCAATTGTAAGGTACTTGAGGGCAGGGATTGTTGTGAATGTATAATGGAAAATTGAATTCAAATACTTACCGTAATTTTCCTTTCCTGATGAGCTCCATGTCAGCACAGCTGGGTGAGGCCCAGCAGGCTTCTGAAGAGTCCAGCGTAAAATCTTGATCAGCGAATATACTGGGCATATATGCCATGTTCCACTACAGGTATGCTTAGTGTTGTCTCGTAAGATTATTCAAATCTTCAAATAACAGAAAGCATCTTGACATGGAAGTTTCACTGAAGTTTCACTGACGCCTTGGTTTATGCAGTGGCTTCCCTGTCTTTCCTGGACTTCCGGACAGAAAACGCAGAAGCTAAGCTCTCTGGCGTAAGAGTGAACATGGAAATCTGACTCTTGAGTTTTTGGTATTCTTTAATTCAGTAGACCTTCATCTTGCTGCAGGAAACCAAACTGTCCACCATTAAATGCAGTGCTAGCGTTTGTCCTTGAAGATCTTCTGGCGGTAAGGTCATGTATATGGCCAATCCCAAAAGAGACACATACTGACCAAAGGGGTGACCCCAATCCCTGGACCTCTATTTGTCAAAAGGGCATAACTTTGACATCCTGCTGTGATGATATACTCCAATGTTGACGAACAAGCACTTGATCTATTCCACATCCAGCTGTCTTCTACTTCCAAAGCTTCACCTCTATATACAGGCATTTCACCAATTTCTACCAATCTGGACACAGGTCGTCCTCTTTTCCCTGTCTAGGAGAGACTGGAGAGAATTGATTGGCTTGAGAAGGCCCTGAAAGAAGGCTGGACATTGCCAAACAGACGGTCCCCACACAAGACAAATCTAGTCATTCCTTTAGAGCGTCTTGACTAGGGATGAGCTTCGCATTCGATACGAACGTATGTTCGACTCGAAAATTGTCTGTCCGTACGTTCGATGAAATTCGAACAAAAGCAGTCGTTCGCGCCAAATTAGAGTGACGCAAAACGGCCCATAATTCACTGCAGCATTGCGCGCTGATGATTGGCCAAGCATGCTGTATGTCCCGCATTCTTGGCCAATCACAGCACGCAAAAAACGAAGAGCCATAATTGGCCAAAGCCAGGGTGGCTTTGGCCAATTATGGCTCAGGACTTTAGCACACGCCCCACACTATATAAGGCTGCCTGCTGGGCAGCCTCGTGTAGTGTGTTCCGGCTTGTTAATGAAAGCAGTCAGAGAGACAGAGAGATTGTCTTTTTAGATAGCTAGATAGAGCAGGCAGGCAGGCTAGTCAGTTTAGCTTAATTTACAGTGTGTAGAGGATATATATACATCCCTAGGAGTTGTACATATATTTATACACTGTATAGCTTAGATAGATCAGTTCTTACTAATTTACTGGCAGGCAGGTGATTGTGCTATTTAAAGACGTTATCACAGGTATAGACACCCAGCAGGTACAATATTTAAAGGAATTTTTTTATTTTTTATTTAAGCATCAATAAAATCACTGCTCCTGCAGCAGTAATTTTAATGAAGCTCAACTTAAAAAAAAAAAAAAAAAAATTCCTTTAAATATTGTACCTGCTGGGTGTCTATAGTTTGCCTGTGAAAACGTCTTTGAGAACCCGGGTCTTGCCCGAGGGAACATGTATCAATGGAAAAAAATGTTTTTTAAACTTTTTTCCATTGATACATGTTCCCTGGGGCAAGACCCGTGTTCTCAAAGACGTTTTACAACAATTACTTGAATATTGGTCTTTAAAATGATCGTTTTTGAATTAGAACGTTCAAGTCCCATAGACTTCAATGGTGTTCTAAATGTTCGCACGAACGGTCGGTCTGTTCGACGGTTCTGGTGCGAACCGAATGCGGGGGTGTTCGGCTCATCCCTAGTCTTGACCATCTGCTTAATTGTGACAACTGGTTAGGTGTCATCATCATCATTATCCCAGGTTGCTTGACCTAGGCAACATTCCTGTAGTCATATTTGTCTGTTTCTCTTTGGAATGATCTGAAGTGGATTGTTTGCTTGGAAGGCTTGAGACTTCACAGGGTGAGTGGAAAATACTCTTTTAGAGTGTATTGACCACATGTTTAATGAACGCGACACCTGTTAGGTGTCATCATCCTTATCCTTGGTTGCTTGAACAAAGCAGAATCTATGCAGTCATGTCCATACGGAAGTTTGTAAAATGGGCTGCTTCATCTGGTATGGTTAGGCAGCTTCTCATTGTCAGAGCAGAAAACCCTTTCACAGGGTGAGCTGAAAACACCCCTTTAGAATGTACTGGCAATGTTTTTATTGGATGTGAAACCTTTTAGGTGTCACCCTTATCCCCGTTTGTTTAATCCAGTGGGATCCATACTGTCATGCCCATTCAGAAGTTCAGAAAATAGGCAGCTTCACCTGGTATGGATAGGCAGCTTCTCATTGTCAGAGCAGATAAGTCTTTCACAGGGTGAGCCATAAACACCCCTTTAGAGTGTATTGGCAATATGTTTATTGTATATGAAAACCTTTTAGGTGTCACCCTCACCTCTGACTGTTTAAGCCATTGGGATTCATACTGTCATACTGTTAGGGTGGAACTTGTGTTGCATCGGATCATCCCCCGCTGAATTCACTCTTTCCTTACCTTATTGGACGGGTTGGTTTTTTTGGATTACTTCCGGCCGGAGTACCATCTTAAACTGACATGCCTTTTTACTATGTTACAATGTAAGTGAGTTTTTGTCTCTTTTAAATAAATTCTACCCTATGGTGTTACACTATTGCGGCCTTTTGTGTTTTTCCATGTCAACTGAATTCGAGTTTCCTATCCAACTGGCTTGAACGAGGATTGACACCTGACCTGGTCCAACTTCAACCTCCCAGTGACCAACCACATGCTTTCTGGGGTCTTCTTTTAAGTAAGAGACCACCAGAAATCTGGTAATCAGATTTTATACTTTCACGGTGGAGGATCTCCTATCAGTTTTTCCCATCAGATTGTCACCATAATATGTATTTTCAAACCTTATTTCACTGGTGCACTGGATTCACGTTGCTCATCATAAGACTCTGATCACTTATTCTTGTGTTGATGTTTACAAGGACAATCATTTATGCCAATAATTTTGGACATATTTATTGACTTTAATTTTTGTAGCGCATCTCGTTTTTTCACATTGTTTGTTTTCACTGTTTCAGTTTAGTACAGTCAGGTGCAGCTTCTTTAGAGCATTTAGTTGCTTCCTATTTTATTATTATTACAGTTTCTTAGCGCAGTTGATCTCTTTTTATTCTCATCCATACTGTCATGCCCATCCATAAATTCGGAAAATAGACAGCTTCACCACTTCACCTGGTATGGATAGGCAGCTTCTCATTGCCAGAGCAGATAATCCTTTCACAGGGTGAGCCGCCACCTTCAGATTATTGCCATGCCAAGTGTTACTTTGTGTGCCTGTTATGCAGAGTGCCCCCAGTGGAGTTGAGGAGGAAAGGCGAAGAACGCTGAGGCTGAGGTGAGTGAAAAATTTATAGTTAAGTCCTGATCACGTGGGGGTGGGCGGGGCCTCACCCAGCTGTGCTGACATGGAGCTTTAGGAAAATATGTATATATGTAAAGCACTGCGTAAATTGACATTGCTATATACAAGTTTGTATGATAAATAGGTAGATGTAAACTCAACCATAAAAATCTCATATGAGCTTTAACATGTCAATGTGATTTAAAAAAAATAAATTCAATATTTTTTTTTGAAAACTGACATTTTATTAATTTTCTGAATTTTCCAAACAAAAAGAAAGAAAAGAGACAAAAGAACATAAAAGGGAATAAATCACTGCAAGGGATTAGCACTTGACAAGATAACCAGTATTGCCAACAGTAAAGCTGGGTGCAAGACATGCAGGGCAAGTCATAAAGGGCAGTACAAAGCAAAAACATTCTTAAGTAGTCAGAGAGAAGGCCGGATGCCTTCACCGGCACAATGCGCCGCTTGTCAAGGTGCGTTCTAGCGAGCAAAAGAAGAGACAAGTTAATAAAGGGAGGAAGAGCAAAGAAAGAGGGGAAAAGAGTAAAGAGGCAAAGATAAGACAGAAGAAGGAGGGAAAGGACAACCACCCACCTCAGACCCCCCCAGTAACCGGAGAGGCCGACCCGGCCCACCCCCCCACCACGAAGGTGGATCATGTGATCGGGGCCTCCAACACATTCCACAGTTCCCAAACCTGGTTATGAGAATCGAGAGAGTTATTCAAAGAAGCCGTCATGTACTCCATCCTCTTAACGTCTCTGATTCTAGCATGCAATTCAAACAGGGAGGGAGGTTCCTTACACTTCCATTTCAAGGCAACCAACCATCTAGCAGCTGTGAGGACCTGCGCTAGGAGTTTTTTAGAGGATTTAGAAAAAGAAGGGGGTGGGAGGCCTAAGAGGAAAAGCTTAGGGCAAAACGGCACCCAGGTACTGAAAATGGAGTGGAGTAGGGAGTGAACTGTCTGCCAGTAGGGGACAATCAGGGAGCAGGTCCAATAGGTATGATACAGCATACCCACTCCATCGGAACAGCGCCAACAGCGGCGATCAGCTGAGGGATAGATAGAGTGAAGCAAGTCTGGAGTCTGGTACCAGTGAAACAAAATTTTATATTGATTTTCTTTATAAAGTGTGCAAATGGAGCTCTTAGAGGCCTGTGACCATATAAGCTTCCACACCTGTAGGGGAATCTCCTCGCCCAAGGCCTGCTCCCATTTGCGCATGTAAACATGTCGGGGCCCCGTTGAAGAGGCATCTACTATCAGGAGCCGATAGGTCCGCGAGATCATACCTTTAGGGGACGAGCCTTCCAAGCAGATTTGTTCAAACTCAGTTAGAGGGGAAAATTGGAGGGTCGGCACTAGAGATTGAGCAAAATGGCGGATTTGCAGGTAACTAAAAAAAGCCTGTCTGGGTAAATCGTAAGCATTTTGTAAGTCCTGATAGGATCTCAGAGTTCTTGTTCTAGCATCCACCAATTGGCCAAAGCGAAATAGGGCCCTATCCATCCAAAAGTTGGACATTTGCGAGGTCAAACTGTCTGGAATAGCAGGCGTAAACAAAAAAGAGGTGGCCAATGAGGCAGTGGAAGTGAGGGGGTATTGTTTTTTAGCGCGCCGCCATAGTGATCGCAATAGCAACATCGGGCCTAGCAGCTGTAATGAATCAAGCACTACATCAGAATTCCACAGCATGGAATTGGGGTGGGTAGGAGCTAGCCACAACTTCTCAACTTGTGTCCATCGATTATAGGCACGGAGAAATTCAATATTTTTAAATCTACATCTTGAATTAAAAAAATAATTAACCACCACTGGACAGAAAGTGGCTGCAGAGATCTGCAGCACTGAGTTGCCACGAAGGAGAAAAAGAGATAAAAAAGAGTTTATTTTTTTTTATATTGTTTTAGGCTGGATTCACACCTATGCGTTTTTTGTGCTTTTTGCATTTTGCAGATTTGCACTACAGTCTATTTACCGTGGCTTTCTATGGAAGAAGTTCTGAAGTGCAAATCTGAAAAATGCAAAAACCACAAAAAATGCATAGGTCTGAATCCAGCCTTAAGACATACGGGCCCAGATTCACAGAGCGATTACGCGTGCGCAACTGCTGTTGCGCGTGCGTAAGTCTAAATGTGCGCGTCCGTATAGTTGCACGCGATTCACAAAACAATATACGCCAGAAATCTACGTTTTTTGGTCCGGCGTAATTGAGTTAGACATTCGCTTCCCTTCGCGCAAAACTGCGCTAGACACACCATTGATTTGCTAGTCAAATATGCTAATGAGGGAGTTACGGGGATTCACAAAAAAACGCAGTTGCTGCGCAGGCTACGCGATGTGCGCAACAGCAAAATGTTCTGTCTAAAGTTAGAGGACCTAAAAGCTGGTCTAAATTTTGAAAAAAAGTCTAATTGTCAGATAAAGCAACACTGTTAGTGAGGAGTTCAGCAGTCACACGTGTTGCCCAACAATCTGTATGCCAACATGCCAGGGGCATCGTCACGCATAGCTATACTACTGACTTTAGATGAACAAAGAAGGAGGAGGGCACGGAGGATGGCACTAAGGAGGGCACGGGAGATGTTTTTTTTTTTTTGCTTATATAAAATTTACAATTTAAATTAATCTAATACAATATTATTATCTGATACAAGCCCCTCACTCTTCACTTGATATATCACACACGCATAGACATCTTTGGCATGAGTGATTCTGAGGTGTCTCGCATCTTCAGATTCACCCTCATGCCATCATGGAATTACCACAACCTTGCAGGAGGACATCACCAGCCCAACACATGGCACCACCCATGACACCCATGACAGCTACATATACAATCAGAGCCCCATCCCCACAGATTTCAAACAGAACATGTATGGGGACAGCTGGCTGGTTGGTGAGTGACATGGGAGTCAGGCATGACTATCCCCTCCCGTGATGCACACCTCACAAGTGGCACATGCATGACTAACATCCTCCTGTCTTTTCCCTTCAAGGTGACTCTGCATATGCACTGGTACCCCATCTCATGACCCCATCTCATGCCAGCTCACATTATGCATCTTTGCACGTTAAACACACACATTAATCATGGCACAATGAGAATGCATGCATGCACACCACTGTGGTCCCTAGCACACACACCCCACATCCTCATCAAATTGGATTGGCACCAGTCCACCATGCAAGACTGGTGAGCAGTAACGCCACGTCAAGGCTCCAATTATGTCACTGTACATTCATACACCATTCACACGGACCTGGGAATCACTTCTCCCTGGTCCTGGGGAACCCTTCTCCACCCAAATTGAGGATGACACCCCTTTTCCAGCAGGAATGTCACCCCCACATTCAAACATCATTCACAACCCAAAATATGCCAAAAATGTCAGCCAAAAAATCAAAAAATGGATAGAAAAAAAAAAAAGGCAGAGAACAAAAAAAAAAATGCTTTCAAACCAAAAAAAGGGGGGAAAAAAAATTAATGCCCTCTGCCTGAGCCACGCCTGGGGCGCCCCCGGCCACGGACCCTCAGGGGAGACGCATGGGGGAGGGGAAAAGCCGGGGAAGGAGGAGCAGCCCCTGAGATCTGCCCACCTGGCGGCCTGCCCTCCAAGGCCACGGCTATTCTGTCCAGGGCAGCACCAAGTGTTGCCGTGTTGCCCTGGATAGCCTGGGTAAGGGCCCTCACATCCTGCCCAACGCCTGCTGCTGTAGTTTGCAGGTCATTTAGGCAGGTTGTGGAGGCCCGGGAGTGGGAGTCCAGGTTACCCAGGCTATCGTTAATGGAGGACAGGCTCTGATCCACCCGCCCCATAGTCTGGCAGAGCTGTCTCAGAAGGCGGGTCTGGGTGGCCAGGTTCCTTCTCAGACAGGCGGGCAGGAGATTGGGCGCCCCCCTGGTGCTCTGGGATGACCTCCTGGTTCCAGCTGATGGTTGTGGCCGGGGAGAAGGGGAGGCCCTTGTGAGGGGAGCCATGTTGGGGGAGGAGGGGGGGGGGCTCACCCTTAGGGAGGGCAGGCTTCTTGCAGCCAGAGGGGAAGAGTCCGCAGAAACCAAACGTCCAGTGCCTGCCATGGACTCCTCCTCCTCATGATTCTCCTCCTCCTCATGATCGTCCTCCGCATGATCCTCCTCCTCCTCTTGTTCCTCCTCCGCGGACTCTGGCCTTGTTGGGGGGGCCTCATTAGGCTGCTGTCCTGGCGTTGGAGCGGTCAGGCCAGATGGCCCTGCACCCTCCTGCACATCTGTGGATGACACAAACCATTCACAGGTTGGAGGATCCACACACTTGCCACATATTCCCTTTCACCCCCTCCCCCACACATGCTACACACCTGAGAGAAATAAAAACCTTACCTGGCACCGCGGGGACCGGACTTGTGTCAAAGCCTGGCAGGCCCTCCACTTCATGCCGGTGAAAGGTCAGGGCCACCACACGCTCCGTCGCTGTAAATCTAACCCGGCATGGTGGGCCCCCTCCTGTGCCCCTGGCATGGGCATTTATTGCGGCCAGTTTTTTTTTCACCTCACGCCGGAGGTCATTTATTTTCTTTTCAATCCCAGAGCGGGTCCGTGTCTCCCCCTCCCCCGATGAATTGACCTGCTCCGTGATCATATCCAATATCTCCCTCCTCCTGGCCGGGGTGGTGGTGGCACTCTGCGGGCCGTGGAGAAAACGCCCATAGTCGGTAATGGCCCGGGCAAGAATTCTTTTTTCCCCCACAGTAAAATTGAGCTTTCTTTTTCTCTCAGTCATACTTCCAAACAAACTCACTAGCAGTCACCAAAAATCTGTCACAAATACAAGCACAACCAATCAGACAAGAACACACACAAAGAGAAAAAGAACACCCAAAAATCACACTAGCACTCAGCAAGAAACAGACACAAAAAAATCAGATGAAAAAATAAAGCAAGAAAACAAACGCTCAGAAATATATCAATCAAACAAACAGTCTCAAACACTTATCAAAATACACTTTCACAAAACTACCAACAAGCACTAGATCACACAGAACACTAATCTCACAACTACTGTACAAAACACACTCTAACGAACAACAGAGCAAAAGCACTTGATTCAATGGGAAGGGACACAAAGGGATGTACTTTTGCAATGGAAGGGCGTTTGTGTGTGTCTATTTATGCTGTCTGCGTAGTTCACAACATTGCCCTAGTCCATTTCCAATTTCACTGATTGCGCCGCTCCCGAGTTGTGAGCATGCGCACAACGGAGCTGACATGGTTTCCTTCACGCGCGCATGCGCGAGTCGGCCGGCCCTTCATTTGCATGGGGTCACGGCTCATTTCAATGTAACACGCCCACGTCCCTCCCAATTTGTATTACTCCTCCTTACGCCTCAGGAAAAAACCTTACGCTTGCGCAATCTCTTGCGTAAAAGCTACGTGAATCGCCGGATTACGCGGCTAGATTGCGCAAGTCTAACGGAAAAGTGGTGCGCTACGCCGGAATGATAATGCGCCGATCTACGTGAATCTGGGCCACAGTGCCTTAGCAAACTAAGTATCATTCAATTCAGGTTTAAATCTACTTTAATACACTGATGAGGAATTACTGGAAGGTAAATTTTCCTCAACAGTGGTAAATACATTGAAGGCTGCAGTCACCTGTTTTCAAGCATTGAGAAAAAAAAAAAAAAAAAAAAAAGATCAAGCCTCTTTTTACAGGTTGCCTGAGGACATGTTTGAATCTACTTTTGTGAACTGTTTTTGTTTTTATTAATGGCGATAGTTGCATTCCTTTATAACATACATCATGTTGCTAGAATTATAGAAAGAATGTAGATCTAATTGGGGGCAAGTTTAGCTTGCAGTTCAAAGATAGACAAGTACAGACTTGCACTAGTTATTGGTACAAATGGTTCTTTTAATATATTCATTTTAAGTCTATTCAAAGGTCATGGCAGTTGCCACACACATATATATATATAAAAAAGTAATATAATACACAAAACTATTACAATACAAGGCAAGAAACAACTGATCATCAGAAAATAAATACAGTATCAAAACATTTTCTTTCTGCTTGCAAAGCAGGTGCTATCTTTGTTTTAAATCGATTTTATTACATTTTTTACAGATAAAAATCTTTAGCAAATTAAAAAATACAAAACATTCTCAAAATACACATAAATACATAGAAAATACATATGGGTACATAAATGGATCCATCCTCTAACAAGCACTTAAATATGAATCTATACCGCAGGTGCTATCTTAAACGGCATGTTTGATTTCTCAAATTTTTGCATTCACAAAATACATTTCTACATATTCAGATTTAAGGAAACCTATACTGCCAAAAATATGTAAGCTGCCATTAATAGCAACTATAGACTTTACTCAAGGAGTTTATAGCTTTCAGTTTCAGAAAGACTGGAGCAAGTCTTCCAAGAAGGTCTTGTTTGTTACCACAAGACTGGAAGAGGGTGGTACAGATATCAGTGCAGAGTGAGACCATCCTTTTCCTTCCTGGTATGAGTACCTATGCCATCGTTTAAAGTTAGGTTTAAAGTTATGGCATAGCTTAAGTTCAGGGTTGGAGCCAAAGGTTAGGGGTTAATATTGAAGATGAGATTTTGTTTTAGGTTTTGAATCAATTAAGGGAGAGTTTATTTTTTTATTGTCTTTATCTGTGGTTGGAAAAATTTCCTACTTCCTGTTTTGGTGAATATTGCCACCTGAGATAGTACAGTAATTAATTGAAAATCTGTGCAACAAGAATAGGATACAACAATTAAAGTAGAGTTGTTAACATCTCTCCTGGGTGTTATATTTCACCCATTGAAAAGATTTCCTTTACTCTGATGTCATCTAGCAAGAAAGTAAAGGAAAGTATCCGTACAAACAGCAATAAAAACCACAGATATTTAACCCTTTACAACTTTATTTAAATATAAAAACACAATGCCCTTTGTTTGACAATCCCTTGGGTTTTAGCCTAGAAAATGACCTTCACTGATTTCTAAGATTTAGGTCGCATTTATTTCACTGGCATTCAGATTCAGCATCCAAACTTTAATTAGTTCGCTGAACATACATGGGTACATTTGGCTCATCACTACTGATAAGGAACAGCTGATAGTAGGAGAAACCAAAGTGACAGAAAGATTAGCTCATCATTATGGTGCTTCTGATTTATTGAGGACTATTTTAAGAGGAATGTCCCTGGCAAGCAAATGTCCCTGCCATTCTCCCAGTAGTGTCCATCTCCATCGATGCCACAGAAAATAACAAACATGTTATACTTACCTAAAATGCAGTTCGTGGACAAGAAATCATCAAATCCAAGCACCTCGTCCGGTGTATTATAAAGTAAAAGAAAAGAAGAAGGGTACCTGAGGACCCCAGGGACTATTAGAATGGTGCTAGTAGAAATATAATAGACAGAAATGTAGAAAAATAGAAAATGATTTTTATTTTTAACAAAGGATAAATATATATAAAAATCATCAATAAAGATGAAAGAGTATAAAACAAAGTATCAAAAAAATAGCCAAAAGTTGGTTATAAATGATAAAACAGCGCATAACATAAAAAGTCCAATGTAGATAAAAAAGATGTTGAGAGAAAGTCCATAGATCAGTGAATTTAGGCAAAGTTCAAAGTGACGTGTGGAATGCTTCATAGAATGGTAATACACCCTCCACCGATTTCCAATCTCCACCAAACGTGAAACACACTTCCCCGCAGGAGTTCAAACTCACCAGAAACACAAAGAAACAGGCCTTAAGAATAAATCGTCCTGATCAGACCTCCAACATCATTCCAGAAGCAGCAAGGGTTAATGAGTCAAGCTCCAATAATGGATCATAGAAAAAAGCAAAAAGCACCAAAATAGTGTAATATTGCTTTTAATAAAAGACACTCCCCTGCACTCTTCTCTAGATAAAGATGAAAGAGTATATGATCTCCAAAGGTATAACAGGAAGACCAATTTAAGCATTGACTTTTGTACTTGCTCAACATGTTTCGCTCTACAAAGAGCTTCCTCAGGAGCTTTTGGACAGGCAATGCTAGACATTAAAGAAAACACAATAATTAAATTATATAAATGAGTACATTATGTAGCAAGATAAATGCAGTAGATAGCTGCATGAATAATATGTTCAGTTATATGGGGATACATGATTTGAGTTAATGCAAAAAATGCTGTTCAGCAAATACACAGAAATGGCGCCAGCCAAACTTACCACAAATGAAAAGAGTTCCTTTATATGAAGAAGAATATAAATAAAATATATATAGAAAAACAGCACACAGACAGCTGCTGGTTGGTGGAAGCCAAAATTCCCAGAAATACCGACAGACTACAACAGGGCCATAGTGTAACAAAGATTCTAAAATGATACAAAATATATGTAACTAACAATACATAAATAATTTCGGCATAAAAAGCCAATAATGGACAACCGGGTAAAAAACAACCAATTGGTTCATAAATAGCTGGTTATGTCATATAGTTCAATAGAACCAAAGAGTTTACCAAAAGCAAAGAAAAGTCTTTGGGTAAAAAAGCTGAGGAATGTTGCCCAGATGTGGTCTGGGCAACATTCCTCAGCTTTTTTACCCAAAGACTTTCCTCTGAAACTGGAATGTTTCAGAGGAAATACTCTCAATGTTATACTTACCTGCTTTGTTCAGAGGATTTGCACAGAGCAGCCCAGATCCTCCTCTTCTCGGGTCCCTTGCTGCCTCTCCTGGCCCCTCCCTCCTGTTAAGTGCCCCGCATAACACGCTGCTTGCTATGGGGGGCACCCAAGCCGAGCCACAGCTCCCTGTGTCCATTCAGACACAGAGCTGCGGCCTGTCCCCACCCCACTATTTCTCCTCATTGGGTGACTGACTTTGATTGACAGCTCAGCTCAGCTAATGAGGAGAGGAGTCCCGGGCAGCCGGGAGAATCCTGCAACATTTCTAGATCTAGATGGGGCTCAAATAAGTATTAGGGGGGTTGCTGCACACAGAAGGCTTTGTAGCTTAAAGGGGTTGTAAACCTACATGTTTTTTCACCTTAATGCATCTCTCAATGCTTTTTTTTTTTACTTATTTTTTTTACTTACTGCATTGTTTTAATTATCTGAGCCCCGAATGTCCGTGGGCACAATCCCACGTTGCTCTCTTTATGGCTTCTTGGCTCTTCATTGGATAGATTGATAGCAGCGCAGCCATTGCACAGTATAGGTAAAGATGACATGTTTGTTATTTTTTTTAGTTTTTTAAACTGAATAGATACTTTTAAACTGAACAGATAAAAAAACTTCTACCTTTACAATCACTTTAATGTTAAGCTGGCCAGACATTGGTAAATTTTCATACAAATGCTCAAGCCACAAGCATATTATTTTTTGTATTTTTTTTGCTATTTTAATGGTTCGCTTTAAGCATTATTATTAACATTGCTGCTGTCTGCCTTTTTAAGATTATTTATTTTTTATTTTTTTTGCATTTAAACGTGTCTCCCAGAGTAGTGCCCAGCTCACAATGTCCTTTGTTTGACAATCCCTTGGGTTTTAGCCTAGAAAATGACCTTCACTGATTTCTAAGATTTAGGTCGCATTTATTTCACTGGCATTCAGATTCAGCATCCAAACTTTGATTAGTTCGCTGAACATACATGGGTACATTTGGCTCATCACTACTGATAAGGAACATGCTGATAGTAGGAGAAACCAAAGTGACAGAAAGATTAGCTCATCACTATGGTGCTTCTGATTTATTGAGGACTATTTTAAGAGGAATGTCCCTGGCAAGCAAATGTCCCTGCCATTCTCCCAGTAGTGTCCATCTCCATCGATGCCACAGAAAATATCATCAGTATGTTGCGCAACAGCACATTGCCTAATGATATCATCCCCACTAAACTGCTGAAGGAATGTGCCGATATCCTGGCACCTCCCATCACGCAGCTTATAAACCAGTCATTTAAGGAAGGCATAGTGCCTTCCCTACTGAAAGAGGGCACAATCCAGCCCATCTTGAAGAAACCCACCCTGGACCCCAAGGACCCAACTCACCGCCGGCCCATAACAATGCTAAACGTCTTCTCCAAGGTAATGGAGAAGGTAGTGGTACAACAGCTGCAACAGCATCTACAGTGCAGAAAATAAGTATTTGAATACCCTGCTATTTTGCAAGTTCTCCCACTTGGAAATCATGGAGGGGTCTGAAATTGTCATCGTAGGTGCATGTCCACTGTGAGAGACATAATCAAAAAAAAAAATTCCAGAAATCACAATTTATGATTTTTTTAACTATTTATTTGTATGATACAGCTGCAAAGAAGTATTTGAACACCTGAGAAAATCAATGTTAATATTTGGTACAGTAGCCTTTGTTTGCAATTACAGAGGTCAAACGTTTCTTGTAGTTTTTCACCAGGTTTGCACACACTGGAGGAGGGATTTTGGCCCACTCCTCCACACAGATCTTCTCTAGATCAGTCAGGTTTCTGGGCTGTCGCTGAGAAACACGGAGTTTGAGCTCCCTCCAAAGATTCTCTATTGGGTTTAGGTCTGGAGTTTGGCTAGGCCATGCCAGAACCTTGATATGCTTCTTACAGAGCCACTCCTTGGTTATCCTGGCTGTGTGCTTCGGGTCATTGTCATGTTGGAAGACCCAGCCTCGACCCATCTTCAAAGCTCTAACTGAGGGAAGGAGGTTGTTGCCCAAAATCTCGCAATACATGGCCCCGGTCATCCTCTCCTTAATACAGTGCAGTCACCCTGTCCCATGTGCAGAAAAACACCCCCAAAGCATGATGCTACCACCCCCATGCTTCACAGTAGGGATGGTGTTCTTGGGATGGTACTCATCATTCTTCATCCTCCAAACACGGTTAGTGGAATTATGACCAAAAAGTTATATTTTGGTCTCATCTGACCACATGACTTTCTCCCATGACTCCTCTGGATCATCCAAATGGTCATTGACAAACTTAAGACGGGCCTTGACATGTGCTGGTTTAAGCAAGGGAACCTTCCGTGCCATGCATGATTTCAAACCATGACGTCTTAGTGTATTACCAACAGTAACCTTGGAAACGGTGGTCCCAGCTCTTTTCAGGTCATTGACCAGCTCCTCCCGTGTAGTCCTGGGCTGATTTCTCACCTTTCTTAGGATCATTGAGACCCCACGAGGTGAGATTTTGCATGGAGCCCCAGTCCGAGGGAGATTGACAGTCATGTTTAGCTTCTTCCATTTTCTAATGATTGCTCCAACAGTGGACCTTTTTTCACCAAGCTGCTTGGCAATTTCCCCGTAGCCCTTTCCAGCCTTGTGGAGGTGTACAATTTTGTCTCTAGTGTCTTTGGACAGCTCTTTGGTCTTGGCCATGTTAGTAGTTGGATTCTTACTGATTGTATGGGGTGGACAGGTGTCTTTATGCAGCTAATGACCTCAAACAGGTGCATCTAATTTAGGATAATAAATGGAGTGGAGGTGGACATTTTAAAGGCAGACTAACAGGTCTTTGAGGGTCAGAATTCTAGCTGATAGACAGGTGTTCAAATACTTCTTTGCAGCTGTATCATACAAATAAATAGTTAAAAATTCATAAATTGTGATTTCTGGAATTTTTTTTTTTGATTATGTCTCTCACAGTGGACATGCACCTACGATAACAATTTCAGACCCCTCCATGATTTCCAAGTGGGAGAACTTGCAAAATAGCAGGGTGTTCAAATACTTATTTTCTGCACTGTAGATACCCATAATCTACTTGATCCATACCAATCGGGCTTCCGTCCTGGACACGGGACAGAAACAGCATTGCTCAAAATATGGGACGACGCTCTAGAGGCCGCAGACGAAGGGGAATCTTGTCTTCTGGTTCTGCTGGACCTAAGCGTAGCCTTTGACACGGTAGACCACAAACTTTTACTGACTCGACTGGCTGAGGTAGCCAGAGTCACAGAAGGTGATTTACCATGGTTTTCCTCTTTTTTGGAAAACCGATCACAAACAGTGAAATTGGGACCGTTCACTTCTGGAAAACGCACGGTGTCATGTGGAGTCCCTCAAGGATCACCCCTGTCACCGGTGCTCTTCAACATCTATCTTCGCCCACTTTTTGAAATCATCAGTAGTCAACAACTACTTTATCACTATAAACACGCAACTATATTTTCGCATCTGCAATAAAAAGGATCATCATCTCAGTTTAGAGAATTGTCTCTCTTTGATAGAAAACTGGATGACTAAGAGTTATCTCAAACTCAACAATTCCAAAACAGAACTTCTTCTGTTTCATGCCAGTCGCAAGAGTCAACTGGCAACAACCTGGACACCTCCGTCCATGTTCGGCCAGATCATCTCCCCTAGCTCCAAAATCAAAAGTCTCGGGGTCATCTTCAACACCTACATGACAATGGACGCACAAATAGGGTCAGTAGTCAGCGGATCTCACCATCTGGTGCGCCTACTACACAGACTTATTCCATTTATTCCCAAAGAAGACGTAGCAGTCGTGGTGGGAACAATTGTGAACTCCAGACTGGACTATGCAAATGCCCTTTACCTCGGACTCCCCAAGTACCAAATCGCTCGTCTGCAAACCGTGCAAAATACGGCCGCCAGACTTGTGACTGGGAAAAAAACATGGGAATCAATCTCACCTTCACTGAGAGCCCTTCATTGGTTACCAGTAAAATACAGAATTGCTTTTAAAGCACTCTGTCTGATGCATACGAGCATCCATGGGAATGCCCCGCAATATCTTCGCGAAAAAATAGAAGCCCACAATCCCAATCGCATTCTGCGATCCACCGACCAAAATTTGGTCAAGGTACCCAAAGCGAGATACAAGTCCAAAGGAGAAAGAAGGTTTGCTTTCCAGGGTCCCAGACTATGGAACGCTTTACCAACCAGCATTCGGTTGGAGGAAAACCACCTGACCTTCAGAAGACAGATTAAAACTCTGCTCTTTTGATGTCAAGAGAGAAAGAAACAACCAGCGCCCAGAGGCGATTTAGTTTGCATGTGTCGCGCTATATACGTTTTTCATTCATTCATTCATTCATTCAATCACTGTGCAGGAGCCAACCCGTATGCCAAACTGTGCATGCAGTGATCTGCACTTGTTCAGCAGGGGGCTTTTCTTTTAAGATTACACCCAGCAAAAGTAAACTGTCAGCTCTCCATCCATTGATGCCACTCTCTGGCTCTCACAAATATGCACCCAGTTAGAGGAAGCTGCTGGTCCTCTGCTCTTGTATTTTTGATACTGAAGATAGATTGATGGAATCATGTTGTCAGATAAGGGGCTATTTAGGGGTTGGTAGGGCTATATTGCAGCACAGGAGTTGGGGTTTATCACCAGGGTATAACACTGGTCTGTGTTGGAGATAAACTTTATAGACAGAAGTTATGTTATGCTCTTCTCTATTACTTAGTCTCCATAACCAAACTATCTCTGGTATTAAAGCACGGAAGATGATTAAGTTATGGTGCACACTACAGTGTATATGTGCACAAAGCAGCGTGTTGCTGTATGACCTTGTGTGTCTCTGAGTTATTTCTAGGTGAAAGTTGTATGTGAGCCCCCAATCTTCCTTTGCACAAGTATACTATTATTATTATTTTTATACAGGATTTATAAAGCGCCAACAGTTTGCGCGGCACTTTACAACATCAAGGAAGACAGTACAGTTACAATACAATTCAATACAGGAAGGATCAGAGGGCCCTGCTCGTTAGAGCTTACAGTCTAGAAGGGAGGGTTAAGTGGAACAAAGGGTAGTAGCTGCGGGGGGATGATCAGATGGACAAAATGGAAATACAGTTGTTAGGTGTGGGTAGGATAGGCGTCTCTGAAGAGAAGGGTTTTCAGAAGGAGATTGATGGACAGATTGGGGTAAGGAGTTCCATAGGCTTGGAGAGGCTCTAAAAAAGTCCTGGAAACGAGCATGGGAGGAGGTGATGAGAGAACTAGAGAGCAGGAGGTCTTGAGAAGAACAAAGAGAACAATTAGGTTGGTATTTAGAGACTAGGTCAATGATATAGCTGGGGGCAGAGTTGTGGATGGCTTTGTAGGTAGTTGTTAATACTTTGAACTTAATTTGTTGGGCGAGTGGAAGCCAGTGGGGGGATTGACAGAGAGGAGCAGCAGAGACAGAGCGGTTGGTAAGGTGGATAAGTCGGGCAGCAGCATTCATGATGAACTGAAGGGGGGTTAGAGTACAGAGAAGTAAGCCAATGAGGAGGGAGTTGCAGTAATCGAGGCGAGAGATGACCAGGGAGTGAATTAGGAGTTTTGTTGTTTCATTGGTTAGAAAGGGGCATATTTTAAAGATGTCGTGGAGGTTGAAGGGGCAAGATTTGGACAGTGACTGGACGTAAGGCTGCGTACACACGGAGGGACATGTCCGCTGAAACAGTCCGACGGACCGTTTCCAGCGGACATGTCTCCTATGGATTTTCATCCGACGGCGTTCACACACCATCGGATCAAAATCCCCACCGGCAGACAGCGCGGAGACGTGGTGGTGATGTTGACGCCACCACGTCACCGCACCAGGAAGTAAAAAACATCCACGCATGCGTCGCATCCATTCGATGCTTGTGCGGGCAGATATGTACACTAACCAGCAGACATATCCGACGGACATGTCTCCGGCAGACAAATTTTAAAGCATGCTTTAAAATTTGTCCGCCGGTCAGACATGTGCGCTAGCCCATACTCACGATCGGATTTGTCCGCTGAACTGGTCCGTCGGACCAGTTTCAGCGGACAAATTCGATCATGTGTACGCGGCCTTAGGCTTAAAGGAGAGTTCAGAGTCCAGGACTACTCCTAGGACCTTGGTATGTGGGGATGAGCTTATGGTTGTGCTATCAATTTAGACAGAGAGATCAGGTGAAGAGGCACGTGGGGGAGGAAAAATTATAAGTTCGGTTTTGGATAGATTGAGTTTGAGGAAGTGGTGTGACATCCAAACTGTATACTATATTAAACGATAAATTCATAGGGCCAGATTCTCAGCGGCGCTACGACGGAGTATCTCAGATACCCCGTCGTATCGCCGTTTTTTTTGCCTCGTATCTATGCGAGTGATGCTTAGCATCACTTTGGCATAGATACGCTTCAACATCCGACAAGTGTAATACCATTACACTTGCGGATCGTAGTTGTAATGACAACTCCGGCCACTAGGTGGCCTTTACGTTGTTTTTTCATTTGCATATGCAAATGAGGCTAGTACGCCGATTCCCGATCGCTTTTACGCCGCCCCGTCGTCGCGTACGTCGTTTTCGTCCGCGTAAGGTTACCCCTGCTTCTATGAGGAGTAACCTTACGAAGTTCCGTCGGGTGCCGTCGGATGCCATGTTAAGTATGGCGTCGGGTCAGCGTCCGCTTTTTCCGTCGCTTACGTCGTTTTACTAACTCGTTCGCGAATAGGGCATTGCGTAAGTGACGATCACGTCGTTTTGACGTCGGTTTTAACTACGCTTTCCGACGTGAGCTGGAGCATGCGCACTGGGTTGTTACCCCCGGTCGGCGCATGCGCAGTTAGTTCGACGCGGTAGCGCGCTTAATTTAAATACAAGCCGCCCCATTTGAATTACACAGGCTTACGCTGGCCCATTTTCGCTACGCCAACGCAAACTACGGAGCAAATGGTTAGAGAATACGGCACTTGCTCTAGTACGATGCGGCGGCGTAGTGTAAATGGCTTACGATACGCAAGCAAATTTCTATGAGAATCTAGCCCATAGTAACTAAGCATGAATTTGAATCACTCTAAAATGCTGATTCCTGGTTTACTGCAAAGTAAAGGCATAATGTGCTAGTATGCATAAGTGACACTTACCTGAAAAAAAAGGAGCCCACGTAGTCCCCACTGCAAACTGTATCCATCTTCACCAGTCTTCTTTCCAGGGCCGCAGACTCTGGCTGTGTGACTGGCCAGAGCTGCATGACATCACTCCCTCGCATGCGAGCGGGAGCCGCCGGTCAGGGCACATGCTCCTGAAGAAACGGCATGGGCTTCCCTTCCTTTAGAGCGCATGCACCAATGACATCACGGCACATTATACAGTAAATATCTCCTAAACGGCGCACGTTTAGGAGATATTTACAGCACCTATAGGTAAGCCTTATTCTTGGCTTACCTATAGGTCGAGATGGTCTGAACATGCCCCGGTTTGGTTCGCAACAGAACATGCGAACAGGCAAAAATATTGTGCGAACATGCAAACCCTATTAAAGTCTATGCGGCAGGAAAAGTGATTTTAAGAATGCTTAAAGTGAAACAATAAAAATTAAATATTCCGTTAAATATAATGCCTGGGGGTCCCCTTAGTCTGCCTGTAAAGTGGTGCATCTGTCTGATGTGTTTTACAGTTTCGCAGCAAAATGTAATTTCTAAAAGAAAAAATGTAATTTAAAATTGCTTTCGGCTGTAATGTATTGCCGAATCCCGACAATATAGATAAAATAAAAGAAAAAAAACAGCATGGATCCCCCCCCCCCCTACTCCATACCAGCCCCTTTGCATCTGGAATGGATTTTAAGGGAAACAACATGCCCAAATAATTTAAAAAAAAACAGCGTGGGGACCCCCCTCCAAATCCACACCACAGCTCTCCCAGGGATGCCGCAGCAGGATGTACAGCTGTGACAGCCTTTGGGCCACGTTCAGAGAACTCAGGGGAACCGCCAAAAGAGCCTCTTCCCATTGGTCCTCCTCAAACGCTCCCAGATCCCTCTCCCACTTTGCTATAATGCCTGCCGTGTTGTCAGGAAAAAATCTACTGAGGAGCATGGAGTAACTGCAGGATATGAAACCTTTAAATGAGGTCACATCTCCCATGTAGTTAAAATTTGGTGTGGCGCTCTGTACCCCTCTCTCCCCCCCCACCTGGGTTCTGACAGCATGTTGGAGTTAAAAATAATAAAACTGCATAGAGGCAAGGAGCTGAAAGTCCGCCCTCAGCTCCGCAAATGGGTGCAGCTTACCATCCTGGAAAATGTTGTCATATAAGTAATCCGTACTGTTGCCATTTTTTACCGTATTGTAATTTTTCCAGCTCTAAGTAGCGTTTATTCCCCCAAATTGGGCTATATCTAGTGAAACCTTCCACCTGTTGCAATGTTCTAGTTTTATTCCATATTTTCTGCATTAGGTTATAAGTAGGGAACAGCTTATTTGACTTGGCAAATTTCAGCGCCTCCAGGCCCTCCTCTGCCTCCCCACCAGTTACTGAATGAAACAGTTGTGTTACCGGATCCACCAGATTCAACACTGGTTTACCTGGGGGACTCATCACCCTAGCAATGTGTTGGAGCTGGGAAGCCAAAAAATACAGCCACGGATTCGGGAGAGCAAGCCCTCCCGCCTCTATAGGGCGTTGAAGCTGCTCCAGTTTCGCCATCGCTGTTGAGTTTAACCATATAAGGGACCTGGACATAGAGTTAATAACCCTGAACTGCTTAAGGGGGACAACCATGGGAGAATTGTGTAGTACATATAGGAGCTGTGGCATTAGGATCATTTTTTATCAAATTGATCCTTTCCACCAGGACACCTTCAATCTTGACCACACCCTCACCCTGTCCCTGCACCAATTCAACAGCGGGGACAAATTCAGGGCAATATAGTCCAAGGGGTTAGGCACAACCTGCACCCCCAGATATTTAAATTCCATGGACACTGGAATGTCCAGCAAATGTGTCAACTGCGGGCCTGGCTTCCTATCCAAGAGCATGAAAGAGGACTTGGTCCAGTTAATCACCAGACCAGAGTACCTGCCAAAGATCCGGACAACCTCCCTTGCTTCCTTCAGAGAAGACTCAGTGTCTCCCAAAAGAAGCATGTGTCATCAGCATTTAGCATGCATTTTTCTTGCTGTTCCCAGGCTATGAAATTAGACCCAAATCCAAATTTATGTAGAATGGCCCACAGATAAGACCACTTGACACTGTCAAAAGCCTTATGTGCGTCCAGGGAGAGCAGAGCCCTGTCCCTCATGTTGTCTGATATAGTTTGCATATTCACAAACAACCTGCGCAAATTAATAGCTGTGGACTTCTGAGACATGAACCCCGCCAGATTCGAGTGTATTATGGACGAATAGCAGTGTTTAGCCGCAGGGCCAACATTTTCACATCCATCTGCAAGAGGGATATTGGCCTATAAGAACCCGGGTCTAAAGAGTCCTTACCTGATTTCAGCAGTAAGAAAATTATGGCCTTGGTCATAGATAGAGGTAGGCACCCGGTCGACTTAGCTTCATTTAACACTTTCAACAGTCTAGGCAGTAGTTGTTCCCCATATTGCTTATACATCTCTATCGGAAGGCCATCTTCCCCTGGGGCCTTGGAGTTGGGAAACATACCGGTCGCCACCAGCAACTCCTCTAATGTCTGGGGGTGGAAACAGTTGTTGTCGGGCCGTGTCAATCAAAGTAGGGAGGTCGTCATTGTAATCCTGTCAGGAGCGGTATAGGTCAGAGTAATTTGAGCGAAGAATCGCCATAATGGCATCCGGGGAGTTAGTGATTCGCCCATCAGGTGCTCGCAGGGCACCAATGGATGAGGACGTCTGTTGGGCATGGGACAGTTACGCCAATAAGCGACCAGTATGCTCGCCCTCCTCAAAAAAGGCCACTTTACCTGAAAAAGCATTTCCGCTCAGCTGCAGAAAGGGTGATTTGTCCGAGGGCATCCTGAGCAGATACCCAGGCATCCCTATGCTCCTCGGTGGGGTCAGCAACCAACTTAGCTTCCAGGTCAAGTACCAATTTTTCCACCCCCTCCCTCTGTGCCCCCGACTGTCCTTTAAATACATTCATTTCTGTAGAGAACAATCCCTGCAAAAAGGCATTACATGTTTCCCAAGCCACCCCCTCATCCGGGTAATCCGCCTGGTCTCCCCAATAGTCAATGATTTTTTTCTGCATCAGCGCAGAGTCCGGCAGGAGGTCAAGTCAAAAGGCCTTCAGTGTCCAGGGGGCTCTGCACAGAGACGAGGGAGGGCAAACCTCCAGCTCCAAAACCAACGGGGCATGGTCTGAAATCCCTCTAAGTGCATACGTTATCTCCGTCACCGATCGCATGGCTGCGTCTGAACACATGCACAGATCGATACGAGAGAGGGACATATACGTTTTAGAGAAACACGAAAATTGGCGCTCCCCAGGGTTTCTACTCCTCCACAAATCCACCCACCCCACCTCCTCCGCCAGTTTTCTCAGAGCCGTGCGACTAGTACCGCACCCCACCGCAATCGGGGTACCGCGCCCCACCACAATCGGGGGGTGCTTGTCCAGCCGAGGGTCCATGTAACAGTTAAAGTCCCCCAAGATGTAAAGAGGTACCTCCGGGCGTCCCAACTGAAAGTCCATGACTGCCTTCAGGACCTGGTGGCTATACGGAGGCGGGATATACACAAAGGCAAGTATACATTTTAAAGAGAACACAAGGCAATGCAATATAACATATCTTCCCTCGGCATCGATCACCTTGTCAATTTCTTGATAATCCAAAGAATTGTGTACCAAGACACTCACTCCCCTGGAGAAGGAGGTATGGGTGGAATGATATGCTTTCCTGACCCACCGAAAGTTAAGGCAGGGCACGGAATCCGGAGTGAGGTGAGTCTCCTGCAAGTCACAGATGGCCGGGAGATATTTGCTCAATGATGTGGAGACCATCGTGCGCTTGAGGGGGTCACCAAGCCCCCAAACATTCCAGGACACCACCTTAAGTATATTCAACCCATCCACCATTTTTTACTTAAAACCATACAATTAAACAGTAATCCACTCCAATTCAGTGTGCCTCTCCCCCCGACTCAATCCCCTGTGACCTGTAGCTGTGGCAATGTCCAATGTCCAAAAAGTTTGCCCATGAAAGTGATGTAAGTTCGGTGCTGCACTGTAGAAATACATCAAAACAGTTTGAACCTCTGAGCACAACGCCACTCTAACAGAAACAGTACTAGGACAACATGTCCTGTCTCCCGCTGGCATCACAACCACCATCCGGGGGTTAATTGCATGCCAAAAGTGGCACATCGATCACTTTGAAAACACAGATGTGCTCTGCTCATCCTCTTAACTCTTGTTCCCGACAGAACTGTAGACCGTTGCAAAAATAAAAGATAAAGAGTAACAATAATTAAGAAGGGGGAAAAAAAAAAAAGAAAAAGGGAGGATCGTTGCAACGGCTAGTCAGCCCCCATCCAGGAGCCGCCTTAGCCCTTCAAAGGCCTGTGACAATTACAGGTCTGGAGCTGGTCGATCCCCTTCTGCTGCCTCCCTACTAGGTGGACGAATGGCTTTCTCAGGTATATCCAACCATGCCGATGCATCTGCAGCGTGTTTAAAAAAGTGAGCTTGGCCTCTCACAGTGATTCGGAGGCACGCCGGGAACATCATGGCATATGGTGCCTGCAACTTCTGCAGCCTCTTCTTCACCTCTGAAAATCTGGCCCGTCGTTTCTGCATGTCAGAAGAAAAGTCAGGGTAAAAGGAGACGCGAGCACCGTTGAACTGCACGTTCTGTTTTTCTCGAGCCAGCCTCAGAATGATTTTCCTATCTCTGTAGTGTAGCATACGCGCCAGTATGGGCTGGGGAGGGTTCCCTGGGGTAAGGGGCCGCATGGGAACTCTGTGAGCCCTCTCCACAGCGTAAAGGGATGTAAACGCCTCCTTCCCAAAGATTTCCAGCAGCCATTTCTCAATGAACTCAGTGGAGTCTCTACCCTCCGTTTTCTCTGGGAGACCAACTATACGCACATTATTGCGTCTCATCCTGTTTTCAAGATCGATCACTGCCACCATTTTTGTATTGTGCTGTGTGTCTCACCGAGGGGGGGGGGGGCTGGTCCTCTACATCACTAATTCTGCTTTCTGCAGTTGTGGTTCTCTCCCTACTCTTCTGTATATCGTGCCCTATTAGGGAGACCTTAGACTCAAGTCCCCCAAAACGTTCCTGCAGTGTGTTAACAGATGCTGTACATTTATGAACAGTTTTCAGGATCTCTGCCAGTGTGGGCTGCGCAGGTCCCTCATTCCCACTGTCCTCTTCCTGCTCCTTAGCAAAGAGATTCGGGGTTGTGCACTCTGGAAAGCCTTCCTCCATATTCCCCTGTGCAGATGGTTCCCGTTTTTCACCTTAAAGTGGAGGTTCACCCTAAAAAACATCTATATGTTATGCTTATATTTCTGTCTAGCTGTACCTGCCTATGCTTTCATTATGTACTATGTTATGAATGCCTCTGCCATATTGTTGCTCTACAGGTGGTTGTATCTGCTCTTGATGTGTACTGTTTTGCTTACAGTTGTTTCAATAAACTTGAAATGTAAAAAAACAAAAACATCTATATACCATTAAATCCAGCATACTTGTGACATCAAGGGGGAAATGATAAGCGCTAATGCATATGTGAGGTGTAGAAACAAATGGTGGACCTAGGTCTCCTGAAGAAGTCACGTGCATCGTGACGTAACGCCGTAGAGCCTGTTTGAGGGGATCGAGCGTCCATCACCACCGGAGGTCCTCAGAGTTGAAGTAAGACAGCGAGGTCACGCCGAACTTCATACTGTCTTTTGCGCATTGTTTTTATATTAATGTAAGAGTCCACCTTTTGTTTTTACAAATAAATATTGTATTCATTTACGTACTTCACCATTGGGGCACTCCTCTGTGTTTTATTTCCCCTTGATCAACGAGCATTCCTCCCTATTCCACTCTGAGGGCATTGATCTGTTATAAGGGAGACTGAGAGAGCATTGGAGTGTGGAAGCAGATGAGCCCAGGAGATGCACTGATTTGAGCTATATGCATTTTCCCCACCGAGTTAAGGTGAGAGTTCTGGGAGACTATTAGTGGATACCCCCTCACTATTCGGGCACTCATCTATCCATCACCAGCTGAAGATTTCTGGACACCATTTTTGGACTGTTTTTCACTCACTTTTTGTTCAATCATTTATTTTTATTTTATTTTGGATTTATAAATGTTTTGCTAGCCATCATTTGTTTTTCATTTCTATTGGAGACCTTTGATATCAGTCTCACTTTGCTTTGCTGATCTTTTCCCTTCACTTTCACATGTTCACTGGGTGTGATTTTACATCATTGTTACTTTGTGTTTGATTGTGTTACATTGTAGCCATCCCCTATACACACGGACCTAGGTCCACCATTTGTCTCTACACCTCACATATGTGTTAGTGCTTATCATTTCCCCCTTGCATCATTTATTTGTGTATTCAGTGAACACTTTAAGATACAAGCAGCTTTCACGTTCACATTAGGCTACACCATAGCCACTTTTCACTTCACTACTCACTGTAGCGCAATAAGATACTCCCATTTAAACATTATATTTGTGACATCTACAGTATTCTGGTATTTTAATTTTTTCGCAAGTTCTTATAGTTCTTTTCATCTGGCTTCTGAGTTCTCACTCCCGCGGGGAGTAGGTGTTCCTATGAAGAGGCGTAGATGAATGACGTGTGGATAAGGCGCGTCACGCTTTCCAAAAATAGCCGAACTGGGACTCAGCTCTATACGGCGCTATATGGCACCTGCGCCTGCACCTGCCGTGTAGAGCTGACTGCACAGGCGCCGTATATAGCCGAGTCCCAGTTCGGCTAGTTTCGAAACGCGTGACGCACCTTACCCGAACGTCAATCATCTACGCCTCTTCATAGGAATGCCTACTCCCCGGGGGGAGTGAGAACCCGGAAGCCGGGTGAAAAGAACTATAACACGGTATGTCTTGCGAAAAAAAAAATACCAGCATACTGTAGATGTCACAAGTATGCTGGATGTAATGGTATATAATTGTTTTAGGGTGAACCTCCGCTTTAATGCATCCTATGCATTAAGGTGAAAAAACATTCAATGCTTACAGGCCCCCCTGTTTACTTACCTGAGCCCTCTAAAGTCCCACGTTGTGAACGCGCCGACTTCTTGGCCTGGGCTTCTTGGCTCTTTTCGGCTCTTCATTGGATAGATTGATAGCAGTGCAGCCATTGGCTCGAACTTTTCTCATTCAACACCAAAGATGCAGTGTTGAGTCCTGTAGTTGATGGCTACGGACGCTGAATACAGGACTCGGGAGCGCGCCTGCAAGGTAACCCCCTTGGGAGAGCGCTTCCCAGAGGGTTTTTTCAGAAGCGGGGAGGAGCTGAGCCAGGTGCCGAGGGACCCAGAAGACAAGAATCAGGGCCACTCTGTGCAAAACAAGCTGCACAGTGGAGGTAAGTATGACATTTTTGTTATTTAAAAAAAAAAATTAAGCTTTAGTATCACTTTAAGGTAAAAAAGGTGTGTCCCTTCCCACCCCCCATAACACTTACCTGACTTCTATATCGATCCATAGCTGTGCCTGGCTTCAGGTCTTTTCTCCATCTCTTCTTGTTCTCACAGGCTTTGCTGAGAACAGTGGAAGCAATTAGATCCTGCTTCTGTCAGTCAAATGCAGTGAGCAGAGAATATAGGGTGGGGCTTAGCTGAACTGTGTGTGTGTCTATGGACACATGCAGTGCAGCTCTGGAGCAAGCCTGCATGTTGTCTTATGAGGAGTTTATGTTTAATCTCTAGGGCTGTGGAAATTAACTATTAATTCCTTGATTAATCGTTAATTTTTTTGATCGATCAAAATTATTTTGATCGGTACCGACGTCACGGACACCGGCAGGGCTTGCCGTGTGCATCTGAAGGGCTCCTTTGCTGTGCCTTCATATCTGCATGCCGGCGGGACCTTACTATATGCCACATGCAAGGGCTGTTACACTTCCCTTTATCACTTCCCTCTATCAACCTGGGATTCTACAGCCATCCACTGGGAGTTGTGAAAGTTCCCTTTACAGGACATCTACATGTCGACGGACTGATGTTACCCCTTCTCATCTGGATTCAGCAGTGAGTGAGTGAGTGAGTGAAAACTTATATAGCGCAGCACATGCAAACTGAATCGCCTCTGGGCGCTCGTTGTTTCTGTCTCCTTTGAACTCAAAAGAGAGGGGTTTTGATCTTTCTCCTGAAGGTCAAGTGATTTTCCTCCAACCGAATGCTGGTTGGTAGAGCGTTCCATAGTCTGGGGCCTTGGACCGCAAATCTTCGCTCTCCTTTGGACTTGTATTTGGCTTTGGGTATTTGGAGTAGATTTTGATTGGTGGATCGCAGAACGTGATTGGGGTTATAAACTTTTATTTTTTCGCATAGATATTGGGGGGCATTTCCCAGAATACACTTATGCGTCAGACAGAGTGTTTTGAAAGTGATTCTGTCTTTTACTGGCAACCAATGAAGGGATCTCAGTGAAGGTGAGATTGATTCAGTCACAAGTCTGGCGGACGTATTTTGAACGACTTGCAGATGAGAGATTTGGTACTTTGGGAGTCCGAGGTAAAGGGCATTGGCATAGTCCAGTCTGGAGTTAACAATTGTTCCCACCACGACTGCTATGTCTTCTTTGGGAATGAATGGAATAAGTCTGCGTAGTAAGCGCAGAAGATGGTGAGATCCGCTGACTACTGACCCTATTTGTGCATCCATTGTCATGTAGGAGTCGAAGATGACTCCGAGACTTTTGACTTTGGTGCTAGGGGCGATGATTTTGCCCAGAATGGGCAGGGGCGTCCAAGTTGTTGCAAGTTGGTTGTTTCGATTGGCGTGAAACAGGAGAAGTTCTGTTTTCGAACTGTTGAGTTTAAGATAACTCTTTGTCATCCAGTTTTCTATCAAAGGGAGGCATTTCTCTAGACCATAGGTGGCAAACACAAGGCCCGCGGGCCGAATCCGGCCCTCCAGGCCATTTCATGTGGCCCTCGCACCTCTCCTGCAGCTTCAGGAGAACTCCAGCCCTCCTCTGGTCCTACTCCAGACCCTTACTTTCTGCTTTCAAACAATGCATCCAGCTTCTTCCCAGCAGCAGCATAAGGAAAGGGGGGTGCACTGTGATGTATGGGAGAGTGGTGGACTCAACTTCTGATGGTGGGGAGGCTCTTGGCATCTAATGTAAGTGGAGGGGATGCGCTGGACTCCTAATATTACAGATACAACCGGCCCTTTTGAGGGCAATCATAATACTGATGCGGCCCACAATGAAATTGAGTTTGACACCCCTGCTCTAGACTGAGATGATCGTTCTTGTTGCAGATGCGAAAATACAATTGTGTGTCATCTGCATAAGAGTGGTAAAGTAACTTCTGGTTACTGATGATTTCAAAGAGAGGGCGAAGATAGATATTGAACAGCGCCGGCGACAGAGGGGATCCTTGAGGTACTTATTTTTCAGAAGTGAAAGGTCCCAATTTCACTATTTGTGATCGGTTTTCCAAGAAGGAGGAGAACCAAGATAGATCACATTCTGCGACTCTGGCTACTTCAGCTAGCCGAGTCAGTAAAAGTTTGTGGTCTACCGTGTCAAAAGCTGCGCTTAGGTCAACAGTACTAGAAGACAAGATTCTCCTTCGTCTGCGGCCTCGAGAGCGTCATCCCATATTTTGAGCAGTGCTGTTTCTGTCCCGTGCCCGGGACGAAACCCTGATTGAAATCGATCAAGCAAATTATGGGTATCTAGATGCTGTTGCAGCTGTTGTACCACTACTTTCTCCATTACCTTGGAGAAGACGTTTAGGCCTGTTATGGGACGACAGTGTTTCGGGTCTTTGGGGTCGAGGGTGGGTTTCTTTAAGATGGGTTTGATTATTCCCTGTTTCAACTGGGAGGGTACTGAGCCTTCCTTGAAGGACTGGTTTAGAAGGTGCGTGATAGGTGTTGCCAGAATACCGGCACATTCCTTCAGCAGTTTGGTGGGGATGATATCATTAGGCGCTGTGCTGTTACGCAGAGTACCGATGATATTTTTGGTGGCCTCAATGGTAATGGGTTTAAGAGTGAACTTTGTTAATTGCGGTGAGTTTATGTGTGTATTGGGGGAATAGTTGAGGGGGGGGGTTAAGGGGGGTACTGTTTCGCTGAATGTTTTCACAGATTTCTTCAATTTTGTTAACAAAATAATCCGATAATTCATTGCAAAATTCTTGGGAATCAGAATTGGGGGCTTCAAGACAGACTGGATTCATAGTCTGGGTGACCAGCTTGAAGAGTTCACGGGGGCGGTTTAGGGCATTGGTGATGGCATTTGAAAAATGTTTTTTTTTTGGCTTTAAAAATTTTCTGTGGTATTTTTTTGTTATTACCTTATAGATGGCGCGGTATTCCTCTGAAGCGCTTATTTTCCAGGTGGCTTCCGCTCCTCTGCGCTCTTGCTTTAGCAACGACAGCTGGTCGTTAAACCAGCCGGCGATGTTTTTCCGGATGCAAGTTTTGCCTTTTGGCGCTACTACGTCAGCTGACTGTAGTAGTGCTGTGTTGATAGCATCCAGGGTTTCTGTGGCTGTTTGCTGTAGTTGGATAGTTTTAATTTTTTTTCCCTAATGTGGTTTTGAAGAGTTCCGAATGGAGCTTCTTCTGAGATCTAGTCCAGTGCGTTGTCACTGGTTTTAACCTTTTTGTTAAGGGGGCGTTTTTGGTAATTGTGAATTTTATTGCATGGTGGTCAGTCCATGCTAAAGGCTCAATTTTCAGAATGTTTATTTCCAGATCTTGTCTGAAAATGAGATCGAGCATGCGACCTGACACATGTGTGGGCCCACATCCAAATGGTCGATGCAGGCGTCTGCAACGGATCCTGTGGGGAATTGGCCCAGAGGTTGAAATCCCCCAAGCAGCAAAAGATGTTTGCTGTTTAGGGTGTAGGTGGAAATGAATTCTGTCAAAGGGGAGAGAAGCTGCGATTTTGGACCCGGTGGTCTATAGCAGAGAAGAATATGAACTGTTTCTTGGGGGTTTGTTTGTAGTTGCAGAGTGCGGGTTTCCATTAATTGAAGAGGATTTTGAAGGGCTGGTTTAGTGATCAAGAGGTGAGCCCCACTCTGTTTTCAGTTATAATGCGATAGTTTTCTGGCACCAGTTCTCCTAGAATGGTGTTACAGTCGGCTGTGAGCCAGCTTTCTGTAATAAAGAGGCAGTCTAAATTGCATTGTAGGATGAGATCATGGATGGTTTTACTGCCAATCTAGTGTTGACCAACGCACATGAAATGTGCTTAGGCTGGGGTAGGTGGGTGTAATTTTTGACTGTCGATTGTCGATCGATCCTCAACAGTTGCTCAAGTCTTAGAGCTTTTTTCTTGACAGCTGGTAATGAGGGGGCAAATGCTTTTAGGTCCCAGATAGTTTCTGCAGAGTATGTCAGATTAGGCATAGTCGCAGAAAATGGGGTGAGAGGTAATATCGATCGTGGAGGTATTTGATGGTAATGGGAAGGAAGACTTCGAAGTGGTAGCCACTTACCAAGTCCTCCCTCCCTGTTTGATCCAGAGGAAGGCGAAAAAACCCCAACTGTGCTGTACCAATCTGCGTTGGCGGGGGATAAAAATTCCTTCCTGATCCCACAAGGGCGATCGGTCGAACCCTGGATCAAAGTACTGAATGGTTAAGTCGTTGGGATGTATGGTACTTAGTACTTATGAAGAGGGGTATGCAAGCACACCCGAATACACCCCTGAATACCCAGGTCTGGAGGTGAGAGTGAGGGGGGGGGGGGGGGGAAACAGGTTGAGATCCTGCTTGGGCTGCGAGGGGTGATGATGGAAGGCCCCCCTGGGATATGGTAAGTATTGTGTACTTTATAGGAGGGAGGTGGGTTTGAGTTGCTGTAAAACGGGAAGCCAGCAACTAGACCGCGGTTGAAGCCGCGGTCTTTCCTAGTTGCGACGTGGTTTTGATTAGCCAGACAGATGCTGGGGATGGCTGGGGCGGTGTCAGGGGGATGGCGGGGGGATATTATAGCGGCGGAAGATGGGGGTATAGACGTGTATGTGACGGCCGTTTGTCAGGTCGTACCTCCACTGGGTAGAGCCGCGGCTTATCCTTAGAAGGACGACCGCACTGTCCCAGGGAGGTGGGGGAAAACCGGCGCCCAAAGTGAAGCAGGCTTACTTGTGAGATCCCCCAAGAGAACGTGCCTGTGGCGGTGGGGAGAGGAGATGGTCCGCGTTTTAATGCTGAGGCAAGTGCAGCCGTGGAGGGCTGAGAACCCTGCCTGGCTAGTCTATCCCTGGGAAGAGCCGACTCGTTTGAGAGCGTCCTGCTCTCACTATCCCTGGGGTGAGCAGACTAAGTGAGAGCGACCTGCTGCACCGCTAGACTAGTGAGCAGTGGTATCGTACACATTTTTTTACCAGTATCATACTTAGCTACATGTTTTTATGACTGCTTTTGCTACCGTTTGGTATTACTCACACAATTTTTACAGTTTATGTAGCTACATCGATTTTATCTCCAGTGCAATATCTATTTTGTTACCTACTTGAAGACTGCTATCCATTTTTCCAGTGGTTTGTAGCTGCACTGGGAATCAGCCTGCAATGAGATAAGCTAAAAGTAGTTGGATCTGTATGTGCATTATAAATAAATCGAAATTAGTCGATTAAAAAAAATTGATTAATCGAACACGAAAATTGTAATCAGTAACACTGTAACTGATTAAATTGTAATCAGTAACAGCCCTGGTAATCTGTTAGCAACTGTAAATATTTGTATATATATTTTTAAATAAGTAACAAGGATTAGTGTTAGAATTTTTTTTTTTTTAATGGGTTAATATAGTGATATGTACACATCTATGGGAACACAATTTTCAGGCTTTAGTTTGAGAACCTAATTGATTTACCAGTTTCTTTTGAAGTGCAGGAATGTTAGGTTGGGCTAAACATGTAGGTGCCACACAGTAGGCTCTGCTATTTACCATTCATAAACCTTCATGCAAGAAAGGACAACACCTAAATTAAGTTCCTTATCGCAGACTATATGAGGCCGAAGTAATTATCTAGACCAGGCCTTTTGAACCACCTTCGTTAACTAACACTATATTCACTTCAAAGGACACACTCTTTGATATGCAGAGAATATGGCTATCTGTTCAGGAATGGACAATTTGCCTAGGATATGACCTTGAATAACTAATACACCATTCATGAGAAGGTTATGACCCGACATAATTAGTTTTCACCCCAAGAAAGGAGGTGCTAATAAGGGGCTAAGTTTTGCTAAATCTATGGTATGGGGAAATTGTCCAATCCTGGATGAGATATGCCTGGAGGTAGGAGAGGGATAAGATAGTTCCACCAATCGGGATGGTTCCTTGCAAGTCTATGAGAGATAGGTGTATATCAGTTTAAGGAGAGACGATCCAACCACAGGGGCCCTCTAGTAAATATCATGACATCTCCTAGCACTTATATGTATACAGTACGTTCAAAAAGTATTCATACCTGTCATGTAACTGATCAGAGGCCAAGGTGCTGAGAGGGGTCCCCTTGTGGCTATGTGTGGTAAACACCTGAAGGTGGTAGAGGAGGTGTAGCACCCCAAGAAGCACAGGTTGCCAGCAGGGTACTGGAGAGCTGGGCTGTTAATCACCTGGTGAATGCTGGAGCTAGCAGGATACACAGCAAGGCAGATGTCTCTCTGGGAACTCCAGATGTACTTGCCAAAGGCAGGTAGCGGAAACAGGAACTTTGGCTGAGAACATACACAGGAAGGCAAGCAGATAAGATGTAGCAAAGTTCATAAGGCAAGCCATGGTTATACACAGGTGATCAAGCAGGAGCAAGGTCGGAACAGCAATTGGGCACATCTGACACATAATGCACGTGTGTCGCACATTTGCGTGCACCCGTTCTCGGGAATGCGCCAGAGGCACCCATTACTAGTATTGCCAACATTGCCAGCTCTTCTTTGATAACTTCACTGACAGTGCCCCCCAGGGGCAGCCTCTGGGTGGCAAAATGGGCTAGTCTTTCTGGAAATCTGTTGTGAAAAATTTCCACAAGCCTGGGAGCATACACTTTGCATGCAGGCTCCCTAGAATTATCTTCTGGGGATCCCCCTTCCATTTAATGAGATATTGAATTTGCCTACCCCTTTACCAGCAATCAATAATGGCTTCCACATTGAACTCGGCTTCACCCTCCAAAAGATACAGGGGGTGGGGGCAACTCTTCTCTCTCAAGAAATGGACTAGGAACAGTAGGCTTAAGCAGAGAAACATGGAATACCGGATGGATCTTAAAGGATTTGGGTAGTGCCAGTTCAAAAGCCACTGGATTTATCACTCTCTTGATCTCAAAAGGACTGATAAACTTTGGCCCAAGCTTCCTGGAAGGGCATAGGAGTTTGAGGTTCACTGAAGAGATCCATACCTTGTCCCCAACTTTAAAGACAGGATTCCCTCTTCTTTGCTTGTAATGATGCCTTTTGTAATCCACGCGAGCTTTCTGCATAGCCTCCTGAAGTGACCGATAATTGGTTTAGATAACGTTTATTCAGTCTTGGTCTGCGGGAACTGATGCTTTTGGTTTTGTGTTTGGCAGAAAGGAGGGATGGAACCCATAATTTTCCCAGAACAGGGACTGGCAGAGTGCAATGAATTGTTGTATGCAAATTTCGCACATGGGAGAAGGAATACCCAGTTATGCTGAGAGCAGGTATAGAAACATTGTAAGTATTGTTCCAAAGCCTGATTTGTTCTTTCCATTTTACCATTGCTCTGTGGGTGGTAGGCTGAAGATGAACACACTGCTATTGACAAAGACTTGCAAAGATCTCTCCAGAATCTAGAGGTGAACTGTACACCTATGTTGACACAATGTTATCTGGTAATCTGTGTAACCTTACTATTTCTTTTATGAACACGTTTTCAGTGTCCAGAGCAGAAAGTGTGCCATCTTGGAGAGGCAATCCACTACCACCAAGATGGTAATGAACCCATCAGAGGGAGGCAAGTCCATACACAAAGTCCATGGATATCATTTTTCAAGGCTGCTCAGGAATCGGTAGTGGTCTCAGCAGACCCCAGGACTTGGCTTTGGACTCCTTGTTTCATTGCAGTCCTGTTATAGGCTGGGCCGCCAGAAGGAGCACTGAACAAGTATGTAATTCTTCTGTATCCCAAAATGCCCGGAGAGTTGATGGTCATGAAAGGTTTTTTAAGACTTGAAGTCTAACTTGTTGTGGGACAAACATTTTGTCCCGAAACCACTGAAACCTCTGGTTCAGTACACTGGATGGAGGCTTGCTTGATTGATGTCTTCAGATCAGGTTGGATAAGCAAAAACGTTTGTGCTGCTAAGACAGTACTTGGTTCCCCTACTTCAGGGGTATCTGGGGACATCTGGGAGAAAGCATTTGCCTTCCTATTCTTGGAGCCTGGTCGGTAAGTAATGTAAAAATTTCACCTAGAAAAGAACAGGTGAAATTTAGAGTCTAGGATAATTCCCGAGTCTCGAACCTGGTTGGCCGGGGACGGAGATGGAATAAACTAATCCGGCCAGGAGGGAAAGTCAGTCTAACTGACTTTGCGCTGATTACTGAAGATGATACATTCAGTTTTGGAGCCATTTAGTTTAAAGTAATGATTGTGTTACTGTGGTGCCTAAAAATCTATAGTCTAATTTTCCAAATATACAGTATCTTCAATTAGGATGTGGCGCCTATTTTTTCTTGTATTTACAGTACCACTTTATGGGGATGCCCCTTTCTGAATTTCAATAGCTTCAAAGAAAACGTCCATAGAGTTAAGAACAGGGCTCTTCTGTTCCAGTAAATTATGAGCCCAAGTTTTGGGTTCTTCAGACAATAAGGACATAATGAACCCCACTTTCATAGTCTCTGTGGAAAAAGTTCTGGGCTGAAGGGCCAAGTATAACAGACAAGAGTTCTTAAAGGCCCTGAACTTCTTCTGATCACTGGAAAATCACTCAGGCGACGGTACCCATGGTTCGGGCGGAAGTACCACCACTGTAGGGGTAGAGGTGGTACATTCCGGCGTAGATGAAGCGTATGCAGAGCTGGTGGGTTTGGATACACAGAAGACACCATTAGATGCTGCAGACAACCCTCCAACTGGAAGTAGCCTTCTTGTAGTCTCTGTACTGTTTGCATGAGGGCGGTGACCTGCTGGCAAAGAGCCTTGAGAGGGGAAGCACCTCCGTTGGCCTCTGACATGGCTGGATTGTACTGTCACATATCTGATCCAAGGCCAAGGTGCTGAGAGTGCTCCACTTGTGGCTAAGTCCTGAGGTTGGTACAGGAGGTGTAGTGCACAGGTTGCCAGCAGGGTACTGGAGAGCTGGGCTAGTGATCACCTAGTGAATGCTGGAGGTAGCAGGATAAACAGTAAGACAGATGTCTCTCAGGGAACTCTGGATGTACTTGGCAATCAGTGCACACAGAAAACAGAAGTAGAAGCCAGGCTGAGGGTCAAGCACAGATGATCAGTCAGGAGGCAGAGGCAGATAGCTGAAACAGGAACTTTGGCTGAGGTCATACACAGGAAGGCATACTGATAAGAAGTAGCAAAGTCCATAAGGCAAGCCCGCGTCATACACGGGTGATCAAGCAGGAGCAAAGTCGGTAGAGCAAGCCAAGGGGTCATTGACAGAGGAAGAAATCAGACAGGTCTGGGACAAGCTGGGTCACAACAGGAAATCAAAGTAATTTATGCAGAGGCTCAGGAACACAGGAAGGCTAACATCAATCCAGCAATGTTATGGGCTTAACAGCATTCTTTTATAAACCAGCAGGTGGCCACATCTGTCACGTAATGAGCGTTTTGCTCACGCGTGTTCGCCTATTTGCACCATTGCGCGTGCGCTTTTGCCTGTTCGTGCCCTTGCACATTTGTGCACTCCCAGGTAGCAGGATAAACAGTAAGGCAGATGTCTCTCAGGGAACTCCAGATGTACTTGCCAATCAGTGCACACAGAAAACAGAAGTAGAAGCCAGGCTGAGGGTCAAGCACAGATGATCAGTCAGGAGGCAGAGGCAGATAGCAGAAATATGAACTTTGGCTGAGGTCATACACAGGAACTCAGGAAGACTAACATCAATCCAATCTTATGGGCTAAGTAGCAATCTTTTATAAGACAGCAAGTGGCCACATCTGTCATGTAATGCGCGTGTTGCACACGCGTGTTCGCCTATTCGTGCCATTGCACCATGGCGCATGCACATTTGCCTGTTCGTGCCGTTGCACCTTTGTGCACGCCCATTCACAGGAATGCGCCAGGTATGGTATGGCATCATTGCCAGCTCTCCTTCAGTTACTTCCATGACAATGCCTCTTGAAATGTTCCACATTTTGTCATGTTACAACCAAAAACGTAAATTTATTTTACTGGGATTTTATGTATTATGGCACATAATTGTGAAGTAAAAAGAAAATGATAAATGTTTTTCAATTTTTTTTACAAATAAATATGTGAGTATCCATTTGTATTCAGCCCCCCCCCCCCCTAATCAATACTTTGAAGAACTTCCTTTTGCTGCAATTACAGCTGCAAGTCCTTTTGGGTATGTCTCTACCAGCCTTGCACATCTAGAGAGTCCTTCTTCTTTGCAAAATAGCTCAAGCTTTGTCAGATTGGATGGAGAGTGGATGGATGGAGAGTGCCTGAACAGAAATGTTCAAGTCTTGCCACATGTTCTCATTTGGATTGAGGTCTAGACTTTGACTGGGCAGTTACAATATTATACATTAATATGCTTTGATCTAAATGATTCCATTGTAGCTATGGCTGTATGTTTAAGATTGTTGTCCTGCTGGAAGGTGTACCTCCACCCCAGTCTTGCAGACTCTAACAAGTTTTCTTTTAGGCCTCGTACACACGATCGGACATATCCGATGAAAACGGTCCGCGGACCATTTCCATCGGATATGTCCGATCTGGAGTTTGATCCGATGGCGTGTACACACCATCGGATTAAATTCCCCGCCGCCGGACGGCGCGGTGACGTGGCGGTGACGCGGCGGTGACGTTGTCACCGCCACGTCACCGCACCAGGAAGTTAAACACTTCCGCGCATGCGCCGAATCCATTCGGCGGCGGCGCGGCGGCGGTGGGGGACGACATGTCTGCTGGTAAGTGTACTAACCAGCAGACATGTCGGGCGGACAGATTCCCACCGGATAGATTTCAAAGCATGCTTTGAAATCTGTCGGGTGGAGAAATCTGTCCGCTAGCCCATACACACGAGCGGAGATGTCTGCTGAAACGGTCCATCGGACCGTTTTCAGCGGACATATCCCCTCGTGTGTACGAGGCCTAAGATTGGCCTGTATTTAGTTCCATCCATCTTCCTATCAACTCTGACCAGCTTCCCTGTCCCTGCTGAGGAAAAGCATTCCCACAACATGATGCTGCCACCACCATGTTTCACAGCGGGGATGGTGTGTTCAGGGTCATGTGCAGTGTTAGCTTTCCACAACACAGCGTTTTGCTTTTTTTGTTTTCTTTTTTACATATAAACATTCCTTGTAATAGAAATAAGGATGACAGTCCCTCTTTATGTAGAGAGCTAGGATCAAAGAGACCCCAGATCTCTATTTTACCTTTAAATGCAAGTGATCAAAAACAACAAAAAAACATGTATAGAACCTGCTGCAGCAAAACAAAATAAAAATAAAAAAGACATTTAAATTGCTGCCAATACAATATCTTTTCCAGCAATACAAAACTGTAAAAAAAAAAAAAAATGCCATGGGGGTCCTTTTGGGTCTGGTATGGATTTTAAGGGGCATCCCACACCAGAATAAAAAAAAAAAAACACACACATGGGGTCCCCCAGAATCCACGCCAGATACTTATAAAAGCATGCAGCCTGGAAAGTCAGGAAAGAGGGGGCGAGTGAGCGCCCCCCCTCTTGAACCATACCAGGCCACATTCCCTCAACATGGGGTGCCCCCAGAATCCACACCAGACCCTTATCCAAGTATGCAGCCTGGAAAGTCAGGAAAGAGGGGGCCCCCCTCCTGAACCACACCAGGAGGGGGAGTGCTTCATGCTATTTTACCCCTTTCCTGACCTGTCAGGCTGCATGCTCAGATAAGTGTTTGGTATGGATTTTGGGGGGAACCCTACGCTGTTTTTTCTTCACTTTTTTCTATTGGCGGCAATGTTTTTTTTTCATTCTGCTGTCAGCTGGAAAGCCCGTTGACAGCTGATGACTCACCTGTTGTTAAAGCAGAGTTCCACCCAAAAGTGGAACTCCTGCTTATATGCATCCTGTTTTTGACAGGTCCCCTTCCCCACTTGCAGAGACGGGGCACGGCCCAATCTCCTGGAAGTTTCGTCCCCCCTCCTCCAGCCCCTGCTGCCAGGCCAGTTAGAAAGCACAGCGCGCTTCGCACATGCACAGTGGGGAACCAACTGTGAAACTGAAAGACTTTACTGCCAGGTTCCCTTACTAGGAATGGCGGCGGCAGAACCTGGGAGTCAATCCGAAGATCGGCTGGGGTGCCAACATTGTGGGCTCCCTGAACAGGTAAGTTAGCAGCTACAGTATTTGTAACTGCTGACTTTACATTTTTTTCACCCAAGCTGGACCTTCTCTTTAAAGACACAGTGGCCGGCTTCCTGGCCCGCTCCTTAACAACCAGCTATGCACTATGCAGCACGCAAAGTATTTTGTGGTGCTCGGCGGGCGAACATCCCTCTGTGCCTCTCACACAAATTCAGGTGTTCGTCGAACAGCGAACAGGCGATGTTTGGGCTGAACACTTGCTGGGCTTGAACTGTTGGCACAACTCAAGAGAAGGGTAGGGAAGGAAAGGAAGGTGGTGTTTTGTATCCCTCCTCCCCTTTACTCAGGAAACAATGCTGCCCCTCCATAGATACAAATTTCACCCTAGGCCAGGATGTTTTTTTCCAGTAGGATTACATGGCAAAAAGAAAAAAAAACGAATGCAGCCAACACATCTAAGGACTGATAACATACTTTTAGCTCTTGAATTTAGAACTATAATGAATGAATGAATGCATTTAGAAATACACTATAATGGCTGTTAATGTGTCACATGTCAGAACACGTTATAGATGATGAGAGGCCATGCAACTTGTTTTACTTTGCATGCATGTCTTTAAACTACTGCAGATCTGTAGTTGATAGAGGAGAACACACAAACAAGGATGATAGTGCCTAAAAAAAAAAAATAACATAGGTTTTATACATTTTATGACTTTGACATATGCTCATAATTGTGCATGTGACACAATACTTTATTTTGTCATAGTAAAAAATATCCTATTTAAAAAATTATCTTAGACATAATAAAGAACGAGACAGACAAATTGTTGACCTGTGTGACCTCTTCTCTGGTGTAAAAAGCTGGAAAGAAAAGAAAAAAACAAATCCTCTCTTTTTTTCTTTTTTCATGAGTGCCAGTATTTTTGTTTCCAAATTGTATCCATTTATCCAACATCCAAACATATTTCCAATGTGAAATCATCCAATTTCCATATCCTCTTCCAGTTCTAAATTCATATAAAACTTGTAATGCAAACAATGGGGCAATATTTCATTTTGACTTGGCTGGCCTTAAACGGCTATGGCAATAATGCTTTAATAATTATTTTTTTGCTAATTTGGTCAACGTTTTATCATTTTTCAAACATGATCTGCTTCCAATAACACTGCCAAGCCAACTTACAGAACACCAAGCTACTTCATGTTCGAAGTTAAATATATAAATATCATTTGCTACTAGAAATTTTGTAATAAGAGACATTATAAAATAATACTGCTATAAAATTTGTTTAAAATGGAATGTAATCAGCAAAATCTTACTGTTATTAAAGGGCCAGTAAAAACAATCTGCAGCATACTTAATATAAAAATAATACTATCCTTACTAATAGAGTTGAGCGGACACATGGATGATCGGGTTCGGCGGGCTCAGCCGAACTTTGGAAAAAAGTCCGGGTTCGGGACCCGAACTGGACCCGAACTTGACCCTGAACCCCATTGAAGTCAATGGGGACCCGGACTTTTGACTACTAAAATGTCTGAGCCCCCCCTTCTCCTTGGCAGATACCGGACCAGGTCTTGAGGTTGTATAATAAGTATCCCAACTATTTCCACTCCTGATGAATGACTGTAATGCCAGGAAACGCGTAGAGTGCCACTAGATGCCAACAATCACCCGTCCATATTTCATACTTTCTCTAATTGATCTATTTTATCATGTATATCTGCCATGTCTGTTTTTTATTTGTGTATTGCATGCTATGTAGCAGAATATTTAGAGTAATCCTTGTGACTACCTATCTATTTGATACAAAATATTTGACATGTATATAAGATTGTAACAAATAAATCATGTACTGTAATTCAATTTTTATGTTATTTTTCTCTTTGACATGGCGCTCCCTCATTTAAAGTCCCACAAACTCCTCTCCTTTATAAAGATCTAGGGTTGCCACCTCATCCCTTTAAACCCGAACACATAGTAATTACACATGTTCTGGGGCTAATTTAATGTTGATAAGGTACCAAGTGAGTTTAATTAGCACCTTAATCAGCCAGAGAACCTGTGTAATTAATATGTTTTTGCTTTTAAAGGGATGAGGTGGCAACCCTAGAAAGATCAGAAATACAAGAATGGCTGGGTAAGGCCGGTATACATGTCTATTCTGCACAGGGTTAGGACAAGTCCTGTGGGATCCATGCCTGGTTCATTTTAATGAATGTGAGCTTGTCCACATTGGCTCTGGACAGGCGGCTGCGCTTGTCTGTGATAACTCCCCCTTCTGTGCTAAATACATGTTCAGATAATACACTGGCTGCAGGACAGGCCAGCACCTCCAAGGCGTAAAGGGCAAGCTCAGGCCATGTGCCCAATTTGGAGACCCAGAAGTTTAAGGGGCAGACCCATCATTCAGTACGTGTAGGCGTGTGCACACATACTGCTCCATCATGTTGCTGAAATGCTGCCTCCTGCTAAGACGTTCCATATCAGCTGGTGGTGCTGTTTGAGTGCTGACAAAGCTTTTCCACATTTCGGCCATGCTAACCCTGCCTTCTGAGGTGCTGGTGGTGCCCCGGCTGCGTTGGCGACCTCTTCCTCCTCCTCTGCCTTTGCCTTGTGCTTCCACTCTGCCCCCGCTGTCAGGTGGGAATTCCACCAGCAGCACGTCTACCAGCGTGCGCTGGTACTCGCACATCTTGCGATCACGCTCCAGTGAGGGAATTAAGGACGGTACATTGTCCTTGTAACGGGGATCCAGCAGCGTGGCCACCCAGTAATCAGCACATGTTAAAATGTGCATAACACGGCGGTCGTTGCGGAGACACTGCAGCATGTAATGGCTCATGTGTGCCAGGCTGCCCAGAGACAAGGAAAAGCTGTCCTCTGTGGGAGGTGTATCATCTGTGTCCTCTGTATCCCCCCAGCCACGCACCAGTGCTGTCCTCTGTGGGAGGTGTATCATCTGTGTCCTCTGTATCCCCCCAGCCACGCACCAGTGATGGCCATGAGCTGGTCTGGGTGTCACCCTGCTGTGAAAATGGTTCCTCCTCCTCCTCCATCTCCTCCTCCTCATCCTCCACCTCGTCATCCTCCAGAACTGTGCCCTTGCTGGACAATTGTGTACCTGGCCTTTGTTGGTGAAGGAACCCACCCTCGGAGCCACTTGTGAATGACTGCCTTGAAAGCCTTGGAAATGATCCCCAATTCCTCCTCCTCCTCCTCCTGTGCCACATCCTCTTCCATCATCGCCCGAAGCGTTTTTTCAAGGAGGCAAAGAACTGGGATAGTCACGCTGAGAACGGCGTCATCGGCACTGGCCATGTTGGTGGAGTACTCGAAACAGCTCAACAAGGCACACAGGTCTCGCATGGAGGCCCAGTTATTGGTGGTGAAGTGGTTCTGTTCCGCAGAGCGACTCACGCGTGCGTGCTGCAGCTGAAACTCCACCATTGCCTGCTGCTGCTCGCACAGTCTGGTCAGCATGTGCAAGGTGGAGTTCCACCTTGGGGGCACGTCACATATGAGGGGGTGAGCGAGAAGGCCGAAGTTACGCTGCAGCGCTGCCAGGCGAGCAGCAGCAGGGTGAGAACACCGAAAGTGCGCACAGACAGCCCTCACTTTATGCAGCAGCTGTGGCATATCAGGGTAAGTTTTAAGGAACCTCTGCACCACTAATTTTAGCACATGTGCCAATTAAGGGACGTGCGTCAAACCAGCTAGGCCCAGAGCTGCTACAAGATTTTGCCCGTTATCGCACACCACCAGGCCTGGCTTGAGGCTCACTGATGCCAACCACTCATCGGTCTGTTGTTCCATGTCCCTTCACAACTCCTGCGTGGTGTGGGTTTTTTCCCCCAAACAGGAAAGTTTTAAAACTGCCTGCTGGCGTTTAGCCATGGCTGTGGTGAAGTTGGTGTTGAATGTGTTACGCTGACCGGATGAGGAGGCGGTAGAGGATGAGGAAGCGGAGTAGGAGGAGTTAGCAACAGGAGGAAAACTGAAGAGCCCTGCAATCCTCGGTGGTGGAAGGACATGCGCCAAACTGCTATCTGCCTCAGCCGCCACTGCATTTACCCAATGCGCTGTTATGGAGATATAACGTCCCTGACCGTGCTTACTGGTCCACGTATCTGTAGTTAGGTGGACCTTGGCACAGATGGCGTTGCGCAGTGCACACCTGATTTTGTCACCCACTTGGTTGTGCAGGGAAGAGATGGAAAAGTAGTGGCAGCTGGGCAGGACGTACTGTGGGACAGCCAATGCCATCAGGCTTTTAAAACTCTGCGTCTCCACCAGGCGGAATGACAGCATTTCAAAGGCCAGGAATTTGGAAATTCTGCCATTCAGGGCCAGGGATCGCAGGTGGGTAGGGGGGTACTTCCTCTTCCGCTCCAGTGTTTGGGAGATAGAGAGCTGAACGCTTCCATTGGACATTGTGGAGATGTTTGGTGACCCAGGTGGTAGTGTTGTTTGCCAGTCCTCTAATTGTGGGGTGGCACTGTCACAACAGAGGTGGATGAAGAGGCCGAGAGGCTCGAGACTGAAGCAGAAGAGGAGGCAGGAGGAGCAGGAGGCCTTTTTTGGTTTTTAAGGTGTCTACTCCACTGCAGCTCATGTATCACGGGAACACTTACCAAGGCCGAGATGCTGAGAGCGGCTCACCTTTGCGACCTGGCGCGATCCTCCCCCTGGGATTGGGACAGGGGGAAGGACGCACTGGGAGGCACCGGTACCAGCAGGAAGATGCAGATCCGGCAGGTCAGGCAGGGACAGGCGGAAGATCCACCGGGATGGTTCGGAGCTGCAGCAGACGGGTAGACTGAAGCGAGGTTCTGAGTAGACAAGGACAAGGCAGAAGAAAAGTCTAGGACATGGGTCTTCAAACTACGGCCCTCCAGTTGTTCAGGAACTACAATTCCCATAATGCCTAGTCATGTCTGTGAATGTCAGTGTGTTACAATGCCTCATGGGATGTGTAGTTCTACAACATCTGGAGGGCCGTAGTTTGAGGATCCCTGGTCTAATAGACAAGCCGTGGTCAGGGGTTTTGAGGAAGCAGACAGTCCAGTGTTCAAGCCGGGGTACAAAGGGCAGGAGAAAGCCAGGAGTCCAGGTTCAAGCCAAGGTCAAGGGATTGGAGAAAGCAGAGGTCCGGGAACGTAAGCCAAAGGTCAAGCAGGTGAAGAATCCAATAACAGGTAACAAGTCAGGTACTCAAACGCTGTTTACAAACCAGCAACCAGAGGACTGTGGGGAGCTGATTTAAATAAGCCGCTCAGGCTTCTGATTGGCCAGGGTTGGAACGAGATTGTGTGCCCGCGCACACGGCGCGCCGATACGCCGCTCGGGCGAGCGCCCCCGAGCTGACCTGTCACGGAGCTGGGGCTGGATGGAGCTGGACCCTTGACAGTGCCCCCCCCCAAGGGGCAGACTCCGGACGCCCAAACTGTCCATCAACTCCGGATGTTCACGGTGGAAGGTTCGTATCAGGCGGGGAGCGTGCAGATTTCTGGAAGGCTCCCAGGAGTTATCTTCAGGGGGGTATCCCTTCCATTTGATTAGATATTGGAGCTACCTTCCCCTTTTCCTGCAGCCCAGAATAGTCTCCACCTCGAACTCCCTCTCTCCCTCAATTTCCACTGGCAGAGGTGGGAGCTCTTCTCTCCCAGGGAACGGGTTTACCGTGACTGGTTTGAGCAAAGAGGCATGAAAGACCGGATGGATCCGGTAAGTTTCAGGTAGTGCTAGTTCAAAAGTCACGGGATTGATTTTCCGTTTGATCCGGAATGGGCCGATGAACCTAGGGCCCAGTTTCTGTGAAGGGATTGGTAATTTGAGGTTAGTAGAGAAAAGCCAGACCTCGTCCCCTACTTCAAAAGCAGGGCACTCCTTCTTCCCCTTGTCGTAGAATTTTTTGAAGTTTTCTTGGGCCTGCCGCATGACCTCCCGGAGCTTTTGGAAGTTTTGTTGGATGTGAGCTAGGTGTTCCTGGACCGCTGGAACGGGTGTTTCAGAGATGGAGTCCGGAAGGGAGGAAGGATGATAGCCGAAATTAGCCCAAAAAGGAGTTTGGTTAGTGGAGGCATGCACTGAATTATTATAGGCAAACTCTGCCGACGGTAATAAAGACACCCAATCGTTCTGTGATACGGAGCAAAAGCAGCGGAGGTACTGTTCTAACGTTTGATTGGTTCTTTCCGTTGGACCGTTGGATTGCGGGTGATAGGCAGACGAGAGACAGACTTTGATTTCCAGTGTTCTGCAGAGTTCCCTCCAGAATTTGGACGTAAACTGCACCCCTCTGTCAGACACAATGCTTTTGGGCACCCCATGCAGTCTCACAATTTCCCTGAAAAAGATTTTTGCCGTGTCAGCCGCAGAGGGTGTGCCAATCATGGGTAGGAAATGGGCCAGTTTGGACAGGCGGTCGATCACGACCAGAATTGTTGTAAAGCCTTCCGAGGGAGGTAAATCCACTATAAAGTCCATGGACAACTCTGTCCATGGGCGTTCCGGAACCGGGAGAGGTTTCAATAGGCCCCAGGACTTGGTCTTGGGCCCTTTACAGCGTTGGCAGCTGGAACAGGATAAAACATAGGTCTTGCAGTCAAGTCTCCACTTTGGCCACCAGAAGGAATGGCTGAGCAATTCGGCAGTCTTTCGTAACCCGAAATGGCCCGCTAATCTATGGTCATGAAACGTACTTAGTACTCGTTGCCTTAGTACCGCAGGTACAAAAATCTTACCCCGTGACCACAGCAAGTCGTCCCGTCTCTCTAGGGCAGATGCGGCTTGGTCGGTACATTCTTTGGATGCCTCCTTTAGGGAGTTTAGCAAGTCTGTTTGGGAGACTAAAAAAAAAATTTCTGGGCAGCCAAAACGGTACTAGGTTCTGGTGGGATGGAAGTATCTGAGAACATCCTAGAAAGGGCATCCGCCTTCCCGTTCTTTGAGCCGGGCCTGTAGGTGATATGGAAATTTGAGTGAAAAAGAGGGCCCAGCAGGCTTGCCTAGGTCTTAAGCGTTTGGCCGTTCGCAGGTATTCCAAATTCTTGTGGTCCGTAATGATTAGGATGGGATGGAGAGCCCCTTCCAAGAGATATCTCCACTCTTCAAGTGCGAACTTAATCGCCAACAGTTCCCGGTCCCCCACGTCATAGTTCCTTTCTGGGGAGGTCAATTTCCGGGATGCGTAGGCCAGCGGGTGGAGGAGAGCTTTGGGTCCCTGTCTCTGTGATAAGATGGCGCCAGTAGCTATTTCAGAGGCGTCGACTTCCAAGACGAAGGGCAGAGCTGGGTCAGGGTGCCGTAGGACGGGTGCAGAGGAGAACATCACTTTAAGTTGAGTAAATGCTTCTTGTGCTTTCTGGGACCAGTGGAAGCGACACCCCTGACGTGTCAACTCAGTGATGGGGGCTACAATAGATGAGAAGCCAATGACGAACCTCCGGTAAAAATTGGCGAAGCCAATGAATCGTTGTATGGCCTTCCTGTCGCCTGGGGCTGGCCAGTCTTGGACCGCCTTGACCTTTTGCGGGTCCATGGCAATCCCACTAGTAGAAATGATGAACCCCAGGAATTGGATTGTTGTCTTTTCGAATTCACATTTCTCGGCCTTGAGGTATAATTTGTGTTCCCTGAGAATGGCTAGGACCTTCTTAACGTGGGAACGATGTTGCTCGAGAGAGACCGAGAAGTTGAGGATATCGTCTAAATAGACAACTAGGAAGTCATCTAGGTGTTGGCGAACAATGTCATTGACTAGGTGCTGGAACGTGGCAGGGGCGTTGCAGAGGCCGAAAGGCATCACCAGGTACTTAAAGTGCCCGAACCTGGATCTGAAGGCCGTCTTCCACTCGTCCCCGTCTCTGATCCGGACAAGATTGTAGGCCCCTCGGAGATCTAGTTTGGAGAAGAACTGGGCTGCCCGAAACCGCTGGAATAGTTCTGGGATGAGAGGTAGCGGATACCTATTTTTGATGGTAATTTTGTTTAGCTCCCTGTAGTCAATACAGGGTCTGAGGGACCCATCCTTCTTCTCGACGAAGAAGATCCCCGCCCCGGCAGGAGAAGAGGAAGGGCGGATGAACTTCTTCTTTAAGTTTTCATCAATATATGCCTTGAGGGCGACTAGTTCCATCTCGGACAAGGGGAAGATACGGCCAAAAGGGATCTTGGATCCGGGCAAGAGATCGATAGGGCAATCATATGGCCTATGCGGGGGAAGGTGATCAGCTTGTCGTTTGTCGAAGACGTCCTTAAACTCAGCATAAGCAGAAGGGATGTGAAGGGAATTGTCCGGCAAAGTAGCTAGGGTGGAACAGGAGGCCTGGGCGGGCAGGAGGCAGTTTTGTGAACAGTAGGCGGATGAACACTCAATCTCCTTCTTGTGCCAATCTATGCAGGGTTGGTGGACCTGCAGCCATGGGAGTCCCAAGATGATGGGGAACAGTGGAGAAGGTATCAAATCCAGGCAAAGAAATTCTTGATGTCCTGTGTCAGAAATGGCAAGGATTGGCTGGGTTTCCTGAGTGACAAGTCCGGACCGGGGAAGAGAGCCGTCTGCTAGGTGGATTTGCAGATGAAAGTCCTTAGGGCGGCAGGGAACATGCAGCTTCAGGGCCAGGGCAGAGTCCAAGAATCTCCGGAATCAATTATGGCTGACAGCCGGGTTGCCCCCTCCGGGAGCTGTAAATAGAGAAAGAGGACAACATAAGTCTGTGGTAGGTTAGTAACGTGGCAATTGAAGGCGGGTGGCGGTTTACACTTACTAGGTCTCACTGGGCAGGAACGAAGGAAGTGGCCAGCTCCGCCACAGTACAGACACAAGTTGGACTGGCGTCTTCGCTGCCTTTCTTCGGGGGTGAGAGGAGGCTGGACTACCCCGAGCTGCATGGGTTCGGGGTCTGGAAGGGAGAGACGGAGGAGCAGGAGAGAGTCTTGGTGGAATCCAACTGGGACGGTTTGTTTGGAAACGCTCCGCCTGCCTTTCCCGAAGGCGTCGGTCCAGCTGGGTAGCCGACTGAATCAACCCCTCTAGTGAGACGGGGGGATTGACTCGAGCCAACTCGTCCTTGAGGGACTCAGATAGTCCTTGGCGGAATTGGTACTTCAGGGCCGCCTCATTCCATCCAGTGTCGGCGGACCATTTCCTGAACTCCGCGATATAGTCTTCAACGGGCCTCCTGCCCTTATTCAAGTTGTGGAGGGTAATCTCAGCCGTGGCAAAACGCAGAGGGTCGTCATATAGTTTGGACATGTGTTCAAAGAAGGAGTCCAACGTGTACAGTATCGGATTTCTTTGCTCCATCAGACCGTGGGCCCAGGCTTGAGGTTCATCGGAAAAGAAGCGAGATCACAAAGCCCACTTTTACGGCCTCAGAGCAGAAAGTCCTGGGTTGCAAGGCCAGATATAGAGAACAAGCGTTTTTAAAGGCCCTAAACTTTTTGCCGTCGCCTGCAAAGCGTTCTGGTGTAGGCACCCGGGGTTCTGGGTGAGACACGACCACTGCTGGAGTTGAAGCAGGCTGAGAGGTGGACGCCCCTGTTCCTGGGGTCACCGAAGGGGCTGCGGGTCCAGGTGTAGGGGTAGTTGTTGAAGACGGCCATCCATCTGTAGGTACCCTTCTTGTAATTTTTGCACCGCTTCTGTTAGTGCCGAGACTTGTTGGCAGAGAGTCTCGAAGGGTGAGCGCGCCCTGTCGGCCTCAGACATCTGGCTGGTTTGTACTATCACGGGAACACTTACCAAGGCCGAGATGCTGAGGGCAGCTCACCTTTGCGACCTGGCGCGATCCTCCCCCTGGGATTGGGACAGGGGGAAGGACGCACCGGGAGGCACCGGTACCAGTGGGAAGATGCAGATCCGGCAGGTCAGGCAGGGACAGGCGGATGATCCACCGGGATGGTTCGGAGCTGCAGCAGACGGGTAGACTGAAGCGAGGTTCTGAGTAGACAAGGACAAGGCAGAAGAAAAGTCTAGGAGACAAGCCGTGGTCAGGGGTTTTGAGGAAGCAGACAGTCCAGCGTTCAAGCCGGGGTACAAAGGGCAGGAGAAAGCCAGGAGTCCAGGTTCAAGCCAAGGTCAAGGGATTGGAGAAAGCAGAGGTCCGGGAACGTAAGCCAAAGGTCAAGCAGGTGAAGAATCCAATAACAGGTAACAAGTCAGGTACTCAAACGCTATTTACAAACCAGCAACCAGAGGACTGTGGGGAGCTGATTTAAATAAGCCGCTCAGGCTTCTGATTGGCCAGGGGCGGAACGAGATTGTGTGCACCCGCGCACGCTCCCGCGCGCCGTCACGCGCGCATGCCCGCGCACACGGCGCGCCGATACGCCGCGCATGCGCGCGCAGCTCAGGCAAACGCACCCGAGCTGACCTGTCACGGAGCTGGGGCTGGATGGAGCTGGTCCCTTGACATCATGCTTTGCACTTAGATGCCTGGTCATGCAGGTTGTGCTCAGGTTGAGAACGTTTATGCCTCGCCTCAGGCTCTGATTTCACAGCGTGCAAAACACTTGTCATCAGCACATTGTTCGAAGAACTGCCACGATAGGGAACTCCTTGGACCTGGCTTTGGTGTGCTCGGTCCCTTGATGCGTTGGGCAGTAGCAGGCGTACTATCTAGGGGAAGGACGCTCCGCTTTGGCACCCTGCTCCCTCTTCTGCTGTGCTGGTGGCTCTGTGCGACCACCGCCTCTTCCTCCGAACTAGATGGGTCACTTGCATGAGGTTGATTCCATGTGGGGTCGAGGACCTCATCGTCCTCCACATCATCTTCCACCAAGTCTTCACCACTGCCCTCCTTGTCGGTCTGCACAATTGCGAGACTTGCTTTGATGGTCCCCCCATCTTGAAACATAAGTGGTTGGTAGGGATGAGCTTTGTGTTCGAGTCGAACTTATGTTCGACTTGAACATCGTCTGTTCGTACGTTTGTCGAAAATCGAACAAAATGGGTCGTTCGCGCAAAATTCGAGTGACGCGCCACGGCTAATAATTTAATGCGGCATTGCGCGCTGATGATTGGCCAAGCATGCTGTATGTCCCGCATGCTTGGCCAATCACAGCGCGCAAAAAACGGAGAGACATAATTGGCCAAAGCCAGGGTGGCATTGTTAAAGAGATTAGTCCTATAGAGAGAGACAGTGGCCCAGATTCACAGAGCAATTACGCCTGTCTAACTGGTGTTAGACAGGAGTAATTTCAAATTTTGCGCGCCGTATCACTAGTTTGAATCCTCAAACCATGATACGGCGGCTTCGGGCTTCGATCCGAGAGGCTTACGTCCTCGTAAGCCTTCGGATCTACACTGCGATATTTTTGCGGCCGCTGGGAGGAGTTTGCATCGTTTTCATGCGTCGGGATATGCAAATGAGTTTTTACGACGAAGGTACGAGTGTCCCTCGCAATCGCCTACGTCATTTTTTGGCTATATAATGTTAGAGGAGCTTTTTGCTGGTCTAACAGTGCGTAACCCATGTAAAGTACGGCCGTCGTTCCCGCGTCGATTTGAAAATATATATTTTTTTTAACGTAACTCGTTCGGGAATAGGAATGTACGTAAACGACGCTACTACGACGTGACGACGTGTTTTCGCGCAATGCACGGCGGGAAATTTGCGAATGGAGCATGCGCAGTTCGATCGCCGCGGGAACGCGCCTATTTTAAATGCTTCACGCTCCCTACTCGCGCAGATGGATTGCGACGGGAGAAATACACTACGCCGCCGTCGTTTACTGGACAAAATCTACCTGGATTCCACGTAGAGCCAGGTAAAAAACGGCGGCGTAGTGTATTTCTGATACTCTACGAGAATCTAATTCTCTGTGAATCTGCCCCAGTGTTTTTATTACTAGATAGATAGATAGAGCAGGCAGGCTAGTCAGTTTAGTTAAATTTACAGTGTTTAGAGAATATATATACATCCCAGGAGTTGTACATATATTTATACACTGTATAGTTGAGCTAGATTAGCTATTGCTATTTGTCAGGCAGTTGATTGTGCTAGCTGCAGTCTTCTAACGTTTTGTATTGCCCGTGTGCTGTATAGTTTGCACTTAAACATACTTGGTGTTACTGCACTTGGGCCGTATAGTTTGCACCAAAACGTACTTGTTGTTACTGCACTTGGGCCGTATAGTTTGCACCTAAATGTACTTATAGTTTACTGTACTTGTGCTGTATAGTTTGCACCTAAACGTACTTGTTGTTACTGCACTTGGGCCGTATAGAGCTGAACGCTTCCATGGGACATTTTTGGTTTTATGGAATTTTTCTTTCCTCAAAAAATAATTTATTCAGCCAAGATCTGGCATTGTAATGCCCCCCCACCCCTAAAATAATCGACATATTGTTGCCACACATCACGTGCGCTTTGGGGGGCCAAGCCTGTATGGACAGGCTCACAGGCCACCACTGGAACATCAATGGCCTCATCAGGCACAAGTGTCATGTAGTTTGTTGAGGGTCTCTTTAGGAAATTGTGCAATATGCAGCAGCAAAGTATGACATGGTTCAGATTCTACTTAACAAACCTACAGTCCTTGTCTTTTTTGCGCCGCCTGTATACTGCTGTTCAAAGTATATATGGCCAAAGGGTTTAGTCAGGGCTGATCCTCCCTATAGGCTCACTATGCAAGCCGCTTAGGGCCCCGCAAAGCTGCGATGGGCCCCCCAAATAACTAGAGGCCCCGTCTGGTAAGAAGTAAGTTTAGCCCCCTCACCCCGCTTCTAAACTCGCTGGCTGAGTCATTTCCGACAGCAGAACACCCCCTCCCCGCGCTTCCCAACTTTCTTTAATGTGACATGTCACTGTCGTCAGCGCCCCCCGCTTCTCATTTTTAATGTGCCATGTCATTTTGCTTAGGGCCCCAAGGTAGATCAGGATCGGCACTAGGTCTTGTAATGACCTGGTGGGAGTGGTGGCGGGGAAACCCATGCTATTTTTTTTCAATGATTTTTATCCATATTGCAGGGACCAAACATTACATTAAAGCCACAAGCAGTATTAAATTAATCTCATTTTGTGCAGGGACAGTTGTAAACATGTGCCACCTCACAGGCATACTATAGACACCCAGCAGGTACGATATTTAAAGGAATTTAGAAAAAAAATTCTCACTTTAAGCATCATTAAAATCGCTGCTCAAAGAAAAAACTAGTTTTAAAAAAAAATTCCATTGATACATATTCCCTGGGGCAAGACCCGGGTTCTCAAAGACGTTTTCCAAAAATAACTTGAATATTGATCTTTAAAATTAGCACTTTTGAATTCGAACGTTCGAGTCCCATAGACTTTAATGGGGTTCTAAATGTTCGTGCGAACGTTTCGGTCCGTTCAACGGTTCTGGTGTTCGGCTCATCCCTAGTGGTTGGGCATCGGTGCACTCAATCTCTTCCACTTCTGGGGCAGTGCTAGGTGAATGGCCCTGGGAAAACATGCTAACAGAGTCATCAAAAAGCAGAAGAGACTGCTGCATGATTTGGGGCTCAGACTGCTTGGCTGATTTGCAAGGGGGTGAGGTGAAAGACTGATGGTAATCGGCTGCAGGTGCCAACTCCAATCTTTCAGCACAAGATTGGATGGGAGACAATGTGAAGGAACTGGAGGCACTGTCAACAACCCAATCTACTATCGCCTGTTCTGCTCCTGGCCTCAAAATTCGTAGAGCGGGATTAGGCCCCACCAAATACTGCTGCAGGCTCTGTCTCCTACTCGCACCTGAGAAAGGTGTTTCACTTGTGCGTGTAGCTGGCACAGATCGACCACGTCCTCTCCCTGCAACAGGAGTTGCACCAGAAGCACCACAACTGCGGCCACGTCCCTTATTTGATGTTCTCTTCATATTTCTTAAATGTAGGATCTTGCCCTAAATGGATGTTTTTTTAATACAACAATAGAGGAACACTAGCTAAAGTGTTCATCTCACACCTACAGATATGCAGGAAACGCGCCAAAAAAATATTTTCCCAAAATAATTGTTTTTTTGAATAGCACAATAGAAAACAGTATGTAAAGTGTGTATCTCACACGTACAGATATGCAGGCAAGACTGCAAACACTGGAGGAAAAACTGTAAAATATATTTTTTTGCCCTACATGGGAGTTTTTTGAATATAACAATAGAACAACACTAGCTAAGGTGCTTATCGCACACCTACAGATATGGGGGAAACACTGAGAAACACTGGAGGAAACACTGCAAAATTTACATTTTTTCCCTAAATGGTTGTTTTTTGAATAGCACAATAGAAGAAAAGTATATAAAGGGTGTATCTCACAGTAACATATGCAGTGCTGCTGCAATTAGATTTGTGAAGTAGGACTGACTCCTATATATTTCTCTCCCTATAAGCACAATCAGGAACCTTTCCCTAAACTATCTAATTCAGAGTATGTCACAGGAACATATGCAATGCTGGTGCAATATGCAGAGTATCTGACATGAACATATGCAATGCTGGTGCAATATGCAGAGTATGTCACAGAAACATATGCAATGCTGGTGCAATATGCAGAGTATCTGACAGGAACATATGCAATACTGGTGCAATATGCAGAGTATGTCACAGGAACATATGCAATGCTGGTGCAATATGCAGAGTATCTGACAGGAACATATGCAATACTGGTGCAATATGCAGAGTATGTCACAGAAACATATGCAATGCTGGTGCAATATGCAGAGTATCTGACAGGAACATATGCAATACTGGTGCAAAATGCAGAGTATGTCACAGGAACATATGCAATGCTGGTGCAATATGCAGAGTATCTGACAGGAACATATGCAATGCTGGTGCAATATGCAGAGTATCTGACAGGAACATATGCAATACTGGTGCAATATGCAGAGTATGTCACAGGAACATATGCAATGCTGGTGCAATATGCAGAGTATCTGACAGGAACATATGCAATGCTGGTGCAATATGCAGAGTATATGACAGGGACATATGCAATACTGGTGCAATATGCAGAGTATGTCACAGGAACATATGCAATGCTGGTGCAATATGCAGAGTATCTGACAGGAACATATGCAATGCTGGTGCAATATGCAGAGTATCTGACAGGAACATATGCAATGCAGCTGCAATTAGGTTTGTGAAGTAGGACTGACTCCTATATATTTATCTGCCTATAAGAACATCAGGAACCTTCACCCTAAATTATCTAATGCAGATTATCTGACAGGAAAATATGCAGTGCAGCTGCAATTAGATTTGTGAAGTAGGACAGACTCCTATCTAATTCTCCCCTATAAGAACATTAGGAACCTTTCCCTACAGCAGCTAATGCTATGTAGCTCGCTGAACAGTTCGGGTTTGCTCAACCCTACTTACTAACTCATATTGCATTGTAATTAGGAAAGCTTTTCCTGTAATTATGGTTGTAGGGTATTTGAATTAAATTCAATAAATCCAGAGAATTCTTAGCATTTTCTGAATTAATGTAAAGCATTCTCTGACTGGGTAAGATGGAGATGTAGGGTGGTGATGTCACGCTCTCCACTTTGTCCAATCAGAAAATGCTTTGTCAAACATTCTCTAAATGGCATCCATACCTACCACCAAACCTTGTGTGTTCATCATGCAGCAGCACAGTCACTCAGCACAGGACATGAAAGCAAGTGGAAATCACTGGAATAGCCATGACTATTTCAGTGTTTTCCAGATTCCAGAGGCATCAGTCAGGTATGGTATATACTGCATATAGTTACATTGGCACAAGTGTATACAATATCCATAATTCTTTCCCAGTGTTACTCTTCCCACATATACTGTACCGCAGACAGCATGCTCCTTCCAACAGTATGGTCTTGTTCTTGGCAAGTATAATTAAGAAGAGTCACCATCTAGCTTGTAACTAAATGGATAAAGCCTCTAGTCAAGATCTATCACTCAAGTCAGGCAAATCAGCATAATGCTTTAATACAGGAATTAATCGTTTTTTTTAATTATTATTATTATTATTATGTTCCTGACCCACAGGCAAACATGCTGCTCTTTAGAAAATGCACTGGGTGCCATTCATTAAGCTTCAGCTGATGACTTCAGATATCAAAGCCAACAAAAAGAAAAAAGATGGACAAGGAGGGGAAAACGCTCTACTAAGAAGACACAACTACTTCGTCAGGTCTGCAACAAGAAGTAATGTCAGGTGATTGACAATCACACCAATATGTGTAATGTAGGTAATCTCTTTAAAACTCATTGACTGTCTGAGAAATTTCACTTTTATCCAAGGGCTTTTATCCTTTTCACCGTCAGGTCATTTTGATTTATTCTATACATTACTTGATGTTAATAGAATTATACGTAATCATTTACTTAGCTATCATTTTGCTACTTCTGGAGAATCCTTGGTGGTTGCTAATAAGAAAGTCTTTGATACTAACAGTACTGAAACCAACACCTTTCTTTTCCAGGATTTGGTGGTAAAGTCTAGCCTGGAAAGTTTGCTATCTGAGTCTATAGGGGGTATGTGTGGGGTAGAGATCGATATAATACATAAAGGCAATAGATATTTCTATCCCGTAAACACAAGGAGTACCGCAGTGGAGATGTTCCAGGCTCTCGTTGAAAAAGATCTCAAAGATTTAAGAATGGAAACCACAACAGTTTCCACCTGTTTTAGTTTGGCTCTTAACCCCCCTGCCGGTATCCCCGAGCGTGACTCGGGGTGGATTTTTTATGCAAAAATTGGTATCCCCGAGTCACGCTCGGGGTGAATATGCAGAGCCTGCAGCGCGCTGGTTACCTTGTATCCAGGCAGGGTTACTGTACTTACCTTGTCCCTGGATCCAGCGATGCATCCCCGCTGTGTGAGCGAGTGGCGTCCTCCATTCGACTCACACAGTGCCCGCGCGCCGCCGATCTCCGTTCCCTGCGACGTAACGGCGCACGGGGGCGGAGACCGGTGGCAAATTCAAAAAAGTAAACAAACACATTACATACAGTATACTGTAATCTTATAGATTACAGTACTGTACGTAAAAAGTACACACCTCCCTTGTCCCTAGTGGTCTGCCCAGTGCCCTGCATGTTCTTTTACATAATAAAAACATTTTTTTTGTGCCTGCAAACTGTAGATTGTCCATAGCAACCAAAAGTGTCCCTTTATGTCAAAAGTGATTTTAGAGCAGCTAGAAAACAGCGATAATAAATGATAATCACTTGCAGAATTGAGCGATAGCGATTTGTGGGGAAATTTGTCATAAAAAAATAAAAGTAATGACAGCGACAATTCTGCAACTGAGCAAATTTCAGTGATTTTGATTTGATTACATTAGTGAATAATTTTTATTATAATTACATTATTATTTGTTATAATTATTTATAGTTATTTATTATATTATAATTTTATGATTTTGTGTTTGAAACTTTATCATACCAGAGATGTTTACTAGACTCTTGTTTGGACAAATTTAGGTGAGTTATTCCTAAGAATTGCAGGCCTACAGTATAAAACTCAGAATTTCCATGCAAAATAATTGTACCGCTTTTGGTACGTAATTCCAGACAGAATCATACCTCCAGGGAGGTTAAACCCCTTAGATCTCTGACGTTGTCATACAAGAACAGACAAAGGTGGTTCTGTTGTGGTGCTTGCTTCAGAAGATTACAATAAGGAGGCCCTGAGACAATTAAAGGATATCTCAACCTACCTGCCAACCCCACTAATGTTTTAAAGACACAATTATCATGTCTTTTGGACACTGGAATAGACATGTGAATTCTTACTCCCAATACAGCTATAGTTTCTCCTTGTTGTCAGTCCATTAGTCCCAGTCTTTCATCATTTGCCTAAATTGCATAAGAATATTGTTTCTATATAGGGCAGTCCCATAGTTGCGGGCATCGGCTCTTTATTTGAAAGACTGTGACAATAATTAGGCGTTTGCAGCCTGTAGTTACCAGATTACCTGGCTATATCAAAGATACATTTACACTACTGTCTCACATACAGGATATCACTTGGCAGGACTCTTTTCTTTGGGTCACTATGGACGTAAAATCTCTTTACTCCTGCATTCCACATAATCTAGCACTTCAGGCTCTTAGATTCCATTTACAGTGTTACAGCACATATGGTATGAACCTAAGGGAGATTATTGTCATGTCTGTAGCCTTTCTTTTGGAAAACAACTACTTGCTTTCATGGGGGGCAAATTCTCACGCTCCCTGGCTAACTTGTTAATGGGGCGGTGAGAGGAGGAGTTTCTCTTCTCCTGCATCAAACCCTGAATAGGGGTGCAACGGATCACAGTTGATCCGTGATTCGAACAGGTCACCCCCTTCGGATCGGCACACGCTGTGATCCGCGGATTGCCGCGGCTCCGGAGCTAGGTGGAAGCCGCGGCCTTTCCCAACGTTATGGCCGGAGCCGCGGCCATAACGTTAGGAAAGGCCGCGGCATTCGGCCTAGCTCCGGAGCCGTGGCCATAACATTGGGAATGGCCGCGGCTTCGGCCTAGCTCCAGAGCCGCGGCCATCTTGGTACACCCGGCGGTGGCCCTCCTCCTCTGTGTACATCCACAGAGGAGGAGGAGCCACACTTGCCTGTCTTGCCTGGGAGGGGGGGTCTCTCGCCTGAAGGGGGGGGGTGTCTGGCCTGAGGGGGGGTTCCTGGCCTGAGGGGGGGGTGTCTGGCCTGAGGGGGGGGTGTCTGGCCTGAGGGGGGGTGTCTGCACTGAGGGGGTTCTATAGTTGGTGGGGGGGGGGGTGTTTTTTTTTTCTGCCCTGGGTGACACCAACCTTAGTGAAGCCACTGCAGTGGGGGAGAGATGTGGATATTACAGTGGGGGAGAATTTTTTTATTTATTTTTTTTGACCCGAAAATTATCCGATCCGTGACTCCTGATCTGAGGAACGATCCAAACCGTGAATTTTTTGATCCGTTGCACCCCTAGTGTGGGACAAGACAGCTGGAGACTTGGTGTTTTTCATCACATATGTGAATAACAACTCTTTGAATTTGGATTTCAGTTTTGAGCGTCATACCATCTAAATTAGTTTTTTGGATGTTACGTTCACTGGTGATTTGAACGCCAACATTATCCATTCCCGCACCTTCCAAAAGAAAAGTGCTGTGAATTCTGTGCTTTTGGCTACCAGCTATCACCTTAAGCAGACTATCAAATCTGTGCCTGTAGGGGAGTATATTAGAGAGAGACGGAATTGTTCTGACATGGATTCTTTCTTTCATGAATGCGATAACATCACTTCTAGACTGAGAGTTCGTGGCTACAAACAGTGGCATATTGATACAGCCATCCATATAGCCTTCATAAAGGAACGATTGTCTCTTTTGAATAAGGACAGGGTGAAAACTGATAAAAAGCATTACAGGATAAAAGGTTCTTCCTGTTCTGCCCATAATCCAATCACTTTTGTCACCACTTTCTCACATGAGTTTAATTCTGAGAAGGTATCATCTCCAAATATTTACCAGTTTTTTATGCAGATTCTGATGTTGTTCCATTTTGTCCACGGGCTGCAGATTTTCAAGCCGCTAAACAAGTACCCTGGGGAATTTTTTAACCCCTAGTCTTTTTTTGTCTTCACAACAAAATAAGACATGTTTGTCTGTTTTTGGTTCTTATATATGTGGCTTGAACACCTGCCGCTTTTGCGACAAGCACAACAGAAACATAAAACCATTACTACTTGTGCTACTGGGAGAGACTTTACTATCTGTAATTATGTTAACTGTGACACTTCTAATGGGGTCTATGCCATTGAATGTATATAATGTCGATTACAGCATGTAGGGTGTACGTCACATCCTTTGAGAGCTAGAGTTAGCAAACATTATCATGGCTCTTCTTACATTAGTGACTTTATTATTAAATTAGGGATTGTCCAATGTTTCAAAACACTTATACAGTAGTAGGCTACGATATCTCCACTTGATCACACACGGCAGTTGCTTGTTCTCTTCCATTTACCATAGCCTTGTCCAAAATTGTGATTGGCTGTTTTAGTCAAACACTCTAGTTTCTACCATTGGACATCGCTGGTTAGTGTTACAACAATAAATAGTGACATCAGTTCACTCACTCCGTCGGTGTAGATAACTACCTACTTTTGTGTGTCCATCATCACGCTCTCGGTTGGGATTATTATCAGCCATACGTGGCTTTGATTGCATGCCTGCACCGAGCCTATGATTTTTATTTTGAAACTTTGGGACAACCTTCTTGTCCCGTGTTTATTAATAATCTCTACGGGCCAGATTCAGAAAGATCCGTAGATCTTTCTGCTGGCGTAACGTATCCCCGATTCGTTACGCCACTGTAAATATTTGCGCAAGTTCTTTATTCAGAAAGAACTTGCGCCATTATTTACAGCGGCGTAACGTATTTGTGGCGGCGTAAGGCCGCGCAATTCAAATGTATGAAGTGGGGGCGTGATTCATGTAAATGAATCATGACCCCACGTAATTCACTTTTTTTTGGACGGCGTATGCGCCATCCGTGGACGTTCCCAGTGCGCATGCGTGAAATCACGTCGCTTTTGCTCAATGTAAACGACATAACGTCAGGTCCCATTCCCAAACGATTTACGCAAACGACGTAACCGACGTACAATTCGACGCTGTCCCGACAACCATACTTAACATTGGCTACGCCTCCTATAGCAGGGGTAACCTTACGCCTATAACGCTAACGCAAACGATGTAAACTACGACGGCCGGCCGCAAGTACGTTCGGGAATCGCCGTAAATCCCTCATTTACATATTCGACGCGTAAAACGACGGAAGCGCCACCTAGCGGCGACTGCAACTAATATACGACGGTGTAACAGAATTACACCGCTCGTATATTAGTAGAATTCCGGCGTATCTTCTTTTCTGAATAGCAAAAAAAGATACACCGGCTATTCTTAGTATTTACGCAGCGTATCTCTTGATACGCTGCGTAAATAGCTTTCTGAATATGGCCCTACATTTTGTTATTTTTTTAAATAAACTTTCAACTATATACACAAGCTCCTGAAGAAGCACATCAACGCGTGCAACATGTAGAGCAATTTTCTCTGAGCGACCTCCAAATACGACTCGCCCTCTCCGTGTATCCAAACAACCATTGGATTTATATCATTCTACGTGTTTCAAATCTTTGCGCTCGTTACATGTGGTATATATACTGTATATGTATTAGAGGTGTTATGAGAGTCCTTGAGGTTCCTCAACTTTATGGTTTTTAATGTGTTTGAATACAATGGTTTTATCCAATTAAAAACTTTTTTTTTTACTAGATATATGCATATGCCTACAAAGTCCATATCTTTATTCCAATTTCTTCTTTCTCTGTCATGCCCGTTTACCAATAAAGCCAATTGTATTTTTACGTAGCACAATTGTTTGGTTGCTTGTTGGGTAACTGGAGTTTTTTGCACTATATATACTATTTATCTCACTTAATTATTGTGCTGTGATCAAGCAGTTTGCTGAAACATGTTAGCCTTTTTGTATACTCTTATCATGTAACAAATACATCTTCTATACAGATTTGGAGTTACCAGTTTACTTACTGGATATGTTTGCTCATTTGTTCCTTGGAGGACATTGGAGCCAAAGCACCGTCTGTAAAATTTCTATTTTTCCAATTTCTTTATTTTTGTTTTTCAAAGGTTTTTCCCTACATATACATAACATAGAAAGGTAATATTGTTCTCAAAATCAGAGTTAGGCCTCGTACACACGATCAGACATATCCGATGAAAACGGTCCGCGGACCATTTCCATCGGATATGTCCGATCGGGAGTTTGATCCGATGGCGTGTACACACCATCGGATCAAATTCCCCGCCGCCGGACGGCACGGTGACGTGGCGGTGACGCGGCGGTGACGTTGACGCTGCCACGTCACCGCTACGTCACCGCACCAGGAAGTTAAACACTTCCGCGCATGCGCCGAATCCATTCGGCGGCGGCGCGGCGGCGGTGGGGGACGACATGTCTGCTGGTAAGTGTACTAACCAGCAGACATGTCGGGCGGACAGATTCCCACCGGATAGATTTCAAAGCATGCTTTGAAATCTGTCGGGTGGAGAAATCTGTCCGCTAGCCCATACACACGAGCGGAGATGTCTGCTGAAACGGTCCATCGGACCGTTTTCAGCGGACATATCCCCTCGTGTGTACGAGGCCTTACAGTTACAAATAAGCAATCTTAATACAATTTCTCTTTCCGTTCCAACCATCTGTAAAATTTCATCCATGAACTTTATACAGAGGTTCCCCTGTCCAGAGCGCTGCATCTATTGTCTATCATTCTTGAGCACAGCGCTTTTTCACTGGACAGTGCCACTGCACAATGCGGCTCGGTGCAGCATGCTGTTAAAAAAGGGTCGGCACTTCTTTCCCTTTCCTACCAAGTCACATCAAGTGGATGGCTGGGTGTTTGTGTGTTGCTTATCTGGGGAACAGATAGCAAAATATGCACTATGGGAAGAAGACAAGCATGTCTTGGCGCCACATACCACAGCATACCTTCAAATGTCTAGTGGACTCCAGGGCTGTTTTGATGGCAAAAGGAAGACTCATGAATATTAGGATATTAGGTGGGTGGTCATTAAATTGTCACTGATGGGGGTGCATGTACAGTATATGTGTATATATATATATATATATATATATATATATATATATATATATATATATATATATATATTTTTTTTTTTATTATTATTATTTTTTTATTGTGTATATATTTTTTTCTCAACATGTATTTTTGTATAGTTTAACAGCCTTTTGATGTATACACACACCCAGGATTGTCAAATGAAATGGATATTTATGGATGTATTGCTTGTACTATATATAGTTATTTACTAGTTTACTAATGTTTGCGGAAATACTACTAAAAAAACAAAGGACTGGATTAAAAAAAAATGAAAGACATTCTTAATTTTGTGTCTGATTGCAATTACACTTATTTTCACTTTGCAGTTTTATGATTGCTGTTCCACATACCTATTCATCATTGTGTTGTATTATTTCGATAGCAACAGTGGGAGAAACAGAGAGCATTATGGTATATGCTTGTAATTAAAGCATGAATGATAGAGTGAACTGAACCATCAAGTTTACATTACTGCTGACCTCAAGGTTATTTACTTATTGGATGCAATCATAATCAAAATAACATTTGGAATAGTCACTGATTCAATAATCCAGCTGATCTAAATCTGTTAAATCGGAAAGTTAAAGAAACAGTTTGGCATATAGTTTCCTTTATATAAAATGTGTGATTTCTTTTTTGGTTGCTAAAATAATATAGTTATTATGAGCTCGCCCTTTTCCTTCTGTTGCTTAATCCATTGTAAGGAATGTATTTGTGAAGAAGATTTAAGAAGCATGCATCTAATTTCAGCTTGACAAACACTATGGGGCTTATTTACTGGAAGAATATTTTTTTTATTCAGTTTGTACTCAAATTAAATGTTCAGTGAGGTTACATACTGTAAATAAAACCTGTTATTTGAAGTAAAAAGAGGTGTAGTGCTACCCCGGTAGGAGCAGCTGGATAGGATGGGTCCTTTGTTCTTTACTATAACCTTCTTAAGAACCTCAGCCACTCTGACACACCACAGTGTACAAACATACAATATAACAGGAAATCACTGAAAGTAATACTTAATTAATACACAATAGTAGCGTTATATCAAAGAAAACAGGCACCAAACCAGGTAGTAAAGGCAAACGTAATGAATTGTCACCCAACATGGGTGGTAACTAGGAAACAATAAAATGGATTAACAATGAAAAGGAGGGTGGTAGTGGAATGGACAGGGGAACAAAGGGGGCTTGCAGAATAATTATTATAAAAGGGGCAGTCCTTTGAGTTGTTCTTCTGACAGCTATCGTTGGATAGAGGTAGATGTGGTTCAGATGTCTGAAAGGTTTGGCATAATGCGGTATAGGGTTGGTTAAGTGCTGTCCAGGTTTGAAATAAATGTAGTTTAAAGTACAGTATGTGTGAAGTATGGATTTGGGTACATATGGTGTCCTGCTCTTAATGACTGAGTCCCTGCAAGCAGTATCAGCAATGGGTCGAATAGTCCTCTCAGCTATCCTTGCTGTAGGTCCAAAAATCTCTTGCTCTAGAAGAGGCCTCGGTCTTTCCCCAAAAGCCTCTAGTGATCAGTAGTGGGAAACAGAGGGTGAGTAGACGCTCCAGTCTCCCTGTTGCAGTGGTGCAGGTACTGTGGTATGGGCAATGCTGAGCTGCCCCCGAGCATCCTCACTCAAAGTCTCGGACTTGGATCTCCATTGGTATTGTCTCCTGCTGGCAGGCAAATATCCAGATAGAGGTGCTCACTATCTAACTTCCTCGGTGCCAAGAAGAAGAATATTCTAGGGCAGTTGACTAAAAAGCCACTCTCCATTCCCTTACTGCACAATGCATACTGGGATCTGTAGAGCAGTCAATATATGGCTGCCATCTCAAACTACAACTTCCATCATTTTCAGCACTCTGCATAAAAGTCTTTGGGCTTGCTTGGCTTTAGCTCTCCCCCTGTTGGCTGGAGGAAGATTGTACAGCATAGCATTAATATCACAGTAGGGAGGGAGAGAGGCAAATAAAGAGCAATGTCTCCTTCTCCATGTTGTTATATCCTTGCACCTAGCTATACAGAGGCTACAGTAAAAGTTACTCTTTTAGTAAGCTTCAAAGGGATATATTAACCCCAATATATCAATATTGTTGAAGTATTTGGAAACATTGTATATTTACCACAATTTGCTCAAAAAATAGTTATTATTTCTATAGCAATTTTTTTCCTTGGGGACTCAAAGCACTTTGCTGCTGCTGTTGGGCGAACATCTTGGACACACTAAGTAGAATATCATAGGGCCAATCATAGGCTGGAGACAAATAACCTATGAGCATGTTTTTGGAGTGTGGGGACCCAAATTACCCATAAAGAAACCCATGGTAGCACAGATAGAAAATACAGACTCCATACAGATAGTGTCCTGACAAGGACTTGAACTGAGGACCCCAGTGCTGCATGGCAGAAGTACTAAGCACTTAATCACTGTGCTGTATTCTGAGCTGCATCATGAAATTAACAGCAGAATGTTAGCAGTCAGACTGTAGACTACAAAGCAAAATAAATCTGGTCATCAAAGATTACAAATATTCCCAACAAAGAAAAGAAAATAACAACATATTCTGCCTCACCTACATACATTTTTTTTCTGTTGTCATATTGTACTGTATCACTGTATCAGGTTACTAATGCTCTTTATGTATCTTAACTAGGGATGAGCCGAACACCCCCCATTTCGGTTCATACCAGAACATGCGAACAGGCAAAAAATGTGTTCGAACACGCGAACACCATTAAAGCGGAGGTTCACCCTAAATATAGCCCGTCACGGCTTCCGAAAATAGCCGATTTAGGACTCGGGTATTTCCGTTGCTATACGGAGCCTGCACACAGACCTAGGAGCTGACTGCGCAGGCGCCGTATTTCTCCGAGTCCTATTTCGGCTTATTTCGGAGGGCGTGACGCGCCATTGCCATAGGAGTCAGAGAAATACGGCGCCTGCGCAGTCAGCTCCTAGGTCTGTGCGCAGGCTCCGTATAGCAATGGAAATACCCGAGTCCTAAATCGGCTATTTTCAGAAGCCGTGACGGGCTATAGAGGCGCCATCCACCGCGGGGGAAATAAATGAAAATTAAGATTTACACAGTAAGTGGACCATTAAAAAAATAAAAACAGCATACTGGTGCTGACGCCAGTATGCTGGATCACATTTATTTAGGGTGAACCTTAAAGTCTATAAGAAACAAACGTGAAAAATCAAAAGTGCTAATTTTAAAGGTTAATATGCAAGTTATTGTCAACAAAAGTGTTTGGGGACCTGTGTCCTGTCCCAGGCGACATGTATCAATGCAAAAAAAAAGTTTTAAAAACTACAGTTTTTCCGGGAGAAGTGATTTTATTAATGCTTAACCACTTGACAACCGGGCCTATTTTGGCACTTCTCTCCTTCATGTAAAAATTTCATTTTTTTTGCTAGAAAATTAATCAGAACCCCCAAACATTATATATATTTTTTAGCAGACACCCTAGGGAATAAAATGGCGGTCATTGCAACTTTTTTTCTCGCACAGTATTTGCGCAGTAATTTTTCAAACACCTTTTTTTGGGGGAAAAAATGAATTAAAAATATACAGTAGGACCAGATTCTCAAAAAATGGCGTATCTGGCGGCGTAGCATATCGTATCGCATTTACACTACGCCTACGCAAATTACTGGAGCAAGTGCCGTATTCTCAAAGCACTTGCTTCGTAATTTTCGGCGGCGTAGCGTAAATGCGGTGTCGTAAGGCCGCGTAATTCAAATAGTAAAGGAGGGGGCGTGCTGTATTTAAATTTAGCACGCCCCCGCGTCAAACGAAGTGCGCATGCGCCGGCCGGGAAAAAAGCCCAGTGCGCATGCTCCAGCTCACGTCGGAAAGCGTAGTTGAAACCGACGTCAAAATGACGTGATCGTCACTTACGCAATTCCCTATTCGCAAACGACTTAGTAAAACGACTTAGTAAAACGACGTAACGTAACGTTGGAAAAAGACGACGCTGACCCGACGCCATACTTAACATGGCAATGACGGAACTTCGAAAACATACCCCTCATATAGCAGGGGTAACCTTACGCGTACGCAAACGACGTAAACGACGACGGGGCGGCGTAAAAACGTTCGGGAATCGGTGTATTAGGCTCATTTGCATAGGCAAATGAGAAAACAACGTAAAGGCCACCTAGCGGCCGGCGTTGTCATTACATCTAAGATCCGATGGTGTAATTGCTTTACACCTGTCAGATCTTTAGTGTATCTATGCGTAAGATACCCATTGAAAAAAACTGAGATACGACTGTGTATCTGAGATACACCGTCGTATCTCAGCTGAGAATCTGGCCCTAAATATATATAGGGCCAGATTCAGAAAGACTTACGCTGGAGTATATCGCTATGCGCAGCGTAAGTGTAAAGATGTGCCGTAGTATCTATGTGCCGTACCCACCAAACTAGATGCGCCAGAAAACGTGCTTTCTCCGACCGGCTTAACTTTCCTATGCCAGAGTATCGTATGCGCATATTTTCGCTTGGCGCATCCGTCGCGCCTATTGATTTCCCATTCAAATATGCAAATGAGGGAGATATGCCGATTCGCGAACGGATTAGCACCAGACGCTGGCTACGTGAGCCGCGCGTACGTCGTACGTCTGGCGCAAAGTTATTCCTACAAATAGCTGCTTTATCTTTACTCCTGATGGCCACAGGTCAGCAGGAGAGCAGCTACAGCAGCAGCGTTACCGACAAAAATAGCAAGCTGACCAACCACACTTGCAGGACAACACCTCTGTGTGCCAACATGCCAGGGGCAGCCGTGGTCCTAGCACTACTGATGGGTCCCCCGGTACGGAGGAGGCGGGCACGTGAGAGGATATACCGCACGCGCATGAGCCTCTTTGGCATGGGTGATGAGGAGGTGTATCGCCTCTTCAGATTCAGCCCAGATGCAATCCTTGAACTAACCACAACCCTGCAGGATGACATCACCAGCAAGACACACCGTTCACAAGCAGTGCAGCCACCGGTGAAGGTACTGGCAACACTTCATTTCCTTGCCAGTGGATCATTCCAGCATACAAGTGGAGTTGTGGCTGGGATGTCACAGTCCACCATGAGCAGATGTGTGCACCAGGTTGTCCCTGCAATCCTCAGACGCATGTCCAACCACATCATCAGACCCATTACTGAGGATCTGCGGCAGAAAGCAATGACAGATTTCTACAGCATTGCAGGATTCCCACGCACCGTGGGGGCCATTGATTGCACACATGTGGCCCTACAGCCCCCCAGTGCCACAGAGCACATATATCGCAATCGGAAGCATTGGCATTCCATCAACGTACAGGTGATAGCCGATGCCCAACGCCTCATATGGCACGTCCGTGCCAAACACCCCGGATCCAGCCATGACAGCTTCATATACCGTCAAAGCCCCATCCCAACGGAATTCGAACAGAAGGTGTACAAGGACAGCTGGTTGGTTGGTGAGTGACATGGGAGTCAGGCATGACTGTCCGACCCCATGATGCTGACATCACGAGGGGCACATGCATGACTAACATCCTCCTGTCTTTTCCCTTCCAGGTGACTCTGCATATGCACTGGGACCCCATCTCATGACTCCTTTCCGGAACCCCCAAACCAGAGGAGAGAGAAGATACAATGTGGCACATATCCAAACTCGTGCAGTGGTGGAGCAAACATTTGGGCTCCTGAAGTCCCGTTTCTGATGCCTGGATAAGTCTGGGGGGGCCCTCTTGTATTCCCCTACCTTTGTGTGTCAGATCATCGGTGCATGTTGCATTCTGCACAACTTTGCCATGAGAAAGGGCCTACAGATTGACATACGTGATGACCCTCAGATGAAAAGGCTGTGGGAATTACTAAGGCAGTGAAACTGATCAAATCACCTGTGCAAAATAATGAAAATCCTGAAAACCTGACCTGTTGGGGGGGCGTGAGGACTGGAATTGAGAAACACTGGATTAGCCCAAGTCCAACATGCAGGACTTGGGAGCAGCAACGCCGCGTCAAGGCCCCAATGGTGTTGCTGTCCATTCACACGTCATTTACACAGCCGTGGGGATAACTTCTCCCCAACGGCTGAGGGTGACACCCCTTATTGCCAGGAGTGCCACCCACACATTCACACACCATTCACACTGTCCCCTGCACTACTGACCGTGTGCAGTTTAACTAAAAAAAAAAAGCTCATAATCTGAGCAAAATATAAATAAACATTTTTTTTTTATTTATATTTTGCTCAGATTATGAGCTTTTTATTCTGAGCAAAATCTGAGCAAAATATAAATAAAAATAAAAAGCTCATAATCTGAGCAACATTTTTTATTTTTATTTATATTTTGCTCAGATTATGAGCTTTTTATTCTGAGCATAATCTGAGCAAAATATAAATAAAAATAAAAAGCTCATAATCTGAGCAAAATATAAATAAAAAGAAAAAACTCATAACCTGAGCAAAATATAAATAAAAATAAAAAGCTCATAACCTCAGTAAAATATAAATAAAAATAAAAAGCTCATAACCTGAGCAAAATATAAATAAAAATAAAAATCTCATAACCTGAGCAAAATATAAATAAAAATAAAAAGCTCATAATCTGAGCAGAAACAAAAACCGCAAAAATAAACTAAGAACCCAAAAAGCCATCATTTGGGCTGACGGGGGCTCTTTCTGGTGGGCCCTCTCTGGCTCCTCAGCTGCCTGGAGGGAGTCTCGGGTGGGGGTGGGGGGGCATCTGGAGGTGGCTGATCCCCGGGTGGGCCACTTCTGGCAGGTGTGGCCTGCATGCCCTCCAAGGCCACGGCTATCCGGCTCAGGAAGGAATTAGTCTGGGCCTGCATCCTCAGCTGCCGGGTCACCTGGTATTATTGGGCCCGCTGTCTCTGCCTCCCCTGGTCCCGGATGACAGCTGTGTTTATTTATTAAAATTCTTTATTTATTAAAATTCTTAAAAGTACAAAATAGTACAAACGCAGTCAGTTACCCGTAGGCCTCGATGCGCCAAGAAAACAATACAGCAACAACCAAAAAGACACACAGGCAGCGGAACAAATCAATTTTTAAAATGGTTAGCAGATCAAAAGAAAAAAAACGATAAACCTATGTGATTCCATAGGCTCGACTAAAAAGCTCAGTTTTTAGAAGCTTCCTGAACTTAAAAAGATCATTCTCAAGCCTTAATTTTAGAGGCAGGGAGTTCCAAAACAGTGCTCCCTGAACCGCACTCGTCCTCCCTCCGCATTTTTTCTTTCTAAATTTAGGGATTATCAACGTTTCTGATTTAGCCGACCTTAAGGTACGGTTAGGCACATATTTGGTGAATTTATCCTGCAGGTACACTGGCCCCTTGCCATGGGTAGCCCTGTGCACCATGCAACCAGTCTTAAACAGAACCCGTTCCTTCACGGGTAGCCAATGCAGGGCTCCCAGTGATGGCGTGATGTGGTCTGGACAGCTGCAGTGAGGTGCCGAACATCAGCCTGCACCTCCCCCAGGCTGGTCACCACTGCAGCGCAGTTGCAGCTGACATCCTGCACTGCGTTTGTCATCTGGGCCACGGAGCCCAGGCTGTCAGCTACAAGGTCCAGGTGCCCAGCTATCTCCTCCATCTGCTGGGTCTGCCTGGCCTGGTCCCACGCCATTTGGTCATGGACCACATCAGACACCCCCCTGGTCTTCCGGGTCGCCTTCCTGGGGCCAGGAGATGGTATTCCCCGGGGGGATGGAGTCGCCCTTGAGGGGCTTCCCATGATGGGGGAGGGGATTTAAGAGGGCCCTGCTGAAGGGGGGGACTCCTCCAAAAATAAAACAAACTCCTGATCTGTGACAACCGGCTTCTCCTCAACCACCTCAGCAGGTGAGGTGTGGGCACTCCCCTCCACCTCTGTGTCTTCAGTGCCCAGGGGGTCAGGCTCAGGATGCAGTTGGGGGGATGGGGTGGAATGGTCGCCGGCAGATGATGGCCCAGCTCCGTCATCTGTGGATGACACAAAGCAGACACATGTTGGTGGTCCTACACACTTGGCACATGTACCCCCCCCCCACATGCAACACACCAAATAGGGGATAAAAAACACTTACCTGTCCTGGAGCCTTCCTCCACAGAATCATAGCCCGGTACCCCTTCCAACTGCTCCCTCTCCAGGCAGCAGGCGACCACCTCCTCCTCCGTGGTCAGGCTGACCGCACATGGGGGTCCACCCCCCGTGCCCCTCTCATGCCTCCTGATGGTGGCCACCTTGCCCCGGACTTTGCGCCTCACAGCATTGATTTTTTTTGCAATGTCCGCAGCAGTCCATGTGGAATAGCCAAAACTGTTCACCCTGGCAGCAATGGACTCCAGGATGGCCTGCTTCCTGTCCCGGCTTGTCTGGCGACTTTTACTGCCATGGAGGAACACATTGTAAGTCTCCATAGCCGAGATGACGGCAGACAGCTCCTGGGCATTGAAATTGAGCTTTCTCCTCTCTCTGCGGGGAATGGGAGCAGCCATCTCACAGCAAAAGTTACTTCCCTGGGGGGGGAAACTGGATATACTTTTGCACCGGAAAGGTGCATCTGCGGCCGCTTTTATACGTGCAACATCCCAAATTGTTCGCTGTTCGCCGAACGGTGAACAGCCAATGTAAGATACGTCGGGTTGCGCCATCGCATTTTCGTTACTCCGCCGCAAAGTAACGAACAAGTGCTTGGTGAATACTGTACTTGACTCACTAGTTTGCGTCAGCGTAACGTATATGCGCTGCGCTACGCCGGATAAAATATGCGCGCATCTACATGAATCTGGCCCATAATGTGAAATATGTTACGCCGAGTAAATAGATACCTAACATGTCATGCTTTAAAATTGCGCACACTCATGGAATGGCGTCAAACTTTGGTACTTAAAAATCTCCATAGGTGACGCTTGAATTTTTTTTACAGGTTACTATTTACGAGTTACAGAGGAGGTCTAGTGCTAGAATTGTTGCACACGCTTTAACGCACACAACGATTAGTGTTGAGCGGAATACGCCATATTCGATTTCACGATATTGCGCGAATATATAGAAGAATATTCGCGAATATTCGCTAATATCGAATATTCGTGATATTTTATCCAAAAAAAATTTTGCAAAATTTTGCTAATGCGAAATTTCGCTAATGCGAAAATGATTGCAAAATTCTCATAAACGGAGATCATTTCCTGTATTACTAAACTAATATGCACAAAACACTAACTCTACACTAACTCTACTTATAGAGTAGAATAAGGGGGCAAAAGAAGGGCGGAGAAGATAATCGCGCAATATTCCTATTGCGCGATTATCTTCTCCGCCCTTCTTTTGCATCAGAGCCAATCAGAATAACTTGAATATTCAGCAAAAGGAATATCGCGCAATATTCCTTTTGCCGAATATTCGAGTTATTCTGATTGGCTCTGATGCAAAAGAAGGGCGGAGAATATAATCGCGCAATATTCCGTTTGCCGAATATTCGAGTTATTCTGATTGGCACTGATGCAAAAGAAGGGCGCATCAGAGCCAATCAGAATAACTCGAATATTCGGCAAAAGGAATATTGCGCGATTATCTTCTCCGCCCTTCTTTTGCATCAGAGCCAATCAGAATAACTTGAATATTCGGCAAAAGGAATATCACGCAATATTCCTTTTGCCGAATATTCAAGTTATTCTGATTGGCTCTGATGCAAAAGAAGGGCCGAGTAACTGATGCGATTCTTTTATGTTGCCGAAAATTCGCAATGCGAATTTTCGGCAACATAAAAGAATCGCATCAGCTACTCGACCCAGGGTCTCTCTCTAATCATACCAGCAATGCTTTAAGACATCGATGGAGATCACTAGGATGTGATCTGTTTTAAAAATAAATTTGAAAAAATACGAATATTCGCCGCAATATTCGAGTTATTCGCGAATACTCGAATATGCAATATTCGTAGCGAATATTCGCAATGCGAATATTCGTGAGCAACACTAACAACAATACCTCACATGTGGGGTTTGAACGGCATTTACATATGTGGGCGGGACTTGCATGCATGTTCGCTTCTGCGCGCAAGCTATCGGGGATAGGGGCGTTTTAAAACTTTTTTTTGCATTAATACATTTCCCCTGCGGCAGGACCCAGGTCCCCAAACAATTTTGATGACAATAACTTGCATATTAACCTTTAAAATTAGCACTTTAGATTTCTCCCATAGACTTTTAAAGGGTATTCCGCGGCTTTTCGAATTTGCTGCGAACATCCCAAATTGTTCGCTGTTCGCCGAACGGTGAACAGCCAATGTAACATAAAGCTCATCCCTAATCTTTTTTTTAGACAAAACATTTTTTATTGGGTTTTTCAATATACAACAATTGAGGTAGTTGCATTTAATATACAACGTAAGTAATATAAACACCTTGTACAGGCAAACATTTAACAGAAAAAGAATACGGTACTCGGTGACCTAAGCCAGCCTACCCCAATTGGGTACAAACTGTAGGGTGGGAGGTCACCAAGATGATCAATGGTACACCTATATAGCTAGAGTAAATACAAATAAAGAAGTGGGAGGTAGGGAGAAAACTGAAATAAAAGCTTCACCCGTCCAATCCCGAGCAAGGGGAGTGTCTTTACGCGGCACGGCACGAAACACCACAGCTATTCAAATGAAAGCTGTAATGTTCCCCGCACGCTGTTTAACCAGGCGGCGTTGCGGTATGTGGCGGCGGCGGCTTTCGTTGCGTCGGCGGCGACGGGGGGGGGTGGGGGTCTAGTATCGGATGAGGCATCGGGGGCATTTGCGGGAGTACAAGTACTCTCGCAAATGCTCAGTATCGGTCCCGATACCGATACTGGTATTGGTATCGGGCAGAGGCGGCTCTTTAATTAGGCAAATTAGGCGATCGCCTTAAGCCTCGCCCACAGAAAGGCCTTGCACGATTGACTAATTTGCCTTTCAGGAGGTCGTGTGTGGGACTCACAAGACGGCGGGATGACCGCGAGCGGGTGGCGGGTGCGCTGCACACAGCAGCAGACTGAGCTGAGCCACCGGGCCGTACCGCGATCCGCGGCGGCGGACAAGTCACTTTACATGTCTCTTTACACCTCGGGATTCTCGGCTCAGGCTGCCTGCGCCCAATAGGCTCCACCACCGCGGCGTCATCCTTCTAGCCTCTCCCTTCAACTTGGCGGCCCCAGCGCATGGCGGGAGTTGTAGTTCTCCCACAGCACAGCCCAGGCACACAGACTTCAACTTGTCCCACTGGTGCCTGTGCTCTGCAGAGACTACAACTCCCAGATCGCACTGCAGGGCATGAGGGAACTCAGAGAGAACATCACGTGTCCCTTCTCCTGCTGCCTTTAGCAGGGGACAGAGGAGGCAAGGAGCAGGTAGGTACATACATTTTACTACAGTAAGATGCTGTCTGTATCTAATCTTTGTCTATAGTGTGGTGGTCTCATTATCATTGTCTGTGTACCCTGGCTTTGTCTCAGTGCTGTCTCTTGGCCTAGGGTGCTACTTTGTGACGGGGTGACAAAAAAGCCACCCTGCACTAAAAAAAGCCGTTACCCGCTGCCTGACCCGCCACCGAGATAGGGTCACAGTGGCAACTTTTCATGGGCACAGTGGCAGAATTTGATGGGGCACAGTGGCAGAATTTGATGGGGCACACTGGTAGCATTTGATGGGGCACACTGGTAGCATTTGATGGGGCACACTGGCAGCATTTGATGGGGCACAGTGAGGCTGAATTTTAGTGGGCACAGTGGCTGCATTTGAGTGGGCACAGTGGCTGCATTTGAGTGGGCACAGTGGCTGCATTTGGTGAGCACAGTGGCTGCATTTGGTGGGCACAGTGGCTGCATTTGGTGGGCACAGTGGCTGCAATTGTTGGGCACAGTGGCTGCGTTTTTGATGGGCACATTGGCTGCATTTGATGAGCACAGTGAGGTTGCATTTTATTGGGCACAGTGAGGCTGCATTTTATTGGGCACAGTGAGGCTGCATTTGATGAGGCACAGTGGTAGTATTTGATGGGCACAGTGAGGCTGCATTTTATTGGGCACAGTGAGGCTGCATTTTATTGGGCACAGTGAGGCTGCATTTGATGAGGCACAGTGAGGCTGCATTTGATGAGGCACAGTGAGGCTGCATTTGATTGGGCACAGTGAGGCTGCATTTGATTGGGCACAGTAAGGGTGCATTTGATAGGGCACAGTGAGGCTGCATTTGACAGGCACAGTGGCTGCATTTGACAGGCACAGTGGCTGCAATGTATGTTTTTTTCCGGAATTTTTCAGTTTGTTTGTGTACCAGCTGCCACTGGATGGGCCGCTTCTCCTTACTTGTTGAATAATAGGTTGAGGGCATGTACATTCCAGTGTGGGCTTCGAGGAAGGCCGTTGAATGAGGCTGGCTGTTGTTTAAACTGGAGGGCTTATTTTTTACTTATTTTTTTAATGGGCCTTCTTTATTTATCTTGCAATTCTGCTTTCAAAAGGAACGCCAGGCAAACAGCTTTTTACACACATATGTGAAATGTTTCATCTACCAAAAGATTTTTAGTTCTGTGCTGTGATTTTTGTGATTTATATTCCTCTGCCAGGCAGTACAGCCAGAATGGTGCACCACCTTCTCTATTACAGTTAAGTAATACAGCAGTGTTATTTATTTTCTCTCTAAACCTGCTGATAATAAAGAAGCATTACACTGATAAGTTATCAATAATGCTCAGTCTCTGAGCGTCCCCTGTATTATTGTACGCACACAGTCTCTGAGCGTCCCCTGTATTATTGTACGCACACAGTCTCTGGCCATCTCCTGTATCATTGTACGCACACAATCTCTGACCGTCTCCTGTATCATTGTACGCACATAGTCTCTGACCGTCTCCTGCATCATTGTATGCACACAGTCTCTGACCGTCTCCTGTATCATGGCCGCACAGTCTCTGACCGTCTCATGTATCATTGTATGCACACAGTCTCTGACCGTCTCCTGTATCATGGCCGCACAGTCTCTGACCGTCTCATGTATCATTGTCCACACAGTCTCTGATCGTCTCCTGTATCATTGTCTGCACAGTCTCTGACCATCCTTGTTGCGTGATTGTCTGTCTGTCAGCACCCTGTCTGTGGCTCCAAAGTTTAATACCGTGTTAGCCAGGTAAGAGTTTGCTAGACATTACCATAATAAAACCATCTCCTGTATCATTGTCCGCACACAGTCTCTGACCATTTTCTGTGTCATTGTCCACACACAGTCTCTGACAGTCTCCTGTATCATTGTCTGCATTGTCTCTGACAATCTCCTGTATCATTGTCTGCACAGTCTCTGACAGTCTCCTGTATCATTGTCTGCACAGTCTCTGACAGTCTCCTGTATCATTGTCTGCATAGTCTCTGACAGTCTCCTGTATCATTGTCTGCATAGTCTCTGACAGTCTCCTGTATCATTGTCTGCAAGTCTCTGACAGTCTCCTGTATCATTGTCTGCACAGTCTCGGACAGTCTCCTGTATCATTGTCTGCACAGTCTCGGACTGTCTCCTGCATCTTTGTGGCGTGAGTGGGGCCTCATGTCTAAGTTTTGCCTAAGGACTCGCAAAGTCTAGAGCCGCCTCTGGTATCAGGACAACCCTATTGTAAATAAAATGCACTATTCATCTATCAAAAAATATAAAAAAATATCCAGCCATGTCCCCCCACAGATGCAGCCATGTCTCCCCACAAATGGAGCCTTGTCTACCTTTCGGGATGGCCTCCTCATCCTGCATGGAGACTTCAATGTTTGCCCCGACCCTCTGGTGGATACCTCCTCAGGTCTGTGCACTCATTTGCATTCCTGATTCGCTTCAGAAAGTCCCTGCAGGCTCACCATTTGGTGGACTGCTGGAGGCTGCTTCGACCTACTGACCGGGATTATAGCTATTTTTCAGCCACACATGATGTCTATACTCGTATAGACCTTCTGTTAATGGACCAGTTCTCCCTCGATTCCTTAGCCAGCGCCTCCATTGGATCCATTACCATTTCTGATCACGCGCCGGTGTCCATCTCCTTGCACTCCCTTTCGGTAGAGGCACGAACGTGGACCTGGCGCTTGAACGATGGCATCCTTGATGATGCCGTCACTTTCAAACAAATCTCGCATACCATATCCCTGTATTTTGGAGAAAATACTCCTGGGGAGGTGGGCATGGGGTCCATTTGGGAGGGCCACAAGGCGGTAGTTAGGGGAGAGCTGATATCCCAGGGGGCGCGTCTGAAGAAGGCTCGGGAGGGTGAATTGCAGACCCTATTAGCCAAACTGCGAGCTGCGGAACTTACGCACAAAAAAAAGGTGGCGGCGGAGCTGGCCTCCATTTGTCAGGACCTGGCCGACTTGTTAGACTCCAAAATTCGGGCGCGGCTGAGATACCTGACTCACAAGTTCTACGAATTTGGAAATAAATGTGGGAGGATGTTGGCTAGGGCCCTCAGGGGGCAGCTTTTATGCCCAGTTATATCATCTTCCGGATACGTTGCCCGGAGTCTCGGAAGCACAACGGGTGGCGCGGGTCCACCAATACCTCACGGAGGCACAATTCCCGCAGCTGAAGGCCTCAGTGGGCAAACAGCTCGATGCCCCTATTACCGTAGCGGAGATCCAAGCCGTGTTCAAGGAACTCCCCAATGGGAAGAGTTTGGGTCCGGACGGGTATACGAACACCTATTATAAAAAATATGTGGACATATTGTCGGGCCCCATGTGTGCCTACTTTACCGCACTAGCCTTGGGAACGGCCATGCCAGCGGAGGCGCTAGCGGCGCACATTTCGGTTCTGCCAAAGGAGGGTAGAGATCATTTGCTACCGAGCAGTTACAGGCCCATATCCCTTTTAAATACGGATATTAAGATATTGGCCAAAATAGACTTAAACCGGTCCTTCCCTCGGTTATCCATCCCGACCAGACGGGCTTCATCATGGGCAAGGAGGCTAGGGATAATGCCAATAGGGCGCTCCAACTGATCCATTGGGTTGAATCACAGGCGACAACACACCCATGTCTCTTGCTCTCGACAGATGCCGAGAAGGCATTAGACAGGGTGGACTGGACATACATAATGATAGTTCTGAACAGGCTGGGTCTAGGCCCTAATATGCTGGCTTGGATTTCCTCTCTGTATAGCTCTCCATCCGCTAGGGTAAGGGTGAATGGGCTGCTTTCGGACACTTTTCCGATTGGCAATGGGAAACGTCAGGGGTGTCCTTTATCACCCCTGGTATTTGCCTTGACGCTTGAACCATTGCTCAATCGGATTCGCCTCAATGACAACATTAAAGGCTTTACGGTAGGCCCGAGGGAACATAAATTATCTGCCTATGCGGACGACGTGTTATTCTACGTCTCCGACCCATTGGTCTCGCTGCCTAACATCATGGCAGAGTTGAGCAAATTCAATCTCTTGTCTAATTTTAAGATAAATTACTCTAAGTCGGAGATCCTATCGTTGAATATTCCCCCGGGTCTTCGTAAGCAGCTGCAGTCTGCCTTCTCCTTTAATTGGTGCCACTCATCGCTGAAATATTTAGGAATCCACCTGCCCGCTAACTGTTCTCAGCTATATAGTTGCAATTTCACGCCGTTGCTCTCTGTAATTAGACTGGACCTGAAGAAATGGGACAAGGCTGCGTTTTCATGGATGGGACGAGTCAGTGTGCTGAAAATGAATGTACTCCCCAGGATTTTGTTTTTCCTACAGATGGTGCCGATTGATTTGCCCAGGGTTTTCTTCTCAAGTCTCAATAATTTATTCATTCAGTATATTTGGAGTGGGAAAAGCCCTCGGCTTGCACTCCGCACACTACAGCGCCCCAAATTGGCGGGAGGGCTGGGGGTCCCGGTGGTTCGCAGGTATTACGAAGCCGTGGCCCTGCAGTGCATTTTGGACTGGTATCATTGTGTGCAGCACAAACTGTGGGTGCCCCTTGACAAGTTCCTGGCGGGACGAAACCTATCCCATGCCCCTTGGGTACCTAAGGAGAATAGGGGTCTGTCGGCTCTGGTTTCCCCGCTGGCCACTCACGCTCTGGCGCTTTGGGATGTCTTTAACAGGAATGGGGGGCTTGCGTTACCGACCTCCCCACTAGCACCTTTAAGCGGCTTCCCCTGGTTCACCCCGGGGGATCACCCTTCCTTTTTCCGGACGTGGGCGGCGGACGGGGAGTCCAGATGTGGCAGGTTTGCCCAGGACCGGGGTATGCTGCCTTTGGCCACGTTGCGGGAACAGTACGGCTCATTCCCCATTGATGAGTGGCGCTATCGGCAAATCAGACACTTTCTTACCACCCTACCCCGGGGGGTTAGGTCACCCTCCTTAGCATCTCCCTTTGAGCGGCTCTGTATGAATGAATGAATGAATGAATGAAAAACTTATAGAGCACGGCACATGCGAACTGAATCGCCTCTGGGCGCTTGTTGTTCCTGTCTCCTTTGATATCAAAAGAGATGAGTCTTGATCTTTCTCCTGAAGGCTAAGTGATTTGCCTCCAACCGAATGGTGGTTGGTAAAGCGTTCCATAGTCTGGGACCTTGGACGGCAATCTTCTTTCTCCTTTGGACTTGTAGTTGGCTTTTGGGATCTGTAGTAGGTTCTGATTGGTGGATCGCAGGATGCGATTGGGATTGTGAGCTTTTATTTTATCGCATAGATATTGGGGGGCATTCCCATGGACACATCTATGCGTTAGACAGAGTGCTTTAAAAGCAATCCTGTCTTTAACTGGTAGCCAGTGAAGGGCTCTCAGTGAGGGTGAGATGGATTCCCAGGGTTTTTTTCCAGTCACAAGTCTGGCGGCCGTATTTTGAACGACTTGCAGACGAGCGATTTGGTACTTGGGGAGTCCGAGGTAAAGGGCATTTGCATAATCCAGTCTGGAGTTAACAATTGCTCCCACCACGACCGCTAGATCTTCTTTGGGGATGAAAGGGGTAAGTCTGCGTAGTAGGCGCAACAGATGGTGGGATCCGCTGACTACTGACCCTATTTGTGCGTCCATTGTCATGTAGGAGTCAAAGATGACCCCGAGACTTTTGACTTTGGCGCTAGGGGTGATGATTTTGCCCAGAATGGGCGGGGGTGTCCATGCTGTTGCAGGTTGATTCCTTTGCTTGGCGTGAAACAGGAGAAGTTCTGTTTTCGCTCCGTTGAGTTTAAGATAACTCTTTGTCATCCAGTCCTCTATCAAAGAGGGGCATGTCTCTAGATTGAGGTGGTGATCCTTTTTATTGCAAATGCGGAAATACAGTTGCGTGTCGTCTGCATATGAGTGATACAGCAGTTTTTGGCTGCTGATAATCTCAAAAAGAGGACGAAGATAGATGTTAAACAGCACTGGTGACAGAGGCGATCCTTGAGGGACTCCGCATGTAACTGTGCGTTTCTCAGATGTGAAGGGTCCTAACTTCACTGTTTGCGATCGGTTTTCCAAAAAAGAGGAGAACCAAGATAAATCGCCTTCTGCGACTCTGGCTACTTCAGCAAGCCGCGTCAGTAACAGTTTGTGGTCTACAGTGTCGAAAGCTGCACTTAGGTCCAACAGAACTAGAAGACAAGATTCTCCTTCGTCTGTGGCCTCGAGAACATCGTCCCATACTTTGAACAGCGCGGTTTCAGTCCCGTGTCCGAGACGGAACCCTGATTGCAATGGATCAAGTAGCTTGTAGGTATCTAGATGCTGTTGCAGCTGTTGTACCACTACTTTTTCCATTACCTTTGAGAGTACATTGAGGCTTGTTATGGGACGGCGGTGGAGTGGGTCCTTGGGGTCCAGGGAGGGTTTCTTGAGGATGGGTTGGATTATACCCTCTTTCAACTGTGAGGGCACTATGCCCTCCAAGAAAGACTGGTTGATAAGCTGCGTGATGGGAGGAGCCAAGATGTAGGCGCATTCCTTCAGCAGTTTTGTGGGGATAATGTCATTTGGTGCTGTGCCATTGCGCAAAGCCCCAATGATATTCTTAGTGGCCTCGATGGAGATGGGTTCCAGGGTGAACTTACCCGATATATTACTATGGGTGTGGTGTGAGAGGCTGCAGGGGGGGCTAAGGGGGAATTGTTTTGCTGAATGCTTTCACGGATTGCCTCAATTTTATTAATGAAGCAATCCGATAGTTCATTGCAAAATTCTTGTGTGTCTGTATTGGGGGCTTCAATACATCCTGGTTTCATGGTCTGAGTGACCATCTTGAAGAGTTCGCGGGGGCGGCTTATGGCGCTGTTGATAGCCTCCGAAACATAATTTTTCTTGGCTTGGAAAATTTCTTTGTGGTATTTTCTTGTCGCCGCCTTGTAGATGGATAGGTTTAGCTCTGAAGAACTTATTTTCCAGGCAGATTCGGCCCTTCTGCGCTCTTGCTTCAGTAACGACAGCTGGTTGTTAAACCAGCTGCGGTTGTTTTTCCGGATGCGGGTTTTGCGTTTCGGCGCTACCAAGTCAACTGACTGTAGCATGGCCGAGTTTATGGCATCCAGTGTTTCAACGGCCGTTTGATGCAGTTGAGTTGTTTCTATTTTTTCCCTTAAAGTGGTTTTGAAGAGTTCCGAGTGGAGCTTCTTCTGACATCTAGTCCAGTGTGTTGTCACTGGATTTGATGTTTGTGTTGCAGGGGGAATTGTGGAAATAATGAATTTAATTGCATGGTGGTCTGTCCATGGCAACTTTTCATTTTCCAAAATTTTTATTTCCAGAGCTTGTCTGAAAATAAGATCAAGTGTGTGACCTGACGCATGTGTGGGTCCACATACTAGTTGCTGTGACCCTAACTCTACCAGGTGGTTAATACAGGCATCGGCAATGGGGTCTTGTGAGGAGTTGGCCCAGAGGTTGAAATCCCCGAGCAGCAAAAAATGTTTGCTGTTGAGGGCGTAAGTGGAGAAGAAATCCGTCCATGATGATAGCAGCTGCGATTTAAGGCAGGGTGGCCTATAGCAGAGCAGAATATGGATGGTCTCCTTTGAATTTGTTTGTAGTTGTAGCGTAAGGGTTTCCATGAATGGAAGAGGATTTTGAAGGACTGGTTTGGTGATTGCAAGCTGAGTCTTGCAAATCACTGCCAGGCCTCCTCCTCTTTGCCCTATTCTGTTTTCCGTTATGATACGGTAGTTTTCTGGCACCAGTTCTCCTAGAATGGTGTTACAGTCGGCTGTAAGCCAGCTCTCTGTAATGAAGAGGCAGTCTAGATCGTGTTGTAGAATGAAATCATGGATTTCAAGTCAGTGTTTTACTGCCGATCTTGTGTTGATCAAAGCACATGAAATGTGCTTAGGCTGGGGTAAACGGCTAAAATTTTTGACCGTCGATCGTCGATCGATCCTCAAAAGTTGCTCAATTCTTAGGGTCTTTTTGGTGATGGCTGGCAGTATTGCGGCGAAACGCCTCAGATTCCAAATGGTTTCTGCGGAGTACCGCAGATTAGCCATGGTCGCCATTCACCGGGGGAAAAGTCGTTTTTTATGGTGGCGATGAAGAGAGGATTCGGTGAATCCTCCCGGCTTGGTCCAGAGGAAGGCAAAAAAACCCTAACCGTGCTATGCCAATTTGCTTTGGTAGGGGAAAAAATTCCTTCCTGATCCCTGAAAGGCGATCAGGCGAACCCCTGGATCAAGTGCTATTAAGTTGTGAAAAGGGGGGTGGGGGGGAGAGCTGACACTGCTGCTGGGGTGTACCAAGCTGGCCGCCGACCAGGAGCAGGACATGGGACCCAGGCTGGTGTGTAGCCAGCTGGGTGGATTGGTGAGCGGGGGGGGGGGACTGGTTGTTGAAGCCAGGGGTGGATGAGTCCTACAGGGGCTGGGGGTGAGCTCCTGGGGGGTTACTGATGGTGTTGTTGGCCGAGAGTGCGGCGCGGCGCTAGGCCGCGGATGAAGCCGCGGCCTTTCCTAAGATGCGGCGGCCGCGAATCAGCAGTGGCTGGCGCGGTTCAGGGGAGAAACACGGGGAATAACTGGGAATAGAGGCGGGGAGGCGCCGGGGGAGGGTTGCTTGGCTGGTGGGTGGTAATGTGGGGTAAGGAGAGGGAAAGAGGCCCTAGCAGTGAGCTGATCCGGTGGCTTATCCTGATAAGGATGGCCGCCAATCGGTTCCAGGGGAGGTGAAGAGAAAAGTAAGGCCTACCTGGGGAGGATGTCTGGAAAAGAGGGGTTCAGGAGGAGAAAAAATGATTCGCTTGGGTGTCCCAGAGCAGAGGCTTGGCCAGGAACTGGAGCTGGAGCACGGTTTGCAGGGCTGGGAGGGACACTGCCTGTCTAGCTGTCTGCCTCCTACGCCTGCCTGGAGCTATGACACACACGCTCCTACTCCTAGGAGACGTGCGCCGCTGTGAGCTCCTGTTGCTAATCCGTCTGCCTCGCTGCTGCCTCACTGTGGCCTGTATGTCCCCTGCCGCTGTGCCTCATGCTATCTCCCTGTTGTACTCCCTGATACAATCCCTGCATGTTGAGGGGAAGACGGGGTTTATACGGGAGTGGGAGAGGGACCTCGGGTGCGTCTTCTCTAAGCCTCAGCTGGATCACATGTGTAGCCTCACACACTCGAGCACGGTGGATACGAGAACGCAGGAAAATAGTTACAAAGTCCTGACCAGATGGTACAGGGTTCCCTCCAAGCTTGCTAAAATTTACCCTGCTCTTTCTGATGCGTGCTGGAGGGACTGTAGCCACAGGGGCACCTTCCTCCATATTTGGTGGGAGTGCCCAAAGATACGTCCCTTCTGGCAGGACATCCATGTGCAGATCAAGCGCATTCTAGATGTGGAGCTACCTGACTCCCCGTTAGAGTCCTTGCTCCACTTTCCCACTGTTCCGGTTAGTCAATACTGTAAGTCCGCACTGCCTCATTTGCTCAATGCGACTCGCAGGCTGATCCCGATTTATTGGAAGACGCCACAGGTACCAACCCGTTCTGAATGGGTGGCCCTGGTGAATAAAATTATGGCCGCCGAGCAGTGGATGGCGCAGTGCAAAGACAAGTATGATACATTTTATTCTATTTGGGCCACATGGATCCACTATGCTGGTCCAGATACGCTCCCTACCCCGGGACCTTCTACGCGGGCAACCTTCTCGGGTGATTAGGATGATTGGGAAAGCTGATATTACAGCTTTTGGTATAGATGGTTGTTAAAGCCTAGTTGTTATTGTTATTTTATTTTAATTCAGTTCTGCAGCAGACGTTCCCCCCTTCCCTATGTTTTCTGTCTTGTCCATTTTTGGTGCCCTTCTGTCTGTACTCCTTCCCCCTGTGTCTCCCTCCCTCATCCCCCCCCTGCTCTGTGATGCATGTGAATCGGGTACTAAGGATACGCTCCGTCTGCTAATGCCTAAGTGGGGGTGATCTCTTTCACGGGGGTGTTCCACGATGGAGTGAGGTTATATTGCATTTCATATTTTGTTTGTCTCTCCACCCGCCATGCCACCAAATGCAGGCACCCCCTTGGAATGTATTTTACCCATGTAGTTCTTACTATTCCTGTACAGGATCTGATGTGTCATGCATTGTCTTTGTACCCCTTCTCTTTATGTGCCATGTTGGCTGTCTGTATGTATGATATTTTTCCTGAAAAGTTTCAAAATAAAAACTATTATGTCTCTATACCCTGTAAACAGTCATTTCAGCAAAAAAAAAAAAAAATTCCTTTACAACTCCTTTAACCGCTTAACGCCCGCCCACTGTATATATACGTCCTATTTTTAAAGATGGATATCTCGGTAACGGCAGCATCTCTTCAGTGGACGGGCCTGTTAACAATAACGGCGGCGGATTCGGCGCAAGATTGCCGTTATCGGTGGCGGGAGAGGGGGCCCCCTCCCACCGCTCTCCTGCGCCCTCCGCCGCTTATCGTAGCCGTCGGTATCGGCGGAGGCGATCGGGTCCACTCGGCTGCTGTGTGGGGATGCGAGTGAGGGCAACATGGCAGCCACCCATCCCCATAGCTCTGCTGGGAGGAAGTGACGTCAAAACGTCAGTCCCGCCCAGCGTCTTAAAGAGACATTTTTTTTGTTTACCTTTTTTCAAAAGACAAAATTTCTTTTTTTTTTTTTCATTTAAGCCTAAATATGAGATCGGAGGTCTTTTTGATCCCAGATCTCATATTTAAGAGGACCTGTCATGCTTTTTTCTATTACATGGCATGTTTACATTCCTTGTAATATGAATAAAAGTGATATTTTTTATTTTTTATTTCAGTGTTAAAAATTATAAAATAAATACGAAAACAAAAAAAAAAATGTTTAAAGCGCCCGTCCTGACGAGCTCGCGCGCAGAAGCGAACGCATACGTGAGTAGCGCCCGCATATGAAAACGGTGTTCAAACCACACAAGTAAGGTATCGCCGCGATTGTTAGAGCGAGAGCAATAATTCTAGCCCTAGACCCCTCTGTAACTCAAAAAATGCAACCTATAGAATTTTTTAAACGTCGCCTATCGAGATTTTTAAAGGTAAAAGTTTGGCGCCATGCCACGAGCGGGCGCAATTTGTAAGCGTGACATGTTGGGTATAATTTTACTCGGCGTAACATTATCTTTCACAATATGTAAAAAAATTGGGCCAAATTTATTGTTGTCTTATTTTTTAATTCAAAAAAGTGAATTTTTTCCAAAAAAAGTGCGCTTGTAAGACCGCTGCGGAAATACGTTGTGACAAAAAGTATTGCAATGACTGCCATTTTATTCTCTAGGGTGTTAGAAAAAAAATAATAATGTTTGGGGGTTTTAAGTAATTTTATAGCAAAAAAAAACGGTTTTAGTCTCGTAAACACTGAATCTGAAAAATGGGCTCGGGGCTAAGCGGTTAAGCTTTCTTTGTGAGTAAGACAATTGTTTTTATTCTGTTTTTAATAAAAAATGTAGTGGTAATGCACTAGATTGGTGCGCCCTTCCTTCTTTTCTATTCTGTACCCCAGACCAGGATCGGCTGAGGCTGCATACAAGATCAGCCCAGGCTCTACCCTTTTCACCCACTATGTTCCAGAACTTTCTGGAAAGTCAGGGGGAGACAGGCAAGGCAGAACACACCAAATTAAAACAGCCCAGCTCCGCTGGCTACAGCAGAGCCCAAAAACTAACCAACTATACCTACAACATACCTACCTATTAGCACCTAACTAGGAGGGTGATACAACTGAATAATAATCATATTAATTAAAAATAATTTGAGATTTTCACATTTCTGAAGGCAGTTATAGAAAATCGAGTCAAAGGTGATTTTTTTTTTAAATCCGGGCATAACTTTTTTTGTTTGTTTTGGATAGGGTTGGGAAGGACTAGAAGCCCTGTTAGGTTTTTCTAGTATTCAGAATATTTTGGAGAGATTTCCTCTCACTTACTGCCCCATTGACAAGAGTTCTGTAACATCTGTATCTGTAACAGCAAACATAATTTAAAAAAAAGCTCTCAAAAGTTCTAGCCATCCCGTATTGTATCAAAACAGCATTTTGATTATGTCTGGTACTGTTTTGGATTTTCCCTTGCTTCTTGTCTAGTAAAATTATTGTAACTAGGACAGTATGTGAAGAAAAAATGTAGCCCTAGAGAGCAGTAAAAACCTGGAGATTATAATCATTTCACATTATATCCAAAACTGAAAAAAGTTTGGCTGGACACTTTACCCAGGGGTTCTATGTTTTATAACTTGTATGCAAATTTTAATTCCCTTTTTTCTGTGAGTAGTAGAGACAATTTATGGATCTTGGGTTGCTTCATATTATCAATCAAATGGAAAACCATTAAAACATTTAAAATTGGAGGACTGTTTCCACCATTTATTTTGGTCTACCTTGCATTTTATTTTAATAGCTAATAATATGAAAAGTACATGTTAATATAATACCCACTCCAAAATGACATGTTTTATGTATTGTAAAATGAAATATATTAACTCAAAAAATGCCTTATTCGGTCCTCCTACTAATGAGCCGTGACCCAGGCCCCGCAGCCTCCAAGCCCACACATACTGGCTGCTTTATATAGTGTTGGAGATCTGTTGATAGTGATTCAATGCAGTAAAATATATTTTAAATCAGCATTGCACAATTTCTTAATTGCACAATCTCTATATTTTTATATCATCCATGTTTATACAGATCTTCCTGCCAAGAATACAAATATGCTTTCTTATTCCAAGCTATGAAACGCAGCCCCAGACACCCAAGAATTGTTAGTATGTTGCCTGTAATGATGAGAATAGGAATAGAGACAAGCAAAAAAAATAAAAAATCTGTGATTAGTTTCAAATTTAAAGTATCAAGGCTACACATTCTTGTGGATGCTAATATGTGTTTTCCATTGACCTTTGCTGCCTGAACCTTGCAATTTATATACAGAGATATTAAGTTATGCACTTTTAGGAAATCTTTAGGCTTGCCAACAGTTCCAAAACTTGAAGTCTGTCTTGGAGTAAAGAGAGGCACCCGGTTCTCCCGCGACTTTCCATCCCATACATATACAGTACTGCATTAATTAACATGTATGTTGCCGTGCTAAAACAGTGATAATAAAAAACAAAATTAGGGCTGTTAGGCCTCGTACACACAATCAAATCTGTCTGCTGGAAACGGTCGGACCGTTTCAGCAGACAGATTCGATCGTGTGTACGGGCAAACAGACGGATTTGGCCACCCGACAGATTTCAAAGCATGCTTTGAAATCTGTCGGCTGGGAACCCGTCCGCCCGACATGTCTGCTGGTTAGTACGCTAACCAGCAGACATGTCTTTTCGCACACGCGCCGAATGGTTTCGACGCGGAAGTGTTTTACTTCCTGGTGCGGTGACGTGGCGGCGTCAACGTCACCGATACGTCACCGACACGTCAGCGCGCTGTCTGCTGACGGGGATTTTGGTTTGCTCGTGTGTACACACGAGCAAACCAAAATGCCAGCAGACAGATTTGTTCAAATCGGTCGGACAGACCGTTTTGAACAAATCTATTTACTCGTGTGTACGAGGCCTTACTGATTAAAATTTTCGTGTTCGATTAATTGATTTTTTTTATCGATTAATCGACCAATTTCGATTAATTATAACGCACATATAGATCCAACTACTTTTAGCTGATCTCCTTCCATTGAAACTCTGCATTAGTCAGTGGTAAATGTGGTATAAACTATATACAATCAACCGACACTAGTTTCCACAATCCATGACTTAACTTCACAGTTCATGCAAATATGTTTTAAATTCAAACTGTAGCACTGACGCAAGTAATTTTTTCTTATTAAACTTTAAGAAAAACGTAGAAAGTTAGTTTAACTTTAATTATAAAACGTATCTAGTACATTGACTTCAGTCACTTTATAGTAGACAAGTAGGCATCACTTTAGCCAGTCACACAGACATACCAAAGTGTTTACATTTTCTGGAAGCAGACATGATGGCATTTTATTGACAATATAGCCTGAAGAACTGAACAGTCTTTCGATACACAAAGAATTGTCTGCACAGAACTGCTTAGGACAGGAAAACGATTATTATTTTTGCCCCCTTCCCCTGATGAAGCCTGATGCATCCTCCTGCTCCACAGATGCAAAGGTACCTCAATCCAATGGGTGCAGTTTGCTTGCATCCAGCAGGGTAAGTCTCAATGTCCAGGCTGTCCAGTGACGTCAAGAATTTTGATTGATCAAAAGAATTTTGATCGATCAAAAAAATTAAAGATTAATTTCCCCTTAAAAAACGAGCCTAAACCCAACTGCTTTAAAATGCAAAAAAAAGAGGATGATGGAGTAAGCATGTGACGTGTGTGGGCGGGCTCTGCTGTTACTGCGATGCTCCATGTGTGAACTATCAACCTCCCCTCCACCCGACTAGCAGCTCCTTACTTTCCGTATTGGATACAGCGTGAGACGGCTCTGGTGTCCTTCAGCCCCTCTCCCTACCCTCTTCTTGGTGGCAGCCCGCATACTCGCAGACCGGCATATCTGTGAGTCGTGGATGTGAGCTGACTTCAGGCTCCAGAGGATCGTTGGAGGGAGGCAGGATATCCGAGTTTTGGTTTCGAGATCTGAATACAACACAGGAGTAGGCATCTATCTGACTGAACCAACAAATCATTCTAAAGCCGCCTTCCATAACTCCCGGCTGGGACTCACCGACAACACTGCTAGAGCTCATTGGAAACGGTAGGCTGTGAATCTTTTTTTTCTCTCCCTTCTTTTTTGAGAAGAAGTTGCATAGAAGAGAAGAAGATTAGGGGGGAAAAAATGTCAATATAATCAAGGCAGGGTAAAGTAAAGAGGCTGCTGTCTTCCTCCCTATATGTATATGGACTTTTCCTTTCTCTCTTCTTATTACCTGGGGAAAAATTTGAAATCTTGATCCCTAAGTAAGGTTTTGGAAGTGTGAAACTGGTGTGGAAAGTGCTGCATAAAGGACTGTAATGGTTACCACCGCTTACAACCTTCCATCCAACCACGACAAGCTTATCCGACACACCAACAACCAGGCAGACATGATCCATTCCATTTCCCAGAATAAACGAGACTGCGCTCCGTTCTCTAGTTTCCAAAATGTATGAATAACTTTATTGGTTCTTAGCTTGCTTATATCCAGTACAACATAATGCAGTTAATCACAGGACAATGTAATCTCCACCCCCCTTCACACCATGGGGGGCTTCAATCACACTCTAAAAGGCATTCAGGTAAGCTAACCATGTAGACCGGTCGGCCCCGCATCTTCAATAGTGTTCAATTAACCTTTAATAATAACACAGACATCTACATTAATAAGTTATCTATACAGCTTTGTCACACAATGGCAGTGAGAGTGGGTGTCTTTACATTGAATAGCCAACACCTTAGGATATTTCAATAGCCTATTATACAAAAGGTATGACTCACTGGCTGACCTGGTCATGTCATCATGACTCCTTGTGATATCTCAGTCCTGCAATATGAAGTATTATTAATGTCCCATCTCATGTAATATGAATTATGATTCACTATTAGCCACCCTATACCCAAAAGGGCACAGGGTGGATTTCGACCCAAGAGTTTTTGGTGCTGCTGGCACAAGAGTATCTCTCATCCTTCCAACGTCTCTGGGTGTCACGGGCCATTCTGTTACATCTCTCCCCTTTCGGTGGGAGACGGACACAGGAGGGAACCCCGAACGGGTTGACTCCGAAGTCCGTCAGTAGTTCCAGTCCTCCAATGCTGGTATCCATACTGTACCCCAAATAAATGGCTCCAAACTGAGCATTACTCACCCCGCCAACCTCTGCCTCTCTCAGAGAACACGCCTGCCGCTGGGGAGAAGGCAGGGTAGCTGGGCTCAGTCCATCATGCTGTTGGGGGTCTGGGCCAACTGCACCCCCTTCCTGGGGTATACCAGTGGAGACTGAAGTCCCATCCACTGGTGCTTGGTGAAAAACCCCCGGTGCTTGCAAAGCAAAGCAGACATCCTCCTGTCCCAGTCCTGTACCATTTTCTGGGGTTGTGCCAGTGGAGACTGAAGTCCCATCCACTACCCCAGGAACCCCCTCTTCTGTTAGTGAGGAGCAGAGGCCTATGACACTCTGCTCTGTTGCCAGCTCTTCCGCTGGGTTGCTGTGAGTGGAGACCACAGTCCCATCCACTACCACAGTGTCCCCCTCTTCTGCTAGTTGGGAGCAGAGGCTTGGGGTACCTTGCTCTGTTGCCAGTGATTCAGCTGGGGGTAAAAGCTTTACCACCTCAGCTTGTTGCTGGAGAGGGGGGCCAACCGCCCCGGCTCCCTGGAACTCCACACCATCCGCTTCGGCTTTAGGGATAAAAATCTCCATATTTTCCACTGCCGATTCATCAGCCAGGAGTTCACAGTTGTCATCTGAACTTTCCTCATAGTCCCAGGCAATGGGAGCCCCATCCTGCTGCTGAGCCGAGTCTAGCAGCTGTCTGTAGGCGACCTCCAGCTCCCATTCCCGAATGGCCAGAAATTCTAAATCTTCCTGTGACCAGTGGCCTCCTGAGATATTTAATTTTTCCTCTCTGTGCTCCATTATGTCCTCCAAGCGCCACTCCCGATCATCCCCGAAGTCTGGATCACTGGACATCCTCCAATACAATAATCCCAGGCCATCATAGTCATAGCCTTCTGTGGGGCTGTCATCCGCTGACCATGGGCACTCTTGGGCTACATACCACCGAAGGGCTCTGTAGCTCTCATCCAGCTGCATCTCTGCCCGGATCAGTCTGCTTAATTCCGCTGTCCACTTCTGCTTCGGTTGTTTCCCCAACAACAGCATTCGTACGTCATACTGCGGCCAGTACCTTGCATAGATGGACGGCAGGACCTTTCCTTGGTGTTGCTGCTCCAGAGCTAGTGCTTCCTTCCAGAGTTGGCACCGAATCACATCCGACCATCCCAACAGGACCTCCTCTGATACTGGTCCTCTATGCTGTATCCGCATCTCTTGTAACCTTCTTTGGAATTCCTCTTCCATGGAGACTGGTATCTGCACCTCTCCTCTCTCTTTAGTTGGTGCTGCTGTGACTTCAGCTGCTGCAGCACTTCTTCTCTGTAGCAAGGTGGCATTCAGAGCCGCTATAACTCGGTCCCTGATCTCCGGTGGAGGGTTAGGACCATAATGTGTCAGTCTTATTTTAACCGCCCGATCAAAACTTGCTTCTTCGGGTGTCCTGTCTGTTACGGCGGGCCTTTTAGCTCTATCCATTTCGACCAGTTCTGCGATAATGTCCCTTTTCTTACGGTTGCTGACCGGTCTGCCCCGGCTCTCCAGTAAGTCCATGAGGGAAGAGAGCTTCATCCGTTCATACACCGTCTCCATTGTCATGTGTCCTTGTAGCCGTCCTTCTGAAGATGGAATCATCCCACTGCTGTGCCACCAATGTAACGGTTACCACCGCTTACAACCTTCCATCCAACCATGACAAGCTTATCCGACACACCAACAACCAGGCAGACATGATCCATTCCATTTCCCAGAATAAACGAGACTGCGCTCCGTTCTCTAGTTTCCAAAATGTATGAATAACTTTATTGGTTCTTAGCTTGCTTATATCCAGTACAACATAATGCAGTTAATCACAGGACAATGTAATCTCCACCCCCCTTCACACCATGGGGGGCTTCAATCACACTCTAAAAGGCATTCAGGTAAGCTAATCATGTAGACCGGTCGGCCCCGCATCTTCAATAGTGTTCAATTAACACAGACATCTACTTGAATAAGTTATCTATACAGCTTTGTCACACAATGGCAGTGAGATTGGGTGTCTTTACATTGAATAGCCAACACCTTAGGATATTTCAATAGCCTATTATACAAAAGGTATGACTCACTGGCTGACCTGGTCATGTCATCATGACTCCTTGTGATATCTCAGTCCTGCAATATGAAGTATTATTAATGTCCCATCTCATGTAATATGAATTATGATTCACTATTAGCCACCCTATACCCAAAAGGGCACAGGGTGGATTTCGACCCAAGAGTTTTTGGTGCTGCTGGCACAAGAGTATCTCTCATCCTTCCAACGTCTCTGGGTGTCACGGGCCATTCTGTTACAAGGACATTTTAGGGAGGGGGAAAAAAAACTACTGGAAACGGTAAATTTACCATAAGTGAACTGATATGAGGTTAAATGGAACCAAGTAAATCGCGAGTAAAAATGCATGTACCAGCAGTGACCCCTTGCTCTTCCCCCCAAGCTATGGCAGCAAAAACAGTTAAAGCGACAGGGGCTACAGGAAAATCTATACAGCCCGTGCAATCCCCCCAGAACTCCCCAGCAAAAAGGATATCAGAAGGGACTCAAACCGGGAGAGAGGGGAGAGAGGGGGAGATGGACTGTAGTGCCTCCGGGAAGGAGATACTGGAGGCTATTAAGGCAAGCAGCGATGTGCTGTTAAATAAAATTGATGCCCTGGCAGTGGATGTATGCTCAATAAAACGAGAGTTTGATAAAATACAAAAAAAAACTGCAGAAATAGAAACCCGCATCTCCAAAGTGGAAGAGGAAAAAAAAAAAGGATAGCAAAGGCTGGCATACATTGAAAAAACAAATAAAAGAACTACAGGACAGAGCTATAGATACGGAGGGCCGCCTGAGGAGAAACAATGTACGCATCTTGGGCCTACCAGAGCGAGCGGAGGGAGACAATCCAGTTAAATTTGCAGAAAAACTATTAACTGAAATACTGAAACTGACAGAAGCAACTGTAATGTTTGTGGTAGAGCGAGCACATAGAATCTCGTTCCGTCTCCCCAAACCGGGAGCACCCCCCCACCCCTTTTTGGTGCGTCTATTGAACTACAGAGACCGGGACCAAATCTTTTCAACGGCAAGAGTAAGGGCAGACATCCAATATGAGAACACAAAGCTACTTTTTTTTCCTGACTACCCGATGGAAATCCAGCAGCAAAGAAGAGAGTATACAGAGATCCGTAGAAGATTGAGAGAGAAAGGGTTAAAATACAGTCTACTATACCCCAGTAAACTACGAGTAACGGATGGGACACGTGTCCTTTTCTTTGAGACCCCAACCCAAGCGGGGGAGTGGCTGGATACCGAATAGAAAAACTGGAGGAGTGTTTTTTTTTTTTATATGTATTTTTTGTTGAATGAGTGATTAAGCACAGGTATGAATTGGAATATAAGTTATGATAGATCGATAGCAGTTAATAGTTAATTAATAATGAGCACTCAAACACTTGGGTATTAAAGAATATGTGAGAGCACCACATCTAAATAGGGAAATAGGAAATATATATTTATTTGTTGAATGAGGGATCAATCACGAGTATGAATTGGAATAGGCCGATCAACAATAATTAATAATAGTTAATACACCTAAACACTCGATTAACCATGAGTAAGAATTGGAATATAAGCTATGGTGGATCAGTAATAATTAATAATAGCTAATTAATAATCAATAATGAGCACTTAAGCACTTGGATATTTAAAGATAATATGAGAGAGGTTTGCTTTCTGTTTTTTTTTTTTTTTTTTTTAAGGAGCGATTAACTATGAATACGAATTGGAGTATTGGTTATAATTAGGTAATAATAATTAATGGAAAGCACGAAAGCACTTGGTCACATAAAAATATGGGTGGGATGAAAGGGGGTGTTTCTTCCCACCTCCTTGTGTTTTTTTTTTGTTTGTTTTTTGGGGGGGGAGGGGAGGCTTTAAGATATGAAGAAATATAGGTGTGTAGGGAGGATACGCAGTGAGTAGAGGCGCCCACCATAAAGTGAATGAGAGTTTTGAGAGTTAGGTGCGTCCCTTCCTTAAGTAGTAAGAAGGGAGGGTGGGGTATGTTAGATACTAGACCTATAAAAGAGATTTGGGTCAGTAAAATAGGGGATAGAAGAAATTCCTCTCCACTCCCATCCGGGAATGGATGGAGGAAGCTACAAGAGAAGGGAGTGGGGAGGGGTAGGGTGGGTGGGGTGGGGGGAAGGGGAATGAATGTTAGACATGTGCATTTCGTTTAGTTTCTAATTCGTTTTTTAACGAAAAATCGGAAATTCGTTAATTTAAAATTTTCGTATTAACGAATTTTTAATTTCCGAATTTTCGGACTTCCGAAAATTTCGAATTTCCGAATTTTCGAATTTTCGGAATTCCGAAAATTGGAGTTTTTCAATTTTCGTTTTTCGTTTTTCCGAATTTTCGAATTTTCGGAATTCCGAAAATCCGAATTTTTCAATTTTCGTTTTTCGTTTTTCCGAATTTTCGGAATTCCGAAAATTCGAATTTTTCAATTTTCGTTTTTCCGAATTTTTCAATTTTCCGAATTTACGAATTTCGGATTTTCGTTTTTTATTTTCGATTTTTTTATTTTCGATTTTTTTAATTTTCATATTTTTTAATTTTCAAAATTCCGAATTTTCTATTTTTTCGAAATTTCTAATTATTAATTTTCTATTTTTCGAATATTCAAATTTTTAATTTTCGATTTTTTTAATTTTCGAATTTTCGAATCTTTATTTTTTTTATTTTTCGAAATTTCTAATTTTCGAATCTTTCATTTTCGAAATTTCGAATTTTCAAATTTTTCGAATTTTCAATTTTTTTATTTTTCGAATTTTTCATTTTCGAAAATGAAAATATCCAAAAATTCGAAAAATGTGAAAATGTGAAAATTGGAATATTCGAAATTCTGAAAATCGAAAAATTCGAAAATGAAAAAAAATCGAAAATTCGAATTTTCCAATCTTCGAATTATTTAATTTTCGAAATTTCGAATTTTCGAATTTTCTAATTTCGAAATCTCGAATTTCGAATTTTCACATTTTTTTCACAAATAAAAATTTCGAAATTCTAAATTTTCGAAATTTTCAATTTTCGGAATTTCGAATATTCCAATTTTCATTTTTTTTATTTTTCGAATATTTCACTTTCGAAAATTAAAAATATGAAAATTCGAAAAATGTGAAAATTCGAAATTTCAAAAATTTAAAATTTCAAAAATTTAAAATTCGAAAATTAAATAATTCGAAGATTCGAATTAGAGAATTTGAAAACTAAAAAAAAATCGAAAATTCGAATTTTCGAATCTTCGAATCATTTAATTTTCGAAATTTCGAATTTTCTAATTTCGAAATTTCGAATTTTCTAATTTCGAAATTCCGAATTTCGAATTTTCACATTTTATTTCACAAATAAAAAATTACGAAAATTCAAATATTCGAAATTTCGAAATTGTAACATTAAAAAATCTAAAGTTCGAAAATCTAAAATTCGAAAATGCTAATTCTAATTTTTGAATTTCCGAAAAAAAAAATTGTTTTCATTTTCGTTTCATTCGTTTTTTTCGGAAATTTCGTTTTTTCCGTTTTATTCGTTTTTTGCTTTTTCGGAAATCGAAAATTCCGAATTTTCGAATTTCCCGAATTTCCGAAAAAAGCAAAAAAACGAATAAAACGGAAAATAATAATTTTCCGATTTTCCCGAATTTCCGAATTTCCGAAAAAATAAAAATAAAAAAAATAACATAAACGAAAAAAACGAATTTTTTGTCAGTGCACATGTCTAATGAATGTGGAAGTGAAGAGGAAATGGGAAAGTCAATGGTGTGATTTAGGTACCCAAGAGGTATCAATTAAAAGAATGACGTGGCATAGTGTACAATGGAAGTATAAATCCCACATATATACTAGATACCATGCCTGGGAAGGATAACTGTTTTTCGATACTATCCTGGAATGTTCGAGGACTGAATTCAAAGTATAAACGTGCATTAATGTTTCAGTATATAAAAAAAAATTCTCCCCAGTTGGTCGTACTACAGGAGACGCACCTATTGGGGAAAAAATTGATAACGTTAAAAAAAAACTGGATACAGAAAACATACCACTCCACGTATTCTTTGTATGCTAGAGGGGTGTCGATCCTAGTGAATAAATCTTTTATAGGAGAAATAGAGAAGGCCCATATAGATGTAAACGGAAAATATGTTATTCTAGTCTATAAGATAGGTAAGTAGAGATATGTAACAGCTGCCGTATATATTCCACCTCCATTCTCGGTGGCAGTACTGAATGAGATAATGGAAAACACTATTCAGTATATGCCAGCGAGACTGATATTAATAGGAGATTTCAATGCTATCCTATCACCAGAGTTGGACAGACCAAAACCCCCTAAACAACATTCAACAGAACTATATAACTGGGCACAGGAAATGGGGGTAACAGAAGTTTGGCGATGGAAGAATCCGGGAGAAAGGGGATACTCGTGCTTTTCCACCTCTTACAAGACGGCCTCTAGAATAGACTTGGCATTTACGGATTCCTTGATGTTAGCAGATATTGAGGAGGCCAAATACCTACCAAGTGGTCTGTCAGATCATTCTCCCCTATTTTTGTCAGTACGTATTCCAACTCCTAAAAATGCGTCATTGTGGAGGCTAACTCCACAATGGGTAGAACACCCAGAAATAGGAGAGAAAATGGAATCAATAATGGGGGAATACTGGGAGAATAATGCAGGATCAGCCTCGGTAGGGATGGTATGGGATGCGTTTAAAGCCTACATAAGAGGGCAATATATATCAAATATTTCAACAGTTAATAAAAAACAGAGGAAGAAGGAACAGGAATTAAAAACACAGATTGACATACAAAGGGAGAGATATGGGCAGGACCCCAGTAGCATCAACTTTGATGAAATGATGGCAGCATGTAGAAACCTTCATCTTCACATAGAAGAAATAACAAGATTGGAAATGTATAAAAATAGACAGAATATTTTTGAACAGGGAGATAGGGGGGGTAGATTCCTGGCTAGGTTGGTACAACAAGAACACCAAGCCACAATTATATCAGAGATTGAAGATTTAAATGGACAGATAGTAAAAGAACCCAAAAAGATACTGGAGGCCTTCAGAGAGTATTATAGTGGGCTCTACTGCTCCTCTCTCCCGTCTGGCTCCTGCCCGGAGGAGATGGCGGGCCTTCTAGACCGGATTGCCTTGGGGTGGTTGTCAGATGGGGAGAGGAGAGAATTGGTCAGGCCTATAGGGGTGGAGGAGATTATAGAGGTTATACGAACATCCTCGGGAGGAAAGGCACCAGGCCCAGATGGAATTCCTGTGGAATTCTATAAGAGATATGGAGTATTAATAGCCCCCAAACTAGCAGAAGTATTCACAAGCGGGCTAATGCAGGGAGCCCTGCCGGATTCTATGAGAGAGGCACACATAACATTAATATATAAGGAAACAAAAGACCCAAAGATATGCTCATCATATAGGCCAATTGCATTATTAAATACATATTTAAAAATACTGACAAAAATATTAACATCCAGAATACAGCCACTGCTTAGGAACATAATAGACTCGGACCAAACAGGATTTATGCCACAAAGGACAACAGATATCAACCTACGGAGGCTTTACACAAATATACATACACACCATATGCATGTTTTTTACTTCACAAAAAACGTCGTTTTTTTTCATCGCAAAAAACGACCGTGTGTACGCGGCATTACAGATGTCACTCTTGCTATCATTCTCAGAATCTCACTCCAAAATACTGCTATTTTGGGACAGAGCCAAAATATGTGCATTAGGCTGGAACAAGAAGTTTAATACGGGGTAATGCTATCTCAAAAGAAAGAAAAACACAGATAGGCCTGCTGCTGTTCTATGCCAGGAAAGCAATAGTGCTAAACTGGAAAAAAACAGAAGCCCCCTCAATAGCACAGTGGAAGAACTTAGTAAACTGGATAGAGAACTCTACAACAGCGTCAGGATAAAGGGGGAACCGGGGTAATAATCACACCATTGGGAGAGTGGGGAAGGGTGAAAGTAGAATGTGTTGTGTTGTACGGGATGGAAGGATGGTATGGATGTTTTGGAGATATAAAAAGTTAATGTTAATACTATTGAAGTAAAGGTAATTAAAATATAATGTATATGTATGATTTTATTTTTGTATGGAAAATGAGAAAATTTAAATAAAGAGATTTATAAAAAAAAAAAAAAAGATTCATTTCCCCAGCCCTAAACAAAATCAACAAAAAGTCCCAATACAAAGTGAAGGAAATATGAATTTGTAAAGACTTTACTCATTGGCTCCACCAATGACAAATTCCATGTGGGTGTCTGCAATATATGGTTCTTACTGAGTTCATACACCTTGGAGGGCAAATCATTCCATTATACTGCAACCAAGTGATAAAAAATGGATTGCCCCCTAAGTGTTTACAACACAATTGGACTCTGTAGTGGAGAATGAATGAATGAAGACTTATATAGCGCAGCACATGCAAACTAAATTGCCTCTGGGCGACATCCCAATCTGGTAAGATTGCATTTTGCCTATTGGTGACAGTTCAAGTGGTGATTGCAGCAATGGATTAGCACGACTGTCATTCAAGTCCATCCATTGTGTTTGTTGCCAAGACACACACTTTGGACTCTAAAGTCTTCACAAAATTATATTACCTTCACTTTCTTATGTGAATTTTTGTTGATTTAGTATTTACTATTACTGGTTTAGCGTGGCAACATACATGTTATATACTGCTGCATAGTTTTGGCTTGCTATTTAGTTACCAGCAGCTGTTTACTTCTACACCAGAGAGGTTTCTATTTGTTGTTCAGTACTGCATTAAAACCTGCTCAGGTACAATGCTAAAGTGACTGATGCCCATTCCCTATTCTACTTTAGAAAAAGAAGCACACCAGGGACAAAAGTTCCTGGCAATGCTTTTGGCAAATAAGTAGGCTTAGGACTTTCACAATGTATTTGGCAATTATCTGAAAATCAATATTAATTACAGAGCAGTACGATTAACTCTACAGGTACAAAAAAACATTTCTCTATGGTCAGGCAAGGGGACCACAATTTGATGTCTATTCCTATATTCTAGGTTACAATAATTTCTGATCATGTTTTTATTTTTTTAAACAAAGTTTTATATTGAAGGTTTTCAAGATGTACAAAACAAAGAAAAATGCTTGTCTAACAATGGATTATATGCTAGTAAATGCCATCTCATGGATATAAATGACAACATATTCAAATAAACAGTAAGCAGTGAAATTTCTTCCAGGTTCTAGATAGAAGGTGGAGGTTACTGTCCTCTACCCATAGACACCCCACTGGGGATCAAACTGTGTCCATATGGGGGCAGCACCCTCTTTCCTAGATTTCTTTGATAAGTGTTTATTTTGTATATATTAAAAAACATACATAAAGTTATAGCATTGCAGGCATAGCTGCAATATTAACAGAGGAAAAGAACCAACAAAAAAGATTGAGTCTTGCTAAAGAGGCATGTACAAGACATATCTTGACAAACTTAATGGATAAATACATTAGTGTAGACACAGTATAAAACAGTATACCTGGGTTTGGGCGTTTCACAACCGTAACTTTGTCTAAAGGAGAAATAAGACTAACTGGCTACAGTGTTTATAGTTGTCTCAACCTATTTGCTGATGTGGAACTCCACATCTCAATATGGGCATCTGGAGTATATATATTTGCTATTGTTGTTCAAGAGGGTTGTAATGGCGAAAGATAAAGGTGGTTGGTGATAGTGGCTATAGGAGCATTCGAAAGATTAGGGGTGTCATTAAAAGTAATTTTTGGTGATAGAAGGGGGAAAAAATAAGGCCAGAAGTTCAGCGTTACACTCTTGTCAGTGTTATTTGTGGGTAATTCTGTCATAAGTTTGGTATATTCATCAGTGTTGCCAGCAAGACCATATTTTTCCTGAATTTAGAAGGACTATCATTCGCCAGGGGGGAGGGTTTATTTTTTTTCTTTCTTTCTTCCCCGCTCTTAACATTATGCTGTCACTATGACAGGTTCTCCCTTAAACGTTATTTTATCTTAATTTCTTACTTTCATAAATCAATTTGGGCTGGCTACAGGGGGGTACTTTAGTGGAATGTATTTGGGGTTTGGGTAATGACTTGTAAAATGTGAAGCTGACATGATGCCCTAGGTATCCAATATATGCTTAGTCATATAGGATGTATAACGCTTCAAATGATGTAATGCAGGTTTATGTTGTTGTATAGCAGGGTAAGACTATATAGTACCCTCTGTATGTCCTTGTACCATGCCCTTTGATTAACTGCTTGCGGACCGCCGCATGTACATTTACGTCAGCAAAATGGCACAGGCAGGCACATCAACGTATATATACGTGCCTGCCTTGCCGTGGGTCGGGGGTCCGATCGGGACCCCCCGGTACATGCGGCGGTCCCCGTAGCTGGCCGAGCGATCCAGGATGAGGGGGCGGCTATTCATTTTTGTCCGCCCCCTCCGGATCGCTCCCAGCCAATCCGCGCGCTCCCGCCGTGTCACTTCCTCCTCCTGTGTAAACACAGGAAGAGGGGAGTGATGTGATCTCTCCCCTCGGCGATATTTTCAACCGCCGCTGAGGAGTGATCACATCTCACAGTAAGTGTGCACTAACACTACCCTGACGCCAGGAGACACAGGCAGACTTAACCCCTTGGGATCACCCCCCCCTCCCCCCCTGTCACAGTGTCACTGAATACAGTAATCATATATGTATGATTACTGTATTTAGTGTCAGTGTGACAGGCAGTTAGTGTTAGGTCCAGGGTACCCCCGTACCCCCCCTAATAAAGTTTTAACCCCTTGATCACTGCCCTAGTTAACCCTTTCACTCCCTATTGCCAGCATCACTAAGCGTTAATTTTTCTGATCGCTGTTCAAGGCCCCATACACACGTGCAAATACATCTGATCAAATCGGTCGGACAGACCGATTTGAACAGATCTGTCTGCTGGGATGTATTGGTTTGATCGTGTATACACGATCAAACCAAAATCCCCGCCGGCAGACAGCGCGCTGACGTGGCGGTGACGTGGCAGTGATGTTGACGCCGCCACGTCACCGCACCAGGAAAAAAAAAACACCATTCGACGCATGTGCGAGCAGATATGTCTGCTGGTTAGCATACTAACCAGCAGACATATCGGTCCGACAGGTTCCCAGCCGACAGATTTCAAAGCATGCTTTCAAATCTGTCAAATGGCCAAATCCGTCTGTTTGCCCGTACACACAATCAAATCTGTCTGCTGAAATGGTCCGTCAGACGGGTTTCAGCAGACAGATTTGATCGTGTGTACGCGGCCTTAGTGTCGCTGTTCCCGCTAGGTAGCTATTTTTTTTTTATTGCGATTTTTTTTTACTAAAAATATGTGGCTAAATAAATTTTGACCTAAATGTTTGACTAAAATTTAGTTTATTTGATTTTTCTTATAACAAAGAGTAAAAAATATTGATTCTTTTTAAAAAATGTCGCTCTATTTTTGTAAATAGCGCAAAAAATAAAAATCGCAGAGGCGATCAAATACCACCAAAGGAAAGCTCTATTTGTGGGAAGAAAAGGACGCAAATTTTGTTTGGGAGCCACATCGCACGATCGCGCAATTGTCAGTTAAAGCGACGCAGTGCCGAATCGCAAAAAGGGCAAGGTCCTTTACCTGCATTTTGGTCCGGGTCTTAAGTGGTTGAATAAAAAAAAAAATGGAAAAAAAAAGTTCCTCCATTGCAGAGGTTTTCTGTATGCGTCCAACCCAGTCTGTTATGGTCGGAGGATCTGAGGAGCACCATTTTGCGGGTATGTGCATTTTTGCTGCTTGTATGGATGGCTAGCGAGCGTAAGTTTGCAACTTTCAAAATTGTGGTGGTGTAGCATAAATTGTGCTGGTGTATAATCTTGTGTAAGAGTGGTAATTTGGTTTGTGAGTTGGTGTACTTTTCAAAATGGTTGTATGTGAGGGCATGACTACCATATGTGTAAAAGCGATTCTGGCTCCTTGGCACAGCTCTAGCATTGTAGGGAGAGAGTAGGGGGGTATTTTATGAAGTCTGAGTGGGGTCTTATACCATCTGGAGAATATTTTAAATGCATTCTCTTGTGCGAAGGCGTTAACCGTCCCTTTATGAATCTATGTGTAGATGTTTTCCCATTCTATATCTGATAGGTTGAGGGCTAGATCCTGCTCCCACTTGTGGCTTGCTAGATCAGATTTGGGTCTCTGATCTGCAAAGAGTAGAGCATATGTGTCAGAGATGAGACATCTTTGGGGTTCCATTTTTAGGCACATAGATTCAAAAAGTGTAGTTTGTGGGGACCAGTCTGGTTGAGGTCCTTCAAGAAAGTGTCGTAATTGAATATATAAACATAATTAGGAATGATTGGGTAGTCATCCGGGGGGACAACAAGGACAAAGAGATAAGGCGACCTCTTTCATAGAACAGTTCCGCACGGATGTTTGGATGTGGCCATGTATTTCTGCTCAGGTTTATTAACCACATACACTACTATAAAACAAATAAAAATGCTAAAAATGGCAGTCTGAGAACGGAATGTGTGTCTACTTCAATGAGTCAAAACTGTAGTCTGTACATTGTGTACGCATTTTTGGAATAATTGCATCCTATACACTCTAAAATGCTGCACAATTATATACAAATTCCAAAAGTATCTTGAAGCTTTGTCTGTATATAAATTCTGTGGAGCAGTATATTCTTTCAGATGTCTCTCTGAATTTACAATGATACCACCACTATCATTCTAAAACACTCCGGTATCTTTGCAGTAATGAAAAAAAAATTTTTTTACTGACTGAATGTTTAAAACGGGCAACAATGTTTTTAAAAGCTATATTTTTGCAAAAAAGGGTCCTAGATCTATTTTTAATGCTTTCTTTAAAGGTATGCAATGAGTCAAGTATGAGATTTAGGACCAAATGTTAAGCCAGAGTGATTAGAGATATGACACAGCATTCTGGGAATGCAGGACCCCCCAGAACTACTCTAATTCTAGAACAGTTATTTACTTTTGAAGGGAGTTCTCACTTCTCTTCAATTTCCCTTTAAGTGACTTGCTTTGTATACAAATCCAACTTACTACATTTACCCTTTTTAACTCTGGTCATACATCAGACATTTTTTATTCAGATCTAACTAATATCAGACTAAATGAATTAAATGCAGAAAATTAAATAATTGTAATGATGCTTAAAATGCAAAAGATCTCTATTCAATTAACCAAAAAAAATAAAAATGTCCTAAAAGCAGCAATATGTTCCAGTTACATATACTATGTGAAGTAGTGAATTTTACACTACAGTGCTGTGTCTGATTGTTCCCACTGATTACATCTTTACAATACATTACACAGAAGAAATGGACAGCACCTGAGTAAAATATATGAGTGTCACTGCAAAGGGTCTGAATACTTAGCACCATGTGATATTTCAGTTTTTCTTTTTTAATAAATCTGCAATATTCGGAATGTTAGATGGCGTGGCATCCTGAAACTGGGTATCCCTTGTGCCGAAGTTGCTTAAAGAGCACAAATATTTTACAGGTGTGGTAATCGTAAGCTCTGCAATGTCACTATTGGGGTTTTCCTGTCTTGTATAGGCAGCAGTCTGAGAGCAGTTTTGGATGATGTCACAGAGGGCAGGAAAACGGGCGGCGTGGGGTAGCGACCACCAGTCACCAAGCAGCAGCTTAAACAGTCTTAGAACCTCCACACAGTCGATCAGATATGTCTGCTGGGCTATTTTGGTATGATCAGTGTACACACGATCAAACCAAAATCCCCGCGGACAGACAGCGCGGTGACGTGGAGGTGACGTTGACGCCGCCACGTCACCACCCCAGGAAGTAAAATACTTCCACGCATGCGTCGAATCCAAGTAGGCGTACTAACCAGCGGACATGTCGGACGGACGGGTTTCCAGCAGACAAGTTTTAAAGCATGCTTTAAAACTTGTCTGCTGGAAAAACCTATCTGCTCCCCCGTACACACGATCGAATTTGTCTGCTAAAACGGTCCGTCGGACCGGTTTCAGCAGATAAATTCAATCGTGTGTACGCGGCCTTAGAGTTTGCAGAGGAATTGGCTTCTCTCCTCTCTCTGCGGTCCTGACAGTTTTCTCTTGTGTGGTAAAGACTTGTTGCTGTTTGATCCCTGCTGTGCTGTTTGTTCCTGGGGGTTAGACAGTCTGACTGTTTTTTTGTCTCAGATTCTGTGTCTCCTGTCTGCCTCTGGAAGGCTGTCTGATCTCACCTGCTGCTGCTGCTTAATTAAGTATATAACAGCGGATGGGTTTTAAAGAGACACAGTACCTGTTTTTTCTTGGTGACAAAATTATGTATTTTTTCAAATTTTTTTGCACATATGAGCTCACCACACCTGTCAGTGGCACAGAAGATTAGCTAAGGTACAAGGGGGTGGCGTGGGACATATCTTCAGAAAAGTGCTCAAGGAATGCTCAAGCAATGCAGTATGGTGTTTTGCATGATTTTAGGAGCAGAAGCCCTAAACGCAAACATTCCAGAAAATCTAAGACCTGCCACTGGTCATCCGCTGACCAGGACAATATGCATTATTTACATTACCACACAGGGTGGCTTTGGTGTTCCTCAAGCAGCTCACATGGCAATGGCTCACATACGTTTACATCAGCGCAATAGAAAATGCCTTGCCCAGCTCTGTAGCAAACATTGGCCGTTAATCGGCATGGTGGAAAAATAGTGTAGCGATAATAATATAAATGTGTAAAGGATTACTCCTGGGTAGTGAGAAAACTCAAATTACACATTAAAGAACCCTAGTGGGATAAACATCAAAATAAATAATAAAAGATCATATGTGCATCACACACTATGGATAATATATAATAAAGCCCCAAATGTGGATATGAGCTTCCAATAATGTGATATAAATTATAAAACAGAGTCCACAAAAACAGGAGAAAACAAATGATGCTTCTTCCTATTAAGGTGACACCAAATAGTAGAGATGAAGGGAAGAGTTTCCTGAAGTCACTCTTAGGCCCCATACACACGATCGGACATATCCGATGAAAACGGTCCGCGGACCATTTCCATCGGATATGTCCGATCGGGAGTTTGATCCGATGGCGTGTACACACCATCGGATCAAATTCCCCGCCGCCGGACGGCGCGGTGACGCGGCGGTGACGTTGACGCCGCCGCGTCACCGCCACGTCACCGCACCAGGAAGTAAAACACTTCCGCGCATGCGCCGAATCCATTCGGCGGCGGCGCGGCGGCGGTGGGGGACGACATGTCTGCTGGTAAGTGTACTAACCAGCAGACATGTCGGGCGGACAGATTCCACCGGTTGGATTTCAAAGCATGCTTTGAAATCTGTCGGGTGGAGAAATCTGTCCGCTAGCCCATACACACGAGCGGAGATGTCTGCTAAAACGGTCCATCGGACCGTTTTCAGCGGACATATCCCCTCGTGTGTACGAGGCCTAATAACTCTTCTGAGGTAAATGAATGGGGTACTCTTACCAACATATGTCTTCCGACAGTGGGTCATACAAGCTTAGGATCCTGGATGGTCTAGGTCCACTGTTAAGCAGGGAAGATGGTCCTGATGGATCAAGGTGTAAAATCCCCAGCCATTGAATACCACCGGTACAGCAAACGTCCGTTCGGGGTCAGATCAGACTGGATACTCTTTACACACTGGGGTATTTCCTCATGGGCTCAGGCAGAGAAAAATATATGGAAAAAAAGCTTCCTCTGCTGCCAGTCCCACCAACGTCTCCTCTCGACTTCTCTCCTCGAGGAGATCTTGGCCAACATCCTCCTTCCCTCAGTAAGAGCAGTGAAGATTAGGGATTAGCCGAACACCCCCCTGGTTCGGTTCGCACCAGAACATGCGAACAGGCAAAAAATGTGTTTGAACTCCATTAAAGTCTATGGGACATGAACATGAAAAATCAAACGTGCTCATTCTAAAGGTTAATATGCAAGTAATAGTCATAAAAAGTGTTTGGGGACCTGGGTCCTTCCCCAGGGGACATGTTCCAATGCAATTTTTGTTTAAAAAATGCATTTTTTTCAGGAGCAGTGATTTTAATAATTCTTAAAGTGAAACAAAAAAAGTGAAATATTTCTTTAAATGTTGTACCTGGGGGTGTGTATAGTATGCCTGTAAAGTAGTGCACATTTCCCGTGTTAAGAACTATCCCTGCACAAAGTGTCATTTCTAAAGGAAAAAAAAGTAATTTAAAAACTACTTGTAGCTATTAATGAATTGTCCGTCCCGGCAATACAGATCAAAGTCATTGAAAAAAATGGCAGGGGTCCCCCCACAGTCCATTACCAGGCCCTTTGGGTCTGGTATGAATATTAAGGGCAACCCCAAACCAAAAAAAATAAAGTGTGGGGGTCCCCCCAAATTCCATATCAGGCCCTTTTCCGAGCACGCAACCTGGCAGGCTGTAGGAAAAGAGGGGGGCGAGATAGCGCCCCCATCCTGAACCGTACCAGGCCACATACCCTTAACATGGGGAGGATGTCCACATGTTGATGGTAACAAGGTCCTCATCCCCATAACCCTTGCCCAGTGGTTGTGGGGGTCTACGAGCAGGAGGCTTATCGAAATCTGGAAACACACAGAAACACACAGACGGCCATTTTAAACCTTTTTTTTTTGCATTGATACATGTCCCCTGGGGCAGGACCCAGGTCTCCAAACACTTTTTATGACAATAACTTGCAGATTAACCTTTAAAATTAGCCCTTTTGATTTTTCCCATAGACTTTTAAAGGGTGTTCCACTGCTTTTCGAATTTGCCGCGAACACCAACATTTTTGCTGTTCACTGAAGAGGCGAACAGCCAATGTTTGAGTCGAACTCATGTTTGACTCGAACCTAAAGCTCATCCCTAGTGAAGATAGGTTGTGGCTGGGTCTTCCAGCATGACAATGGGCCAAAACACACAGCCAGGGCTATTTTTCCACCATTCACTTTAGACTTTGTTTAACCACTTGATACCCGCACGCCGTCATATGACGTCCAAAACGGGGACCTGTTGTCATGGTCGACCACCAGGTGGTGCTAGCGGGACAACGGCGCGCACAGGGGCGCCGGGAGCACGCATTCGCGGCACTTCGACGCGCACGCGCGGCACATCGGCGCGCACATTCGCGGCAGCGGCGCGCGGGCACGTGCTGACGCCATTTTGGCGCCAGTTCAGGCTATTTAATGGAGCTCATCCCATGGCCTCTTGCTGCTCGATCGTCAGCGTTCCTGATACCCGTCTGAATACCTGTTACCTGATTGACCCCTGTTCCTGTGATCCCGGCTTGTCTCTGACCCTTCTAAATGCTGCCTGCCCTGACCTTTGGCCTGTCTGACGCTGCCTCTGCCTTACCCTGTACCGGTTGCTGCCCGCCTGTTGCCGACCCGGACTGAACTACACTCTGCTGTTGCTTTATCCCTGAACCTGATCCGTCTGCCTGTATCTGACCCGGCCTGTCTGACTCTGCCAGCATCCGTACTACAGAACACCTCCTTTCTGCCATCTGCCAGTCATCCGCACTAGCTCCAGCTACATGTCGGCATCGGTGCTACAGCACACCTCCCTCCAGTATCACTCCAGTGGTCTGCACCCAGCTCGGCTACCCGCCAGGACGGTACTACAGTGCACCTCCCTCCAGCCTGCGGTTCCAGTCGGCCGCTACAAGTACCTGAACTTTGTCGCCCCGCTAATCTTGATCACCTGCACCAAGTTCCTGCCGTTCATCGACCTGCTGTTCCAGCTCCACTCACCTCTCTCCAGAGACTACAGTAGACTGACACAGTGTCTGCACAGCATCCCCGCCAGGCGCTAGTGTGACTCTAAACTCCAGCACCTCCTGTCTGCACTACCAGGGGTTCCGGAGTCAGAGGAGAGAGGACCGGCTCTTGGAGCAAAAAGACTTATGCCTTGACCGTCTGGATACGTTCTTTCAGGCCATGTCCTTGCTGTACGAGGACCCCCACCAGGCCGCTACTGCAGAGGCCGCCTTGCACGCCCTCCAGCAGGGTCGCAGACCTGCGGAGGATTATGTATCCGAGTTCAGAAGGTGGAGTGCGGACACTAACTGGAATGACGCAGCCCTCTGCTACCAGTTTCGTCTTGGCCTCTCAGAGACACTTAAGGACGAGCTTGCTCGAGTGGGGGTCCCCGGAACTCTGGAAGCTCTTATTAATCTAGCCATTCAGATCGATCGGCGCCTAAGGGAGCGCAGGACTGAACGTGCCACAGGTCCGACCCGTCCGACATGGATGCTGCCTTGGGTACCCACCTTTCCTAACCCGACTCCTTCTGCTTCGCTCCCCTCCTCTAGAGACATACCAGAACCTATGCAGCTGGGTCTGATTCGCCCGTCCCTCACATCCGAGGAACGACTCCATCGCCGAATTAACAACCTGTGCCTCTACTGCGGAGAGTCCGGCCACTATGTGAGGACCTGCCCAGCAAAGTCCCGTAAGTCCACTTCCATGTCTTCTGTCCATACACCTGTTGTCCTCATCAATTCTACTCATCTGGCTGTTCCTGTCTTGTTGCAGCTTCCAGGAGGGGCCATCCGGACCAGCGCCATACTTGATTCTGGGGCCTGCAGCTGCTTCATGGACTCTTCCTTTGCCACTCTACACCAGATTCCGTTGCGCCCAAGGGCTGTGGGACTGTCTGTGCACCTGGCTGACGGGTCAGTTCTAAAATCTGGCCCAGTTACCCAAGAAACTTTACCTATTGCCACCACTATCTCAGACATTCATCGGGAATTTCTGTGCCTGGACGTTATTGAGTCCCCTTTATTTCCCATAATTCTGGGCATACCCTGGCTCCGGGCCCACAACCCGCAAATAGACAGGACTACCGGGGAGATTCGTTTCAGTTCCACCTACTGCCAACTGCACTGCCTGCAAGTGACCTCTTGTTCCCCCTCTCTGCTTTGCATGGACTCTGATATTGAAACCCGCCAATCCGTTCCCGAAGTTTATCATGAATTCCTGGACGTATTTAGCAAAAAAGGGGCTGACACTCTCCCTCCGCACCGGCCCTATGACTGCCCAATTGAGCTTCTCCCTGGGGCTGAAATCCCTTTCGGCAGGATTTTTCCTCTGACAGAGCTAGAGCTGGAAAATCTAAAGACCTACCTTGATGACAACCTTAAAAAGGGTTTTATCCGCCCCTCCACCTCACCAGCAGGAGCAGGAATTTTTTTCGTCGAAAAGAAAGACCGTACACTCCGCCCCTGCGTGGATTACCGTGAGCTTAACAAGGTGACGATCAAGAATCGGTACCCCCTTCCCCTGGTACCGGAATTATTTCAGAGACTTGGAGCAGCAGTCATTTTCACGAAACTCGACCTGCGGGGGGCCTATAACTTGGTACGAATTCGGGATGGCGATGAGTGGAAAACTGCCTTCCGCACCCGCTTTGGCCACTTCGAATACCTGGTGATGCCATTCGGGCTCTGTAACGCCCCCGCCACATTCCAGCACTTCGTGAATGACATCTTTAAGGACTATCTTGATCTGTTTGTTGTTGTGTATCTCGATGATATCCTCATCTTTTCCCCCTCTATCGACAGGCATCGGGAACACGTTAAGAACGTCCTCAGACGACTCCGAATTCACGGACTATATGCCAAACCTGAAAAATGCGAATTCGAACGTGAAAGCATACAATTTCTAGGACTGATCATTTCCGTAAATGGTATCGAGATGGACCCACAAAAGGTCGCAGCAATTCTTGACTGGCCTGCGCCCTCGGACAAGAAAGGCGTACAACGGTTCATCGGATTTGCAAACTTTTACAGGAAGTTTATCAAAGGATTCTCCAGCATTATCTCCCCCATAACCAGCCTGACCAAACAAACTGTCCGTTTCCGATGGGCCCCTGAAGCCCAAGTAGCCTTCGAAACCCTAAAGAAGCTGTTTACGTCGGCACCTGTCCTTAAACACCCTGACGCCAGTCTGCCCTACATCCTGGAGGTGGATGCCTCGGAAACGGCAGTGGGAGCTGTTCTTTCCCAGAGACAGGGGCCAAAGGCTCTTCTGCATCCGGTCGCCTTTTTCTCTCGTAAATTGTCCGACGCTGAAAAGAACTACGATGTGGGGGACCGAGAACTCTTAGCGATTAAAGCCGCACTGGAGGAGTGGCGGTACCTATTGGAAGGTGCAGCTCATCCGATTCTGGTCTACACGGACCATAAAAACCTAGAATACCTGAAGATAGCTAAAAGGCTAAAACCACGATAGGCCAGATGGGCGCTTTTCTTTACTAGGTTTACCTTCCACATAACGTATAGGCCTGGATCTAAGAACACCAAACCCGATGCCCTTTCGCGGATGTACTGCGATCCTGAAACTTCCGCCCCTCCAGACACTATTCTATCCTCTGGGAATTTTCTGTTGTTGCAAGATGACCTAGTGGCTCGGATCAAGCAAGCCTCTGCAGGAATTTCCTCTCCTTTGGATACAGATCTGCAAACTCGGGACGGTCTGTTGTGGCATGGAAACAAGATCTTTGTACCAGAGGACTTGCGGGTCACTGTCCTGAGCCTCTGCCACGATCATGTACTGGCTGGTCATTTTGGGGCACAAAAAACTTCGGAACTTCTACAGCGCACGTTCTGGTGGCCCCAACTTGTGAAGGATTGCAGAAGCTATGTGGAGTCCTGCACCACGTGCATCCGAAATAAGGGGAGCAAATCCAGAGCTTGGGGATTGTTAAGGCCTTTGCCTGTACCAGAGAGACCATGGCAAATGATCTCCATGGACTTTATTGTTGAACTGCCACCCTCTGAGGGGTTCACGACTATCTTCGTAACGGTAGATAGACTATCTAAGATGGCACACTTTCTGCCCATGAAGGGTACACCCTCTGCCCCAGAGACTGCCAAGATCTTTATTAAAGAAGTTGTGCGGCTTCACGGCATCCCCGCAGACATCGTTTCTGACCGCGGGGTGCAATTCACCTCCAGGTTCTGGAAGGCGCTCTGCGAATCCCTCAAGATTGGGCTGTCCTTCTCATCCGCCTATCACCCTCAGTCTAACGGCCAGACCGAGAGAACAAACCAGACATTAGAAAAATACCTACGCTGTTTCTCTTCGTTTTCTCAGGAAGATTGGGCCTCTCTATTACCGCTGGCCGAATTTGCATAGAATAATTCAGTTCACTCTGCTACTAAGCAATCTCCTTTTTATGCAAATTATGGCTACCACCCACCATTTCTGCCTAACTGTGCCCCGAAGTGTATGGTGCCTGCCGTACAAAAGACATTAAACTTATTTAGCACTAACAACAAGCTACTGCAAGAAACCATGGCAAGGACTCAGGAGCATAATAAGGAGATCTTTGATAGGAAGCGGAGGGGTGAACTCAATCTGGAACCCGGAAACCTGGTGTGGTTGTCTACCATTAATCTGAAACTTTCCTGCCCATCTAAGAAACTAGGGCCTAAGTTTATGGGGCCCTTCCCGATCAAGAGGAGGATTAATAGTGTGGCCTATGAACTTGAACTGCCAGACTCACTCCGCGTTCACCCAGTCTTCCATGTCTCCCTCCTCAAACCTGATGTTGCTAACCCCTTTCCGGGGCGAAGCACCGATCCGCCCGAGCCGATCTTAGTGAACGGCGAGGAAGAATTCGAAGTGGAGTCTATTGTAAACTGCAGGAGAAGGCACAACCAGGTCCAGTTCTTGGTGAAGTGGAAGGGCTACGGCCCTGAAGAAAATTTGTGGGAACCTGAGCGCAACATCCACGCTAAGAGACTGATCCGGTCCTTCAAGGACGCTCACCCACTTAAGATGGCCCGGTTGGGCATCCGGAGGCTGCCCATTGGGGGGGGGGCAATGTCATGGTCGACCACCAGGTGGCGCTAGCGGGACAGCGGCGCGCACAGGGGCGCCGGGAGCACGCATTCGCGGCACTTCAACGTGCACGCGCACGGGCACGCGCACGCGCGGCACATCGGCGCGCACGGGCACGCGCATTCGCGGCAGCGGTGCGCGGGCACGTGCTGACGCCATTTTGGCACCAGTTCAGGCTATTTAATGGAGCTCATCCCATGGCCTCTTGCTGCTCGATCGTCAGCGTTCCTGATACCCGCCTGAAGACCTGTTACCTGATTGACTCCTGTTCCTGTGATCCCGGCTTGTCTCTGACCCTTCTGATTGCTGCCTGCCCTGACCTTTGGCCTGTCTGACGCTGCCTCTGCCTTACCCTGTACCGGTTGCTGCCCGCCTGTTGCCGACCCGGCCTGAACTACACTCTGCTGTTGCCTTATCCCTGAACCTGATCCGTCTGCCTGTATCTGACCCGGCCTGTCTGACTCTGCCAGCATCCATACTACAGAACACCTCCTTCCTGCCATCTACCAGTCATCCGCACTAGCTCCAGCTACCTGTCGGCATCGGTGCTACAGCACACCTCCCTCCAGTATCACTCCAGCGGTCTGCACCCAGCTCGGCTACCCGCCAGGACGGTACTACAGTGCACCTCCCTCCAGCCTGCGGTTCCAGTCGGCCGCTTCAAGTACCTGAACTTTGTCGCCCCGCTAATCTTGATCACCTGCACCAAGTTCCTGCCGTTCATCGACCTGCTGTTCCAGCTCCACTCACCTCTCTCCAGAGACTACAGTAGACTGACACAGTGTCTGCACAGCATCCCCGCCAGGCGCTAGTGTGACTCTAAACTCCAGCACCTCCTGTCTGCACTACCAGGGGTTCCGGAGTCAGAGGAGCAAGAGTGGCCACTCCCGCACGTCAGGCTCTGCTCAGCACCAGGTACGTGACACCTGTTATCCCGGGTGGACGTCATATGACGTTCTGGGCTTTGCGGGGGGATATCTCAATTATGCCTGCACCTAGAGGCATCATTGAGATATAATTTTTTAGCGGCGGCGATCCTGCGCACCGTAAGAATGATCATAGCGGCGGTTCCGCCACTAGATCGTTCTTACAGGCGGCGGGAGGGGACATCCCCCCCTCCCGCCGCCATCCGGTGCTTCTCCAGGCTCTCCCGTCCCATCGGGGGCCCGGAGAGATGATCGCCGTCCACCGGATGTTTGCCATAGAGATGACTGGTGACCAGATGGTCACCAATCATCTCTATGACCGTCGGAGGCCCGGGCGCGATGTGATGACGTCACGCCCAGGTCCCCGTTAGTAAACAAACCGCAATTGCGGCTAGTTTGAATGAGATCTGTGAATTTTTTTTCACAATCTCATTCTTTCCAGCCTGGAGGAGAGATGTGGGGTCTTAGTGACCCTGCATCTCTCCTTAAAGAGGACCTGTCACACACATTTCCTATTACAAGGGATGTTTACATTCTTTGTAATAGGAATAAAAGCGATTGAATTTTTATTTTATTTTTAAAGTGTAAAAAATAAATAAATAAGTATAATAAAAAATAAATATCAATAATAAAAAATTTTAAATGCCCCTGTCCCCGGTAGATCGCGATCAGAAGCGTACGCACACGTAAGTCCCGCCCACGTATGTAAACATCATTCAAACCACACATGTGAGGTGTCGTCGCGTGCGTTAGAGCGTGTGCAACAATTCTAGCACTATACCTCCTCTGTAACTCTAAACTGGTAACCTGTAAAAATGTTAAAGTGTCGCCTATGGAGATTTTTAAGTAACAAAGTTTGGCGCCATTCCATGAGTGTACGCAATTTTAAAGCATGACATGTTCGGTATCTTTTTACTCGGCGTAACCTCATCTTTCATATTTAACCAAAAAATTGGGCTAACGTTACTGTTTTGTTATTTTTTAATTTATGAAACCATTTTTTTTACAAAAAAAAGCAGTTTGAAAAATGATTGCGCAAATACGGTGCAAGATAAAAAGTTGCAATGACCGCCATTTTGTTCCCTATGGTGTCTGCTAAAAAAAACATATATAATGTTTGGGGGTTCTGAGTAATTTTCTAGCAAAAGAATGATGATTTGTACATGTAGGAAAGAAGTGCCAGAATAGGCCCGGGAAGGAGGTGGGTTTTAAAGCCCGGTATTGAAGTGGTTAAGTGTCAGCTGTTTGCTTTTGTTTACACATTTGGGTCTAGCACAGTTTTTTCCCCCCTATTCTTACATTAATCGGCATGGTGGAAGAATAATGTAGCGTTAATAATATAAATGTGTAAAGGATTGCTTCTGGGTAGTGAGAAAACTCACATTAAAAAACCTTAGTGGGGAGGCGCGCGTGCGGGCTCTAGCAGGACAGTCATGTCAGCCTAGTGCTCCACTTCATGAGGAAAGAAAGCCGCGGATAACTCGCTTCCTAACCGGTCACAACTGGACAAAAACCCGGTCATTAACTACAGGAAGGTGAGGGGAACATTTTAATGTATAATGGTGCTGGGTGGCTCAAGAAATAGAGCTAAAACGACACTTGTCAGCAGCGTGCAGCAGACCAAAGGCTCAGTTAAGGCGCCAGTTACCTCAGAGAGGCTCCCCTCAGGTAAGGGGAAGAAACAAACAGCTAAAACAGCCAAACCCATGGCTTCTCTGACTAACCTCACCTCAGATAGTGTGGATGAAGACACGGCTGCTATTTCATAAACTGTACCACAAGACAACACAGTTTCTGCGGGATTAATTAATCAATTTAAAAAAAAATGCTCCGCAAAGAATTAAAGCAGACATCTGACCAGATTACCTCAAATCTCACCAAGGAGATTAGGGAATTGGGTACTCGTACAGAAGCACTGGAAACTAAAGTGGAGGACCTACACCCATGAATGCCTAACAGAAATAGACTCCCTAAAAGAAGAGAACCTAATGCTACAGAGCAGATTAGAAGAATTTGAAAACCGTGCCAGGAGATCTAACTTAAGATTTAGGGGCATCCCAGAGTCTGTGGTGGACCTTCAGTCCACCATAATGGCTCTATGTCAGGAACTACTTCCAGGCATTGCAGTGGAACGTTTGGAGATGGACAGAATACATAGGACACTCTCCCCTAAAAAGGTAGATGGCCCCCCAGAGACATAATAGCGAAGTTCCATTTCTACAAAACCAAGGAGCAAATTTTGGCGACAGCAAGGGAGAAAGGGATCCTGTCTTTCCAAGGCTACAATTATCAAATTTTTGCAGACATATCACAACTAACCATTGCCAAGAGAAGAGCAATGAAACCTCTCTTGATCTAATTACAGCAGCGTAACATAAAATATCAATGGGGCTTCCCTTTCTCCCTCCGTTTCACAATTCAAGGGACCAAGATAGTCTGCAGAACACCCGACCAACTACACCAGGCCCTAGTAGACTTTAAAATCATTGATCAACCCTCCTCGGCTTCCACCTCACGCAGAAGATCAGCACCAACCTCTTCTAACAACCACTCCAACCAACAAGAACGGAATGGCGGACCCCACCAATCCACCAAGCACGGCAGATTCGCACCACAGACCCAGGATCAAGAAGACACAATGGACTGAACTTCTCACACTGCCACTTAACTCTTCCTCTCAATTTAGGCTAAGTAATTGTCTGTCAACAGGTACTGTGTTAGTCCTATTCCCCTGTAGACAATCCCACCTCTTTTTTCTTTTCTCTTTATATTAGGTCTTGACACCAGTATAAGGTGATATAAAATATAGGTAGATGGCGCACGACTTAAAGAATGCAATCGAAAGAATTAATAATATAATTAACAATTAGTAGATCATAAGGTCCATGTCAATATCAAAGAAAAAATAAAATAAATGACCATATAATGATAGTCCAAATGAATGACCATATAAAAAATGGTCAAAATAAAAAGTCCCAAAAGTTCAATGTTTAATCCAGCAACACTAGTGGCAGCACAATCCTGAAGCAGAAGCAGACTCTGAAAAATATATGTAGACAAGAAGGACATGCGCCAAACTAAGTGTAGTAAAATAGGGATTTAATGAGGTAAAAATAGTAGTAAACAGTAGATTGGCTACTCACAAAACAATTGAGAGCAAGGGCACATCAGGGGTTAACGGCTGGTCAAGGGTCACAACGATCGTTTACAGCTGCAGGCAGGCTGACTTGGCCAAGTCATGAGAGATATGAAGACCCATCCTGGGGAAGCCTAGGAGAAGCAACAGGGGATCCAGGAGCCGTGTTTCCTGGATAGGACGCGCTATGCGTTCCAGCATGAAGCGCAGTCTGTCGCCGTACGACCGGAAGTGACGTCGAACCTCGGGCCAGCCAATGGGATGACGCGTTTCTCAGCATCCGCTGGTTCATCAGATCCAAAACGTCCAATAAGAGCGGGCGTATTATATATGCAGGGGATTATCGTGATTGGTCAGCGGGGCTTGATAAACAGAGTGCACACAGGAAGTGCTGGGAAATACTGACATAGATAGTAAAGGGCACTAGAATTATATATATATATATAAGCAAAATGCGGAAAAATGAAATATATATATATATATATATATATATATATATATAAAATGTTAAAAATAATATATATAATTATAAAGAGGTATATATGTAAATAAATGAATATATATATATAAAAAGAATATATATATATATATATATATATATATATATATAAAGAGATTTATGACAACATTTCTGGAGAAAACTATAACATATATTAAAAATTATTTAAAAAATTATTCAAAAAATTCCTAGAAGAATTACTAAAAAATATATATATATTAAAAAATGTATGTATATATATATATAACATATACTAAAAAATATACTAAAAAATACACACTAAAAAATACAATAAAGTGCCATAGTCACAGAGACCCAATATAAAATGAAATAATATAGAATAATATAATAAATAATAATCAAGCACATAAATTAGGTATGTATATATATAGGAGATATAAAGTCACCGTACGCATATGCGCAAAGCAAACATAACTATGTGCATATGGGTGACTACAGGTGACACATCCACAGACCAGGGTAATATATACACATATATACATGTAGGTGGGGTGTGATACACATACACACACATGTATATACATAAAAATGTTAAATCAAAAAATCGGGAATAGTTCAGTTTGGACAGTGATATGCGGGGGGAAATAATATAAAGCTGATGCACAAACAAGGCAGTCCTGTATAGTCATGAGTGTGCAGCAACATATGTATTCTCTGGAAGAAATTGTGTACGAAAAATTATACTATGTATACATACAAATACATGTATAATCGCATGCACACATGCATACCCACACACATAATACGGTGCAAGGAAGTATATCGTCAGTCACCAAAAATAATAAAGACGATAATACAGGAAAAAATGATTATAAAAGTCATAACAGCAAAAAGGTAATTATGAGAGTGGATCATTAAGAAAGAAGTCTTAGATAATGTTGTTTGTTTCTATTTCCTCATTGAGTCCATGTGGCGTCATCGTATTAAGGGAATAGATCCAGAAGGTTTCCTGTCTGCATAGTCGTTGAAATCTCTCGACTGCAGTAGGGGTTTCAGGAATGGCCTCAATAACCCAAACCTGTAAAAGAGAAATGTCCCCATGATGGTGAATAGCAAAGTGTCGTGCGATACTAGATTTGGGGTCACCAGCATGAACTTATCGTCTTTATTATTTTTGGTGACTGACGATATACTTCCTTGCACCGTATTATGTGTGTGGGTATGCATGTGTGCATGCGATTATACATGTATTTGTATGTATACACATATACATAGTATAATTTTTCGTACACAATTTCTTCCAGAGAATACATATGTTGCTGCACACTCATGACTATACAGGACTGCCTTGTTTGTGCATCAGCTTTATATTATTTCCCCCCGCATATCACTGTCCAAACTGAACTATTCCCGATTTTTTGATTTAACATTTTTATGTATATACATGTGTGTGTATGTGTATCACACCCCACCTACATGTATATATGTGTATATATTACCCTGGTCTGTGGATGTGTCACCTGTAGTCACCCATATGCACATATTTATGTTTGCTTTGCGCATATGCGTACGGTGACTTTATATCTCCTATATATATACATACCTAATTTATGTGCTTGATTATTATTTATTATATTATTCTATATTATTTCATTTTATATTGGGTCTCTGTGACTATGGCACTTTATTGTATTTTTTAGTGTGTATTTTTTAGTATATTTTTTAGTATATGTTATATATATATATACATACATTTTTTAATATATATATATTTTTTAGTAATTCTTCTAGGAATTTTTTGAATAATTTTTTAAATAATTTTTAATATATGTTATAGTTTTCTCCAGAAATGTTGTCATAAATCTCTTTATATATATATATATATATATATTCTTTTTATATATATATATTCATTTATTTACATATATACGTCTTTATAATTATATATATTATTTTTAACATTTTATATATATATATATATATATATATATATATATTTCATTTTTCCGCATTTTGCTTATATATATATATATATAATTCTAGTGCCCTTTACTATCTATGTCAGTATTTCCCAGCACTTCCTGTGTGCACTCTGTTTATCAAGCCCCGCTGACCAATCACGATAATCCCCTGCATATATAATACGCCCACTCCTATTGGACGTTTTGGATCTGATGAACCAGCGGATGCTGAGAAACGCGTCATCCCATTGGCTGGCCCGAGGTTCGACGTCACTTCCGGTCGTACGGCGACAGACTGCGCTTCATGCTGGAACGCATAGCGCGTCCTATCCAGGAAACACGGCTCCTGGATCCCCTGTTGCTTCTCCTAGGCTTCCCCAGGATGGGTCTTCATATCTCCCATGACTTGGCCAAGTCAGCCTGCCTGTAGCTGTAAACGATCGTTGTGACCCTTGACCAGCTGTTAACCCCTGATGTGCCCTTGCTCTCAATTGTTTTGTGAGTAGCCAATCTACTGTTTACTACTATTTTTACCTCATTAAATCCCTATTTTACTACACTTAGTTTGGCGCATGCCCTTCTTGTCTACATATATTTTTCAGAGTCTGCTTCTGCTTCAGGATTGTGCTGCCACTAGTGTTGCTGGATTAAACATTGAACTTTTGGGACTTTTTATTTTGACCATTTTTTATATGGTCATTCATTTGGACTATCATTATATGGTCATTTATTTTTTTCTTTGATATTGACATGGACCTTATGATCTACTAATTGTTAATTATATTATTAATTCTTTCGATTGCATTCTTTAAGTCGTGCGCCATCTACCTATATTTTTTACTGCAATTTCCTTGAAGCCTGTTGATGTGCTGCAGATTTATGAGTGCTCAGTCATTTATTAATTGATTTATTTATTTATTCCTTCTTCCTAATTTATTGCTATTTATGGTTCATTGTCATATTAATTCTTATACACATTTATATGTGAGTGAGATATATGTAAATTCTTATACATCTGATTTATAGTGATTTGGTCTCCATTACGCTTATTAAGTATAGTGCACACCCCTTTCTAATATGGACATTATTGAGTTGATTGAGCAAAATAAATTTGACCTTCTGGATGAACTCTATACACTATTTCCAACTAACTTTTTTAGCCCCCTTGTTCATTCTAGGACGTGGTCTGATACCAAGTATAAAGATACATGTACTAGAATGAAGCGTATAGAGGACCTCACCATCTCAGCCAACCAACAATGGTGGGATTGCTTCTTTTTGAAGCAATATTTTTCTTCTAAAATTTCGCCCAGAGGACCTCGGGTTCTTAAGGGTTGTTCTTTTTTGAACCCTGATGCTTGTATTGAGTGGGAAGGGATAGCAGAATTTTGTACCCAGAAATGGATACAAATCCTCATCAAGCATCGAAACGAACGTTTTCTTATGTTACGACAAAAAATCATAGACAACATTTCTAATTTTTATTCCACGCATTCCTCTCTACCTATTTTATGGTTCAAAACTTTTAAAATTAATACTAAAAAAAGTGAAGACTCTCTCATTGAGAATAAATTACATAAATTTAGGAGAGACCTAAATGATTACACACATAGTAGAGTGTTCAATTGGAAAAAAGCTCTGTCCCATCCCACTCCTGTACCACTCATGTCTCTGATTTTGAGACCTACGTCCATTCAACACCTTATTGACACATCCACCACCCAATCTGGGATGATAACATCTTCCGCCCACATACCTACATATTCCACTAGTGCCTCTTATACTGATGCTATCAGCACTAGTGTGCCTCATGACCCCATTCCTTTGATGGAATCCTTCCATCATACAATACATTCAACTATTCCTGTTATGAATGTACCCTCTAGTATTGATGATAGTGTGCCGGATGTAGTGCCTGCTGACACTGCACCAGTCCCTTCTGGAGGACCATTTACTACCATTCCCGACTCTTTTTTATCACAGGTCCCCTTCCAAAACCTCTACCCTCCAAAATACAAACAAAAAGAAAACACATAGAAGAGGTACGAGAGGAGGCAGGGGGAAAAAGAAAGATAAATCCTCACTCTCCGCGCCCCGAAAAGTTGCGGAAACTGTGAAGATCTATAACTTATCCTCTCTTATACTAGGTGCACAGGAACTCTCACTTTTAGCGAAAGGCCTCAATTTCGCTCCCACAATACACCCAAACTCTTTTACCATGTTTAAAGATCTCAATAAATTTATTCGTAATCTCACATTAAAAAGACATTTTAATATGAAAAATTCATCTGCTCCTATTGAGTCCATGGTGCAATGTGATATCCCATTTGCCTTAGATACAACTGCAGACCTTCAGGCTATCCAAGATCTTTGTGATCTATGGAATGCAGATGAAGAAGAGGAGGATTTGTTAGTATGGTCTCAATACACTGAGTCTCCTCGGTCTACAGTCCATACGTCTTTTAGACCCAAGTCTATTTTTTTCCCTGCACAATCCAAAGGCCCCTACCTTTCCACCTTTTATCAGGTGGTTTTCAAAGAGCTTACGGACCTCTGTAAAACAGACTCCAAGACCACCAGGTTTCATAGTAATCTTACATCTTCGGAATATTCAGCTCTAAAATCCCTTAGCACTAATCCTGAGATCATCATCAGATCTGCAGATAAGGGAGGGGGAATAGTTATACAGGACAAGGTTGACTATATGTCTGAAGCCAGACGATTACTCGCAGATGAAAATACTTATGAGAAACTTAAATATGATCCTCTGCCTAAATTCACTATTGAGTCATCTAATATTGTTCGGGAGGCCCTTGCTGTTGGCACCCTGAACAAATTGGAGGCTGCTTTCTTTTTAAAACCCTTTTTTCAAGTCCCCTACCTATATCATTTGCCTAAAATACATAAGGATGTTAATAATCCACCAGGTCGCCGATTGTCGCCTCGATGGATAGCATCACCACCAGTTTTTCTCTCTATATCGACCATTTTTTACAACCGCTTGCTCAAGCTGTCCCATCCTATATTCGGGATGGTACTCATCTTATTGACTTGCTATCTCCCTATTCATGGGAACCTTCTTACCATTGGTTATCTCTTGATGTTTGCTCGCTCTACACCTCTATACCACACTCGGTGGGACTTGAGGCTGTCTCACATTTCCTTAATGCAGACCCTAGTTTAAACACACTACAGATAGAATTCATCTTGCTGTCTACTCGCTTTTGTCTCGAACACAATTACTTCCTGTTCGATGATGAATTTTACCTACAAAAGCAAGGCACAGCGATGGGTGCTAATTTTGCACCCAGCTATGCCAACCTCACTATGGGTCATTGGGAAGCCATCTATATAGACAAGAATAACCCATTTTCTGCACATATCGTTTTTTTTGGCCGATATATAGATGACATAATCATGATCTGGGATGGTTCCATTGATTCTATCACCAACTTTGTAGCCTACTGCAACAACAACCCTTTTGGCTTGACCTTCACTTCAGCTAGTGATCCTGAGTCCATATGTTATTTAGACCTTGAACTGTTCCATGACCGGAATACTATCAGTGCCAAGAATTTTACTAAACCTACAGCCGTGAATTCTTACCTCCATCATTCTAGTTGTCACCACCCCAAATGGATCAATAATGTTCCGAAAAGTCAATTCCATCGACTTAGACGGAATTGTACTAGATTGGAGGATTACAAATCTTTGAGTATTAATCTTAAAGAGAAATTTATTGTCAAAGGCTACCCTCCGAACCTTGTTGAGTCTGCTTGCATTATGTATGATTCTAATTCTCCACCTATATCTAAGAAAACTGAACAGGCCCCCACCACCAGGTTCATTACCCAGTACCATGCTAAACATAAAAAAATGGAAAATATCATTAAAAAACATTGGTCTATTCTAACTCAGGACCCCCTCTTGTCTTCATCTATCACTATCCAGCCAAAATTTGCGTACCGTAGGGCCCCAAATATCAAGAGCAAGATAGCCCCTAGCAAAATAAAGTCCAATGCTAACACCAAACTTCATAGGCTTAAACAACTAACCCTTATACCCTTAGTAGGGATGTTTCAATGCAAAAAGGCCAAATGTTTAACTTGTTCTTATGTTAAACATGGTAAAAAGAATTTTACAGCCAACAACAAGACTTATAATTTGAGTTTGTTTTATAATTGCTCGACGACATATGTCATTTACTGTATTTCTTGCCCTTGCGGACTCCTTTATGTGGGTAGGACGATTAGAGCCCTTCGTACTAGATTTGGGGAGCACCGACGTGCAGTTCATGCTGGTGACCCCAAATCTAGTATCGCACGACACTTTGCTATTCACCATCATGGGGACATTTCTCTTTTACAGGTTTGGGTTATTGAGGCCATTCCTGAAACCCCTACTGCAGTCGAGAGATTTCAACGACTATGCAGACAGGAAACCTTCTGGATCTATTCCCTCAATACGATGACGCCACATGGACTCAATGAGGAAATAGAAACAAACATTATCTAAGACTTCTTTCTTAATGATCCACTCTCATAATTACCTTTTTGCTGTTATGACTTTTATAATCATTTTTTCCTGTATTATCGTCTTTATTATTTTTGGTGACTGACGATATACTTCCTTGCACCGTATTATGTGTGTGGGTATGCATGTGTGCATGCGATTATACATGTATTTGTATGTATACACATATACATAGTATAATTTTTCGTACACAATTTCTTCCAGAGAATACATATGTTGCTGCACACTCATGACTATACAGGACTGCCTTGTTTGTGCATCAGCTTTATATTATTTCCCCCCGCATATCACTGTCCAAACTGAACTATTCCCGATTTTTTGATTTAACATTTTTATGTATATACATGTGTGTGTATGTGTATCACACCCCACCTACATGTATATATGTGTATATATTACCCTGGTCTGTGGATGTGTCACCTGTAGTCACCCATATGCACATATTTATGTTTGCTTTGCGCATATGCGTACGGTGACTTTATATCTCCTATATATATACATACCTAATTTATGTGCTTGATTATTATTTATTATATTATTCTATATTATTTCATTTTATATTGGGTCTCTGTGACTATGGCACTTTATTGTATTTTTCAGTGTGTATTTTTTAGTATATTTGTTAGTATATGTTATATATATATATACATACATTTTTTTTTTTTTTTTTTTTAATCAATCTTTTTTATTAGTTTTAAAGAAAAGGTCATATACATACATTTTTTAATATATATATATTTTTTAGTAATTCTTCTAGGAATTTTTTGAATAATTTTTTAAATAATTTTTAATATATGTTATAGTTTTCTCCAGAAATGTTGTCATAAATCTCTTTATATATATATATATATATATATATATATTATATATTCTTTTTATATATATATATTCATTTATTTACATATATACCTCTTTATAATTATATATATTATTTTTAACATTTTATATATATATATATATATATATATATATTTCATTTTTCCGCATTTTGCTTATATATATATATATATAATTCTAGTGCCCTTTACTATCTATGTCAGTATTTCCCAGCACTTCCTGTGTGCACTCTGTTTATCAAGCCCCGCTGACCAATCACGATAATCCCCTGCATATATAATACGCCCGCTCCTATTGGACGTTTTGGATCTGATGAACCAGCGGATGCTAAGAAACGCGTCATCCCATTGGCTGGCCCGAGGTTCGACGTCACTTCCGGTTGTACGGCGACAGACTGCGCTTCATGCTGGAACGCATAGCGCGTCCTATCCAGGAAACACGGCTCCTGGATCCCCTGTTGCTTCTCCTAGGCTTCCCCAGGATGGGTCTTCATATCTCCCATGACTTGGCCAAGTCAGCCTGCCTGCAGCTGTAAACGATCGTTGTGACCCTTGACCAGCCTTTAACCCCTGATGTGCCCTTGCTCTCAATTGTTTTGTGAGTAGCCAATCTACTGTTTACTACTATTTTTACCTCATTAAATCCCTATTTTACTACACTTAGTTTGGCGCATGTCCTTCTTGTCTACATAAGGTGATATAAACACCTTCCTGATCAATCATTTGTTATAACCTCGGCAGAAATTAGTGCTTATGTCTTGCCCTTAGTATGAAATGTTTACTCCTAGTTGTTGCATATTACATGTCACAGGCGATTGCCTATGATGATAACCTGCTATTGCCTCTCCTTTCCACATGGACCACTATAAACTCTTCCTCACAAATGCCCAGGTGCCCTATTGTCACTCTCGCATACTTCCGTCTAAAATACTATTTGAGGCCCTTATTTAAACCCCTGATCATATGTACTAATCTGTTGGCTATCACCTGGAGTGACCCTATGGCCTTGACAACTGAAGGGGAAAACCACGTTGCCCACATCTTCCCCCCTGAATTGCATACCCTGCAAGACACTAAAAAAGGCCCTGCCAAATTCTGAGACTTTACATAGGCATAGGAATCCCTCTGCATTTAAAATACACTTCTATATTATTGAATGCGGCTTTCTGACTCGTGGAAAAAACACGCGTCTCAACCAGTCCACCTCAGATCACCAAACTAATATGTGGGGATTTGGGAGGGACCCTCTATCCCTTGGTGAGGGATCTTTTCCCTCACTGCGGGCACACCCCGAATGCTTATTCAGTGATTTGTTGTTCAAATATGCATTAATCTACAATGTATTCTTTCTTTCATTTGAGTCTACCTATCCTGGATCCTCATCTTTCCTTTCCCTCACCCCATCCGCATGGAGCGACCTGGGCCATCCCTGTCCGAGGAGGCAAGGTAAGATAAAACTTTTGGTTTGGCTGCCATGGCACCCTTAAACTTGATTTCACTTAATGTACAAGGGTTGAACATACCGCAAAAACGTACAAAGGCCTTTAGGCTCTTTCAATCCAAAAAGGCTCACATTGTCTGCCTACAGGAGACACATTTTACCCCTAACACCACTCCTAAATACTTCAACGCTGCATACCCACAAGTATATACGGCTTCAGCCCCAGTTAAGAAGAGAGGTACCCTGATTGCCTTCCACCGATCTACCCCATTTACCTTGAACACGGTACTCAGAGACCCTGAAGGTCGATACCTGATCCTAACAGGATACATCCTAGACACACCGGTAACGGTAGTATCATACTATGCCCCTAACCTTAACCCCATGCCGTTCTTATCACACCTTCTTCAAACTATCAATGCCCATAAAATGGGCTCTCTCCTAATATGCAGGGACTCGAATCAGGTTCTGCTTCCCTTTCTTGATCGATCTCCTTAAGTACCACCGAAATATCAGACCAAATGGACTCTGTCCACTCTCCTGTCTAAATATAACTTAGTGGATTCCTGGAGAGAACTGAACCCCACGAAACGTAACTACACCTACTTTTCCAACCCCCACCAATCACATAGCCGGATAGACCACATATTATTGTCAATTGGAATGCTGCCAGGAGTTCTCAATTCTGTTATACTACCCATTCCCTGGTCAGATCACGATGTTGTATACACAACAATAGCATCAACTATTGCTAAAAAGACCGACCCGACCTGGTATATGCCTGATATTTTGCTCAAACATCCCTCCTACTGTCTGGAAATCGAGCAGTCCCTAAAAGATTACTTAGATCTCAATATGTCCCCAGAAATATCTGCTCTCACGCTTTGGGAAGCCCATAAACCGGTACTGAGAGGGGTAATTCAAAGACAGATAAAGCACGCCTCGAATTTGACCTATTTCTCACGGACTCTGCAAATAAAGCTTTAGACAGATCCAAGCACACATTCTACAAAACAGCTAATTAAACTGGTGCAAACCTAGCTAGGACACTTAATTCAATCAACAAATCTTATACACCAATAAAACTGAAACTAGCTAACAACGTTATCTCCAGCAACCCACTTAAAATTGTGCAGAAATGCAGTACTCATCTGAAAAAACTATATGTGGAAACAAATTCATTTGACGAATCGGTAGCCGACACCTTTTTCTCGCAATTCCGATTGCCCCGAATGTCTGATTCCCAAAAGACACAACTAAATGAGCCTATTTCGCAAGAAGACGTAACTAGAGCAATCAAGGAACTCAAATTAAACAAGCGGCCCGGACCTGATGGATTCACAGCCCGATACTATAAAGCACTCTCTGAACTAATCTCCCCGAGGCTCGCGGAGGCCTTCAACGACCTTTTAAAACTGAAATCATTTAGACAGGAATCACTTTTGGCCACAATCTGCATGATTCCCAAGCCACAGACAGACAATACCCTCAGTGAAAATTACCGGCCCATATCTATGCTAAATACGGATATCAAACTTCTAGGTAAAATTCTGGCGAATCGCTTAAACAACATAATTGGAACCCTGATCCATCGCGATCAGGTAGGTTTCATCCCCAACCGGCAGGCAGGAGATAATATCAGAAGGGCGAGCCTATTGGCTCACATTGCCAAGAAGAGAGGAATCCCTGCTTGCTTCATCTCTCTTGACATAAAACAGGCGTTCGACTCTGTATCCTGGTCCTACTTGAAGTATACCCTTCAAAAATGGGGCTTTGGCCCCAACTTCATGAAATGGATCCTAGAATTATACAATAGCCCCAAGGCATATGTAAAGTATGCAGGATATAGATCGGACACCTTCTCCATTAACAGGGGCACGAGACAGGGATGTCCTCTCTCCCCCTTATTATTTGCCCTCCTCATAGAACCGCTTGCACAAAAGATCAGGTCAGACCCGACAATACTGGGCATAGAAATAGGCGGACACAAGCATAAACTATGCATGTTCGCTGACGACATCCTCCTTTTTCTTGCATCGCCCCAGGTAACAGGACCCAACCTTATGCTAATTCTTAAAAAATTTGCATCCATTTCAGGACTAGTCGTTAACCCTAAAAAATGTCTCGCACTAAGCATTTCGCTTACTTCCTTAGAGTTAAATGCAGCCAAATCCGGTCTACCTTTCGTATGGGCAACTAAGAGTATTCCCTATTTAGGAACACACCTTACAACATCAATAACGGATCTATTCTCTTCCAACTACCCTATTCTCCTAAAACAGATATCAAGCCTCCTGAATTCCTGGGCCCATCTACCCCTATCATGGTTTGGCAGAATCAACGCAGTCAAAATGACTATATTACCGAAATTATTATATTTATTTAGAGTGCTCCCCATCCCAATCCCATCATATTACTTCAGGATATTACAAAGAAGAGTTTCCGCCTTTACGTGGGGATCCACTAGGCCTAGAATAAAACCTCAAATCCTGCATCTATCTAAGGATAATGGTGGAATGGGGCTGCCCAACTTTATAAACTACTATAAAGCGGCACAACTTGCAAACCTAGTAAAATACCACGACAAATGTGAGCCCCCTCTTTGGGTATCAATTGAAGCGGTAGAGTCTGACCCCATCGCAATTTCTAATGTACTATGGATCCCCCCTAAAGCTCGTAAACACTTACTGAACCCCATCACCAAACACTCACTCTCCCTCTGGGACACAGTAAAGACTAAATATCTTCTCCAATCCCCCCATGTTCCTGTTTTATCGTTTCATAAAAACCCTGCGTTCTACCCTGCTTGGATCTATCCCAATACCTTTAAAGAGTAGGTGTCAAAAGGATGTACATGCTTACAGTACATGACTTTATAGACTCTTCTTCCTTTTTATCCTTCACCACCATCAGTGCAGCGCAGGACATACCACAGACCGAAATATGTAGGCATCTACAAAATTAAAAATTTCTTTAAGCCATTTGTTGATGCTTCACCCACGCCAACATGTATATCCACTTTTGAGAATTTCTGTAAGAATGACCCCAACGCTAGAGGAATAATATCCTCCTTATACTCCCAATTACCAGCTTGCTGTATCAGTGGAAAGCTTCCTTATGTGAGTAAATGTGAGAGGGACCTAGAACAAGAACTAGTACCTTCTGAGTGGAGACAGATCTGGAACAGCACTAAATCAGCATGCATTAATGAATCAGCCATTGAAACGAATTACAAAGTACTCACTAGATGGTACCTAGTACCCACCAGGGTTGCGAAATACGTACCGAATTACCCTGATCTTTGCTTCAGGGGTTGTTCAACTCCAGGGACATACCTTCACGTTTGATGGTCGTGCCCAAAAGCCCTATCATTTTGGTCGGAAATTTTTCAAATTATCTCCATTATCTCGGGGAAAACAATCCCCTTAGGCCCCATACACACGATCGGATATATCCGATGAAAACGGTCCGCGGACCATTTCCATCGGATATGTCCGATCGGGAGTTTGATCCGATGGCGTGTACACACCATCGGATCAAATTCCCCGCCGCCGGACGGCGCGGTGACGTGGCGATGACGCGGCGGTGACGTTGACGCCGCCGCGTCACCGCTACGTCACCGCACCAGGAAGTAAAACACTTCCGCGCATGCGCCGAATCCATTCGGCAGCGGCGCGGCGGCGGTGGGAGCCGACATGTCTGCTGGTAAGTGTACTAACCAGCAGACATGTCGGGCGGACAGATTCCCACCGGATAGATTTCAAAGCTTGCTTTGAAATCTGTCGGGTGGACAAATCTGTCCGCTAGCCCATACACACGAGCGGAGATGTCTGCTGAAACGGTCCATCGGACCGTTTTCAGCGGACATATCCCCTCGTGTGTACGCGGCCTTAGATCCTAAAACAGCGTTATTAAATCTAAAACCTGATAATCTCCCACACAAGCAGTTCAAACTAATCATACAACTTCTTACTGCCGCAAAACAAACCCTTGCGAGAGCATGGAAAACCCACAATTTATCACTAAATGAAGTCACAAATAGAATGAACACAGCAATGTCCCACGCCAAGATGGTGGCTATTGACATGGACACGACCAACGGATTTGAGAGTCTATGGAAACCCTGGATAACATATGCTTTTCCGAACGCATTTAATAATGAAGTTGTATTGCCATGGTAGTCCAGCCAAACTGGCACCCCCACGCTCAAGCCTCTCTCCGGCGGCGGAGATCAGGTCGCTCCTGCGGATTCCCCTACCCCTTCTTCCCTTTCTCTCCCCCTCCTTTGAACTCTTGTTCTCAAATTAACAATTCCTATTTTCATGTTTGTTGATACAAAGTTGTATATTGTTGAAATTTCTTGAACCTATATAGCAGAACCCTAGAACAGGACATAACCCTGGATTTAGCGCAGATCAGACTGGTTACATGGTTTATCCCTTAAGCGATACAGGGTCGATAGTTAGTTAGTCACATAGCTAGTCAGCTAGTCATTTAGTTAGTCAGTTACTATATTTGCTTATTCACTTTGCCACTAATGACTTTGTATGCATTGTTTAATTACCTGTAAATTGTCTCTCTTGTAACCAAAGATATTTAGGTTTACAAGTCAAGAAGTTTCTCTTATGATGTATACCCTCTATTGTACCCTTTTTTCTTCTCTCATTGTTGTTATGCACTTGTACATTCTTTATCACATAAATAAATATATTTTGACAAGAAAAAACCTTAGTGGATAAACATCAAAATAAATAATAAAATATCATATGTGCATAACACACTATGGATAATATATAATGAAGTCCCAAATGTGGATATGAGCTTTAAAAAATGTGATATAAAGTATAAAACAGAGCCCACAAAATCAGAATAAAACAAATGAAGCTTCTTCCTATTAAGGTGACACCAAATAGTAGAGATGAAGGGAAGAGTTGTCTGAACTCTTCTGAGGTAAATAAATGAGGTACTCTTACCGACTGAGGTGGAGGCAAGGTATGGCCAGGAATAGGGATGAGCCGAACACCCCCCCCCCCCGTTCGGTTCGCACCAGAACCTTCGAACGGACCAACCGTTCCCGCGAACATTTAGAACCCCATTGATGTCTATGGGACTCGAACGTTCGAATTTAGAAGTGCTAATTTTAAAGCCTAATATGCAAGTTATTGTCGTAAAACGTCTTTGAGAACCTTAAATAAAAAAAATATATGAAAAATTCCTTTAAATATTGTACCTGCTGGGTGTCTATAATAATCCTGTGAAAACGTCTTTGAGAACCCGGGTCTTCCCCCAGGGAACATGTATCAATGGAAAAAAAGTTTTAAAAACTGTCATTTTTTCAGGAGCAGTGATTTTAATTATGCTTAAATAAAATAAAAAAAATTAAAAGAAAAATTCACAAAATGAGATTACTATAAGAAAAAAGTAATTTAAAACTGCTTACGGCTTTAATGTAATGTCTGGTCCCTGCAATATGGATGAAAATCATTGAGAAAAATAGCACAGACAGTACACACACCACGTAGCTTTAGGTGCACACTGCAGAGGACACGGGCAGTACACACTACATAGCTTTATGTGCAATCTGCAGAGGACACGGGCAGTACACACACCACGTAGCTTTAGGCTGCGTACACATGATCAGACATGTCTGATGAAACATGTCCGACGGACCGTTTTCATCGGACCACGCTGAAGTGGTCTGTTGGTCTGATGTGCGTACATCACAACGACGTGATGAAAAAACTAAGTTCAATGCTTTCAAGCATGTGTCGACTTGATTCTGAGCATGCGCGGGATTTTGGTCCGATGATTTTGTGTACTAACCATCGAACTTGTCCGACGGACAGGTTTCCAGTGGAAAACGGTCCGATAGGCCGTACACACGATCCAACTGCGGACCAGTTTCAGCGGACATGTTGGATCGTGTGTACGCGGCCTTAGGTGCAAACTGCAGAGGACAAAGGCAGTACACACACTATGTAGCTTTAGGTGCAAACTGCAGAGGACACGGCAGTACACACCAAGTAACTTTAGGTGCAAACTGCAGAGGACAAATGCAGTACACACACTACGAAGCTTTAGGTGCAAACTGCAGAGGACATGTGCAGTACACAACACATAGCTTTAGGTGAAAACTGCAGAGAACATGGGCAGTACACACCAAGTAGCTTTAGGTGCAAACTATAGAGGACAAAGGCAGTACACACACTATGTAGCTTTAGGTGCAAACTGCAGAGGACACGGGCAGGACACACCACGTAGCTTTAGGTGCAAACTGCAGAGGACACAGGCAGTACACACCAAGTAGCTTTAGGTGCAAATAGGGATGAGCCAAACACCCCTGGGTTCGGTTCGCACCAGAACCTGCAAACAGACCAAAAGTTTGTGTGAACTTTAGAACCCCGTTAAAGTCTATGGGACTCGAACGTTTGAAATCTAAAATACTAATTTTAAAAGCTAATATGCAAGTTATTGTCCTAAAAAGTGTTTGGGGACCCGGGTCCTGCCCCAGGGGGGTGTTTGGGGACCTGGGTCCTGCCCCAGGGGACATGTATCAATGCAAAAAAAGTTTTAAAAAACGGCTGTATTTTTCAGGAGCAGTGATTTTAATAATGCTTAAAGTGAAACAATAAAATTGAAATATTCCTTTAAATTTCGTACCTAGGGGGTGTGTAGTATGCCTGTAAAGTAGCGCTTGTTTCCTGTGCTTAGAACTTTCCCTGCACAAAATGTAATTTCTGAAGGTAAAAAGTCATTTTAAATCACTCACCTTAGGGTCTGGTATGGATATTAAGGGGAACCCTGCGTCAAATAAAAAAAAAAAATGATGTGGGGGTTCCCCCCAAATATCAATTCCAGACCCTTCAGCTCTGGTATGGATTTTAATGGGAACTCTACCCCAATTTTTTTTTTAAATGCCGTGGACCCCCACACATTTTTTTTTTATGAATGACTTTTCTCTGTATTGCCGGGAGCCGACAATTCATTATAGCCACGAGTGATTTTAAATTACTTTTTTTCCTTCAGAAATGACACTTTGTGCAGGGACAGTTCTAAGCATGGGAGACAAGCGCTACTTTACAGGCATACTATACACCCCCTCTAGGTACCAAGTTTAAAGGAATATTTCACTTTTATTGTTTCACTTAACCACTTCCCCACCGCGCCATAAGCATTTTACTGCTACGGCGCGGTGGAGTTGCTTTGACACGACGTCCCTGGGACGTCCTCGTGCACTTCCGCGATTGCGCGTCCCCTGGGACGCGCTCGCGAAAGTGTCTGTGCTCGCCGGGTCTAGAAGACCCGGCGCATCACGGATCACGGTAAATTGCCGCTGATAGCGGCCGTTTACCACGTGATCACGCCGTCGAATGACGGCGCGATCACTTGTAAACAAACCGGCGTCATTTGATGACGCCGGTTCCTCCCTCTCCTCCCTCTCCTCTCTGTACAGTGTGCGAGGAGAGGGGGGGGGGGCGGGGTGTCAGCAGCTGAGCTGTGGCTGGATCTGTGACAAATGAAGTCACAGATCCAGCCATCCCTTAATCCATCCCAGCTCTGCAATCCCCCAGTACCCTGCAATCCCCAGTACCCAGCATTACCCCAGTACCCAGCAATCCCCCAGTACCCAACAATCCCCCAGTACCCAACAATCCCCCAGTACCCAACAATACCCCACAATACCCCAGTACCCAACAATACCCCACAATACCCCAGTACCCAACAATACCCCACAATACCCCAGTACCCAACAATACCCCAGTACCCAACAATACCCCAGTACCCAACAATACCCCACAATACCCCAGTACCCAACAATACCCCAGTACCCAACAATACCCCAGTACCCAACAATACCCCACAATACCCCAGTACCCAACAATACTCCAGTACCCAACAATACCCCAGTACCCCACAATACCCGACAATACCCCAGTACCCGGCAATACCCCAGTACTCGGCAATACCCCAGTACTCGGCAATACCCCAGTACTCGGCAATACCCCAGTACCCAACAATACCCCAGTACCCAACAATAAACCACAATACCCCAGTACCCAACAATACCCCAATACTCAGCAATGCCCCAGTACTCAACAATACCCCAATACTCGGCAATACCCCAATACTCGGCAATACCCCAGTACTCGGCAATACCCCAATATCCTGCATGATACTTTGCAATACCCCAATACGCTGCAATACCGCCTATGGGGATTTTTAAGTAGCAAAGTTTGGCGCCATTCCACGAGTGTGCGCAATTTTGAAGTGTGACATGTTGGGTATCTATTTACTCGGCGTAACTTCATCTTTCACATTTTGAAAAAAAATTGGGCCAACTTTACTGTTTTGTTTTGTTTTAAGCACAAAACAGTTTTTTTTTTAAAACACGCGTTCAATAAATTTCTGCGAAAATACCGTGCGAGATAAAAAGTTGTAACGGCCGCCATTGTATTCTCTAGGGTCTTTGCTAAAAAAGAATATATAATGTTTTGGGGTTCTATGTAATTTTCTAGCGAATAAATGATGATTTTTCCATGTAGGAGAGAAATGTCAGAATTGGCCTGGGTGTTCCAGAACGCCTGATGGCGCTCCCTGCATGTTGGGCCTCTGTATGTGGCCACGCTGTGTAAAAGTCTCACACATGGGGTATCGCCATACTCGGGAGGAATAGCAGAATGTGTTTTGGGGTGTAATTTGTGGTATGCATATGCTGTGTGTGAGAAATAACCCACTAATATGACAGAAACAAGTTTTTTTTTTTTTTTTTTTTACAGAATTTTCAGTCGTTTTTCTTTTATAGCGCAAAAAATAAAAAACCCAGAAGTGATCAAATACCACCAAAAGAAAGCTCTATTTGTGTGAAAAATTGTGAGAGCACCGAAAGCTGAAAATTGGTCTGGTTAGGAAGGGGGTTTAAGTGCCCAGTGGTCAAGTGGTTAAAGGAATTATTAAAATCACTGTAGTTATTAAAACTTTTTTTGCATTGGTACATGTCCCCTGGGGAAGGATCCAGGTCCCCAAACACTTTTTTTTACAATAACTTGGATATTAGCCTTTAAAATTAGCACTTTAGATTTCAAACGTTCGAGTCCCATAGACTTTAACAGGGTTCTAAAGTTCACACGAACTTGCCGCGAACACCCCAAATAGTTCGCTGTTCGGCGAACAGGCAATGTTCGAGTCGAACATGAGTTCTACTCGAACTCGAAGCTCATCCCTGGGTGCAAACTACAGAGGACAAAGGCAGTACACACACCACGTAGCTTTATAGTGCACACTGCAGAGGACACAGGCAATACACCACGTGAGAATACTGCATATAGCACAATCACCTGCCTGCCAGTAAATTAGGAAGAGCTAATCTAGCTAAACTGTACAGTGTATACATTTATATACAACACCTGGGATGCATATATATCCTCTACACACTGTACCTTTAACTGACTAGCCTGCCTGCCTGCTCTATCTACCTACTAAAAATGACACTCTCTCTCTGTCTTCTCTCTTTTAACCACCGCAAAACACTACACAAGGCCGACCTGCAGGCGGCCCTTTATAGTGTGGGGCGGGTACTAAACCCCCTGAGCCATAATTGGCCAAAGCCACCCTGGCTTTGGCCAATTATGTCTCTCCGTTTTTTGCAAGCTGTGATTGGCCAAGCATGCGGGTCATAGTGCATGCTTGGCCAATCATCAGCCAGCAAAGCACTGCGATGCCGCAGTGAATTATGGGCTGTGAAATGTAACTCAATACGATGTTCGAGTCAAACATGAGTTCGACTTGAATATGAAGCTCATCCCTAGCCAGGAATATGGAAAATTGTTATCAAATACTTACCGTAATTTTCCTTTTCTGGCCTATCTTCACGTCAGCACAAGACTCCCTCCCAAGTGGCCTGTCGCAGGCCAGATTATCAAACACATCAGTCGGGGAGGGGCTGCCCTTTATTCTGCTAGATGCAGGTGGTCATGTGGGGCTGAATATATATATACAATGGGAATAACAAGCAAGAGTTCCTACTTACAAAGCATGTAGAGGATTGTAATTTTCAATTTTGAGAGACGGAATCTAAAACAAAAATCCAGAAAATCACATTGTATGATTTCTAAATAATTAATTAGCATTTTATTGCATGATATAATTATTTGATCACCCATTTGCCCAGTGGGCCTGGCCTGCTGGGCTTAACGTCGGGGCGCTGTCTGGTGCCTGTATCTCCCCTTTAGACTCTCCTGCCCTGCCGACAATGCCATCTATCAGCAGAGGGGTGGAAAGAGTCGGAGTTCCGTACACTGAAAACCGTGAGTGTCAGGATCCGTGGTTGCTAGGCAGCAGGTCGGATCCAATTAAAAGAACGTTCGCTGTCCGCGCATGCGCACTGTGGCCAGTGATAGCTAGGCAACAGGGACGCTGCCAGGGCTGGGGCCGCTGATGTTGTGGAAAACATATGACATCAGGAGACCCCGCCCACCCAGGCAGATTACGTCCATTCAAAAAACCAAGGTGAATGAAGGAGACAGTGAAGCCATCAGATCCAAAGTGCATACAAGGAAACAAGGAAAAGAGACAGAAGAGAAATGGGTAAACAAGAAAAGGCAAGGAGTAATGGAGGACACAGGAAAATGTAAATAGATAAAGATGAATCCAAAAGAAAATAAGAAAGAGGGAAGAAGAGGGAAGGAAGGAAGAACAGATAGAAAAAAAGGGGGAATATTTAAAGGGAAAAAAGAAACAGAAAAAAGAGACAGAGAGGAAAATAAGAGACAAATACTAGTAAATAATTTAAAAAAGGATAAAGATCAGTTGCGGCCCATCCATAGGGAGCACCCGGGCGCCGCCCCCCCCCCCCTCCTGTAGTAAAAAAAAAAAAACAGGCCCTTTAAGACATTTTATTTTGCTTAAAATGTCATTTTAAAATTTTACCTGCAGTTCTGGCGGCCGTCAATAGTGGGCGCTGCAGCGCCACCCCCTATCGCAAATAACACACATTCATTGCAATGAATGTGTGTTATCATTGTTGTTAGCTGCCACTAGTCTATTCATATAACCGAACATAGGGCGCCGGTTACCTGAATAGCGGCAGATGGTTGGCTGTGAGGAAGTGCCTCCCTGTGTTCCTTGTATGAGACTGACAGCCATTTCAGCCAATCAGGTTCCCGGATTCTGGTTATCAGGAACCTGATTGGCTGAAGTGTCACCAAGGCAGGAGAAGACATCAAGGACGTGGAAGCATTAAGGTAAGTGCCCCCCTTCTTTCTATCGCAATGATTAATAATTAAAAGACTAATGCTGACAGATCCCCTTCTCACCATGATTTCTTTACTGCAACGTCCTGAGTTTAGCCAGCTTGTCCTACTTGTGTCCCTGAAAACATTTTTAAATGCTAGACTTCTATGGCAGTGGGTTATCCAGACCTGACAAAATCTATGTAGATCTAAAGCCCTATCGTGTAAGAGCAGTAAAACTGGTTTCTACAGACATGCAGTTCCAGGTGAAGTTTAATGTTATTTCTCTGGTTGAAGTAAATATGGAAAATGCCACATAAATTGATGCAAATGTGTATATCAATTATTTATTATTCCCTCTATTGGTTTTATTAGATTAAGCAAAGTGTAGTTACCCAGAGCAAACCAATCAGAATGTATCTTTCACTGATCTGACAGTAGTAAGTAGAGCTTTTACTGGTTCATATGAGTTCCTGCAATCTCTACAACATTATAGCCATCTATTTTTTTTTTTTTGGTATAGTTCTTTTTCAGTTCTTATCTTTTTAATAATGACTTTAAATTCACCCTGTAAGTACAAACATTATCTAAAATGCAAATGCATTTTTATGTTCCTCTTTAAAAAAAAAAAGTAAAAAGATAATTAGATACATTATGGATGATGCCTCACTGGTGACAATGGCACAGTGGCATGCACAGTGAAGACAATGGCACAGCGGCTGCATTTGATGGCATGGCACAGCAGCTGCTTTTGATGGCATGGCACAGCGGCTGCAAATTGATGGCATGGCAGTGGTGCGAATTTATGATATAGTTACTGCATTAAATGGCATGGCACAGTGGTAATAATTGATGGCACAGTGGCTGCGTTTGATGGCATAAACAGCGGCTGCATTTGATGGCATGGCGCAGCGTCTGCAAATTGATAACATGGTACAGTGCTGCGAATTGATGGCATAGTGACTGCATTTGATGGCATGGCACAGTGGTGCGAATTGATGACATAGTGACTGCATTTGATGGCATGGCAAAGCGGCTGCATTTTACTGGCATGGCACAGTGGTGCGAATTGTTGGCACAGTGGCTGCGTTTGATGGCATAGCACAGTGGTAATAATTGATGGCACAGTGGCTGTGTTTGATGGCATGGCACAGTGACTGCATTTGATGGCATGGCACAGTGGTAATAATTGATGGCGCAATGGCTGTGTTTGATGGCAGGGCACAGTGGTCACAATTGATGCCACAGTGAGGCTGCAATTTTTTTTTTTTCGCGTCCCCCCAAACATTTTGAGCACCAGCCGCCACTGATAAAGATAGAGAAATGAGAATAGGGAAAAAGGAAGAAATTAGTGGAATAAAGGAGACAAATTAAGAAGATAAGGTGCAACTGAGAAATATGTTAGAAAATAAAAAAAAGTAAAGAAAATTACCCAAGGAATAAAAAAAATAAAAAATAAATACAGTGTAAATAATAATAAATATAATTAAAAAATATATATATAAAAATACATATAAATAATTATGTAGCACTACCCCCAAAGGAGCTGCTGGTTTGTTTTGGGCAGCATGTTACCTGGGATTTCTGCGGTGTCTAGGGGTGTTCGGTGAAAGTTGTAGTAAAGGAATGTCCACGACAAGTGTTTTTCTGTGCTCTTTATTACCCAGCCGGGTAATAAAGCTGGTAAAGAATAGAAGTTTAGTAGAAATGAAGACAGCAGATCCAGATGTCAGTAATAGGAAAACAGTCCTGCTCCCATGTGTATGGTCTCTTTCACCACTCTAGTCAGAGTGGGTATAGCACACCTGGACAGGCCTCTCTCACCAGCCTGGCAGCCAGAATGTCACTCGAACCTCAGGAAAAAGTCTCTGCCACAGGCCCTCCTGATAAATGAACAGCGGAGATGATCCTCCTTAGCAGACTTGGCACCTGGATCTCCCTCAGGTAGCCTTGAATTAGGGTACCGACTGACAGGCGGCCAACATTCAGCCTCTCAGTGTCCGGTTCCCCTAGTCCCTGATGGATGGTCAGGCCCCTATCGGAACACCAGCCTCTCTTGGTACTCCTCAGGCAGACTCTCCACCGTACAGCCTCCTCCAAATGGACGGACAGCCCAGGACCTTCTTAGGTAGGACCCAGTCGATTACTGAGTCTCCAAGCAGCAGATCAATTGCTCTGGGCCAATGTGGTCCTGAAGCCAGGATCATTGCGTTGCACACGCAACCCCGGCCCGGAAAACCATTTGCTGGAGCAGCGTGAAGTGGCTACCCTAAAGTTGGGCACCACACGAGGAGAAGCCCAGGAAAATGGCATCTGCCTCATAAATACTCTCTTCCAGCATGCACAGTGAGGACAAACCCTCCCGATAGGCTTCCGGGCAAGAGCACCCAATCCTTGACTCCACTGATGCCACCTGCTGACCTGGGGCGAGATCAGCACCCCAGAAACAACAGAACTGACCTATAGCACAGCCAAAACTAAGACAGAGACCCAAATTTGAACAAATCAAACTGGTCAAAGTTAACTAACTCTCTGACCCCCTCTAAATTTCACATAGCACTGGTTCTGGAAAGCAACCGGGTGCTATAATTTTAAAAATAGAAGAAAGGGAAAAAAAAAAGGAGAAATAAAAACTAATAATAAATAAGGATAAAAATGAAAGAACATGAAGAATAAAAAACTGGAAAGAGGGAACAAAAAAAAAAAAAGAAGGAAAATGAGAAAATCTAAAACATTATAGGTGAAAATGGAAGAGAATAAAGCCTGGGTGCAGAAGGACCTAATCGATGGTAATACAGGGTCAATATAATATATAATATATATATTATCTATATATTATATATATATATATATTATATAAATATATATAATTGTAAATATATATATATATATATATATTTATATATATATATATGTGTGTGTGTGTGTGTGTATATATTGTGACAGGGTACACAATTGTATGTACACCAGTGAGAGACTGGAAAAGTCAGTGTTCCCTGCCCTGGAAGGGGTTAAGCCTGGCCAACAGGTAAAACCTCCTCTCTTCCCCTATTAATTAACACTCACCTGGTAAGGAAGTGGGAAGTGAGAGCTCCAGTGTGAGAGGTATGCTGAGCTGGACTGACAGGTTGGAAACTGTCTGCATTGAAGGAAAAAGGTCTGTCATAGATTTGTTTATTTTGGACTGTTATTATGTTTGTTTTATACTGGAGGCTGGAATAGCCCCTCCAGTACAGTGTAGTGAGGGACACTACTGTCAGTTAGCCTCCTAAATTGGAGTAGGCCATTTTGGTTTTGTATTATTTATTTTGAGTGCAATAAAGCCGTATTTATTGCTTAAGATCAGCGACTTTGCTGCATAACATTATCGCTATTTCTACGACTTTGTCACAAGTGGTGGTCAGAAGTTGGATGTTTGCTGTTGTACCGGTCATTGTACAGTTACAGTGGCCTTAAAGGTACAGGACCCAGAAAATGGAAGATATTGTGAAAGCCCTGTTACAAGCTGTCTCTGTGCAGCAAGAGACTAATAGACAGATAGCGGCCTCAGCTGCAGCACAACAAGAAACTAATAGACAGGTAGCTGAAGCACAAAAGTCAGACCATGCTGTTCTCAAAGCAACCCTGGATCACATGACTACCCAAGGGTCTTCTAACCCACCAGCAAGGGGGGTAAGCCAAATACGTGCCAGCAGCTGTCTGCAGAAAATAACCCCGGATGATGATGTGGAGACTTATCTACTGGCGTTCGAACGGACCGCTACCCGAGAAGGCTGGGCCCCGGAACAGTGGGCTGGAATCATTGCACACTTCCTCTTGGGAGAAGCACAGAAAGACTATTTTGATTTGGATGAGGTGGCTGCTGCAGACTATCCCAAACTGAAAGGAGAGATCCTGGCTCGCTTAGGGGTGACTTCCACAGTGAGGGCCCAGCGTTTCTACAACTGGAGGTTTAAAGAAGGAAAAGCGCCAAGATCCCAGATGTTCGATTTAATTCATCTGGCGCGGAAGTGGCTCAAACCAGAGACTCAAACACCTGCACAGATTATAGAAGCGCTTGTACTGGACCGTTACCTGAGAGAGCTTCCAAATGGCCTCCGGGAGTGGGTCACTCAAGGAAATCCCCTGGACTGTGATAGTATGGTCGCACAAGTGGAGCGGTACCTATCTACCAAAAGTTTGGACCGATCTCTCTCTAGGACGATCGGGAAAATACAGAGACCAGGAGACCGGAGGAGTGGAGTGGAAGCAGACTTTGGATCCGGAGCCCGTTTCACCAAAACAGACTTTAGAAGTCAAAACCCTGGGAAAGAGGACCACCCTAGGAGAAACTTCATAACTTGTTTTGAGTGTGGCGCCAAAGGACATGTCAGGGCGAGATGCCCCAATCTTCCTGAGCCAATGCAGTGTGGACTAGGGGAAGATTCCTCTGACTTTTGTGGGCTCATTTGTTTAGCAGGCCTGGTAGAAGGGGGACATACCTTCCGAGTACCTGTCCTGCTGGACAAACAAGAGACAGTGGCCCTGGTGGACTCTGGCAGTGCCCTGACTTTGGTAGCCAGTAAATTGGTAAAACCTTGTTGGATTCAGAAGCATAGAACCATGGGGGTGTTGTGTATTCATGGGTGTACTGTGCGGTATCCTACTGCCAACATAGAAGTGTCAGTACAGGGCAGTTTGGTAAGGATCGTAGCTGTGGTAGTTCCTCGTCTACCATATCCTTTGATAATAGGAAGGAATTTCCTTAATTTCCACGCTCTGTTACAGCCCCCTGTGATGGGAGAACAAGGGGAACCTGAAGTGGAGCAGAGAAATACAGGGGTCCATGAAGTATTTCCCTTTGCTCATCCTGACTTGTATATCTCTAATCCAAAAAGAGGTAAAACAAGATGGGAACGCAGGGAGAGCAAGCTAAGATTTAATAGGGCTGTCCAGGAAGTCCTGTTGAATCAGCGTGGGGAGCAGTCCAGGAGAGGCGGGGCCCCACGACAGACAGAAGATGAGGCAGAGGTTGGTCAACCGGAACCGTCCCCAGAGGCTACCAGTGAAGACGATGAGGGGGATACAGATATCCTGGATATCTCGGGTAGTGGCTTTGGCCGTGACCAGGCAGATGATCCCCTGCTGCAGGAAGCCAGGAGTAATGTTGTAGAGGTTAATGGGGTACCAGTAGAAGGGGTAACAGGAAAGGCCTATCCCTATTACAGAGTAACCTCCGATGAGGGACAAGAGCTTGAACAACTGGTTGTGCCTTCATCATACACCCGAAAATCCTGGATTACTCTCACTCTCATTTGCTGGGGGGACACTTAGGGGTGGAGAAAACACAAGAACGGGTGCTCAGGAGGTTCTTCTGGCCTGGGGTATATGAGGGGATTAAAAGGTATTGTGCTTCTTGCCCGGAATGCCAGCTGGCATCTCCCAGACCGAAGTTGAGAGCCCCACTCATACCTCTCCCCATAGTTGACTTTCCGTTTGAGAGGATTGGCATGGACCTAGTGGGTCCCTTAGAGAAAACAGCTCGAGGGCACCAGTACATCCTTGTCATCGTCGATTATGCCACCAGATACCCGGAGGCCATTCCACTACGTTAGTCGAATGCTAAAAGTATTGCAAAAGAGTTGGTTCAGATGTTTACACGGGTGGGGATACCCAGGACATTGCTCACGGATCAGGGGACTCCGTTTGTCTCCCGTATTATGAAAGAGCTGTGTCAGCTATTTAATGTACAGACTCTGAGAACGTCAGTGTATCACCCCCAGACAGATGGGTTGGTAGAAAGGTTTAACCGGACCCTAAAGGGGATGTTGAGGAAAGTCGTTAGCAGGGATGGGAAGGGTTGGGACTTGTTACTTCCTTACCTGTTGTTTGCAGTTCGAGAGATTCCCCAAAGTTCTACGGGCTTCTCCCCGTTTGAGCTTTTATATGGTAGGCATCCCAGGGGTATTCTGGATATCCTAAAGGAAACCTGGGAAGAACAGGGGGTAACTGGGACCAATGTCCTCCAGTATGTTGAAGATATGCGGGTGCGTATGGCTCAGATTGCCCCTCTTGTTCGCCAGCATATGGAGCAGGCGCAGAGTAGGCAGAAGTCCTACTATGACCAGAGGGCCCTAGTGAGACAGTTTGAAAGAGGGGACAGAGTAATGGTTCTAGTACCCACCGCAGAAAGCAAACTTCTAGCACAGTGGCAGGGACCCTATGAGGTGTTGGAGAAAGTGAGCCCAGTAAATTATAAAGTTAGTCAGCCGTGTTCCACATAAACCTTCTTAAGCCATGGAGGACTAGAGAGGACTGCATGGCCACAGTGGGGGACACCACACCTGGTCCACAGGCACCTAGTCCTTCGGTGACAATCTCTCCAGAGCTGACACCTGAGCAAATAAAAGAAGCTAGAGGCTTGGTTGAGAGGAATAACGATGTTTTCTCCCCCAACCCTGGACAAACCCGAGAAATTACCCATGACATTATTACAGAACCAGGGGTTGTCGTAAGAGTGAAGTCTTACCGCATTCCGGAGGCCAAGAGGGAAGCTGTAAGGGCTGAAATCAGGAAAATGCTTGAGCTTGGAGTGATAGAGGAGTCTCATAGCCAGTGGTGCAGCCCCATTGTTCTAGTGCCCAAACCTGATGGGTCCATCAGGTTTTGTAATGACTTCAGGAAGTTAAACGAGGTGTCTAAGTTTGACGCCTACCCCATGCCTAGGGTGGATGAACTAGTAGAGCGATTAGCCAAAGATAGGTTCTTCACCACATTGGATCTGACAAAGGGTTATTGGCAGATCCCATTGACAAAGCACGCCCGAGAGAAGACAGCCTTTGCCACTCCTGATGGCCTATTCCAGTACAGGATCATGCCTTTTGGCCTCCATGGGGCTCCAGCCACTTTTCAAAGGCTAATGGATAAGTTGCTCAGGCCCCACACTGCAGCCGCATACTTGGATGATGTGATCATTCATAGCCCGGACTGGGAAAGCCATCTGGATAAAGTACAGGCAGTCTTGGACACTCTTAGAAGAGCGGGTCTGACAGCTAACCCCTCTAAATGTGCCTTGGGTCTAGCAGAGGCTAGATACTTGGGTTACCTGGTTGGCAGAGGACTTGTTAAACCACAAATGAACACGATAGGAGCTATACAGAGCTGGCCCAGACCATTGAGGAAAAAACAAGTCAGAGCTTTCTTGGGGATTGTAGACTACTATTGGAGGTTTATTCCTCACTTTGCTACGAGGGCTGCTCCGCTCACTGACCTTATTAAAGCCAGAAGTCCAGACACTGTAAAGTGGAACAGCGAGGCTGAGGAAGCCTTTGCTGGTCTGCGGGCAGCGCTTTGTGCCCAACCTGTGCTTGTGGCTCCTGACTTTAGAAAGGAGTTCTTTCTCCAGACCGATGCCTCAGAGGTGGGTCTGGGTGCAGTTTTGTCCCAATATGTGGATGGTGAGGAACACCCTGTGCTGTATTTGAGTCGGAAGTTGTTACCTCGAGAACAGCGCTATGCCACAGTGGAAAAAGAGTGTTTGGCAATCAAGTGGGCAGTAGAAACACTCCGCTACTATTTGTTGGGCAGGCGGTTTACCCTCGTCACAGACCATGCTCCGTTAAAGTGGGTGCACACCAACAGGGACAAGAACGCTCGGGTCACGAGGTGGTTTCTGTCCCTACAGCCCTTTACTTTTGTGGTACGACATAGGGCAGGTCTCCTCCACAGTAATGCAGATGCTCTGTCCCGAGTGCATGGGTTTGTAGAGGTGGCCGCTTCCCACCCAAGTGTTAAGCTGGGGGGGGAGGATGTGTGACAGGGTACACAATTGTATGTACACCAGTGAGAGACTGGAAAAGTCAGCGTTCCCTGCCCTGGAAGGGGTTAAGCCTGGCCAACAGGTAAAACCTCCTCTCTTCCCCTATTAATTAACACTCACCTGGTAAGGAAGTGGGAAGTGAGAGCTCAGTGTGAGAGGTATGCTGAGCTGGACGGACAGGTTGGAAACTGTCTGCATTGAAGGAACAAGGTCTGTCATAGATTTGTTTATTTTGGACTGTTATTATGTTTGTTTTATACTGGAGGCTGGAATAGCCCCTCCAGTACAGTGTAGTGAGGGACACTACTGTCAGTTAGCCTCCTAAATTGGAGTAGGCCATTTTGGTTTTGTATTATTTATTTTGAGTGCAATAAAGCCGTATTTATTGCTTAAGATCAGCGACTTTGCTGCATAACATTATCGCTATTTCTACGACTTTGTCACAATATATATATATATATATATATATACACACACTGTATATACAGGGGAAGGTACAATTAGAATGATCACAGCATTTAAAGCCAACCCCATCATTATTTGAGAGAGTGATCTACTTACATAGATCTGATATACATAGTGCTTGAGAGAGGGGGATGCTATGCGGCCATGCCTGTGTGTCCTTTACTGGCTCTCAGACCCTTCCAACTATGTCATGCTATAAGCAGAGTAGGGGGCGGGAGGAGTTGGAGATCTGCACAGAGAGCGGGAGTCTCCCGTAATCACCCGTTTGTCATTCACAATCACTCTATCATTTCATCAAAAAAAAGTGAAAAGTGTTAAAAAAGACAAGAGCCGGTTTTTGACAAGTCTTTTATTAATATCTTCTTTCCGCTTCTTCTTCCATCTTCTTCCATCTTCTTCTTTTCTTCTATCCTTCGGGTTTCTTCCTCCATCTTCTTCTTCTTCCTCTGCTTCTTTCTTGGGTCTTCTAGTCCTGCATCTTGACCGGCGTCTTCTTCCATCTTCTTCTCCTTCTGCTGGCCTTCTCGTCCGCATCTTCTTCTTCGCCGGAGGCTCGGCTTCCAATTGAATTCCCCGCTGTGTGCCACTCTGGGACCACGCCCCCTCTGATGCCACGGGTAATCTCCTAAGAAACTTCCCGCGTGGTGCGTGTGCGTCAGAGGGGGGCTTGGTCTCATGAGCGTCACATGGCAGGGAATTCAATTGGAAGCTTGTGCGCGGCTTTTTCTTCCCCGGAGGCTCGGCTTCCAATTGAATTCCCCACCGTGTGACGCGCCTGAGAGCACGCCCCCCTCTGATGCACATGCACCACACGGGGACATTACTAGGAGATTACCCGTGGCGTCAGAGGGGGGTGGTCTCATGCGCGTCACACGGCGGGGAATTCAATTGGAAGTCGAACCTCCGGGGTAGAAGAAGATGCGGACGAGAAGGCAAGTCCCGCCCACTAATGGAAACATCGTTCAAACCACACATGTGAGGTATTGACACGTGCGTTAGCGAGAGCAATACTTTTAGCACTAGACCTTCTCTGTAACTCTAAACTGGTAACCTGAAAAAACAAATGTGCGTGTTCGCTTCTGACTGGGAGCTACTAGGGACAGGGGCGTTTTAATTATTATTCTTTATTTTTGTTACGTAATAATTCACTAAGACCTCCCCTTCAGGCTGGAAAGCATTAGTTAAGGGGAAAAAAACACAGCTCTCATGCCTTTAGCAGCCATTGCAGCTTTATTCCTGCATGTGAGCTGAACTGAGCATGCTCAAGCACTTAGAAATTGTTTACTTTCTTTTTGTGGGTGAAAATCACTTGGATGTCTCTGAGCATGCTCATAGAGCGTGGGTGGGTTAGTAATTTAAGGACATCCTTAACAGGTGTAACCACTTACAAGTTCACCCAAACTAGAGACTGAAATTTGTTCATGTGATTTCAATTGGTTCATTAGCACACAAGCACACATGTTATAAAAAGTGTGGATAGAGCAGTCCTCAGCTGCCCTGAGAAGGGTCAGGCTGGCAGGAATGTTGTTGCTAAACAGAGATGTGTTTTGGAGCATGTTTTTTTTTTTGCCAATGTTTTTTTGTTTATTTTTAAATGATGTTCACTTTGATGTATTTGTCTCTGCTGCCTTATTTTGAAAAATATTTCTGAAGATGTTGGGATGGTTAACCTATGTTTATTTTGATTTTTTAAATGTATTTTTGTTTGTGTGTTTTTGTTTGTTTGTCTTTTTTGCTTTCCTTGTTTTGTTGACTAATAAAAATGACTTTCAAATTTTGAAGTTTGTTTTTTGTTACTTTTTCATGCTACAGATTTTGACAGCTGCAGCTGAAATAGGTTTGGCCTAACAAATTAGGTGTGATTTTAGTCAAAGCTTCTTTCCTGGTGTGTATGCAGACTGGAAGTAAAGGAGCTTAATGGGGTGGGGGGGCACGGCGGAAGACATCGCAGAAGACCGGGGTGGGTTGGCGGCCCCCCACGGCAGGAAACGGCAAAGCCCAGGGCCCCGGCGGAAGAGAGAAGACCGGGCCTACTCCCCCCCTTGTAAAAGAGCTTAAAGAAGAAGGGGGGCCCGGCAGAAGACCCCCGGAGCTGACTAATAAATTATTTTATTCTGTGTGGTGTGTTTTTTACTTTACACTTTTCCCCCAGGTGAATGGGTAGGTGTACGATGTACCCCATACTCATTCACATAGGGTGGGGGGACGGAATCTGGAGGCCACCTTATTAAAGGGGGCTCCCAGATTCCGATTAGCCCCCGCCCGCATACCCCGACAACCAACGGCCAGGGTTGTCGGGAAGAGGCTCTTGTCCCTATCGACATGGGGACAAGAGTGCTTTGGGGTGGGGGGGCAGTGCCGCCCTCCCTCAAAGCACACACTCCCCCATGTCGAGGGCATGCGGTCTGGTACGGCTCAGGAGGGGGGGGCACTCGCTCGTCCCCACCCCCATTCCTGTAAGGGCCAGACTGCGTGCCTGGGATGAGGGTTTGGTCTGGATCTGGGGGGAACCCCACGCTGTTTTTTCAGTGTGGGTTTAACCCCTCACGTTCTAGACCAAGCCGAAGAGCCTAATGTACCCCTGGAGGGGAACCCGCGCCGGTTTCTTATTTGAAATTTGGCGTGGAGTTCCCCTTCATGGTCAGCGCAGGCTGAAAACAGGTCGGGGATTCCTGTGCGCCGCGTCACACACAGGAATTACAGCTACGCTGCTTGGTATTTACCAAGAATTTCTCGGCGTACTGACAAGGCGCACGTGAATCCCTGAAAGTATTTTACTTCCTGGAGTGGTGATGTGGCAGGTCAACGTCACCGCCACGTCACCGCGCTGTCTGCGGGGATTTTGGTTTGATCGTGTGTACACTGATCAAACCAAAATAGCCCAGCAGACATATCCGATGAAAACGGTCTGTCATTTTCATCAGATTTGTTTAGACGTGTGTACGCAGCTTGAGAGGGAAGTTTCAGAGAAAAAACAACTTTGAAGCAAATTCCTCAATGCAGCCTGATCAATGCAGCACAAATAAACTTCTCATTGCAGCACAAATAAACTCCTCATTGCAGCACAAATAAACTTCTCATTGCAGCACAAATAAACTCCTCATTGCAGCACAAATAAACTCCTCATTGCAGCACAAATAAACTTCTCATTGCAGCACAAATAAACTTCTCATTGCAGCACAAATAAACTTCTCATTGCAGCACAAATAAACTCCTCATTGCAGCCTTTTTGAACTAATATAATTTCCAGTCTCACCATCTCCCACACCAGCAGCCTGAATCAGGAAGTCACTGAGCCATCATCTTCTCTGCACTCGGTTCTCACGTTACACACACAGTCACGCCTCCGCCATCGGCATTGGACCAGCTACTGTGATAGGCAGAACACTGGTCCAATGGAGGAGGTGGGACTGTGTGTGTAAAGTGAAAGCTGAGGAGCTGAACGGAGAGGAGATGACAGCTCTGAGGTGCTCTATCGGCTTATAACACGCACCCCTGCTTTGTCCTCGATTTTCAGGGGGAAAAAGTGTGTGTTATACAGCGATGGCAACGCACCTTCTAGGATCCTAGACACTCTCACACCCATGTTTCTCTCTTTCACCCTGTCCTTCTATATGCAACACTAGTTAGTGATATCGTCTATAGTTTCCATCCACATTCTACGATAGGTTAACAATGTCGTAGTGTCATAATCTAAGTGAATCCCAGTCTCTACTCATCCCTGAGGAAACTGTGTTTGTTCGGACGGTTGTTAGTCCATATGCACTATGTGAGATTCTCTTTTGATTGTGTATATACTTGCCTTTTTTATTTTTTTACTTAAATCTTGTGTGAAAACATCTTTAAATGGGCACCTAAAAACTTCATTTTACCTAAAATTATATATACTTAAATTTTAAGTTTTAAGTTTAATTTTAAGTTAAGTACTAGTCTTGCAGGAGTTGATAAAAAGTACCAGATTTGTCTCAAATACTTACCTTTCCTAAAGAAAATGCTGCTACATTCTAATAGTGGTCTAAGCATTTGGTCTCATAATCTTGCCTGGTAACAATGATCAGATAATCAGAACCTCGAAACACTGATCCTTTTTGGATCACATACCAAATAGGCTTTTGGTAAACATCATTGGAGAGAGGCTGGAGCAGTATTTTCTCCAAGAAAGGTAAATATTTTAGTCTTTCTATACTGTAAGGAGGCAGACTGCATACCCCATAGAGGGATCCAAATGACTGATTTGCTGTTCAGACGAATATATTTACTGATCCCTACTAGTCACATTACATTTTTCCATTCCTAGTCAAAATACCCAAATGTAAACACCTACAAAGTGCAAAAATTCCTGAAATAATCTATTTGTAGACAGGAGACAATGCGCAAGCAGTTGTGCAATAGCTGCCATTTAAATCATTTGAAAAATAAAATAAGTTTGAAAGCCGTCCATAATATTAGCATTATTGAAATAATCCACATATTTTCCTCACTGACCATTTTTTCCATCAGTCCAGTCAATATCAGCATCTTATCTTATGTATATCGTAGATTATCCATCAGAAATCCTACTACTATCAACTATAAACCACATTAATTCATTTTCAAGATATGCTTGACTTGATGTAGGAACTGATGCATTGTTTCCATTTTTTTCCAGATGAAGCAGACTGGTCTTGCAAAATCACCATTAATTATTATTATATTATTATTCTTTTTTTTTTATAAATTAGATTATGTAAATTATGTCATAATAATACATGATCAAAAAATGTAGAAGGTTCAGAATTGTATAATTTTTTTTTAAATGAAGGCTATCCAGTAAAGATTACAATTGATCAAATTCTTTCAAAATAAACACTGTAATCAAAATGTCATTGAACATTTCTGAACATTTCATAGGTAACGTCCAGAAATAAAGAACATGCCAAAGCAGTACCCAGAAAATTATACATTTTGTCTTAATTTCTCCTAAAAAATAACGTACCATATTTCCTGTGCCTACAGCTAAAGTATAACCAGTGCCTTGTAAAAGTATTCATGCCCCCTGAAATTGTTCACATTTTGTCATGTTACAACCAAAAACGCAAATGTGTTTTATTGGGATTGTATGTGATTGGCCAACACTAAGTAGCACATAATTGTGAAGTTGAAGGAAAATGATAAATGTTTTTTTTTTTTACAAATAAATATCTGAAAAGTGTGGTGTGCATTTGTATTCAGCCCCTTTTACTCTGATGCACCTTACTAAAATATAGCCAAACCAATTGCCTTCAGAAGTCACCTAATTTGTAAATAGAGTACACCTGTGTGATTTAATCTCAGAATAAAGAACAAACAGCCTCATGAAGGTCAGGAACACACCAGACAGGACAGGTATAAAGTTGTGGAGATGTTTAAAGCAGGGTTAGGTTATAAAAAAAATATCCCAAGCTTTGACCAGCACTGCTTAATCCATCATGCAATTAGGGAAAGAGTATGGCACAACTGCAAACCTACCAAGACATGGCACATCCACCTACATTTACAGGCTGGGCAAGGAGAGCATTAATCATAGAAGCAGCCAGTGATTCATAGTTCAGGTGGAAGAATCTGTCCACAGGACAACTATTAGTCATGCACTCCACAAATCTGGCCTTTATGGAAGAGTGGTGAGAAGAAGGCCATTGTTGAAAGAAAGCCAAACAAAGTCCTGTTTGCAGTTTTCAAGAAGCCATGTGGGGGAAACAGAAAACATGTGGAAGAAGGTGCTCTGGTCAGATGAGACCAGCATTTTACTTTTTGGTCCAAAAGCAAAATGTTATGTGTAGTGGAAAAATAACACTGCACATCACCCTGAACACACCATTCCCACCGTGAAACATAGTGGTGGCAGCATCATGTTGTGGGGATGCTATTCTTCTGCCAGGACAGGGAGGTGATCAGAGTTGATGGAAAGATGGATGGAGCCATTAACAAGGCAATCTTAGAAGAAAACCTGTTAAGCCCCATACACACTATCAGTTTTCCTGCAGGTTTTTGTCTTCAGGTTTACTAAAACCATGTAGTACAAGGGCCTGCCTGATTGCATACGAATTGAATTGAAACTCTTATGCCTCATACACACAACCAGTTTTCCTGGCAGAAAAAATAAGAACATGTTTTCCCAGCCATTTTCATATGGGAAACACTTCGGTGGAGCATACAGACGACCAAGATTCCCGATCAAAGCTCTCATGGCAGTTTTCCTGCTAGGAAAACTGGCCATGTGTAGGGGAAAAAGCTGCCGAGCAGGTTCTCGGTTTTTCCCTTGGGTTTCCTGGCGGTAAAAAGTCTGCCTGGAAACTCATACATGTGTACGAGGCATGAAAGTTTGACCTCATATATGATGGTTTTGGTAAACCTGAACACAAAAACCTGCAGGAAAACTGATAGTGTGTATGGGGCTTTAGAGTCTGCAAAAGACTTGAGACTGGGGAAGAGGTTCACCTTCCAGCAGGACAACAACGCTAAACATACAGCCAGAGCCACAATAGAATGGTTTAAATCAAAGCATATTAATGTGTTAGAATGGCCCAAAGTCCAGACCTAAATCCAATTAAGAATCTGTGGCAAGACTTAAAAATTGCTGTTCACACACTCTCTCCATCCAATCTGACAGAGCTTGAGCAATTTTGCAAAGTAGAATGGCCAAAAATGTCACTCTCTGGATGTGCAAAGCTGGTAGAGACATACCCAAAAAGACTTGCAGAGAAAGGTGGTTCTACGAAGTATTGACTGCACGCCACACTTTTTATTTGTAAATAAATTTTCATTTTCCTTCTACTTCACAATTATGTGCCACTTTTTATTGGTCTATTACATAAAATCCCGATAAAATACATTTAAGTTTTTGGTTGTAACATAAAAAATTTGGAAAATGTCAAGGGGTATGAATATTTTTCAAGGCACTGTTGCTGTACATCTGCAGTGTGAGATTATCTAAGGCAATGTGCGAGTGAAATTTGGAGTCACTATTGTGCTACTTAATGTTTCCTTTGATGAAGAGAAGGCTGCAGTGCAAGGCCCTCCCTGCTTCTTGATCTTTATATTCTGTAGATCTCTTGTTTATCTACAACTCCGGTTGCTGTCTGATTACAGGCAGTACCCAGGTTACAAACAAAAAAAGTTGGAACAGGTAAATTTTTTAGATAACTTAAATATTTTTATGTTTTTTTGAACCCCTGTACCATTAGTTTTATTGTATGTGCCCCTGTTCAGAAGATTGAAGATTTCACCTCACTTTCTGTACATATGACAATTGGATTTTGAAAATTTTGAGTTGTTGTGGAAACAAGGATTGGAGGTAAAGCTTCAGTGGAGACACTTTTTTTCCCATGGTAGTTTTTCCCATGTATACACAAGTTTTCCAGTCGAAAAAAAACCACAATGTTTTTTCCGATGGAATTCCTCTCAAGCCTGCCTTGCATACACACGGTCACACAAAAGTTTGATGACATTTTGACTGCCAAGAACGCGGTGACGTAAAAGACTACGTCGAGCCAAGAAAATTAAGTTCTATGCTTTCGAGCATGCGTCGAATTGTTTCTGAGCATGCTTGGGTTTTTTTCCCATCGGAAACTGTTTTTCCACTAGGATTTTTCCTGACGAGAAAAAATAGATCCTGCTCTTTTTTTCTGGCAGTTTTCCTGTGGTAAAAAGTCTGATGGAGCATACGCACGGTTGGGATTCCCGACGAAAAGCTCTCATTGCAGTTTTTCTGATGGGAAAACCGGTCGTGTGTACGTGGCACCACCGGCATGAATTTCCCTTCCTAGGGGTAGATTTCTTATCACTTCCTGTTCCCTCCCTCCCTGCTTCTTGATCTTTCTATTCTGTAGATCTCTAATTTCTTTACAACTCATGTTGCTGTCAGATTACGGGTAACTGGGTTACAAACAAAAAAAGTTGGAACAGGTAAATTTTTGTTAGGTGTAACTCCAGACAAAAAAAGTTTTATGTTTTTTTGAATAGCATAGGTAAGGGTTAACGCCCCTGTACCATTAGTTGTATTGTCTGCGCCGCTGTTCAGAAGATTGAAGATTTTACCTCACTTCTGTACGTGTGACAATTGGATTTAGAAAAATTTGAGTTGTTGTGGAAACAAGGATTGGTGATAAAGCTTCAGAGGAGACACTTAATTCCCATGGTAGCTCTTACAGGCGTGAATTTCCCTTACTAGGGGTAGATTTCTTCTCACTTCCTGTTGTCTCCCTCTGTTTGTAAGTATGAGTCGGATGTAAGTCGGATGTTTGTAACTCAGGGACTGCCTGAATTCTCCCATTAGTCATCAGAAAACCTGTCATCGGTAAGACAGCTCTGGCATGAAAAAGCAAAGTCCTGCTCCTTGACCAAGATGTCTGTCTCCACACAAAAAAACAAACATGGAGATAATATCAGCTGCAGGGATGTTCCCCTTTAATAAGGGTGCCAGTCTCTTTAGCAATCATTCTTTGAAGATCTTGGTACACTTACTGTGTACCAGGACTCTGTTCAGACAAAGGAGATTCCGATTTGGTTTTAAAAGCAGGGAAATCCTTGTATATGTTACAGATTATCTAGTATGCAGGGATTTATGCAATTCATGAATAATAATTGTCAGTGTTCCTAAAATGTGCAAATCTCTGCAGCTCAGCTGGAGCAACATTATAATTAAAAAAATAAACAATAATTAAATAATAATAATAATAATAATAATTTAGAAGTGATACATTGGCAGTTCCCCTTCTTCAATTGTACCTATACTGTATCCCCTTACCTTACTGTACTTTAGACTATGCCATCTGTATATGTCCTATTTAGATCTAATATTTGACACTTAATACATGGCTACAGTTAGACATGTGCACACTGAAATATTTTGTTTCGTAATTTAGTTTTCGTCCAAAAAATAAATTTATTTAGTCATTTAATTTGTTTTTATTTATTTAGTTTTCCGTTAAAAAAATGCATTCGTCCAAAAATCCAAATTAAGGCTGAATCTGTCATTGAAGGCTTATGCTATGCTGTCTGTCGAATGTTTTAAGTAAAAAAAAAAAAAGGATATTCGACAGAATCCTAAAATAAAAAATTTACTCTTTATGTCTCTTGATGTCGAATCTTCATGTCTCTCTATGTCGAATCTTCATGTCTCTCTATGTCAAATCTTTATGTCTCTCTATGTCAAATCTTTATGTCTCTCTACGTCAAATCTGTCATTGAAGGCTTATGGTGTCTGTCGAATGTTCTAAGAAAAAAATAAATTTGACTCTTCATGTCTCTATAATGTCGAATCCTAAAACGTTTTCTGTGCTTTCGTTATAGTTTGTTAAAACAATAACGAAAGTACCTGAAATTCGGACGAAAATGCATTCGGATGAAAAAAAAATGCACATGTCTGGCTACAGTATCTGTCAAACACAAGCAAGTTCCATGGAAAAATAAATATACTGCAATTACCTGGTTTTGCTGACCTTTAGGGATGAGTCAAATTTTGAGTTTTTATTCTCCTGAAATTTTTTGTGAAAATCAAGAGATTTATAAAAAATAAAAAAAATCATCATTTTGGCAAAGGACATTCAATCTAATGAAAAGGAGAAATTAAGATGGGTTTGGTGGTTTTAAGGGTGCAATTGGCTTTAACTGGCTCCTGAGTGTAATGAAACGCATTTAATCTATCTTGGATCAGTGCTTGTGCCAAATGGCCCCTCATTAGCCTCTTTATCTTAAATTTTTTATAGAAATAATGAAACAATCAGTGAAAAAAACATGGTATAAAAGTTTACGTTTACAATATATGAATAACTGCCAAATACATAAAAAAAACAAATACAAAGAATACTTAAAGTGAAAGTCCATGTTAAAACTAAAATCCCTGCATCTATAGACACCCGCAATGTAACACTAACCTATCTAGCCCTCTAAAGAAGAAATCAGTATACATACCTTTCTTGAAGCTGATCTGACCCAATACCATACTGAGCTGTCAGCTGCGGCTTTACTGTGTAGGTGGGTGCAAAGGACACGTCCGACAAAGGAAGCCCCATAGTAAGTCTATGGGTAATGCCACTTCCAATTAATTTCACAGCCACTGTCGGCTGTGTCCTCGGCGGATCTTCCACCGCTGGAGATCAGGTCAGACCGTCTTTAGAAAAGGTATGTATGCAGATTTTTTCAGGGCTAGATAGGTTAGTGTTAGTTCATTGGTGTCTATAGATGCAGCGATTTTAGTTTTAGCATGGACTTCCACTTTAATGAAATAAACTAAATGTAGTCAAAATATCAAAAAAAATACCTCTAAATAATTACATTTAGCATAAGTAGCTCAATAAGTAAAATTAGGAGTTTCCTCTTCTGGAAAATCGTAGTAATTTTACAGTGAGATAATTTTCACTTAAATCAATTCACGCATCCCTACTGACCACAGAAAAAAAAGCACAGGTAGAATAAAATGTGTATAAACAAGTTAAACACAGCAACCTTTAAATTATTCACAAAACAAGAGTTTGACATGGCTTTGTTGAGGCTCAATTTCAGGCACCATGGAGTGTCAAAGGTGATAGTGTTTTTCTTTTCCTTTTTCACTTAGAAGTACCCCATGGCAAAATTAGAGACTAATGTAGGCAAAATATTGTTGATATCAAAATAAGACCCTCATCCGTACTCATTAATGTACCAACATCCATCCAAAACTAAATGATCTATTTAGGATGGAATTATGTTATCCTTATTTGTTAATGTCACCAGCTATATATTTTTTATCATATCCATGATCTCACAAAAACGCACGTAACTTAACTTTAGACAACAGAACCACATTGTCAATACAGCACAGATTTACCCCATCCCGAATGCTTCTCCCAAGTGTTCTAAATGTAATGCTCTATTAATCGCTAATTTTTCACGTACATTCCATCCTAATTTTCTCATTATTTCTCATAGAGAAATTATCAGGGGCTACATGCAGGAATTGCTATGAATAGAGCCCTCAATAGAGGTTCATTGTACGGTCAGAATAATTATCATCACATACTGGCTGTCGTCCTAGAGTGAGAGAAAAAATAAAAACTCAAACAATTGATGCAAACATAACACCACAAAAAGATATCATGCATGTTTATCCAGATCAAATTTTCATTAAAAAAACATGATTAATTTGTTCGTCCACAATTGTGTCTCTTATTATTAATTAGAGATGCCAGAATCCAGTTTGTGCACCATCCGCACTGGGAGTTTTTGAGGTGAAATAAGTACAGTTATAGAAAATTTGGCTCATTGATAAAGAAGTGTAAAGTTGCAGGTATTAAATCTGTGAAAGCTTGACTAGAGTTGTGTGACCACACATTGAAATATCAGAGACCAAAGGAACCTCCTGCCATTGATTTTCAAATTTATCTGGAGTTCTGGAGAATGCCAAGTAGCCCAGTAAACCTTATATATTTCCAAATCAAGAGGGGGCTCGGGAGTCCCTCACTGTCAGAAATGTTATAAGCCAGCTCAACTAACCCAGCTTACCCAACTATTCTCTAACACATACAGACCGGACTGGATTATGTTCGAGGTGCAGGTGGGCACTCCATACCCAATCAATCTTCTTTTATTGCTTCCCCTTAAGGACCATAAAGCTATAATGAGCCATACAATTTCATACTCTCTCAGTCTCTAGGAAAGAATAAAACCCAATCTCAACACATGCCTGTGGCTCCCTTTTTCCCCCCAGGCCAATCCCCTCAACAATTCTGCTGGTGGGCCAATAAAGGCTTGTATAGGATAGGTTTTACAACAAATACAATAAGCGCAAACACAATAAAAATACAATATAATTCCAGCTGAACACTTATGCCTTGTACACACGATGGGAATTTTTGATCGTGTGTCTGAGTTTTTCTATTGGAAATTCCGACGGACTTAGAAAGAGAACATGTTCTCTTTTTTTCCAATGAAAAAAAATGATATCGGAAATTCCGTTAGTCTGTATGGAACTCCGATGGAGAAAAAAACATGCATGCTCAGAATCAAGTCGACGCATGCTCGGAAGCATTGAAGTTCATTTTTTTCGGCCCGTCGTATTGTTGTATGTCACCGCATTTTAGGCGGTCGTAATTTGGTGTGACAGTGTGTATGCAAGACAGTTTGAACAGAATTCCGTCTAAATAATCCCGATGGAAATTCCGAAATCGTGATGCGATTAGAGGATAATCACATCATCTCGAACATAAACAATACAGAAAATAAAGTGCATTGCAAATGTGCAAATCAATCAGCAAAATAATATAAATAATAAAAAAATACAATTGTTTCTAAAAAGAATCACAGAGCCCAGAGAGCAGCAGATATTTTTTTTTTTTTCTAATATATATTTTTTTCTAAAAGATTTGTACATTTATGCTGCACTTTATTTCTGCATTGTATAGGATAAGACATTTTATCTGTTATAGATGAGTTAAAGCCGCTGAATATTTCCAACAAAAATGGAGATTCCAACCTCAGAAATGTTTTACTACCACCAAATAACCCATTTACTTGATTTTCTTAGACGAACTACAGACAATGGGCCAGATTCACAGAGCGATTACGCCGGCGTAACAGGAGATGCGCGGCGTAAGTCTAAATTTGCGCATGCGTTTCGATGCTCCGCATCCCCAAAACGAGATACGCAAGAAATCGACTTTCTTTTGTCCAGCGTAATTTCGATAGGTAGGCGCATCCGTCCGCGCAAAACTGCGCTAGACACACCATTGATTTGCTATTCAAATATGCTAATGAGGGAGTTACGGGGATCCACAAAAGAACGTTGTTGCAGCGCAGGCTACGCGCTGTGCGCAACAGCTGCACGGCCTGTCTAAAATTAGACCATATAAAAGGTGGTATAAAATTAGACAATTCGTCTACATGTCAGCTAAAGCAACACTGTTAGTGAGGAGCTGAGCAGTCACACTTGCTGCCCAACAAACTGTATGCCAACATGCCAGTGGCATCCATGCTCATAGCTATACTACTGACTTTAGATGAGCAAAGAAGGAGGAGGGCACGGAGGAGGGCACGGGAGAGGTTTTTTTTTTTTTTGCCCAAAAATTTTTCTTTGCTTTTATAAACATTTTTACAAAAAAAATACATACATATATACATCAATACATAAAATACATACAAATTACAAACATGTCTCACTATCTTTCAATAGCCCTTTAAAACCTTGATGGATATAATAATCTAATCTGATACAAGCCCCTCACTCTTCACTTGATATATCACACACGCATAGACATCTTTGGCATGAGTGATTCTGAGGTGTCTCGCATCTTCAGATTCACCCCTCATGCCATCCTGGAATTAACCACAACCCTGCAGGAGCCCAACACCAGCCCAACACATGACACCACCCATGATACCCATGACAGCTACATATACAATCCTAGCCCCATCCCCACAGGTTTCGAACAGAACATGTACATGTATGAACATGTATGGGGACAGCTGGCTGGTTGGTGAGTGACATGGGTGTCAGGCATGACTATCCCCCCCCCCCATGATGCTGAAATCACAAGGGGCACATGCACTACTAACATCCTCCTGCCTTATCCCTTTAGGGTCACTTTGCATATGCACTGGGACCCCATCTCATGACTCCTATACGGAACCCCCCATGGTACCCTGTTATATTCCCCAAACTTTGTATGCCAGATCATTGGTGCATGTTGCATGCTGCACAACTTCGCAGTAAGAAAGGGCCTGCAGGAGCCAGCTCACATTAGGCATCTTTGTACGTTAAACACACACATTAATCATGGCACAATGAGAATGCATGCATGCACACCACTGTGGTCCCTAGAACAGACACATCGCATCCTCATCACATTGGATTGGCACAAGCCCACAATGCAGGACTTGTGAGCAACAACACCATGCCACGGCTCCAATTATGTCACTGTACATTCATACACCATTCACACGGACCTGGGGATCACTTCTCCACCACAAATGAGGGTGACACCCCTTTTCCAGCAGTAATGTCACCCCCACATTCCAAAATCATTCACAAACAGAACCTCAAAAAAAATTGACCAGCAAAAATAAAAAATTCCCAGCAAAATCTAATTTAAAAAAAATAACAACAAAGAAAACACATAAAAGACAAAAATCACTCTGCAAAACAGTCCCCAAATATCTCAAAGACACGTCACAAACAAACGCTAATAAACAACAGAACAAAAGCACCTTGCTGTATAGGAAGGGATACAAAGGGATATACTTTTGCAAAGGAAGTGTGTTTGTGTCTGTCTATTTATGCTGTCTGCGTAATTCACTAAGTTGCCTGGGTCCACTTCCAATTTCACTGATTGCGCCGTTCCCGAGTTGTGAGCATGCGCACAGAGGTGCTGACCATGGTCTGCTTCATGTGCGCATGCGCGAGCCGGCCGGCCCTTCATTTGCATGGGGTCACGGCTCATTTCAATGTAACACGCCAACGTCCTTCCCAACTTGAATTACTCCGCCTTACGCCTCTGAAATTACGTTGCACAGGCGCTATTTTCTGCGCAAAACAATCGAGAATACGGTGATTGCGCCGCTACATTGCGGCAGTCGAACGTAAAGGAGGTGCGCTACGCCAGTCAAAAAATGCGCCGATGTACGTGAATCTGGCCCAATATATCAAGCAGAACTATTTTTGAGAACAGATGAAAAAGACACTCTGGAACAAAAGTGTATTCCTTCTCTTCTAGACTTGCAGGCAAACACCCATAACAGAACGCATGGTAAAAAGAATTGGAGATCAAAAACAAGGAGGAAGATTCAGCCCGATGGTGCACATGGGAATCTTGAATACAACTCTCGCTGAGGCAAATTACAAAGTACTCGTTGGTGCCTAGTGCCGTCTAGATTTGGCAAAATGATAGGGGGTGTGGACAAGATGTATAATGTGTGGTGGTCTTGCCCAAAGGTTCAATGATTCTGGACCAGAATTTTCACTTATATATTCAGTGACCAGTGTTGATATGGCCTAAAATGTTAGGGCAGCAGCCGCAGCACTCTTACTTAGACAAGTACCCCAAATACCAGTGTTAATTTTGACATCAAATTTCAATTTAGTTTTAGTTATAGTCTTTTGACTAAAATGCCATTTTAGTTTTAGCCGTATTTTAGAGAAAAAAAGTGCAGCGCCAAGGAAAAAAGGGGGATCCACCTGAATGGGGGATCTCTGATATAGTGCAATCGTCGTGATCGTACAGTGGGCGTGGATAAATATCTATGCCCTGAAGATATACTTGTGAAGGTTAAAAGACATATGATCATGTGAAATAACATATGAAACCATCAGTGAACAAAAGTTCAAACACATAAAATAAAGTGTGTAGTCTCAATTCCACATAGGAGTAATCTTAATGTTCTCTCAAGTGTAGAGGAATACACTATTCCCTCTGCCGGGTAACACCACAGCTTCCAATAAACAATCCTTGAAGAGAAAGTAAGAAAGATACACTTACCGACTGGAGGAGACCCGCAGCTCACCGTACAGTGGGGGGTCCTAAACGCTTGTATAGGCCGATTATCCTCCTTGGGTCAGCACCTCAGATCCGTATCCTTATGCAGGTGTTCCGGGTGAAATCCAAATAGGGTCTTGGGAGAAGGCCAGAAGGAGACTCCAATGGTGATATGCTGTGGTGAGTGACACTCACAAGGAGATCCGATCAGGAGGAAAAAGAGAAAAAATGGGGAAGCGACTCCTCATAGCGTGAAAAAGTTTTATTAAAAAGATCCCAAAATGTATAAAAATATCAAAGATATGATGTAGGGTGACTGGACCCCAATTATTTCTACTACACATTGGACCTGTTATTTTTCCATGTGGATGTTTTTTCTGTTGTGAATTTGTGAATTTTTTTTAAATACTTTTACCTATACGTGTGCCCATATGGATTCCTTGTTTGGACATTTCCTACATTATATCTTTGATATTTTTATACCTTTTGGGATCTTTTTAATAAAACTTTTTCATGCTATGAGGAGTCGCTTCCCCATTTTTTCTCTTTTTCCCCCTGATCGGATCTCCTTGTGAGTGTCACTCACCACAGCATATCACCATTGGAGTCTCCTTCTGGCCTTCTCCCAAGACCCTATTTGGATTTCACCTGGAACACCTGCATAAGGATACGGATCTGAGGTGCTGACCCAAGGAGGATAATCGGCCTATACAAGCGTTTAGGACCCCCCACCGTACGGTGAGCTGTGGGTCTACTCCAGTTGGTAAGCGTATCCATCTTACTTTCTCTTCAAGGATTGTTTATTGGAAGCTGTGGTGTTACCTGACAGAGGGAATAGTGTATTCCTGTACACTTATGAAAACATTAAGATTACTCCTATGTGGAATTGAGACTACACACTTTATTTTATGTGTTTGAACTTTTGTTCACTGATGGTTTCATATGTTATTTCACATTATCATATGTCTTTTAACCTTCACGAGTATATCTTCAGGGCATAGATATTTATCCACGCCCACTGTACGATCACAACGATTGCACTATATCAGAGATCCCCCATTCAGATGGATCCCCCTTTTTTCGTTGGCGCTGCACTTTTTTTCTCTATTCACTCACAATTATCCATTGTTGTGTTGGCTGCCTTTACTCATGTTATCGCACATTTTTTCATTTATTTATGTTTAGAGTTTAGCAAAATATATTTATTTAGATTAGTCGTATTTTAGTCTTTTGACTAAAATGCCTTTTTAGTTGTATTTTTATCATCTGAGTCATTTTAGTTTTAGTCATATTTAGACGTATTTTAGTTGGCTAAAAATTTACCAAAAGTCTACAAAAATCTAATTAGTTTAGTTAAATTTGAAAGCATTATTTCTTTCGAGCTGCCAAACATTATATACTTCTGGAGTAAAAATCGAATAACATGTTTATTATGTATGGTATTAAAGATTGAACATGCACTTCAGACACAGATTTAGCCATTGTGATAAAATTCTATTAAGTTTTAGTCAAAGTCTTTTGACTAAAAGGCCATTTTAGTTTTAGTCGTATTTTAGTCTTTTGACTAAAATGGCATTTTAGTCTTAGTGATATTTTAGTCATCTGAATTGTTTTAGTTTTAGTCGTATGTTAGGTGACTAAAACAGTATTAATTTAGTTTACGAAAACATTTTAGTAGACAAAATTAACACTGCCACACATACCCGAACTTTCTTTTTTTATCCTTCTGGTTGCTATAATATCTATAGCCAGAGTGTGGAAAACCCCATCATAAACTACGCAACCAATAAAATAAAAAAATATCTTGGGTCATGCTTTACGCAAAAATCCCTTGTGATCCTTTTCTGGCCTAGACGAAACATCGCGCGATTTCGGGGACCATTGCTATGGCAACACAGACGCTGTCGCCGCTGGTCCGCGCTGCGGGTGCGCATGCGCGAGATTGAGCGGTGGATGCTGGGAACACAGCATCACCGCAACCAGGAAGTCCCTGCCCGATTGTAATGCCCACACTAGAAATGGCAACGGAAGGAATATAAGTGTTTTTACATCACACAAAGAGAGCGGAGCGGACGTTAGAGCGGAGAGAAGTAAGTTTATTTAAGCCCTGCAATTAGCTGTGTTACTAGACTAAAAAAAAACGTAATTGCATGGGAGATCCGCTTTAAATCTTTAAGCTGGTTGTAAATAACTGGTACTAAGGTTCACAGTTCACAGGTAAGGTCATGTAAGGTCATATCTTGGGCACAGCCACCACACCTACAGAGTTCCTGCCAACATGTACCTTTTTATTATTACATCAATGCCAATACGCTCACTCAGTGATGCACTTAAGTACAGTGGTTGCCCCTGTAAAATATTTGTCAAGCTCAGCTTCATGGAAACCGTATTGTGCAGTTGCCAATTTTCTGATAAATATACTGATAAGGCACAGCAATGGCACCTACAAGGTGCCTGCCAGAATGTGCACACCTAATATCCATATTTTTGCAATAACGCCATCAATGTATTAGGCTTCAAGCAGCAATAGGTCCAAGGCATAGAAACTGTATCCACAATGCTTCCTCCAGGTTACACTGACCTAGCTGGACCTGCTATGCAGAAAATCATTTGCCAATACATAATCTGATATTATGAACTGAAAACAGCACTATGCACATTGCAAAAGCAATAATGATGCTTTTCAATCAATTAAAAGTATGACAGTTGGACTACCACACCTAGCACCAGTCCACAGGTATCCAGATATCCCCTGACATTAACATTAATACATAAGTTTTATATAATGCAAAGTGGGATACACAGTTATTCATGCCAAAACAACTGATATTGTTGTGTGTTATACAGCTTGTCTCTCAAGAAGTGATGATCCAAGCGTGCCTGGGTTCTATTCAAGTGGCTTTGCCAAATGTTACTGAAGGTCAGATGCTGAAAATGAACCTATTCCAGTCCATATTCCTAGTCCATAGGAGCTGAGTGTTAAAAAAATCAAACATGTGTGTCCGCAGACCAGTTTCAGCGGACATGTTCAATCGTGTGTACGGCCTATCGGACAGTTTTCCAGCGGACAAAAGTTTCTAAACATGCTTAGAAACCTGTCCGCTGGAAACCTGTCCATCGGACAGGTTCGATGGTTAGTACGCCCAACCATCGGACCAAAATCCCGCGCATGCGTCGAATTGATTCGACGCATGCTTGGAAGCATTGAACTTCCTTTTTTCAGCACGTCGGTGTGTTCTACGTCACCACGTTCTGGTCCGAGGGGATTTTGGTCCGATGGTGTGTACGCACATCAGACCAAAAGACCCCTTCAGACATGTCCGATAAAAACGGTCCGTCGGACCTGTTTCATCGGACATGTCTGATCGTGTGTACGCGGCCTAAGGGACATTTTCTAAATTACTAGGTAAGAATTGTCAAACAAATGGCAAAGGGGGCTAGGCACTGGCCTACTAAACATGTACCAAAGCAAAACATCAAAAAGGTTTAAATTCATTTGGTAGGGAGTAGGGAGTAGTGATTTTATTAATGGTTATGGACAGCACTAAAAAAGCAAAATTCATTTAAATAACATGCCTGGGAGTTGTCCTTAACCTGCCACTGTCAAAAAAGACCCTTTGGGTTCGGTATGATTTGATATATGTATAAACTTGCTGTATAATAATCGACTAATGTATGATTACAATTATGGGTAGATACAGTATGTAAATCCTACATACAAAACTTGGCTGTAAGTTGTAGAAATACAAAAATCACAATGATGTTGAATTCATCCTGAAATTTGGTTACCAGCCTGGGCTTTAGATGGAAATGACACAATCAACAATAAAAAGCTACAATAAACAGCTGAGGTTAGAGAAAAAGTAGAAACTACTAGACATGTGCGCACTGAAATATTTTGTTTTGTAATTTTGTTTTTCGTCCGAAAATTAACATTTATTTAGTTACTCCCGAAATTTGTTTTCATTTATTTTGTTTTTCGTTAAAAAAAATGCATTCCTCCGAAAATCCAAATTAAGGTTGAATCTGTCATTGAAGGCTTATGGTGTCTGTCGCATGTTCTAAAAAAAAAAAAAAAAGAAGATTCGACAGAATCTTTAAAAAATAAATAAAAAAATGACTCTTCGTGTCTCTCTATGTCGAATCTTCATGTTGAATCATTATGTCTCTCTATGTCGAAGCTGTCATGGAAGGCTTATGGTGTCTGTCGAATGTTCTAAGAAAAAAAAAAATGATTCGACAGAATCTCTATGTCGAATCTTTTCTTTCTATGTCAAATCTTTTCTCTCTATGTCGACTCTTCTTTATGTCTCTATAATGTTGAATCTTTTCTCTTTATGTAGAATAATATTGGACTAATAGAGTTAAGGTTAGGCACATTCGACCGCAACGAAAAATAAAATAAAGCATTTGTTTATGTCAGATCTTTTGTTTTTCGTTTTCTGTGCTTTTGTTATCGTTTGTTAAAACGATAACGAAAATACATGAAATTCGGACGAAAATGCATTTGGACAAAAACGAATGCACATGTCTAGAAACTACCACATGTACATCCATGTTCATGTTTTTACACTTAATATAGGCTCATGGACTACCATTACCACAACCTAAATGTGATTCTGACATCAGCACTTCAAAAAGGGGAGTGTATATAGTTAACTTGGGTTTAACAACCGTGGGAAATTGATTTTATCTCTGTCTCTGGTATGGAAGCCAGGTATTATAGCTCTACACTCATAAAACCTCAATCTAACCATCTGCTCCGAAATGCATAACATTTTGTTGGATGTTTTTATATGGAAAATTTGCATTAACGTCTGCTACCCATTGGTTCACTGTTGGGGGCAACGCTGACATCCACTTTTTAGTAACCATCTTTCTTGCCAAACAATGTCACCTGGAGAAAGGTGATATCCTATCTACTGAGTTCGGAATCTCCCATTATTCCAAAGAGACGTAGCTTTGGGTCAAGAGACGTAGGCGACCCCATCTTATGATGTATAAATTGAACCACTGTTTCCAGTATTAGTGAATAATTGCACAAAGCTTAAGCCCTGGCTTGCCTGTGGTTCCCTGACATCTTGGACATAAGGGATATTAGAGGGTTATTGACATTAAATAGGTTCTGTGAAGGATATAGATATATGTGAGTTTATGTGAAATTTAGGGCATGTGGCCCTCCAGCTGTTGTAGAACTACAAGTCCCAACAGGTCAGCGACTTGCAATGCCTCATGGGACTTGTTATGCAACAGCTGGAGGACCACCCATGTTTTAGGTTCTGGTATAATTTTAAGGGGGAAACCCTATGCAAAAAAACATGAAAAAAGTGTGGGATACCCAAAAATCAATAACAGACTCTTACAAAGCAGCTAGTCTGCATGCTAATGGTTACAAAGACATCTTTCCCCCAACCCTGGCCCAGTGGTTGTGGGGATCTATGGGCAGGATGCTTTTTGGAAGCTTCCTTTAATAAAAAAAAAGTTAGACCCCATATACAAATCCCCCATGAGGGTGTGTGAGTAATATATAAACACACACTTTTTTTTTTTATTATTATCAAAATGTTTATTAATTTTTCAACAACAATTCCATTTAACAGTATATCACATATCAAAAACATTGTAATACTGTAAACATCTTTATCTATATGCTATAGGGTAAGATAAAGAGAGAGATAAAAAAAAAGAAATGATCCCCTCACCCCCACTTATTCCCTGTGACTCTCTCCCACCCCCCCTATAGAAAAAGAAAACTCCTTATATAAGAAGGCTTCTAAAAAGCCATTTTGGCCCTTTATAACTTATCGCTCTTATCACTCATCGCTCCTATTAAGCCCCCCCACCCTTCCCTAATTTTTTTTTTTTTTATATCTGAGGCTTCTTAAAGCCATAATACCCTTTTATAACGCCCCCCCCCCCCCACCCCCTTATCTCACTTCCCCTCTTCCCTTTCCTATTTCAAACAAACCAAATAAAAAAAAAAAGAGAAAAATAAAAGGTGAAAAAAAAACCAACCCCTCCCTCAATGCCCTCCCCCCTCCTTTTATACCCATACAGGTGAGGGTTAGGGATAGAGCCACACGAGCATTCATACAAATAAAAATAAGGGGGGTAGAAGAGAGACAGAAAAAAAAAGAATACGAATAATTGTTAAAATAGTCTCCACCCCCACCCCTCCCCACTCTCTCTCCCTCCATGAGCATTTAACTGAAATTTCTGCAGCTCCTTACATTATTCTATCTCTGGTGAGCGTTGTTCCCATTCTGTCCATATTTCTCTAAACTTATCCTTTCCATTTTTAACCATATAAATCCATCTTTCTGCCTCCATAATTAAATTAACTTCTCTCTTCCACTCAAAAATAGTTGGTCTTTTCTTCTGTTTCCATAGTCTGGGTATTAATAGTTTTGCCGCATTTTGGGGAGATATCCCGGGGGCATAATCTCCTAGTTGGTTTATTTTATCCCATATCTTTAACGTATTATGAGTTAAGGGTGATGTCCATTTTGAGAGCCCTCTGTCTACCTTCGGAATCCAGGGTGTTCCTGCCATTGTTTGCTCTTATTTTACCCATATTTTGTTTGAGTAATTGTGGTTCCACTTCAATATATGTACTAGTGCCATTGCTCTATAATATGTTGCTACATCTGGTAGCCCCACTCCGTCATCAGACTTTCCTCTACACAGAATATCATAGGCTAATCTGGGGCGTTTATCATTCCATACAAAGGACACAAAGGTCTGTGGAAGAGAAATTGGCACTGTATGTAGGAGTTAAATTATTTTTGATAGTATACTCATCTTTATTGCATTCACCCTTCCGAACCAAGTTAATAACTGACCCTTCCATCCTCCCTTACCCCTTCCATCAAGGCACCATAATTCAAATCGTATAGAAGTTTTGGGTCAGGCGATACATGCGTCCCTAAGTAGACCAAAAATGTTTTATTCCATACAAAGCTATACGCGTCTTGCAGAGTCTTAGCCATACTTGAAGATACATGGCAGGGAAATAGTATAGATTTCTCAAAATTGATCTTAAAATTCGATAACACTCCAAATTTAGATACTTCTGCCATCAGAGCAGGTAATGGGGTCTGTGGTACTGACAGGTAGAACAACAGGTCATCGGCGTATGCCGAGACCTTATGTTCGTCCGGCTTAATACACGTTCCCTGGATTCAATTGTTTTCCCTTATTTTACAGAGAAAAGGTTCCAATATCATCGTGAATAGCAATGGAGACAGGGGACACCCCTGTCTTGTACCATTATATATTTGGAAATAATTTGACAAGGTGCCATTCACCTTTACTCTTGCTCTCGGAGACGCATACAACGCCAGTACCCAGCCCATCATATGATCTCCTACTCTAAATGCCCAGTTAACCCTGTCAAAAGCGTTTTCGGCGTCCATAGATATTATTCTAGGGGCTCTGTCCGGGCCTTGTTGCATCCAGTGGAGGACATTCAATGCCCTTATGGTGTTGTCTCTGGCTTCACGCCCCTTCATGAAGCCTGTTTCATCAGGTTGAACTAGCTTCACTAAATAATCCTGTAATCTAAATGCCAAAATTTTTGATAATAGTTTAGTGTCGGAATTTAACAAAGAAATTGGTCTATAATTGGCGCAGTGTTTGGGATGTTTTCCTGGTTTGGGAAGGACTGTAATGTGTGCCAATAGGGCTTTTGGAGGAAGTGGATTTGAAATGTTGAGTTAAGTAATCACATATTGGGGCCCTGGGCTTTTCCCTATTGCCAAATTTGCTATTACTCCACTCACTTCTTGAACTGTGATCGGCCTGTTTATTACCTCCGTTGCTTCAGGCGACAGCGTACATATAGCTGAGTCCTCAATATAGTCCGGATCTCTCCCAATCGATATTCATTCGTGGCACTTGCCGATTCATGTTGAATATTATATAAAGTCTCGTAAAATTTGTGGAATTCTGCTGCAATAGCCTGCGTTTCTACTATTTTTTTATTTTGTATTGTTAAATTATGAACATGTCTCGAGTCTTGTTGTTTTTTAAGCTGCCTAGCTAACAGGCGACCGCATTTGTTTCCCTGTTCATAGAACCGGTGTGCATAATATCTATATTTGTTTCTGGTTTTATAATCTAGACACTGTGTCAACTTACTTCACGCGTTTTCCAACCTCTTAGCATCTGCTGAATCTAGAGAAGATTTATGTTTTATCTCTATCTTATTTATTTCTACGAGAGTACATATTGTGTATTTTGGAGTAGTAGCTATAGTAGCTATAGTCCTTTATCCCCTCGTGCATTACTCGCAATCCATCTACCAAGTGGGAAAACCGTAAGAGCTGTTTTATATGTTTTAGGGCTTTAAATGATATGGGTGTTTTGCCCGTTGATGTATCTATACTTGGGTTTATTGCTAAATTAAATCTCCCCCAAAAATCAAAAATCCTTCTCTATACTACTCCGATAATTTCAGGTCTTTATATCAGGAAATTTGCCATTCCTGTGTTTGGCGCATACACTTAGGCAAAAGTATAGCAATAGCTGTTCAATTTCACCTTTAAGAAAAGGTAACGGCCTTCAGGGTCTATTTGTGAGGATATCACAATAACTGGGCATGTCTTTATAAATGTTATTGTCACTCCCCTTGCCCTTGCGGTCGAGGACGGGGCATGGAACCACTAATTAAATATGTGTAAGGGCATCTTTGGTGTGGCCCCTTTCAAGAAATGTGTTTCTTGTAAAAAGGCCACATCTATTGCATAGTGGCGTAGCTCTTGCCAAAGACTGCCTCTCTTCTGGGGTGAATTTAAACCTCTAACATTATACGTTATTACCTTTATTGGACCTGCCATCACTAGTTTTTATATATTCAAAACACTTCATCTACTACCGTGTTTCCCCGAAAATAAGACGTACTCCGAAAATAAGCCGTAGCGGGATTTCGACGCAAGATAGAAATATAAGACACCCCTCCGAAAATAAGACGTAGCGATGTAGTGTCGAATCTCCGAAAATAAGATGTAGTGTCGAATCTCCGAAAATAAGATGTAGTGTCGAATCTCCGAAAATAAGATGTAGTGTCGAATCTTGTAATGATATCTTGTAGTGGTACAACCAGACAAGATGAGTGCAAAAAGAAAGAGTTATTCTGTTGAGTACAAGAAAGGAATTGTGGAGGACTCCCGAGGCAAGAATCTTACGGCTTTTTGTAAAGAGAAGAAGTTGGATATCCGAATGGTCCAAAAATGGCGTGCAGAATACGATAATCTCAGTCTACAGGTGGACAGAGGAAATGCTAAGAAGCGCAAGTGTGGTTCAGGTAGGCAACCTTTATTTTCTGTAATAAAAATAAGACACCCCCCGAAAATAAGCCATAGTGTGATTTCTTGAGGAAAAAAAAATATAAGACGGTGTCTTATTTTCGGGGAAACACGGTAGCTGCTATTTATCTCTGTTCTTTTCCCCTGCCCATTTAAGAGAGGAGGAAGAGAGGGAGGCAGAGATGGAGGAGAAAGAGAAAAAAAAAAAGAAAGAAAAAAAAATTCCCCCAAAAAGAAAAATAAGGACAGAAAAATGTCCTCATCCCCAACCCTCCCTTCCCCTAACCCAGTACTCTCCTTTGGGTTACCCCCTAATCGGAAGAGTTGTCCGCAAGGGGGATATACTCCCCCTCGCCGACCTCTCCACCTTTCTGCAATCTTGCAGTTTTTTCGTGTCCCGTGTATTGGACCTAGCCTACCGGGTAAAACATCCCTTTACCCCCCATTACTCTACGTCCCCCCGGGCTTTCCCCTTTTACCCCCCCCCCTTTACCATGTGCCCACTTCATAATGGGACCCTTATATCTTCCCCCCCTTGGTTTGCATCAGGTAGGGATATTAGGTTAGTAGTCTCCTTTTTCCCCCCTCCCCTCCCCCCTGTTATCACTCCACCCCTAGTTCACCCCCAAATACCCCCAGATAGGGGCATTTGGTAACCATAACTTTCCCTCTCTACTATAGTCCCCCTCCCTTTCCCTGATACCCAACAACCTCCGTGTATAAGTACCTCACATACAATATATGTGGTCTCTGCAACCCCCTTTTATTTATCTTTTTTTTTCCTTCCTCTTTCATCCCTCCCTCCCCCCCTTCCCCCTTCATTTCCTTCTCTTTTCTAAGCCATTTTACTCCAGGGTTGCTGGGGCTCTTATAATGTTAACTGCAAACCGTGGTTCACCTTTCAACATTTTTTTTTTTAGTTTTTTTAATAACCAGCCAAAAAGTCTAGCAATGTAGATAATTACAATAAGCAATGGGTGATGCCTGCTGATACTAGCCTCCTGTTTTTATACTCATCAAATTACTGTTTCCTGCTGAAATGTCAAAAAGGGGTGGGGAGGATTGCTGATGTCATTGACTAAATATGGACATGGCCATACTTGGTTAATATTATTTGAAAAAACATGGCCATGGTCATTGAATTGATTTTATATGTGTGTCAGGGACAAGTTCTGTAGCTGTGTTGCTTCGGTTCCCCTTGTTTTTTAGAGGGTGTCTTAATATTTTTTAACATGTTTTTCTTGTATTCAAGCTCACCTTTTTTTAATTCATAAACATTTTTTTTGTTATAGTGTTTTAGGGATTTAATAATTTAGATCTTGATTTTTTTTTCTCATGAGCTTTATTTTAAATAAATTAGGTTTGTTTATGGGGTCATCGGCAGCATGAACTTGTTCGTGACACAGCAAAAGCAGCTCTTTGCTAGCAGCACAGCAGCACATACTATTTGTGGTCCAGTTTGGACCTCAAAAGCACCACAGTGTAAAATAAAGATAAACACAGCATCCATCATCCAGATATTGCCATAGCTTTGTCAGGAGTCTGGATCACCCGCCGTTGGCATTGTACATCCCAGGATCGGAGGTTGTCTTTCTGGTGTCCACCAGCAGGTGTCTCCCAGCAGCCAGCAGATTGCAGTGGTCTCCACCTGATGATGGCTGCTGGGAGGGTATTTAGTCCTTCCTCTACTACTATGCTTTGCTACAGTGTTTGGCTTTGCTGCCAAACACTGCTTGCCACTTATCGTGAGCCTAGATTCTGTTCTTGCTCCTGCCCTGCATCCTGAACCCTGCAGCCTCTTGTTCGCTCCCCCTATACCTTATCCCAGTCCTGGACCCTCTTTAGCATCATTATATATTATAGTTAGTTTAATTGAATAATGCTAGTTAGGCTTCTTGCTAGTTAGGTTGCTAGTTAGGCATTTTGGTTACTCTGTAGTTCCCTCTTTCCTGTTTGCTGGTGTTTGGATGTCTTTTGTTTTACTATTAATATATTTACTTTACTATGTAGTGTCTGGTCTCAGTTTCCTAGTGTAGCTATGCAGATGTTGCCATCACTGCTGCTGATTCTGACAAGCTGTTAAAATTAGACAATCGCCCATGCCATCATATCTGGGAGGCTTTAAGAGAGAAGTAGAGGCTGTTCACATCCAGCTATTAGACAGTGAGCAGGTTATTTAGCCACAGGCCAAAGCTATCAGGGCACACCTTTCAGAGGCAATGCACATCTGCCTTTCCTTTCTGGCAGTTGGCATGGTATGCAGCCAGAGCATGCAGAGACGGTGGTGGAGTGGATAACCAAGCCATCCTCCTCCTCCTCTTTCTTTCAGACACACACTAGTGTAATGTTATCACTACCCTGTCACCCTTCATCTACAGCTAACCCTGACATTGCTCTGCAAACTGGCACTGAAGGGTCTGCCGAAATATTTGAGCACATCTACATCCACTTGCTGCAGAAAGATGCACAAAAATGTATTTCATAAAAAAAAAAAAAAAAAAAATGTATTTCATATGGGGTTGAAGAGGAGAGCAAACTGGAGAGGCAGCTGGGTGGTTAAAAAAAGGACACACAGACCCTTTCGAGCATTTGCTAGGTATTGTGTGTGCTGTTTTTTTTTTTCAAAGAAGCTGGCGATGAATTTCATTTGCCGGTGATATTTCAACTGAACTATTATTTTTATTTATAAAGGTAATTTTTGCTGTAGTACGTCCTACAGCCAGCATAAATGAAAAAAAAAAAAAAGAAGAAGCATAGACACTACTACTATTGCAATGCTGATGTTGTAAAATGAAAGTTTATGTTGTTACCATAGAATTCTTTTAATAATTATGGGGTAAATCTGCCTGCTCAATCCAAAATTATAGCTTATCAAAAAGGAAAATCTATGCAAATAATTTTTTTCTTCTTCCTCAGGAAAAAATATGCCATGACACTTTAAAGGGCATTGTAGCAAAAAAAAAAAAAGAGGAGGTACACACTGTCCTGAAAAAGCTGAACTGCAAATGTATTCAAATTTTCTGTACTCTGTCTCATAAAAGACACTATGGGGCAGATTCACAGAGAAATGGATTAATGTAGCGTATCAGAAATACACTACGCCGCCGTTTTTTACCTTGCTCTACGTGGAATTCAGGTAGATTTTCTACGGTAAACGACGGCGGCGTAGTGTATTTCTCCCGTCGCAATCCATCTGCGCGAGTAGGGGGCGTGAAACATTTAAATTTGGCGCGTTCCCGCGGCGAGCGATCTGCGCATGCTCCGTTCGCAAATTTCCCGCCGTGCATTGCGCGAAATCACGTCGTGACGTCATTCGTTGTTTATGTAGCGTACTTTACGGCCGATCCACGTCCCGACGAGTTACGTAAACAAAATACAATTTTAAATAAATTCGAAGCGGGAACGACGGCCATACTTAACATGGGCTACGTAAAGTTAGAGCAGCAAAAAGCTGCTCTAACATTACGTATAAAAAAATAGACGAAAACGATTGCGACGCCCGCTCGTATGTTCGTGAATCCCCGTAAAAACACATTTGCATATCCCGACGCACCAAAACGACGCAAACTCCTCCCAGCGGCCGCAAATAGATGGCAGCGTAGATCCGAAGGCTTACGAAGACGTAAGCCTCTCGGATCGAAGCCCGAAGCCGGCGTATCATGGTTTGAGGATTCAAACTAGTGATACGCCGCGCGAAATTTGAAATTACTCCTGTCTAACCCCAGTTAGACAGGCGTAATTGTTTTGTGAATCTGCCCCTATAATTCTATATTTGCAGATGAAATCTGCTTGAACACTTCCTCTGAAATACAGGCTCATCACAAAGTTTTTAAATTATATTTATTCGTTTTTAGAAAAAGATTACAAATGCAATACTTCACAATAAAGGCCAATAGAACATTCATATATCAAATAAGTAAAAAATAGAAAAACACATTTAAATCTCATACATAACACTACATACAAAGGTGCATATCCTTTATTCTTACCATATCAACTATATAAATCATATTTATTTTTATTCCACAAAGAGGAAGGAAAGGACATGAGAGGCAAAGGCTCCCCATATCTGAATACAGATAGGGCCAGATTCAGGTAGATGCGCGCATATTTTCGCCAGCGTATCGCAGCGCATATACGTTGCGCTGACGCAAACTAGTGTGAGAAGTATAGTATTCACCAAGTGCATGTCCGTTACTTTGCGCCGGAGTAACGAAAATGCGCTGGCGCAACCCGACGCAAGTGGAAGTGGGTGTGATCATATGTAAATGATGGGCGGAGCCCAGCGGCTTACGTTCAGGGCATCATCCACGGAGCATGCACAGTGAGTGAGGCTCCACTCGCCCCATCGGCACCCGTCGGCACCACTTCACGGGAAACGTCAGCGCAATGTGTTCCGTTGCGTGTATAAAAGCGCCAGCGGAAGCGCCATTCCGGTACAAAAGTATATCCGGTTCCCCCCACCCCAGGGAAGTTACTTTTGCTCTGTAATGGCTGCTCCCGTTCCCCCCAAAGAGAGGAGAAACCTCAATTTTAATGCCCAGGAGGTCTCTGTTGTAATATGGGCTATGGAGACCTACAACGATGTCCTCCATGGCAGGAAAAGTAGAAAGACCAGCCGGGATAGGAAGCAGGCCATCCTGGAAAGCATTGCTGGCAGGGTAAATATTTTGGGGTACTCCACCCGGACTGCTACCGATATTGGCAAGAAAATCAATGATTTACCGCGCAAAGTCCGGGGCAAGGTGGCCACCATTAGGAGGCATGAGAGGGGCACGGGGGGTGGACCCCCATGTGCGGTCAGCCTGACCACGGAGGAGGAGGTGGTCGCCCACTGCCTGGAGAGGGAGCAGTTGGAGGGGGTCCCGGGATATGATTCCGTGGAGGAAGGCTCCAGGACAGGTAAGTGATTTTTACCACCTTTTTGGTGTGTTGCATGTGGGGGGGGGAGGGTACATGTGCCAAGTGTGTGGGACCACCCAACATGTGTCTGCTTTGTGTCATCCACAGATGATGGAGCTGGGCCATCATCTGTCGACGGCCAGTACACCCCAACCCCCCAACAGGATCCTGAGCCCGACCCCCTGGGTGGTGAAGAAACAGAGATGGAGGGGAGTGCCCACACCTCACCTGCAGAGGTGGTTGAGGAGGAGCCTGTTGTGGCAGAGCAGGACTTTATTTTATTGTTGGAGGAGTCCTCCCCTTCGGCAGGGCCCTCTCTAATCCCCTCCCCCATCCTAGTAAGCCCCTCAAGGGCGATTCCATCCCCCCGGGGACAACCATCTACTTGCCCCAGGAAGGCCACCCGGGAAGACCAGGGGGGTGTCTGATCTGGTCCAGAACCAGGTGGCGAGGGACCACGCCAGGCAGACCCAGCAAATGGGGGACATAGTTGGGCACCTGGACCGAGTGGCTGACAACCTGTGCTCCGTGGCCCAGATATCCAATGCAGTGCAGGATGTCAGCTGCAACTGCGCTGCAGTGGTGACCAGTCTGGGGGAGGTGCAGGCTGATATTAGGCACCTCACTGCAGCCGTCCAGGCAAACACTGCTGCCATCCGGGACCAGGGGAGGCAGAGTCAGCGGGCCCAGCATTACCAGGTCACCCGGCAGCTCAGGATGCAGGCCCAGTCAAAATCATACCTCGGCCAGATAGCCATGGCCTTGGAGGGCATGCAGGCCACACCTGCCAGGAGTGGCCCACCCGGGGATCAGCCACCTCCAGATGCCCCCCCACCCCCACCCACTCCCTCCAGGCAGCTGAGGAGCCAGAGAGGGACCACCAGAAGGAGCCCCCGTCATCCCAGATGATGTTTTTTATTTTTTACATTAATGCTCAGGTTATGAGCTTTTTTTTTCTTTTTTTTATTTTGCTCAGGTTATGAGCTTTTTATTTTCTTTGTTATTTTGCTCAGGTTATGAGCTTTTTATTTTCTTTGTTATTTTGCTCAGGTTATGAGATTTTTATTTATTTTTTTGCTCAGGTTATGAGCTTTTTATTTTTATTGATACTGCACACGTTGCAGTGTGAATGGTGTGTGAATGTGAGGGGGTGGCACTCCTGCCAGTAAGGGGTGTCACCCTCGGCCATGGTGGAGAAGTTATCCCCACGGCTGTGTGAATGGTGTATGAATGGACGGCGACACCATTGGGGCCTTGACGCGGCGTTGCTGCTCCCAAGTCCTACATGTGGACTTGGGCTAATCCAATGCGATGTGGATGTGGTGTGTGTGATCTAGGGACATCAGTGGTGTGCATTGTCCGTGTGATCAATGTATTTGTTTAGTGTCCAAAGATGCCTATGGCGAGGACCCTCCTGACTGCTCTTCCATCAGCTGAATGGGTCTCCTCTGGCAGGGGGGGGCTGTTTGGTTGGGGGGTCAGGTCATCACGTATGTCAATCTGCAGGCCTTTTCTCATGGCAAAGTTGTGTAGAATGCAACATGCACTGATGATCTGACACACAAAGGTAGGGGAATACAATAGGGCCCCCCCAGACTTATCCAGGCAGTGGAAATGGGACTTCAGGAGCCCAAATGTTTGCTCCACCACTGCATGGGTTTTGATGTGGGCTTCATTGTATCTTCTCTCTCCTCTGGTTTGGGGGTTTCCGGAAAGGAGTCATTAGATGGGGTCCCAGTGCATATGCAGAGTCACCTGTAAGGGAAAAGACAGGAGGATGTTGGTCATGCATGTGCCCTTTGTGATGTCAGCATCATGGGGGGGGGGGACAGTCATGCCTGCCACCCATGTCACTCACCAACCAGCCAGCTGTCCCCATACATGTTCTGTTCGAATTCCATTGGGATGGGGCTCTGATTGTATATGAAGCTGTCATGGCTGGATCCGGGGTGTTTGGCACGGACGTGCCATATGAGGCGTTGGGCATTGGCTATCACCTGTACGTTGATGGAATGCCAGTGCTTCCGATTGCGGTATATGTGCTCTGTAGGGCCACATGTGTGCAATCAATGGCCCCCACAGTGCGTGGGAATCTGGCAATGCTGTAGAAATCTGTCATTGCCTTCAGCGGCAGCTCCTCAGTGTTTGGTCTGATGAAGTGGTGGGACATGCTGAGGATTGCAGGGACAACCTGGTGCACACATCTGCTCATGGAGGATTGTGACATCCCAGCCATCACTCCACTTGTACGCTGGATTGATCCACTGGCAAGGAAATTAAGTGTTGCCAGTACCTTCACCAGTGGCTGCACTGCTTGTGAGCGGTGTGTTGGGCTGGTGATGTTACCCTGCAGGGTTGTGGTTAGTTCAAGTATTGCATCAGGGCTGAATCTGAAGAGGCGATACACCTCCTCATCCCCCATGCCAAAGAGGCTCATGCGCGAGCGGTATATCCTCTCACGTGCCCGCCTCCTCCGTACCAGGGGACCCATTAGTAGTGCTAGGACCGCGACTGCCCCTGGCATCTTGGCACACAGAGGTGTTGTCCTTGCAAGTGTGGTTGTTCAGCTTGCTATTTTCGTCGCTAACGCTGCTGCTGTAGCTGCTCTCCTGCTGACCTGTGGCCGTCTGGAGTAAAGATAAAGCAGCTATTTGTAGGAATAACTTTGCGCTAGCCGTTCCACATACACGCGGCGCATGTAGCCAGCGTCTGGTGCTAATCCGTTTGCGAATCAGGAAATCTCCCTCATTTGCATATTTGAATGGGAAATCAATAGGGGCGACGGATGCGACGAGCGAAAATATGCGCTTACGAAACTCTGGCGAAGGAGAGTTAAGCCGGTCGGAGAAAGCCCGTTTTCTGTCGCATCTAGTTTGGTGGGTACGGCCGCATAGATACAACGGCGCATCTTTACAGTTACGCGGCGCATATCTATATACTCCAGCGCAAGTCTTTCTGAATCTGGCCCATAGTCTGGATGATCTTTATCCCAGATAGAGCCAAGCCTCCATTCCCTACCTAATCCTTATCTCTCGCATCCTTATTCCCACACCATCTTTATTCTCCCTCCTCTATCTCTCCAAACTACCTCATACTACATGTGTTTATCACAAATGATTAAAAGTTGTTGCAATAATATACAATGTGCAAAAGTGTTTGTTTTCAGTCTTTAAAACAGACACCATTTCTTTGCAGAATAATTTTTATTATAATTTTTTAGCTGGTGAGCTGACATTACTGTGTGAAAGGGTTAATTTAATCAGTGCATCACAGTCACTTACTGTGGTTGCTGTTCTGGGGTATAATGTTCTCCCTATCTGTCAGAGTCTAGGTTATGTTTTGTAGTAAAAAAATTAAATTTGGAGGTAAGGGAAGTGTTACTTGAGTGCAGGTGAAGCCTAGTTAGAATTGTTGAACTGAGAATCATCCCTTGGATTGCAGAAGCCAACTGAAAGTTAAAGACACTCGTTTTTAAATTTCACATGCAATCTGCCTGCTCTTTTTCTGATATTGTATCCTAGCCAAAAAGGAGTGAATAGTTACTGTGCAGCAAATATGTAAAAAAAATGTCTGTCATCAAAAGACACTGGGCCAGATTCAGGTACATCTGCGCATTATTGGACCGGCGTAGCGCACCGCCTTTACGTTAGACTTGCGCAATGTAGCCGCGCAATCACCCTATTCTCGTCGCTTTTACGCAGAAAATTGCGCATTTGTGTAACGTTATTTCAGAGGCGTAAGGCGGAGTGATACAAATTGGGAAGGACGTGGGCGTGTTACATTGAAATGAGCCGTGACCCCATGCAAATGAAGGGCCGGCCGGCTCGCGCATGTGCGCTTGAAGCAGACCATGTCAGCACCTCTGTGCGCATGCTCACAACTCGGGAACGGCGCAATCAGTGAAATTGGAAATGGACTAGGGCAAATTTGAGAACTACGCAGACAGCATAAATAGACACACACAAACGCACTTCCATTGCAAAAGTACATCCCTTTGTTTCCCTTCCCATATAGCAAAGTGCTTTTGTTCCGTTGTTAGTTGCGTTGTGATTTGTATTTGTCAGATTTGTGTACTGTGTGATCTAGTGTTTGTTAGAAGATATTTGAAAGTGATTTTTGCTAAGTGTTTGTGAGACTTTTTGTTTGATAGTTTTCTGTTTGTTTGTTTTCTTGCTTGATTGGTCGTGCTTGTTTTTGTGAGTGATTTTTGTTGACTGGGAGTGATTTTTGGTCAGAGTATGACAGAGAGGAAGAGGAAAGATAAATGACCTTCGGCGCCTGGTCAAAAAGAAGCTGGCCAAAATGCTTGCCCATGCCAGGGCCACAGGAGGGGGCCCACCATGCCGTGTTAGGCTGACAGCGGAGGAGCGTGCAGTGGCCCAGATCTTTCATCGGGAAGAAGTGGAGGGCCTGCCCGGCTATGACTCAAGTCATGAAGGCGTGATGCCAGGTAAGGTTTTTTTTTCTATCAGGTGTGTAGCATGTGTGGGGGAGGGGGTGAAAGGGAATATGTGGCAAGTGTGTGGATCCTCCAACCTGTGAATGTTTTGTGTCATCCACAGATGTGCAGGAGGGTGCTGGGCCATCTGGCCTGACTGCACCATCCCCAGGACAGCAGCCTAATGAGGCCCCCCCGACAAGGCCGGAGTCCGCGGAGGAGGTTGAAGAGGAGGAGGAGTTTGAGGAGGAGGAGGAGGAGTCCATGTCAGGCACTGGACTATTGTTTTTGGATGACTCTTCCCCTCTGGCTGGCAGCAGCCAGCCCTCCCTAAGGGGGAGCCCCCCCTCCTCCCCCAACATGGCTCCCCTCCCAAGGGGCTCCCCTTCTCCCCGGCCACAAGCATCAGCTGGAGGCAGGAAGGCGACCCAGAAGACCAGGGGGGTGGACGATCTCCTGCCCGCCACTCTGAGAAGGGACCAGTTCCTCCAGACCTGCCATCTGGGACAGGTCAGCCAGACATTGGTGCGGATGGAGGAGAGCCTGTCCTCCATCAAGGATACGCTTGGGAACCTGGACTGCCACTCCTGGGCTTTCAGAAACTGCCTTAACGACCTGCAGACTACATCAGGCGTTGGGCAGGATGTGAGGGCCCTCACCCAGGCTATCCAGGCCAACACGGCAACACTATGTGCTGCCCTGGACAGAATAGCCGTGGTCTTGGAGGGCAGGCCGCCAGGTGGGCAGAGACCAGGGGCTGCCCCTCCTTCCCCAGTTTACCCCCTCCCCCATGAGTCTCCCCAGAGGAGCCGGGGCCGTGGCCGGTAGTGATGAGCGGAATACGCCATATTCGATTTTGCGATATTTCGCGAATATTTCGAAGAATATTCGTGAATTTTCGTTAATAAAATGCTAAATGCTAAATTTCGCTATTTTTTTTTTGGATAAAATATCACGAATATTCGATATTTACGAATATTCGCTATATTTTATAAAAAAAAAAAAAAAATAGCGAAATTTCGCATATGCGAAAGCGAAAATGATTGCGAAATTTCGCTATTTTTTTTGGATAAAATATCACGAATAGAAAGTGCGAATGCGAAATTTATTGCGAAATTTATTGCGAAATTTGAAAAAATACGAATATTCGAAATAGCGAATATTCGCCGCGATATTCGAGTTATTCGCAAATACTCGAATATGCAATATCCGTAGCAATGCGAATATTCGTGAGCAACACTAGTGGCCGGGGGCGCCCCAGGCGTGGCTCACGTCAAGGGAACTAATCTGTTTTTCCCCCTTTTTTTGGGGCCTTTTTTTTTCTGGAATTTTTTTGATTTTGCTGGTAATTTTTTTTTTTTTGGGGGGTTGTGAATGCTATTTGAATGTGGGGGTGACATTCCTGCCGGAAAAGGGGTGTCACCCTCAATTTTGGTGGAGAAGGGTTCCCCAGGACCAGGGAGAAGTGATCCCCAGGTCCGTGTGAATGGTGTATGATTGTACAGTGACATAATTGGAGCCTTGGCGTGGCGTTGCTGCTCACAAGTCCTGCATGGTACATGGTACATGTGCTCTGTCTCCTGGGGGGGCTGGAGTGCCACATGTGTGCAATCAATGGCCCCCACGGTGTGTGGGAATCTGGCAATTCTGTAGAAATCTGTCATTGCCTTCAGCCGCAGGTCCTCAGTGGTTGGTTTGATGATGTGGTGGGACATGCGTCTGAGGATTGCAGGGACAACCTGGTGCACACATCTGCTCACGGAGGATTGTGACATCCCAGCCACCACTCCACTTGTATGCTGAAAAGAGCCACTGGCAAGGAAATGGAGTGTTGCCAGGACCTTGACCAGTGGCTGCACTGCATGTGAGCGTTGTGTTGGGCTGGTGATGTCCTCCTGCAGGGTTGTGGTTAATTCCAGGATGGCATGAGGGGTGAATCTGAAGATGCGATACACCTCACAATCACTCACGCCAAACAGGTCTATGCGTGTGCGCATGGGCATCCGCTGAACTTTTTTCAGAGGGGGGCGCTTCGGCAGCGGTGATACACAGTCGCATTTTACCCTTTCTTGGACCGCTAGCGGAGGTTAAAAGCACCCCCCACGTTAAAATGTAAAAACACCTCACTGTGCCCCTTACATCTTTCAATATCTCTTTGTCACTACTGTGTACCCCCTCTCTACAACTGCACCTCTGGACCCATTACACAGCACCTCACAGCTCTGGACCCCTTTGCATTACACAGCACCCTGCATCACTGGCCCCCTTTACATTACACAGCACCCTGCATCACTGGCCCCTTTTACATTACACAGCACCCTGCATCACTGGACCCCTTTACATTACACAGCACCCTGCATCACTACCCCCCTTTACATTACACAGCACCCTGCACCACTGGACCTCTTTACATTACACAACCCTTTCCCTTGACTGAAACACTACACTATATTCACAGTATATTTATTTCAGGTCTAAAAGAGGGACCCTTTGGAATGAGGGACAAATGGATTTGATTCCAGAAGAGGCACAGGCACTCTAAATAAGGGACAACAAGAGGGGAGGGGAGCGCTGCAGTCACCACTTAAATCGGCCCCAGGGCCAGTTCAGCCCTGCTCCTGGCTCTCCCTGGCGATTCCAGGGGGGGGCAAACGACCCCGCTTGCCCTATGGAGCGGACGCCCATGCGTGTGCGGTATATCCTCTCCCGTGCCATCCTCCGTGCCCTCATCCTTCTTTGCTCATCTAAAGTCAGTAGTATAGCTATGTGCGACGATGCCCCTGGCATGTTGGCATACAGATTGTTGTGCAACACGTGTGACTGCTCAGCTGCTCACCAACAGTGTTGCTTTATCTGACATGTAGACGATTTTTCTCTTTTTAGACCAGCTTTTATATGGTCTAATTTTAGACAGCACATTTTGCTGTTGCGCACACCGCGTAGCCTGCGCTGCACCAACGTTCTTTTGTGGATCCCCGTAAGTCCCTCATTAGCATATTTGACTAGCAAATCAATGGTGTGTCTAGCGCAGTTTTGCGCGGACAGATGCGCCTGTCTAACGAAATTACGCTGGACAAAAAAAAGTAGATTTCTTGCGTATCTCGTTCTGGGAATGCCGTGCATCGAAATGCACGTGCACATTTAGACTTACGCCGTGCATCTCCTGTTATGCAGGCGTAATCGCTCTGTGAATCTGGGCCACTGTTTTTATTAGATGACATCTGCCTGCTCTCTCTCTCCCTTTGAAATTGCATCCGAATAAAAAGGATAATCTGTAGTTTTCAGTATCAGAAAAAAAGACACTGTCATTTTATATTTTTTTTACAAATTTCAGTACATACTTTCTATCATTTACTAAAACTGGAGCACACAGAATCTGGCGCAGTTGTGCATAGTAATTAATCAGCTTCTAAGTTAAAGGGGAGGTTCCCCTAAAAAGAAACTTTTAACATTGCCTGTCTCTTCTTAATAACATGTAGAATCGGCTGGTAGTTTAAAAAAAAAAAGTCCGTATATACCATTTTCGGCATGTAGTCTCACCGCCGCTTCCGGGTATGATGTGTGGGGACAGGCATCCTATCGACGCATACAGCGCGTCACGAGATGCGGAAAGAAGCCGAACGTTGGTGCGGCTCTATACGGCGCATGCGCACCAACGTTCGGCTTCTTTCGGCATCTCGTGACGAGCTGTATGCGTCGATCGGATGCCTGTCATTTAAGTAGGCACACCCATCCCCGGCCGCCAGACCCGGAAGCGACGGTGAGACTACATGCCGAAAATGGTATGTACGGACGTTTTTTTTTTAAACTACCAGCCAATTCTACATGTTATTAAGAAGAGACAGGCAATGTTAAAAGTTTCTTTTTAGGGGAACCTCCCCTTTAAGCTTGTTCAATTACGCTTTGACAATTAGGCCATTTGCCATGCAACCTTGGACTTTTAAAGTCACATCACAAGTCCACATATTTTCCAATGATAACTATTCATATATGTGCGACTTAAAGTTGCAGTGACTTTAGAGTAGTTCATGCACTACTTTTGTCTGACTTTCATGCAACTTGAGGGCCATAGACTTGAATGGTAACCCTCAAAAGTTGCATGAAAGTCATACCTGAATGTTAAACAATTCAACAGTTGTGCAAAAGTTGTCCATTATCACTGGTCAAAGCCAAAGTCATATCCATGTTGAACCCATCCAAAGTTGCGTCAATGTTGCATCGAAGTTGCATCAAATTTGCCCCAAGTTGCACTCCAAGGTCTGTGCAACGTTGGAGTCATACAAGTGTGAATGCAGCCTAAATACTTAGAACTGATTACTGTGCACAGCTGCCACATATTCTATGCGCTCAAGTTTAAGTTAATCCCCCAACTATGTATCAAAAAATACATTTTCTCTTTTTTTGAAATGTCAGCCTATCTAAAGTATTAAAAGCTGTGCTGCAAATCTTTATACTTTTTCTGCATTCAGTCACTGAAAAAAAGAAAAGACACTGCCTTTTTTATTCATACTTTAAAGTAATTAACTGCTGCAGGAGCACCATCTGTAGATGCAAAGAGCTGATGTCCAGGTCTGTCTGGCCTATAGATGGTTGTTGTAACCAGACCATTTGTCACGTACCTGGTTGGAGGCCGAAATGCCGAGAGGGCTCCCCTTGCGGCTAAGTGCAGTACACCCCTGAGGTTGGGTACAGAGGGTGTAGTGCCCAGAGAAGCACAGGTTGCCAGATGGATCCAGGAGAGACGAGCTGGTGAGTGTCTGAAGAATACTGGAGAATACAGTAAACATTGCTGGACTGCAGTCTCTAGGAGTCCTCGGTAAGACTTGGCAAGGTGTGCACAAAGAGCAACAGTGGAAGCCGGCCGGGGATCAAACACTGTGGATCCAGGCAGGAGATGCAGGTTTGCAGGAATGGAGACAAGCCAAGGTCTGGTGTTGGAAAACAGGCAGGAACAGATAACTGAAGCAAAGTCCGTGAAACAAGCCGGGATCAGGTGCTGGAGAAGTTAACAAGTCAGTAAAGCAAGCCAGGGGGTCAAACCAGGAGAGCGGATCAGACAGGTCAGGAACAAGCCGGTTCACAACAGGAAATCCAAACAGTAATAATACAGAGACTCAGGAACTCAGGAAGGCTGACGACAATCCAGCAATTTGGATCAGACAGTGGCAGCCATTTATAGACCAGCAGGAGGATCTTCCTGTCACATGATGAGCCTACGGCTTCCATTTCTTCTACTGGCAAGATTGCCAGTACTTCTTCTATGGCCATTTCTTCTACTGGCAAGATTGCCAGTACTTCTTCTATGGCCATTTCTTCTACTGGCAAGATTGCCAGTACTTCTACGGACATTTCCCTGACAGTGCCCCCCCCAAGGGGCAGCCTCCGGATGCCACAACGGGCCGATGCTTCAGGATGTCTGCTGTGAAAGTCCCGTACCAGTCTAGGAGCATGCACATTGTTTGCAGGCTCCCAGGAACTGTCTTCGGGAGGGTATCCCCTCCATTTGATGAGATACTGGATCTGCCTACCTCTCCTCCGGCAATCCATAATGGCTTCAACCTCAAATTCAGTTTCCCCTTCTACCAGGACTGGAGGTGGAGGTGGCTCTTCTCTTCCTGGAAATGGACTGGGTACCACAGGCTTAAGCAGGGAGATGTGGAACACTGGATGGATCTTGTAAGTATTGGGTAGTGCCAGCTCAAAAGCCACTGGATTTATTTCTCTTTTAATTTCAAAGGGACCAATGAACTTGGGTCCAAGCTTCCGGGCTGGACATGAGAGCTTGAGGTTTACTGAAGAAAGCCAAACCTTGTCCCCAACCTTAAAGACAGGATTCCCTCTTCTTCTTTTATCATGAAACCTCTTATAGTCCTCTTGGGCTTTTCGCATGGCCTCCTGAAGTATCTTGTAGTTAGTTTGAATGAACCTTAACCGATCCTGGACAGCGGGGGCAGATGTTTCAGGTATAGTATTCGGAAGGAAGGAAGGGTGAAATCCATAGTTTGCCCAGAAAGGAGACTGATTGATGGCTGCATGCAACGAATTGTTATATGCAAACTCAGCGCAGGGAAGGAGGGAGATCCAGTCATCCTGTGAGCAAGTACAGAAGCACCGAAGATACTGTTCTAAGGTCTGGTTAGTCCTTTCCGTTTGACCATTGCTCTGGGGGTGGTACGCTGAGGAAAGACATACTTCAATTGATAGAGATTTGCAGAGATCTCTCCAGAACTTGGAGGTAAATTGTACCCCTCTGTCAGAGACAATACTATCTGGTAGTCCATGTAATCTGACGATCTCTTTAATGAAAATGTCTGCTGTCTCCGAGGTGGAAGGTGTGCCAATCATTGGGAGAAAATGTGCCATTTTGGAAAGGCGGTCTACCACCACCATGATGGTGGTGCATCCCCTAGAGGGAGGCAAGTCTACTATAAAAATCCATGGATATTTCTTTCCAGGGTTGTTCAGGGATGGGTAGTGGCCTCAAAAGTCCCCATGGTTTGGCATTGGAACCCTTATTGCGCTGGCACGTGGTGCAGGAGTTAACATATTCTCTACAGTCCTGTCTTAGGCTGGCCCACCAAAAAGAGCATTGAACAAGTTCAGTGGTTCTTCGTATTCCAAAATGTCCGGCAAGTTTGTGATCATGTGACATCTTTAGAACTTGGAGTCGAACTGATTGGGGAACAAAAATTTTGTCCTGGTGCCATAAAAATCCATCTTGGCTTCTCAATGAGGACATTTCTGGGTCAGGGCACTGGATTGAGGCTTGTTTAATCAAAGTCTTTAAGTCAGGTTGGATGAGTAAAAAATTTTGAGCGGAAAGGATCGTACTTGGCTCTGTTGTTTCAGGGGTGTTTGGAAACATTCGAGAGAGTGCATCCGCTTTCCCATTCTTGGAACCTGGGCGATATGTAAGATGAAAATTGAACGTGGAGAAAAATAAAGCCCATCGGGCTTGCCGGGGTCTTAAACGTTTGGCTGTCCTGAGGTACTCCAGGTTCTTATGGTCTGTAAAAATCATAATGGGATGAGCGGCACCCTCCAATAAGTATCTCCATTCTTCTAAGGCAGATTTAATGGCCAATAGTTCTCGATCCCCAACATCATAATTTCTCTCTGGTGGGCTCATCTTTCGGGAAAAGAAAGCAATGGGGTGAAGGAGAGCCTTAGGTCCTTGCCGTTGGGACAGGATTGCCCCTGTAGCTACTTCAGAGGCGTCTACTTCCAAAACATAGGGCAGGGTTGGATCCGGGTGCTGTAGAATTGGTGCAGACGTGAACAGATTTTTTAATTTATCAAAGGCTGCCTGAGCTTCTAGGGACCACTGGAACCGGGTCGTCTGATAAATCAATTGAGTGATGGGTGCTATGGTGGTGGAGAAACCCTTCACACATTTCCTGTAAAAATTGGAGAACCCTATGAAGCGCTGGACACCCTTCTTGTCCGAGGGAGCTGGCCAGTTAAGTATTGCTTCCACCTTCTTTGGGTCCATTGCAATTCCTTCTGTGGAGATGATGAGACCCAGAAATTGAATAGATGTTTTTTCAAAATCACATTTGTCTGCTTTGACATATAGGCCATGTTTTCTCAGGGTTAGAAGTACTTTCTTTACGTGGGTTCGGTGAAGTTCCAAAGAGGCAGAAAAGATGAGAATATCATCAAGGTATACAATTACAAAGTAGTCAAGGAATTCCCGGAAGATATCGTTCACTAGATGCTGGAACGTGGCTGGGGCATTGCATAATCCGAAGGGCATCACAAGGTATTCGAAGTGGCCGAACCTCGTCCGGAATGCTGTCTTCCACTCGTCTCCCTGGCGGATGCGGACAAGATTGTAGGCACCCCTTAGATCTAATTTAGTGAAGATACGGGCAGTTCGGAACCTTTGAAAGAGTTCAGGAACAAGAGGGAGAGGGTATCGATTTTTTACGGTAATTTTATTGATGTCTCTGTAGTCTACACATGGCCGTAATGTGCCGTCCTTCTTCTCCACAAAGAAAATACCTGCTCCAGCAGGAGAAGAAGAGCGTCGGATAAACCCCTTTTCAAGACTCTCATCAATATATAAACGTAAGGCTTCCAGCTCGTTTTCAGATAGAGGAAAGATTTGTCCGAATGGGATCTCCGCCCCTGGAAGCAGTTCAATCGGACAATCATAAGGTCGGTGAGGTGGGAGGACATCGGCCTTTTTCTTGTCAAAAACGTCTATGAACTCATGATAAGCAGAAGGGACAAGCAGGAGGTTATCAGGAGAAGGTTGCACGGCCAGACAGCTAGCAGGCTTACTGAAACTGGGGGGAAAACAATGTTGCAAGCAATAGTCTGTAGAAAAAGAGATTTCCTTCTTGGCCCAGTTGATTTGTGGGTTATGTGCCTGTAGCCACGGAATTCCTAAGATGATGGGAAACATAGGAGAACATAAAATGTCAAAACGGATAAATTCTTGGTGGCCAGTATCAGTAGTAGTGAAGATGGGTATGGTTTCACGGGAGACAAGTCCAGAACTGGGCAAGGAACCATCAGCCAATAGAACTTCCAGTCTTTGTTTTTTCTCATAAAGGGGCACACCAAGTTTCATGGCCAGAGATAAGTCCATAAAGCAACTACATGCCCCAGAGTCGATAATTGCTGATAGTCGAACCTCCCTTCCTGCCACTTGAAAGGAGATGGAAAGAGCGAGGTAAGAATGGGAGGATACAGAGACTTGCAGATAAGTGGAACTTGGTGGGTAGGCCTTACTGGGTCTTATGGGGCAGCTGCGTAGAAAATGTCCAGCCCCTCCGCAATACAGGCAGAGATAGGCCCGCCGACGGCGTTGTCTCTCATCAAAGGTAAGAGGAGAACGGACCAGGCCAACTTGCTTTGGATCTCTTCTGAGACCTGCAGAACAGGCAGGCGTGGGTTCAACAGCAGGTGGAGACCTGGGTGGCCTCTTGATAGGCTGGAAGGTTTGAGCGCGTTCTGACCGCCGCTCCCGCAGGCGCCTGTCAAGCAGAATGGCTAGGTGGACAAGTTCATCAAGAGTGCCTGGAACAGCAACTCGGGCTAGTTCATCTTTAAGGGTCTCAGATAGTCCTTGGCGATATTGAAACCTGAGTGCTGCCTCATTCCAGCTAGTATCGGTGGACCATCTGCGAAATTCCGCTGTATAGTCCTCCACTGGTCGTTCTCCTTGCCGCAAGGCGACTAAGGCAGATTCCGCGGAGGCCATACGCTGGGGGTCATCATACAAAATAGTCATAGCCTCAAAAAAAGTGTCCATAGTGTTCAAAGCCGGGCTCTTTTGTTCTAGTAGGTTATGAGCCCAAGCTTGGGGTTCCTCAGATAGTAGGGAAATTATGAATCCTACTTTCACAAACTCTGAGGAAAAAGTTCTAGGCTGGAGGGCCAGGTACAGCAGGCACGCATTCTTAAAAGCCCGAAACTTATTTCGGTCACCGAAGAATCGTTCGGGTGTTGGTACCCGTGGTTCAGGAGAAGGCATCATCACTGTATGGGTCGGGTTAGCAGATTCTTGAGGCAGGGAAGCTGATGCTGTGTTAGTGGAAGATGAGCTGGAGTCCACCAAGGCTGGAGAGGTAGGCAAATGCTGCAGCCGATCTTTCAAATAGACGTAACCATCCTGGAGTTTCTGGATGGCTTGTGTAAGGGTGGTGACTTGTTGGCACATCATCTCGAGCAGGGGAGCACCTCTGTCGGCCTCAGTCATGGCTGGATTGTACTGTCACGTACCTGGTTGGAGGCCGAAATGCCGAGAGGGCTCCCCTTGCGGCTAAGTGCAGTACACCCCTGAGGTTGGGTACAGAGGGTGTAGTGCCCAGAGAAGCACAGGTTGCCAGATGGATCCAGGAGAGATGAGCTGGTGAGTGTCTGAAGAATACTGGAGAATACAGTAAACACCGCTGGACTGCAGTCTCTAGGAGTCCTCGGTAAGACTTGGCAAGGTGTGCACAAAGAACAGTGGAAGCCGGCCGGGGATCAAACACTGTGGATCCAGGCAGGAGATGCAGGTTTGCAGGAATGGAGACAAGCCAAGGTCTGGTGTTGGAAAACAGGCAGGAACAGATAACTGAAACAAAGTCCGTGAAACAAGCCGGGATCAGGTGCTGGAGAAGGTAACAAGTCAGTAAAGCAAGCCAGGGGGTCAAACCAGGAGAGCGGATCAGACAGGTCAGGAACAAGCCGGGTCACAACAGGAAATCCAAACAGTAATAATACAGAGATTAAGGAACTCAGGAAGGCTGACGACAATCCAGCAATTTGGATCAGACAGTGGCAGCCATTTATAGACCAGCAGGAGGATCTTCCTGTCACATGATGAGCCTACGGCTTCCATTTCTTCTACTGGCAAGATTGCCAGTACTTCTTCTATGGCCATTTCTTCTACTGGCAAGATTGCCAGTACTTCTTCTATGGCCATTTCTTCTACTGGCAAGATTGCCAGTACTTCTACGGACATTTCCCTGACACCATTGTCAGATGAGAGTTCAGGGACCTCGGATGTGGAATGCGCTACCAACTACCATCTGACAGGAGTCAGACCACTTGGCCTTCGGGAGAAAGATTAAAACCCATCTCTTCTGAGGTCAAGGGGTTTCCTTACCCATGGAATGGAAACAGCGCCCAGAGGCGATTCAGTTTGCATGTGTTGCGCTTTACATGTTTTTCACTCACTCACTTTGTCTTTCTCCCGACACTGGGTGCATTTTCATGTGCTGTCTGAGACTGATATGGATTTCTGAAGCTGAATAGGTTACTTCCTGGGTTGATCCTGTTTCAATTGAAAGAGCTAAAGACCTCACATTCAGGAGGTCAAATATATTTGGTAAGTAGTTGGTGTATGCACAGGTGGTAGAACAGGGAAGTGATCATATTTGTGGAACATAGTGCAGCAAAATCTCTTTATCACATATAAATTCAATCTTGTACTTCCTGCTCACTCCCCTACTACTGAAATAGAGGTTTATCAAAAGATTAAATCAGCTTGATCTCTCCCTCTGAAATTACAGGCAAAAAAAGGGTACATATTATCCAGCAATCTCTTCAATCTCAGAAAAAAAGACACTATATTTTTTTTAGTTTCAAATTAAATCTGCTTGATTCGCCCCCTCTGAAATTGCATTCCAGCAAAAAAGAAGGCCGGCAAATCTGTAATGCTTTACTTTCTACACTACAATTTTTATTTCAGGACAAAACCTGTCTAGTTTCTCTTTTTTTTATTGCAGGCCTGTAAAAAAGCTTACATATCCTGTAAAATATCTTGGACAGGTACAAAGATGATGTATCTTCACTAAGAACCCGATTCTCCCACACACCTAAAATATGTTTACATATACAGGGGCACATATGGTGCCCATTGTTGTACCTTGGGCTCAGCAGAAATATTGGTCATCAAAATCAAAATCAATTGTCAGTGTACAATATTCGTTTAGATATAATAATAATAATATTTAGTTCAGATACTCAGAACAAAGGAAGGCTTTGATAGATGTATATTAAAAGGGGGGCCTGGCTCTGTGGAGGGGGGAGGGTGGATGAGAGAGGTGGTGTTTTTTTTTTCTGTTCTGTTGGGGAGGGGGGGTGGAGGGAATGTTAGGGCAGAGGGGGACATTACAGGGGCCGCTTTGGCTACCCATCCCTGTAGGGGACATAGCGATCCCCTGGAGGTAGGGGGGCTTATCGGCTTGATGGGGTAAAGGGAAGGCACCCACAGATCCAAAGGTCCTCAGAGGTTTGGACAAAGGTCTGTAGGACGAGAGGGAAGTGAAAGGATATGCTTTGGAAAGAGACATACTCTCTTTTTTCTTTTTTTGTTTAAAAGATGTGATTACGAAAGATGTGTCTATGATTTATGTGGGTGCCTTCTTTTTGTTTTGTTTTCTTCTCTTATTTTATTGTTAAACGATGTAATGAATGGCTTCCCTTCTGTATGTCACCAGGTATGCTCGAAAATAATAAAAGAAAAATTTAAAGAGAATATTAGTTTAGTGTCAGTCTAGGGATAGTGTGAGTGTAGTGAGGAGGACCACCATTCAGCTTTGCATAGTGTACAGCTAGAGTAGGGACAGCTCAGATAGTTTTACTGTAGTATAGTTAGACCGTGTCATTTATACATACATTAGTGTAGAGTAAGGACAGCTCAGATAGTTTCAGTGTAGTGTAGTGTAGTGTGGTGAGACCATGTCAGTAATCTTGACATTAGTGTATAGCTAGAGTAGGGACAGTTCAGATAGTGCCAGTGTAGTGATGGTCGAATACCGTCTATTTGATTGTGTTACTGCCAGTTTAACGCCATTTACTTCTGTGTGCGTTACTGACAGTTTACCGCCATTCACTTCTGTGTGCGTTACTGTCAGTTTAACGCCATATCGTTTTGCGTGCATTACTGCCAGTTTAACGCCATATCGTTTTGCATGCGTTACTGCCAGTTTAACGCCATACAGTTTTGCGTGCGTTGCTGCCAGTTTAACACCATATAGTTCTGTGCGTCACTGTACGCTTGGCACATTATAATGCAGTATATTATATTGTATCTGTGGAGTGTGTCTGTGTAGTATGAGTACTCAAATTAAAGGGCACCAAACACCTCTTTACATTGATTGAAGTGTATCCACGTACAGATTTCAGCTTTTCCTTTACATTTGCTTATAAGCACTGCACATTTTTACAGCAAGGCAAATTCTTGCTTTCATCAAGAGTACCTCTATAGGGTTATGGTGGGAAGGCACCACCAACACCCAAAGACCAATTTTTCAGCACCTGTCTGACAGGTGCATATCATTGCAATTTTTTACAGCAAGTTAAATTCTTGCTTTCATCAAGATTATCTTTATGGAGTTACGGTGGGAAGGCACCACCAAAAAAAGACCAATTTTAACGCACCCGTTACTTCTATCCAAAGTCAAAGTGACACCAGAATGTATCCAAAAAATCTATAATCTTGTTCCCAGTGCACTACATTGTGGCCTTATCATACACACTGGCCCCTCAATTTTTGCTGAGCAAAATAAAGGCAGCTTGCAGGAAAAATGTCATTTTTTGGCTTTATAAATTAAATTATTCCTGCAGCAGATTCTAGACATGGTACAGATTTGCCACTTTACAGTTAGACTAAGGGGACCCCCCCAGGCACTACATTGGAAGGAATTTTTCATTTTTAGGCTTTCACTTTAAAAATCAAAAAATCACTGCTCATTTAAAAATGACGTTTTCCATAAACTTTATTGATACATGTCCTGCAGGGCAGGGCCCAGACCCATATAATCGTTGTATGCCCAATTACTTGCATTTAAACCTTTAAAATGGGCACTTTTGATATTTGATGTTTGGTAACTAAGGTAAAGTGCCTTAAAAGTCCACCCAGGGGATCCCCCTTTTTCCTTTTCTCATATTTACTGGATGTGGCACAAGCATACATTTGCCATTCACCCTCCTCTTACTGAAATGGAGAGTCAGCCCCAGGGGTTCCTGGCTCATTTATGCATCTTAGATAAAGAATAAAGCACTCATGCTCTAGGTTGTGCTACTTTAAGAAACGCAACAGTTCCCTTACCATAATTTTGGTCTATAATCTCAAATAAAATATTTTTCCACCTCTAAATCTGTGTTTGCGATATTTCAGTATCAATCACCATTCTTATGTATTTTGACATATTCTGACATAATGAGATTTGTCCAAAATTTTAGGTTTCCTCCCTTGTCTGTTTGTATATTTTTTTTGAAGAACATATAGTTGTTCCTGTTCAAATTTGGTTAGGTTATTATCTTTTACTTCCCAAGCATGTAACCGTCTAATTTCCACCCAACACTGCATGCCCAAAGTGATGGACAAGAGAAGAAACATTTTGGACCTTACATACAAATTCACCTCTACTTTTTTTTAATATATGCATATCTTGTTATACTCACAGTTAAAGTGGCACTTTAGTCAGAGAAGAAGATCACTTAAGTCTAGCAGATTTTGCAAGTATAGCTATGTAAAACATAAAAAATAAGTGCCTATACTGTTTAAGATCCAGTAACACCGTCTCACCCTACTCTGCACATGCTCAGTTGCTCTCTTTTTTTAGACACTGCCAAAATTGTAGAGACAATTTGCTGACAGACTCAGGCCGCGTACACAGGAGGAGACATGTCCGATGAAAACGGTCCAACAGACCGTTTTCATCGGACATGTCTCCTGGGATGTTTTGGTCTGATGGTGTATACACAGACAGCGCGGTGACGTGGCAGTGACGTTGACACCGCGACGTCCGCAAACCAGGAAGTAAAATGCTTCCACGCATGCGTCAAATCCATTCGACGCATGCGGGGGATTTCGGTCCGCTGGTTAGGCGTACTAACCAGCGGACATGTCCGACCGACAGTTTTCCAGTGGACAAGTTTTAAAGCATTTTTTTTAAACTTTTGTCTGCTGGAAACCTGTCCACTAGGCCGTACACACGATCGGATATGTCCGCTGAAACTGGTTTGCGGACCAGTTTCAGCAGACATGATCGATCGTGTGTACGCAGCCTTAAAGTGGAATTAAACCTACTTATCCTTTACAGTCAAGGAAACTGCTTCTGTTTGATCTGAAACTGCCATGGTGCTGCACATGTAATCAGTTATGACACTAGCCAATTGATAGTTTGACATGAGGACACAGGAAAATGTGACAGTTAACAATCCCCGCATTCCAGGAATGTAACTGTTTTTTTAACCACTTCAGCCCGGGAAGAATTTACCCCCTTCCTGACTAGGCCCTTTTTTGCGATACTACACTGCGTCGCTTTAACTGACAATTGTGAGGTCATGCGACGTTGTACCCAAATAAAATTGATGTTCCTTTTTTCCATAAATAGAGCTTTCTTTTGGTGGTATTTGATCACCTTTTTTGCGCTTTAAACAAAAAAAGAGCGACAATTTTAAAAATATTTTTTACTTTCTGCTATAAAACATATCCAATTAAAAAAATGTATAAAATCTAATTTCTTCATAAATCCTGGACAATATGTATTCTGCTACATGTTTTTGGTAAAAAACAAAACAATAGGCATATATTGATTGGTTTACGCAAACATTATAGGGCCAGATTCAGATACACTTAATATTGCGCTGCGCAATCGAAATACTCTACGCTGCCATATTTTACCAGGCTCTACACCGAATTCTGGTAGATTTTTGCCCGTACGCTACGGCGGCGTAGTCTATTTCTCGCCGCGTAATCGAAATACGCGATTAGGGGGCGTGAAGCATTTAAATTAAGAGCGTCCCCGCGGCGATCGAACTGCGCATGCTCCGTTCAGAAATTTCCCGCCGTGCATTGCGCAAAATCACGTCGTTATGTCATTCGTTGTTTGAGTAGCATCGTTTACGAACATTCCTATTCCCGGACGACTTACGTTAAAAATAATAAAAGACGTCGGAAAACGTAGAAATTCGACGCGGGAACGACGGCCATACTTAACATGGGCTGTCTAATATTAGAGCAGCAAAAAGCTGGTATAGTGTTACGCAAAAAAAAGATGACTAAAGATGCCGTAAGAGATTGCGATTGAAGATCGTAATTTCGGGGATCGCCGGCAAAAGCTCATTAGCATACCCCGAAGCGGAAAACGACGGGAAGTCCACCCAGTGGCCACAATTTTATTGCAGCGTAGATCCGAAGGCGTACGAACACGTAATCCAGTTGATTGGAAGCCCGCAGCCGTCTATTCATGGTTTGAGGTTTCCCACTAGCTAAAAAACACGCGTAATTTGAAATTACTCCAGTCTAACACCAGTTAGGAGTAAGGGCTCTGTGAATCTGGCCCAAAGTGTCTACAAACTATGGGATACATTTATGACTCTATTAAGAAGAGTTAAAGGGAGATTATAAATTTTAAGTATTAGTACTCTTCCCCAATCAACGTAAAGTTTTCTAATCCCAAACCTGTAGATCCCTTTGAACCTCCTTTAAGAACAATGGGAAATTATTAGACATGTGCAGACTGGAATATTTTGTTTTGTTTTTTCGTTTTCGTCCAGAAATACATTTATTTAGTTACTCCTGAAAATCGTTTTGATTTATTTTGTTTTCGTCGGGAAAGTTTTCGTCCGAAAACGACGATTTTCGATGACTTTGTCGAATTAAACGATGGAAATTCGACAAAGCATCGAAAATCGTCGTTCTGAATACAGGGAATATACCTATTCACTGTATTCAGAACGACGATTTTCGATGACTTTGTGAAATTGAACGACGGAAATTCGACAAAGCATCGAAAATCGTCGGATCTGAACGAAAACGAAAATAAAGCATTTTTTATGTCGGATCTTTCGGTTTTCGTTTCTTGCGCTTTCATTTTCGTTTGTTAAAACGATAATACCAGATTTTCGGACGAAAATGCATTTTAACGAAAACTAATGCACATGTCTAGAAATTATGGCCCAGATTCACAGAGCGATTACGCCTGCGCAACAGGAGATGCGCGTGCGTAAGTCTAAATGTGCGCGTGCGTTTCGTTGCGCAGAATCCCCAGAACGAGATACGCGTAATTTCGTTAGACTGGCGCATCCGTCCGCGCAAAAGTGCGATAGACACACCATTGATTTGCTAGTCAAATATGCTAATGAGGGACTTACGGGGATCCACAAAACAACGTTGGGGCAGCGCAGGCGACGCAGTGTGCGCAACAGCAAAATGTCCTGTCTAAAATTAGAGCTGATAAAAGCTGGTCTAAAAAAAGAAAAAAAGTCTACTTGTTAGATAAAGCAACACTGTTAGTGAGCAGCTCAGCAGTCACACGTGTTGCTCAACAATCTGTATGCCAACATGCCAGGGGCATGGTCGCTCATAGCTATACTACTGACTTTAGATGAACAAAGAAGGAGGAGGGCACGGAGGATGGCACGGAGGATGGCACGGGAGAGGATATACCGTACCCGCATAGACCTGTTTGGCATGAGTGATTCTGAGGTGTATCGCATCTTCAGATTCACCCCTCATGCCATCCTGGAATTAACCACAACCCTGCAGGATGACATCACCAGCCCAACACACCGCTCACATGCAGTGCAGCCACTGGTCAAGGTCCTGGCAACACTCCATTTCCTTGCCAGTGGCTCTTTTCAGCGTACAAGTGGAGTGGTGGCTGGGATGTCACAGTCCTCCATGAGCAGATGTGTGCACCAGGTTGTCCCTGCAATACTCAGACGCATGGCTAACCAAATCATCAAACCCACCACTGAGGACCTGCGGCTGAAGGCAATGACAGATTTCTACAGAATTGCCAGATTCCCACGCACTGTGGGGGCCATTGATTGCACACATGTGGCACTCCAGCCCCCCAGGAGACAGAGCACATGTACCGCAATCGGAAGCATTGGCATTCCATCAATGTACAGGTGATAGTCGATGCCCAAGGCCTCATATGGCACGTCCGTGCCAAACACCCAGGGTCCAGCCATGACAGCTACATATACAATCAATGCCACATCCGATTGGAATTCGATCAGAACGTGTATGGGGACACCTGGCTGGTTGGTGAGTGACATGGGTGGCAGGCATGACTATCCCCTCCCATGATGCACATCACAAGGGGCACATGCATGACTAACATCCTCCTGTCTTTTCCCTTACAGGTGACTCTGCATATCCACTGGGACCCCATCTCATGACTCCTATCCGGAACCCCCAAACTCCAGGAGAGGAAAGATACAATCAAGCACATGCTCAAACACGAGCAGTGGTGGAGCGCACCTTTGGCATCCTAAAGTCACGTTTCCGATGCCTGGATAAGTCTGGGGGTACCCTCTTGTACTCCCCAAACTTCGTGTGCCAGATCATCGGTGCATGTTGCATGCTGCACAACTTTGCAGAAAGAAAGGGCCTACAGATTGACCTACGTGATGACCTGACCCCTGAACCAGACAATCCCCCCCTAAACGAGGTTAACCCGTCTTCTGAGGGAAGAGCAGCCAGGAGACAGCTCACATTGGGCATCTTTGCACGTTAAACATACACATTAATCATGGCACAATGAGAATGCATGCATGCACAACACTGTGGTCCCTAGCACACACACCCCACATCCACATCAAATTGGATTGGCACCAGTCCACCATGCAGGACTTGTGAGCAGCAACGCCACGCCAAGGCTCCAATTATGTCACTGTACATTCATACACCATTCACACGGACCTGGGGATCACTTCTCCCTGGTCCTGGGGAACCCTTCTCCACCAAAATAGAGGGTGACACCCCTTTTCCGGCAGGAATGTCACCCCCACATTCACACAGCATTCACAACCCAAAAAAAAAAAATGACCTGCAAAATCAAAAAATTTCCAGCAAAAAAAAAAAAAAAAAAAAAAAGACAAAAAAATAAAAAATTTGAAAAAAAAAAAAATTTGGGGGAAAAACAAATTACTGCCCTCTGCGTGAGCCACGCCTGGGGCGCCCCCAGCCACGGCCCCGGCTTCTCAGGGGAGACTCATGGGGAAGGGGTATCCTTGATGGAGGACAGGCTCTCCTCCATCTGCACCAATGTCTGGCTGACCTGTCCCAGATGGCGGGTCTGGAGGAACTGGTCCCTTCTCAGGGTGGCGGGCAGGAGATCGGCCAACCCCATGGTGGTCTGGGATGACATCCTGCCTCCAGCTGATGCTTGTGGCCGGGGAGAAGGGGAGGCCCTTGTGAGGGGAGCCATGTTGGGGGAGGAGGGGGGGGCTCCCCCTTAGGGAGGCCTGCCTGCTGGCAGCCAGAGGGGAGGAGTCCTCAAAACCCAAACGTCCAGTGCCTGACATGGACTCCTCCTCCTCATGATTGTCCTGCTCCTCATGATTGTCCTGCTCCTCATGATTGTCCTGCTCCTCATGATTGTCCTGCTCCTGTTGAACCTCCTCTGCGGACTCCGGCCTTGTTGGGGGGGCCTCATTAGGCTGCTGTCCTGGGGTTGGTGCGGTCAGGCCAGATGGCCCTGCACCCTCCTGCACATCTGTGGATGACACAAAACATTCACAGGTTGGAGGATCCACACACTTGCCACATATTTCCTTTTCACCCCCTCCCCCACACATGCTACACACCTGATATTAAAAAAAAAAAAAATTACCTGGCACCACGGGCTCCGGACTTGAGTCAAAGCCGGGCAGGCCCTCAACTTCATGCCGATGAAAGGTCAGGGCCACCGCACGCTCCTCCGCTGTCAGGCTAATACGGCATGGTGGGCCCCCTCCTGTGCCCCTGGCATGGGCATGCATTCTGGCCAACTTCTTTTTGACCAGACGCCGGAGGTCATTGATTTTTTTGTCAATCCCAGACCTGGTCCGTGTCTCCCCCTGCCCCGCAGAATTCACCTGGTCAGTGATCCTATCCAATATCTCCCTCCTCCTGGCCGGGGTAGTGTTGGCACTCTCTGGGCCGTGGAGGTAACGCCCATACTCGCTAATGGCCCGGGCAAGAATCTGTTTTTCCACAACTGTAAAATTAAGCTTTCGTTTTCTCTCAGTCATCCTTCCAAAAAAAAACAGTCCCAGTCAACAAGATTCACGCACACAAACAAGCACAACCAATCACAAAAAAACACACACACAGAGAGAAAACTACTCACCAAGAAACAGTCCCAAAAAAAAAATACAGCAGGAAAAGAAACAAAAAGAAATATATCAATCAAACAAACAGTCTCTCAAACACTTATCAAAAACCACTTTCAAAAATCTAACAACAACCACTTGATCACACAGAACACTAATCTGACAACTACAAAACACACCGCAACGAACAACAAGAACAAAAGCACTTTGTTAAATGGGAAGGGACAAAGGGATGTACTTTTGCAAAGGAAGTGCGTTTGTGTGTGTCTATTTATGCTGTTTGCGTAGTTCACAACGTTGCCCTAGTCCATTTCCAATTTCACTGATTGCGCCACTCCCGAGTTGTGAGCATGCGCACATCGGAGCTGACATGGTCTCGTTCAAGCGCGCATGCGCGAGCCGGCCGGCCCTTCATTTGCATGGGGTCACGGCTCATTTCAATGTAACACGCCCACGTCCTTCCCAATTTGTATTACTCCTCCTTACGCCTCTGGAATAACGTGACTTATGCGCAATTTCCTGCGCAAAAGCTACGAGAATAGGGTGATTACGCGGCAAAATTGCGCAAGTCTAACGTAAAGGCAGTGCGCTACGCCGGTCCAATAATGCGCAGATGTACGTGAATCTGGGCCTATGACTATAGTGTTTCCAAGAGAAAGGAAAGGCTAAACACAAATGAGTTACCTCACTATGTGATTGATAGGTACTATTTTGGATTTATTTTGGATTTACTTTTAATTAAAAAAAATCCACAATTCTAGGGTGCTCTGCCATAATATTCAGTAGAGAAATCTGGGGCGTACGTTCACTTCTTTCAAATGAGTTATCTCTGCTGGTCCTGTGCTAGTCCTACTGCTCTCAGTAACAACTCCTGCTCAAATGAATATTTTTACCCTCCTCAATACATTTTATTGGGTCTTTGAGGTTTCTGCATTCTCGTCTATTCAATTGAGATTGAACACACAGTGTTCTCCAATAGGGATAAGCTCAGTGTTCATGTCCAAACATAACTGCAGACCAAACACTGGCTGTTTGGATATTCACCTGAATGCTTAGGTCATTAAAGAGGAGGTCCACCCGCCCCTTTAATAATTTAAAGTCAGCAGCTACACATACTGTAGCTCCTGACTTTAACATCAGGACACTTACCTGTCCTGGAGTTCAGTGATGTGGGCACTGCAAGCGATCTTCGCAATCGGTCATGTGCGGTGGGTTGCTGTTTTTTTTCTAGTGAGTCGGCAGGTTGCGGATATAATAATTGATAATAAAATTATGATGTGGGACTTTTTGGGGATTTTTTTTTTATAAAGGACTTGTCAAATGTTCAGATATCTTTATTTCTGGGTTACATGTTATGCACCCTATGCCAATTCACATTGGGGGGGGGGTGATATTTGAGGCCCCTGTTTTTATTAAAGTCCCCCCATGTTGAGGACATGTGGCCTGGTGTGGTTCAGGGGGGAGGGTGTCACACGCTCGCCCTCCCTTCCTTTCAGGCCAGCCAGGCTCATTGCTCAGAATCAGGGTCTAATATAGATTTTAAGGGTGGACTGCATGTATTATTATTTTTTTGGCATGGAGCCCCCCTTAAAAACCATACCACACTCAAATGGTCTAGTATGTATTTAGCATGTGACATGCACTGTGATCACCAAGTCTGAGACTCGGGTAATCACAGATCAGAGTAAGGGGCCGATCTCAGCCCTTTACCACATGATCATCTGTCAGCCAATGACAGCTGGTCACGTGATGTAAACAGGAGATCGCTTCTGTGTAAGGGACATCAGTCCCAAAGACGAATAGGCACAGATGCATCATCTGTGCCAACCATTACCGCCTGCCAGTGCCCATACAGTACATATCAGTGCCCACCAGTTTATTTAAGTGCCACTATCAATGCCCAGGAGTGCCACCTATCAATGTCCAGTGGTGCCAATCAATGCCTCATCAGTGCCACCTAGCAGTGCTGCCTATCAGTGTCACCTACCAGTGCCCATCACTGTCCATCACTGCCACAAATCCATGCCCATCACTGTTACCTTTCAGTGCCCATCAGTGCCAGCTATCAGTGCCACCTATCAGTGTCATTCAGTGCCACCTATCAATGCCCTTCAGTGCCACCCATCAGTGCCCATCAGTACCACCCTCCAGTGCCACCTCTCATTGTCCACCAGTGTCACCTCAGTGCCCACCAGTGCCACCTCATCAGTGCCCACCAGTGCAGCCTTATCAGTGCCCACCAGTGAAGCCTCATAAGCGTACATCAATGAAGGAGAAAAATTACCTGTTTGCAAAATTTTGTAACAAATTATAAAACCGCTTTGTATTTTTTCACAAATTTTCTGTATTTTTTTTTATTTTTTAACAAAAAAAAACCTAGAGGTGATCAAATACCATCAAAAGAAAGCTCTATTTTTAGGGGGGAAAATATAAAAATGTTATTTGGGTACAGTGTAGCATGACCACGCAATTGTCATTCAAAGTGTGTCTGAAAGCTGAAAATTGGTCTGGGCAGGAGGGAGGTTTAAGTGCCCAGTAAGCAAGTGGTTAAGAAAAATCACTGCATTGGTACATGTTAAAAAAGAGGGGTGTACTGCGCTAATTCGATAAATGGTAAAGCAGCAACTAAAAATGTTATCCAACACTAATAATAATGGTCAAAGGAAGAGCTGTGCTGTTGTAGGCTAAAATGTGTAACGTTACGCCGGATAAGATTTGGGAATTAGAATCTCAACTGCAGAGACTTCTTAGTTTCGGAACCCAGGTTTCACTTTCTTTTGTGCAGAGAGTTTGGGATCCTAGCATCACAGTCTCAGTCAAGAAATATGGCGCATATTCCTTTATAGGCGCCAGTAAAAACTCAAACAAATATAAGTATAAAGTCCAGGTAGAACTGATACTATAGTTCAGGCTCACTAGGGTAATACCCTGGGGAGTGAGGTTGCACGAATACTGGATACAAATACAAACTCTAATAGCAGGGTAAATAGTATTAGCGCCGTATGCCTCAAGAGTAATGGACTGGTCGCAGTGCAGCAGTGTTGAGGGAATGGCGTGAAAGCAGCATTTCACTAATACTTGTAAACTACAGACCAGGCTCTAGTTAAATGCAGAAGTAGCCGAGCATGCGTGGCATGTAATAAAACTAAACGGCAAAGTCCTCAAAGTAATAGGCAGTATATATGCACACAGTAACATTTGAGAAGGTACATAGGCATGAAAGACTTCTGTTTATACTTGGTGACTTTAGAATGTAGAAATCATGGCAGGATTCTTATTAGAAGTACCAAACATAGAGAGGCTATGGCTGCAGTAATTCCTGGTATAGTTAGCATACATAACTTAGCAGGCAGGGCAGTTCACAGGACAGTAATGCATAAAAACATCAGGGTACTTGCGATACTGAAGTGAACAATGCAGGCATAAGGTCAGGCTCCAAGGGTCCAGACAGGTAAGGCTGGTGAAGCAGGCAGTGGAGTCTCCTGGTCCAGGTCAGGAACCTGAAGTTCAGAGCAGGTGCGTCTGGATACCCAACCGACAGAGGCGTTGTGTCAGCAAAAATAAAGGAACACTTCCTGGTCAGAGCTGGGAGCTTAAATAAGCCGCCCAGCAACTTAACAGGAAGTGACAGGCTAATCAGAAAGAAGGAAGTAACTATAGTTGAACTTCGAAGTGAGAGGCTCTTCGGGAAGGAGGTTTGGGAAGGAAGTAACGAATGAGAGTTAACTGGGGAAGAACTAAGTATAATTGTACTTAGTAAAAAGTCACTCGAGAGACGTTACAAAATGTGACACTAGTGACAATTAAGTGATAAATAAATATCAATAAAATTATGAAACACCGACTGAGTGAAAAAAATGATATCTGTAAATGGGTCTGTAAAACCTCAATAAGATAACAAGAAGGGGTTAATTCCAAAATTAGGTAGAAACCTGATAATTACCAAGTGAATAAATACCAGTCCGTGTGAACAAACCAAAAAAACGCCTTGTGAATACCATTAACAAAGGGTCAAATGTAAAAAAAGTAAATATAATAAAAAATATTAATGCAGAGTGTGACCAGTATCCCGTGACCACGTCCCTCTAGTGATGAAATGTTGGGAGGAACAACGTTCTGACAGCGTTGTGTGCCAGACCGCGTTGTGTGCCAGACCCGGAAGATACGGGCTGCTGAATCGAAGAGCCGGCCGGCTCGATTGTAATTTATATGCCTTATCTCACTTCTTCGATGTAAGTGTGCCTTTTTATGTTACTTCTTCGTTTTTTTAGGGTTTTACGCTATGCCAGTCCCTTCCTTTTTTTATGTGGTGCATCCTGATTTGCTACTTTGTTTGAGACATCTTCTATGCAATATTGAACCACACTGAGGGATTTATGCTACCAATATAGACCCCAGGCTGGGACATCAACCATATGCACATATTGATCTCCTATAATTAGAGATCACATCCATCTGGTAAGCGGCTGTGTTATTGTTTGGTGGAGGTACTATCCTGTCAGCACTTTTTCCTGGACTATTGGATTAGTTGAATACTGGAGATATTTAAGTTTATATGGACACTCTGCATTAATATTTTTTATTGTATTCAAATTTTTTACCTTTGACGCTTTGTTAAAGGTATTCCCAAGGAGTTTTTTGGTTTGTTCACACGGACTGGTATTTATTCACTTGATAATTATAATGTTTCTACCTAATTTAGGAATTAACTAGGGCTGTTACTGATCAAAATGTTTGTGTTCGATTAATCGTTTGTTTTTTTAATCGATTAATCGACTAATTTCGATTAATTATAACGCACATACAGATCCAACTACTTTTAGCTGATCTCCTTGCAGGCTGATTCCCAGTGCAGCTCCCAACCACTGGAAAAATGGATAGCAGGATACAAAAAATACACAAAGGCACTTGATGGGAATAACATTAAAACTTTTAGGCCGCGTACACACGATCAGTCCAAACTGATGAAAACGGACTGAAGTTCATTTTCATTGGTTCACAGACTGATGGTCTGATTTGCGTACACACCATCAGTTCAAAAACCGATCATGTCAGAACACGGTGACGTAAAACACAACGACGTGCTGAAAAAAACGAGGTTCAATGCTTCCAAGCATGTGTCGACTTGATTCTGAGCATGCACGGGTTTTTGAACTAATGCTTTAGCGTACTCACGATCGGTTTGGATCGATGGTCAGGCGTCCATCAGTCTGATTTTAAAGCAAGTTTTAAAACTTTGGACTGAAGAACAACAGACTGATGGGCCATACACACGGTCGGTTTGGACCGATGAAACTGGACTCCAGTCCGTTTTCATCAGTTTGGACCGATCGTGTGTACGCGACCTTATAGTCTTCAAGTAGGTAACCAAATAAATATTGCACTGGAGATAAAATCAATGTAGCTACATAAACTGTAAAAATGGTGCGAGTAATACCAAGCGGTACCAAAAGCAGTCATAAAATCATGTAGCCAAGTATGATACTGGTATAAAAATGTGTACAAAGATACCACTGCTGAATCCAGATGAGGAGGGGGTTAACATCAGTCAGTCGGCATGTAGATGTCCCGTGAAGGGAACTATCACAACTCCTAGAGGATGGTTGTAGAATCCCAGGTTGATGGAGGGAAGTGATAGAGGGAAGTGTAGCAGCCCTTGCATGTGGCAGATAGTAAGGTCCCGCCGGCATGCAGATATGAAGGTGCAGCAAAGGAGCCTTTCAGATGGACACTGCAAGCCCCGCCAGTGTCCGTGAAGTTACCGGATCTCCGAATGATACTCCCTAAAGGCCCAGAAGCCGGTGGAGAGGTGAGTACCAATCAAAAGAATTTTAATCGATCAAAAAGATTTTGATCGATAAAAAATTAAAGATTAATCGATCAATTAAAAGTTAATTTGCACAGCCCTAGAATTAACCCCTTCTTGTTATCTTATTGAGGTCTCACAGACCCATTTACAGATATAATTTTTTTCACTCAGTCGGTGTTTCAAAATTTTAATTGATATTGGTACATGTTACCCAGGACAGTGCTCACCTTATGTTATTTGTTGACACCCCTAGCCAAGAAAATGGGCAAATTTGTCTTTCATTGAATTTATTGGGGTTTGGGTTCGGCATCTGAAGTTCTTTGAAGTTTGCCAAACTCTGCTTGAGTAGAACCAAGGGTACTTTGGCTCTACTATGATCATCAAATTTTGGGGTATGTAGAGTCCATTGGATTACCGTCTGGTGGTTAAGTAAATGTCTTTAACTGCTTCTTTTGACAATGAAGATGGCTGGCTGGGAGAGAGGGAGGGAAGGTATAGCCAGACAATGTCACAAACTTAATCTACTTCACCATCCAGTGGTTTAGAAATTGATCCATTTTGAGGTTGTGGGAAAAACAAGATATAACTGTGATCAAATCCCAATAGCTTGTACATGCATTTAAACTTTCAGGTGCTAAAGGGGGATGACCACGTGCCAACATTAATGCATGTATAAGCTATTGGAATTTGAGCACAGGTATATCTTGTTTCTGTTGCAATGCAGGTCAGTGACCAGACCTAGACCTGCTGGCTTTCCACCACCTTGTGTCTGTTTGTCCCATGTTGGCATTGTGTCCACCATAGCATTTGCAGTGGCAGAGCACAGTAGTACTGGCATAAGAGGAATTACTTTGATGCAGTTGGCCAGCTTAAACATGTATTGCAATATGTGTGAACAAAAAATCCCTGTTTTTCCTTGCATAGTTTGCTAGAAAGTTTGTATAGCAGTGTCCAGAGTAAGGTGACCAGATTTTTTAAATTAAATCCGGGAACATTTTATTTTTTTATTGGCAAATGGTAAACTATTTTATAAGCATATTTTCCTATATATGCAGTGTATATGAAATGATTGTATGATATATACGCTATTTCTCTCATTTCATCCATGAGATAAAAAAAAATAAAAAATTCGTAGAACTTTTGGGGATATAACTACCAAATATTAAGAAGATAAGATAGAGAAAAAAGTTTTCAATGGATATTTTGTATTTTATTCTTACCAAAGAATTTTGGTTCAACCATAACAATATAAATGAACAATTCAGAACAGTAAAAGATTGCATGGTAACAACACGTGTGGTACCTTCGATCATAAGTAATCAAATATTAATAGCTAACTGTTATAAGACTACAAATGTTAAAGCAGTTGTATACCCGCAATGATTTTTTTTTCCACCTGAAAGGCAAAAGTCATAATGAGCTAGTATGCACCACATACTAGCTCATTATGAAATACTTACCTCGGAACGAGGTGTAGAGAACTTACCTGGTCCACGCCAAGCGAGATGTCATCTTGCGTCAGCGTGTCTCCCGGATATCGCCACTCCAGTGCTGTGACTGGCTGGAGCGACAATGTCGTCACTCCCGCACATGCGCGCGGGAGACTTCAATCCGGCAAGGTCCGGCGGCTGCCGTCCCTTTAGCCGAGGCTCCCCGCTGCGCATTGCGAGGGGAATATCTCCTAAACCGTACAGGTTTAGGAGCTATTCTTTATACCTACAGGTAAGCCTTATTATAGGCTTACCTGTAAGTAAAAGTGGTAGTAAAGACTTTACTACCACTTTAAAGGAACAATTGGGCACCGTAACGACTTCTTTGAAATTAAGTTTTAATGGTGTCAGGAGGTCCCCCTGAGCGCTGACTTACCTTATGGGATTAAACCGTTCTCGAACATCAGGACCAGGACTTATCTGTCCTCTCTAAAAGTTAAAACCGGCCTGCTCCCTGCCTCAAAACAGGACCCTGCACTAAAAGCAGGGCACTGATCCCTGTGACAGTGGGCACCGCTGCTGTCAGGCTGAAAAGGGGGGTATGGAAAGATGGAGGCGGCAAAATTCGAAACAAATCCGAGGACAGATTTGGTCCAGGGACAGTGTCCTCAGTGAGAACACAAAAGCGCATCAGGGAGGTTGCTGCACTAACATTGCATAGTTAGTACAGCACGCTTTACATTATATTTTTTTCGTTCAACCCGCTGGGATGAAAAAAAAAAATTATGTGTGTACTAGACATAATGTAAAATTCAGTGGGGAGCTTGGATGATATGAGACAGACACTTTTGCCAGACACCTACAGTAAAACTGCCACAGTATATACAGTATGGATCAAAAACTACTATCCTTGCTTTTGCAGTGTGCTGTTTCCAGTTCAAAACCATCAAATCATGTAATGCCAAATGATTTTCAGCACAACAGGACTCATTTTTTTTACCAGTGTAATTGTGTATGCATCATAGATACAGTTGCCATGCCATGGACCCATCATTGCTTCCAGCATAGTACATTGATAGAGTTATTGCAACGGTAAGGAAATTAAGGGGAACATTCTGGCAGACACCCTATAGGTGCAGCTGTGGTGCCTGAGGGATATATTATTCAGTGACTTGGCAAATGCTCCATAGTACAAGAGACTCAGTTCACGGAAAGTGGAACTTTACAAACATTCTGCCAGTCGAGTCGCTTAACTTCCGTGCAACATTGCTGCATTGAGTATTGATGCAAAGATTACAATGGGCATAATCATAAAAGGGTACATCTTGGCAGGCACCTTGTAGGTGCGTCGGCTGTGCCTGAAGAATAACCCCACCTGTGAACTGTGAGCCTCAGCATGACAGGCATGTGAGTTATTTACAATCAGTTTGAATATTTATGATTGGTATGATATAAAATTAGGCAGGCATGCCTCAGCAACATTGTTAGTTGGCCCTTGCTTTGATATATAGGCTTATACTGACATTTTCTTAAGTCTACAGTACATTAACAGATGCTGCTTTATATTCTATACTCCGCTCCACTGGTGGAACATTGGAAATGCTGGACCTTTAATATATCTGTTGAGGAAAAAGTCTTGTTTATATTTCATTGGATTTATCATCAGAGGTTTGCAGGCATTCGGGCAAGTGTCACTTCAGGGATGGGCTGCTGTTATTTCAGGGACCTCAGTGTACATTTTATACTGAGTGGTTAATGTCAGCTTAATAAAAAAATGTTTTTTTTGCGCTAGGCAGGGGGGGGGTGCTGCCGCCTCAAATTGAGAAGCGGAGGGGCTGCCACGAATTGAGAAGCGGGTGAGTGCCGCCGCTAATTGAGAAGCCAGGGGGGGGGGGCGCTTTACAAAAAAAAATAAGAAATATAAAAATATATATTTTTTTTATTTTTTTTTAATAAAACATAAATAAAAAATGGTGGGTTGCCATCCACATCCCTTGAGACCTCTGGGCCCTTTAATAATAAAAAATATATATATATAAATAAAAGGAGGGTTGCCATCTGGGGCCCTGAGGACCTCCGGGCCCCGGGGGACCTCTGGACCCTTTAATAAAAAAAATATATACATAAAAAAATATATATATATAACTAAAGAAAAAAAAATGAAAAATAAAAATATAAAAAATATATATATATATATATTTTTTTTTTAATAAAAAAAGGACGGTTGCCATCTGGGGCCCTGGGGGCCTCTGGGCTCTTTAATTAAAAAATATATATATATATAAAAATAAAAAAACTAATTATAAAAAATAAATAAATAAAGGGGGGTTGCCATCCAGGCCCCTGGGGACCTCTAGGCATTTTACCAATAAAAAAAAAAATATATATATATATATGTATACACCTGTCTGGGGACCTCCGGGCCCCTTACAGGTGTACTTCCTGTACCCCCCTGATGGCGGCCCTGGTGATATGTTCTACTTCCCTTGTTTTTTCTAGGAGAACTGAAGTTAAAGGAGATATACAATGTACATATACAGTCGACCACCAAAATTTACGGGGGTTGTGTTCGTAGAGCGTTCGTAGAGCACCTGTGAATTGTAAAAAATACCAAATTTTGGATTTGGTTAAAACAATGCCTATAAATGCCTATTTTTCCTCAGGTGCTTAGGTTTATTCCCAGAAGCCTTATGCCGCGTACACACGATCACTTTTTGTGATGAAAAAAACGACGTTTTCAAAAACGCCATTTAAAATCACGTGTGAGTAAGCACTATATGCGAGCTAATAAGTTTGGACCACAGCTGGCAGCCAAACTTACTCCCAAGCTAAGGTCATATGCCATCCCTAAGATTAAGACTTCAAGCGGTACTTTATCTCAAAACCCTGTGTCGATACTTAAGACTTTCCAATCATTCTACTCTACCCTATACTCCTCCGACTCCCAACGCCCACTCGCTGATCTTGACACCTTTCTGCAGAACGTCCCCCTCCCTAGATTATCAGATTCCCATCGCTCTATCCTAGAATCTCTGTTCCAGGTAGCAGAAATCTATGAAGTCATAAAGAATCTTAAAAAGGACTCGGCCCCAGGCCCTGACGGGTTCTCAAACCATTACTATAAGACATTTTCGGAGACCTTGGCCCCTTATCTGGTCCGTTTCTTTAACTGCTTGCGCAAGGACACTCCTCTAGACCCCTCGGCGAACTTGGCTTTCATTTCAGTAATTCCCAAACCGGGGAAGGATTCTAGCGATGTAAGCAACTATAGGCCTATCTCGTTGATTAACAACGATTTGAAGAGATGTCATCTCACTTATGAGGTCGAGTTGGGATGAAGGCCTACCCGAGGAAGGTTACTTGCTTTCCATAGATCTGTAAAAAGCGTTTGACACAGTGAAGTGGCCTTACCTCTTTGCCCTGCTGCACAAGTGGGGCTTTGGCCCTGACTTTATTAAAACGTTAGAGGCTCTCTATTCCCAACCGATAGCATAGGTTAGATTCCAAGGTCACTTTTCAGAGCAATTCCCCATCAGGAAGGGCACGAGGCAAGGATGCCCCCTCTCCCCCCTCCTATTCGCGGTAGCCATTGAGACATCGCAATTAGAAATCATCCGGGTATCCAGGGGGTTTGCTGCGGCCAAGCGACGCACAAATGCGCCTTGTTCGCAGATGATGTACTTCTCTTCATCACTTCCCCCCTCACCTCAACCCCTAATGTGATCCGCCTTCTTACCGAGTTTGGCAACGTGTCAGGTCTCAAAGTTAACATGTCCAAATCTATGGCTCTCAATGTCTCAGTGCCTCAGTCTCAAGTAAACAGCCTGAAAAGCCACTTCCCCTTCTCCTGGATCTCCACTTCCATCCCCTACTTAGGCATCCAACTCACCTCACCTTCTTCACAAACACAACTATCCCCCTTTGATTAAGAGACTAACAGATGACCTCCGTCAATGGTCGCTGTATAACTTATCTTGGCTGGGCCGCGTTAACGCAGTCAAGATGACCCTCCTACCTAAAATACTATATCTTTTCCGCTCCCTGCCCATCCCAGTCACTAAATCTTATATCACCACTCTGCAGTCCGCGATAATACGCTTCGTCTGGGATAAATCTGGACATCGTTTTTCCAAATCCGTCCTTTTTAGGCCCAGATTGAGCGGGGGTCTAGGATTACCAAATCTAGGGTGGCACTACCGCGCGGCCCAACTTAGTCAGTTTTCGACAATCTATCTAAAAGGCCCCAAACCAGACTGGGTTTCCATGGAAAAAGCCGCGACTCCTGGATTTACCTTAGATTTCCTTTTATGGAACCACCCTAAAACTCGTCCCCCAATCTTAGCACCTACACTATCCCACTCCATGGCTCTGTGCGACTCTCTACATAAACATAGTTCCCTGATTTCTCATTGGCACCCACTGGCCCATATCTTTCGCAAACCCTCGATTCCCCCCTGGTTTAGACATAGTCGCCTTCAAATGGTGGCTTGACAAAGGCCTGTACAGAATTGGCCACTTTTTCAACTCAAACGGACCTTTTACTCTAAGCTATTGCACCTCTAGACTTAAAATGCCCCCTTCCGAGAAGTTCAGGTTTTTTCAACTCTCCCACTTTCTACACCAGATTAGGAGAGCCAGCATAGAACTACCTTCGGTAACGCTCTACGAGCAGTGGTGCTCATCGGCCATGGACACAAGAGGCGGTATATCCCTGATTTACTCAGCTTTGGCCGAGCCTGTGGAGAGAGCACCATACATGACGAGCTGGGAACGTGACCTTGCCCTTGACTGGACACTAGACGGCTGGCATAATAATCTGGCCCGCTCCTATAAAGGCATTTTGAATGTTTCGCTGGTTGAGGCGAACCTCAAAGTCATGACCCATTGGTACCTGGTCCCCACCCTCATCGCCAAATTTTACCCACAATCTTCCCCCTTGTGCTACAGGGGCTGTGGGCTTACGGGCTCCATACTATATATACTGTGGGAATGCCCCAGAATCCGGTCCTTCTGGTATAAAATGTTCCGTCTTATCAGGAAAGTCACGGGGCTAGGGGTAGCTCCTGATCCCACCATCGCCTTACTCAACAACCCTATCCCGAAAATTCCCAGGAGCACACAATCTCTGATTTCCTTTATTCTACTGGGAGCCAAAATGACTATTTCTAAGGCCTGAAAATCCCTGTCAGTCTCCTTTCCAAAAGCTTAAAATAAAATTTCTTGGATAATGACTAATGAGAAGATATCCAACATTATTCTAGATAATGTTGAAGGCTTTAAGGTCATCTGGTAACCCTGGGCTTCCTATGTTGGTATCCCCCTTTGATTTGATTTTGATTACCTGGGAACCTGACCTATTTAACCTTACCTTATTTCCTCCTCAGCATAAGACTCCCGTGAGTGATAGGCCTTCCGTGTACTTCCTAACCCTTGGTCCTTTCTTCTCTCTCTCCTGCCTTTCCTATTTCTGTCTCTCTTCTACAATCTGTTCATCTTTCTTGGTATGCGAACCCTTTTTTTAGCTATCAAAGGAGCTCTGGACCTTATAGGTCCCTTTGGGATTTTCTCTGTGTTTGTTTATCTGTTTTGCATTTTTGAATAAGGTTTACAGCACGCCAAGTGGTTGCGCCAGGAGTTCCTGGGGTACTCCCTCCTCTCCTGGTACCTATGATTTCGAGACCCTATTGCTTCATAAGAGTTCAGCCTTGGCCATAGTGCCTTACCATTTAGCGTGTCTCCTTGAAGTATGTACTCTACTGCGAGCAGGTAATATATTGGGGTTGCACTATCTACCCCGAGGCAGCTTGATCCCTTTGGGGGCACGGGGAGGGGATAGGGCGGGGGATCCGACCATCTTAGTCTGATATAACTTTGCTTGCTCTCAACTGTCGTAATGGTTCCTGTAATGTTTAGTCTCATTTCTGTTATAGTCACTGTTTGCTTGACTTTGTATTTTTTGCAAAACCTTGAATAAAAATTATAAAAAATAAAAAATAAAAAAAAATAACTGTGTGTGGGCAAAACGTCGTTTTATGTCTTCAAAAAAACGACAAAAAAAAAAACGTTGTTTTTGTGTCATAAAAAGTGATGGTGTGTGGGCAAAACGATGTTGAAAACAACGTTTTTAAACCCGCGCATGCTCAGAGGCAAGTTATGAGACGGAGCTTCAATGGAACAGAGTGCCGTTGAACGTGGTGTACGTCACCACGCTTTGCTGGAGCATTTTTGGAAAAAACGATGGTGTGTATGCAACGTCGTTTTGGAAAATGAAGTTTGAAAAACGTTGTTTTGTTTCATCACATCAAACGTCGTTTTTTTTCATCACAAAAAGTGATCGTGTGTACGCGGCATTAGAAGGTGCAGGGCATTTGGGCGGCATCTTATGCCCTGTACACATGATCGGACAATCTGATGAGAACGGTCTGATGGATTTTTCCATCAGTTAACCCATGGGTCTTCAAACTACGGCCCTCCAGTTGTTCAGGAACTACAATTCCCATCATGCCTAGTCATGTCTGTGAATGTCAGAGTTTTACAATGCCTCATAGGATGTGTAGTTCCACAACAGCTGGAGGGCCGTAGTTTGAGGATCCCTGAGTTAACCGATGAAGCTGACTGATGGTGCCTACACACCATCGGTTAAAAAAACGATTGTGTCAGAACGCAGTGACATAAAACACAACGACGTGCTGAAAAAAATGAAGTTCAATGCTTCCAAGCATGCGTCGACTTGATTCTGAGCATGCGTGGATTTTTAACTGATGGAGGTGCCTACAAACTATCGTTTTTTTCTATCGGTTAGGTATCCATCGGTTAAATTTAAAACAAGTTTGATTTTTTTTAACCGATGGATAAAAAAACGATGGCGCCCACACACGATCGGTTTGGTCTGATGAAAACGATCCATCAGACCGTTCTTATCGGTTTAACCAATCGTGTGTACGCGGCCTTGGAGTTTTAAGAACAAGTTGAAAACCATGAGAACACTCAGCGAAACGCTGGAGATAGCTACAACCTGTTATGATATGGGAATGCTGGGCTGCATCTGCCGGAGAGGAAAAATCTGAGAACGACTGAGGCCACAAACTCTGAACCACGACTTTTGCAGGGGTCAACTATATATATGGGAAAAAATATAAGTTGCGCTAAACATAAACAGCACATATGTCTATAACAGAATCGCATAAGAATCAGTAGCTTGACATAAATTGCTTAAACATTCAGGAAAACTAATCAAAGTCCATTAGCAAATAAATAAAGTAGTGAATCCTTTCACCAGTGAAAAAGAAAATAGTCCACATTTAACAATGCCAATTTGGAGTGACGATCCAATGAAAGAAATCCTCCGCCATTAGAGTAAGTAAATCTGCTTACCAGATTCCCAGTGGTCCCTTAATCAAAAAGGACCCCAGGTAGCATGTAGATTTTAAACAGTAGGAGCTGAAGGCTGGATAGACACAGTATGTTGACAATCACCGCCTCATTCCAATAGGTAGAAAACCATAGATGCCATGTTCCATAGAGAAAAACCATTGGCTACAATTTATATAAAAATAAGACAAGAAAACACTCACATTTTTTGCAGTGCTTAATAGCTTTTCAGTCTTGCTGTTTACATATGACTCCAGACTGATGCTTGTTTTTTTTTTTTTATTTGTAAACTGTTCCTTCCATTTTATTTATTTTTTTACCATTTTTATTGTTATCTCAGGGAATGTAAATATCCCTTATGATAGCAATAGTTAGTGACTGGTACTCTTTTTTTTAAAAAAAAGGGGGTCTATCAGACCCTAGATCTTTCCTCTGCCCTCAAACCATCTGACCACACAAAGATCTGTGTGATAAAATGCTTTCCCAATGGCGCTGTTTATATTCGGAGGGGGGGGCATTCCCTCCCACTGAATGTAAAAGCAGTCCAGAGGCTAATTAGCCGCTAGGACTGCTTTTACATGAAAGCCGACCGCTGGCTGAAAAGAATGATACCAAGATGATACCTAAACCCGCAGGTATCATTCTGGTATAACCATTCAAAGTCCAGCAACATACCAGTACATTAATGTTTCTTGTTGGACATGTATTGTAATCTTTTTTTTCATGCAGTCTGTTGGCTGAACGAAAAAAAGATTGATCGGTGGGTATGCCCACTATTAGAATACCTCCCTTCATCCACCCACTTCTAATGTTGGGCATACATGCACCATTTATATATGCCGAAGCATGGGGGCATCCTCCCGCAAAAAAGTTATGCCCCGTACACACGGTCTGACTTTTCCACGGGCAAGCCTCTGTTGGAACTTTGACCGTATGTATGCGGCATAAAAAGCTATGACGCGTACACATGGTCAGACTTTTCTACGGGAAAGCCTCCGTAGGAATGTCAACCGTATGTACGCGACATTAGGAGAAAAATTGCTCCTTCGCCCCTAATGCCCCCATGCTTCAGCATATATGCTCCTACAGCATTGGAGTCGCAGGTTTATATATCGTGGGAGCAAACGCTGTTGCTGTCAAGATAAATAAGTCTGCGTTGCAACTGAATGGCGTACCTGAAAACAGTAAAGTAAATTACATACCTTAAAAGAAAGCATGAAAAAACCTAATAACAATAAAACTTTGCAGAATAGAATACAGTAAAAAAGAGCAGAACAATAGAGAGAGAATAGAGAGGGAGAGAACAATAAAAAGACAACTACAGTATTTTATTTTTATTTTTTATATATTTTTGTTTGTGTTTTTATTTTTTACTTAGAAAACGCTTCCAAAAAAAACTGTTAGCGATCGCAGGGATCAGGCCTGTCTCTACGAACTCTGCAGTTATGTGTGTTGTGTTTTGTAAGTGACAGTGATCGATCGATACTGCACTTGGGTAGGTTGGGCTGGGCTGGGCAGAGGGGAAAAACGCAGGTGCTAGCGGGTATCTGGGCTGATTCCGCTAACAATGCGTTTTTGGGTACCCTAAACTGCTGGGTACGCCAGCATAGATCAGATCTGGTATCGATCCGTTCAGATACTATACTACTAAGGGAGGTGTATGCTTTGCGCGTGGGTGTTACTGGCACTAACCTGGGGCGATGCAGACCCTAACTGATGTTAACATTTAATTGATATCACCCGCTGGGCGATCAGGGGGCTAAACCTTTATTGGGTTATATACAGCGGGTGCCCTGATGCTATAAACAGCAAACTAACTGTGAAAGGGTTAACTTTAGGGGCAATCAGGGGTTAAAAACATTATTTAAAAAATGTATGGGGGTACCTAACACTATAAAAACCTGGCAGCGAACCTCAAAAAATAACTAGCTACCTAGCGGCACCAGCGACACTAATACAGAGATCAGAAAAACGATTGCTTAGTGACGCTGGAAATAGGGGGTGAAAGAGTTAACTCTAGGGGCAATCAAGGGTTAAAACCTTTATTAGAAAATGTATGGGGGTACCTAACGCTATAAAAACCTGGCGGCAAACCTCAAAAAATAACTAGCTACCTAGCGGCACCTGCGACACTAATACAGCGATCAGAAAAACGATCGCTTAGTTAAGCTGGCAATAGGGGGTGAAAGGGTTACCTAGGGCGGTGATCAAGGGGTTAAACCTTTATTAGGGGGTAGGGGGGCTACCCTGAACCTAAAGGGGCCTAACACTAACTGCCCTGACATTTTTAACTGTCACACTGACACTAAATGCAGTGATCAGTAAATAAATGATCACTGCTATTAGTGACACTGTGACAGGGGGCTGGGGGGGGGGTGATCGGGGGGTGATCTGGGGGGGTAAAGTGTGCCTATGTGTACCTACATGTCAGTGTGGTGCTTGGTGCAACTTACTGTGATGTCTTCTCTCCTCTCGGCGGATGAAAATACCGGCGGGAGGATAGATGACATTAATTCCTCTGCCTGTGTTTACATTACACAGGCAGAGGAAGTGACACAGCGGAAGGGGATTGGCTGGGAGCGATCGCGAGGGGGTGGCTAGAAACAAATAGCCGCCCCCTCATCCCGGATCGCTCCCAGATGCTTACCGACCACCGCAAGTGCCGAGGGGGGTCCCGATCGAACCCCTGACCCACATCTAGGCAGGGACGTACGGGCACGTCCATCTGCCTGTACGTGCCATTCTGCCAACGTATATTTACATGCGGCGGTCGTTAAGTGGTTAAATAACAAATAAGTGTCAAATGTTGTAAATCATAAATCTGTGTTAAGCCCTGTACCCACGGCCGGAAATCCCGTCAGGAAAAAAATGTTGGTTTTCCCGACGGGATTCCTGGCAAGCTTGCCATGCATACAGACAGCTTATTCAAAAGAACCGCCGTTCTTTTGAATGGCAAGAAGGTGGTGACGTCATCGACTACACCATCGCCGCCATCTTGCTACACCCCACAGTATACTTGTATGCTACCGCGCATGCGTCAAATTCTTATCGAGCATGCTTGGTTTTCTAATGGAACATGTAAGCATACAGACGACCAGTTTTCTCAGCAGGAAACACTCTGCCGGGAATCCAGACGGGAAAATAGTGAGCAGGTTCTCTATTTTTCCCGGGCAGTTTTCCTGTCTGGAAAATAGCTAGGGAGCATACACACAGCCGAGATACCCGACAAAATGCTCTCCTGGCAGTTTTCCTGCCGGAAAAGCAGTCGTGTGTATGAGGCTTAAGAAATAAATTCTTTATTGGTGTACATACACCCACTAAATAAATACATAAAAATAACAATTCATATACCGTATATACTCGAGTATAAGGCCGGCTCATTTTTTTGTGCTGAAAATGCCCCCCCTCGGCTTATACTCCAGTCACCTTTTTGCGCCCGATCTCCCAGACTTTGTGGACCCGGCACACATGTAGCCTCATTTCTCCTCTACAAGTGTGCAAAGTTTTTTTTTTTTTTTTAAGTTTCAAAAATATATTTATTGAAAGACAGTGCATTACATAAAATAACCCCCTTTCCAGTTTGGGGTACACTATTATATCCGATATAACACACTTAGTGATGCATTCAAAATAAGAATATCTCAGATTATAAGATTGAGGAATACAATGGAACTTGACCACTATCCGGATAGAACATGAGGATGCATAGATACCACATACTCATACAGAAATATCAGAAACAAATAAAAGAAAATACCGTCGACCTAAAGGGAACTTTTCGGCTTAGAAAAAAGTATTGCACTACAGACCCGGTAACCCCACTGGGTGCATACCTGTCTGAGGCCTTATATGGGAATCCTAACATCAAACTTTTCCCTTAACAAGGGTCCACCCACCGGGTCCCAGAATGCCAGAAGTCTCCGGTACCAGTTGGGAGAACCGAATCAAGACATCACCAATAATCGAACAGTCTTTATATATAAAGAAAAACCCACACTAATAATAAACAAAAAAAAATAAAAATAAAAAATACAAACAAGAGTAAGGGCATACTAATGTTGTTACCAAGCTCCCAAAAGGGAGTAATGTGAAAATATCGGTGCATAGAGATTAGTGAACAAAATCTATTTGAACTATTATGTCCAAATGTAAAATTATCAGAAAAAGAGAGAAAGAACAAAGAAAAGAATAGGGAAAAGAAAGAGAAAAGAAAGAAAAAAGGAGAGTAAAAGAAGAAAAAGAAAGAAGAGAATAGCGTCAGCTCCCAGCCTATCCAGTGACGAATCGATCCTGCTTGTATCACCAATCCCTGCAATCAGAGATATTCCAACATAATCGGCCCAGGGCTCCCACGTTGCTTCAAATGTTTTGGAGGAGTTCGTTAAAGAGCTAACCAGCTTTTCCTGTGACATTATCCACGAAATCTTCCTTTTCGCCGCTGCAATCGAGACTTTTGGAAGTTTCCAGGCCTTGGCTATCACCAGTTTTGCGCCCAATAAAATAAACATAATTAATTGACGGGTAAATTTAGAAATCTTAGGAATATTTGCGTTCAGCAACGCTATTTGGGGGGATTGAGTCACTGGGGATCCTGAGACCTTCCGAATGAGGTGAAAAATCTTGTTCCAAAAAGTCCTAATTTTTGGGCACTCCCACCAGATGTGCAACATGGAGCCCTGAGCCTGACATCCCCTAAAGCATAAAGAAGAGGCGGAAGGATACATCAAAGCAAGTCTGGATGGGACTAGGTACCATCTCATCATTACCTTAACGTTAGCTTCTATCAAAGAAACATTAATTATACCTTTATGCGATCTCGCTCCCGCTTTATACCATTCGTCCAGGTCCCAGGTTATCCATAAGTCCTTCTCCCAAGCTTCCATGTAGGGGAATTTAGATGTGGTTTCCATAAGAGAAAAGTAAATCACAGAGATGCCTCCCTTTTGACCCATTCCTTGTCCACACCATTGTTCATATGTAGTGAATTCTGGGGGTTTGAATTTATTCTGCCAAATGGAGTTCAAGAAGTGATGTATTTGGTGGTATCTAAAAATCTCAGAATCCGGTAATTCCAATTTTTCTTTACAAAATTTTAGAGATATAGGGCCAGAGGGAGTAAAGAAGTGTCCTATTCTGTACATCCCCTTGTCTAACCACCATTTAAAAGCTTTAATGTCCAGTCCTGGACTGAAAAGAGGATTATGGAAAAGATGGGACAATGGTCTGATGTCAGAGATCAAGGAGGTAAAGTGTATCATACCGTCCCAGAGCCTTAGGGATTGCGATAACGTAGGAGAAAGGATTGAAGGTCTGTCCCTGGGAGGACACCAGAGTAAAAAATCAATAGTGTGTGTAGGGACTGCTTGTCTTTCTATGTTGACCCACTCAGGTTTTTCTAATCTAGAGTAAATCACCGAAAATTGTGCAAGCCTGGCAGCCTGATAGTATCGAAACAAGTCGGGTAGGCCCAAACCCCCTTGCGTTTTAGGGCTAAGGAGGACTTTGCGAGAGAGTCTGTATCTTTTTTTCCCCCAAACAAATTTAATAATCTTTCCCTGGAAAGAATTGAGATGTTCCCTATTAATCGCAATAGGGAGGGATCTAAATAGATACAGAAGTCTCGGGAGCAGGGTCATTTTTATGGAATGAATTTTGCCTAACCAAGAAATCCCGTAGAGAGACCATGTTTTGAGATCTTCTTCCAGAGCTCGAAACATGGGAGGAAAATTTTCTTTATATAAGTGTTCAATATTAGGGGTTAAATTTATACCTAAATATCTAATTGAGGAGGTCTTCCACTTGTATGCGAGTGATAGTCTAATCTGGTCTACCATCGAGGGTTGGAGGGAAACATTCAACGCATGTGATTTTGACATGTTAACCTTCAACCCCGAAATCAAGCCAAAGGTCTCTAAAGTTTTATTTATAATGGGCAGGGACTGAAGAGGAGAGGTAATGAAAAGGAGCACATCATCGGCGAAGAGGGCGCATTTATGTACAGCCTGACCGCAGCGGACTCCTTTTATGTTATTGTCTGATCTTATTGCTATGGCTAAGGTTTCAATCGCAATAGCGAAGATCAGAGGGGAAAGGGGGCAACCCTGTCTTGTCCCTCTCTCGATATAGATAGGTTCAGAATAATACCCTTGTAGCTTAATTTTAGCTTCCGGTTTAGAATAGAGTGCTTTTAACACATTTAAAAAAGGACCAAAGCCCCAACGTCCCAAAATGGTAAATAAATATGGCCAAGAAAGGGAGTCGAAGGCCTTCTGCAGATCCAAAGAGAGCAGAAGACCTTCTTGTTTGGGTTCCCCGTCCCAACCCGATTGGAGAATGGATATTAAATCCACTGCTCTTCTAACTTGATCTGGGCCCTGTCTCCCGGGGATAAAACCTACTTGGTCCTTATGTATGTAGAGATTAATAAATGAACTTAGTCTATTAGCTAATATTTTGGTAAGAATTTTCAAATCATTATTTATAAGGGAAATGGGCCTATAATTTTCTACTTGTCCAGGGTCTTTGTCGGGTTTCGGGATTACTGATATGTAGGCAGCATTAAGAAGAGGAGCCAATGTCTCCCCACTCCTTTTAGAGTTAAAGAATTTAGTAAGGAAAGGTGCTAGAATGTTAGCAAAGGATTTATAATAGTATGTAGAAAATCCATCTGGACCTGGGGAAGAACCTCCTTTTAAGCCTTTAATTACTTCAATAGTTTCTTCTAACGTAAATGGGGCGTCGAGGTGTGCTTACTGAGAAAGGGGAGGGGAAGGTTATCTAAGAAGGGATTTGTGTCTGAGACCTCAGCCAGGGTAGTTTTCTGATAAAGTTTCGTATAGAATTCCTGAAATACACTCAATACACGCTGTGGATTGAGTGTATAAGAACCGTCCTGTTGTCTAATCTTAGGGAGAGTGAACGAACGTGGCCTAGGGGAAAGTCTATTGGCCAGCATTGTACTCATTTTGTTAGCCTGGGAATAAAATTTTGCACCCGACCAACGAATGGACCTATCAGCCGAGACAGTAAGGGCTAAGTTTAAGGCTAATTTTGTTTTATCTAATTGTTCCAGGAGCTTCCGCGACGGAACTTTCTTATGGCGTCTGCTGAGCAATAAGAATTCCCTATTGAGTTTCTCGACCTCCGAGGCCCTCGCCTTTTTCAGGCCAGAGGCCAATTGAATAAGTTTTCCTCGGATCGAGGCTTTGTGAGCCGCCCAAAGAGTCTCGGCTGAGGTGTCACCCGTGTCATTAAGAAGGAAGTATTCCTTAAGAGCCTTCTCTATCTCCGAAAATATTGTAGGGTCATCTAACAGGGATTCCTTCAGTTTCCAGTGTGGGGCAGGAGGCCCAGCAAAGCTTCTCCGTAAAATCATCACTACCATAGAGTGATCCGACACAACTGTGTCTTTTATGGAAGCCTTGGTGACAGCCGGTATGTGTATAGCAGAAATAAATATGTGATCTATTCTGGAGTAGCTTGAATGGGGGTTCGAAAAATGTGTGTAATCCCGTGCTGAGGGATTAAGTTCCCTCCAGATGTCAACCAACCCTTGTTGGTATATCAATCTTGCTATCTGAGAACTGCATCTAGAGGGGCGGGTATATTGTTTCGAAGGGATCTTAGATTTATCAAGGCGCTGGTCAAAAGCGGTGTTAGAATCTCCTCCAAAAATTATCGTACCTTCCAGAAACTTCTGTAGGACCTGAAACATTGATCTAAAGAACTCATTTTGACCTACGTTCGGAGCATAATACGAAACGAGTGAAAACAGTTGATCATCTATCAGCCCCTTAACTAAGATATACCTCCCTTCTTGATCTCTATGTACAGAAATCAACTTAAATTGACATGATTTAGCGAACAAGATCGCAACTCCTTTTGTTTTATTCTCTGCATTAGCTAAAAAAAAAAGTGGGTAGTGGGAATGTAAAAAGGAAGGTGTGAATCTTGCCGGAAAATGAGTTTCCTGCAACATCACAATCTCGAATTTTTGGGAATGATAAGATTGTAGGATTTTCCTCCTCTTAGAAGGTGAATTCAAACCTTGAACATTATGGGAAACTACTTTCAGGGAAGGGTTGTGAACGGTGTTAGAAGGCATGGTTCTTGGGAAAAGAAAGCTTAGTAGATATCGCACTCACCAATCGATGGAAGGGATATTGCGGCATCAGGAAGCTTGGAAACCTGGGACTTGGAGAAGCATGATCGGACCGGAGCGACTGTGAGCTGACGAAGAAAAAAAGAAAATGTAGAAGAGTGAAAAATAGACAAAGAGAAGAAGAAACTTGTTGACCCAACTTGGGTCCACAAGGGCGAGATGGAACCCATTCCATGCCGACCTTGCCCAAAAGTAAACTAGGATGGTCCCCAAGACGGACCATCAGCCCATCCCCCGAGCATGTTAAATCCATGTTCAGAAGATGGGTGGAGGCGAATGACTTCCGCTCCAGCCAGATACACCCCTGAAAAAATTAGAAATTATTTCAGTCAACAGCAACCATATATAAATCCAACTTAAACAAGAAAACATTAGCTGTCACATTATAAAGTAATCGGATCCATCTAACAGGAAATATAACAAAAAAATATATATATATATATAAAAAAAATAGAAAATTATAAGAAAAATCGTCCGTGGGGGCTGAAAGGTATCTTTGAGATCTCCGTAGGGATCAGTCCGTTCTGATGGTCCCAAGTTGAGGGACGGGGAGAGGAACTTTAAAGTGACAAGAGATTCAGTTCTTAAAAACACCTCTGTCCTAAACAATGGGCAAAAAATAAACACAACAAAAACACAAAAAGAAAATCCCCCTCCCCCTCAGAACGGAAAAAGATTAAAGCACAAAAAATGATAAAAGAAAAAGATGCTTCAGGTGTGACGAGATCCCTTAGTGCGTCTGGATTTGGAAGTTTTCCACATGGGAGAAACAGGGCTGGACGGAGTAGGACGTTTGGTTGAGCTCACCAGGAGGTTGGAAGTGTCCATTGCTGAGTCCTGCGAGATGAAATTCAAGTTGAGCAAGAGCCTTTCCCCCTCAGGAAAAGATGAGAATGAGTGGGTTTTACCGTTAAGCGAAAATTTCAATGCGAACGGGAAAGCCCACCAATATTTAACTTCCCTTTGTGAGAGAATTGCCAACAATGGTTTCAGGGATCTGCGTCGTTGGATTGTCGTAGGAGAAATGTCCGCAAAGATTTGGATCTCAGAACCCTGAAAAGACAGGTGAGAATTATGTCGCAAAACTTTCATTATCTCCTCCTTCACACTATAAAAATGGGGTTTGACCATTATATCACGTGGGGATCCGTCCTTCCTGGGGGGTCCCAGAGATCTGTGGGCCCTATCTAGCTCCAATTTCTGCGGAGGGATTGTTGGTATAAGGGCTTTAATTAGGTCCTGGACTGCCGTCGGGACATCTGCGATTCCGGTATCCCCCTCACCCTAAAATTCTCTCTCCTGGAACGGTTTTCAAGGTCATCCAACTTGTTCAGAGCAGCATCCAATTGCTCCTGTAAAACCTGAATCTGTGCAGAATTTTGATTAGCTCTAGAGACGGTTATATCAAGTTTGTGCTCTATGGATTCCATCCTGGAACCCAGGGTTTGGAAATCTATGCGAATGTCTGCTGTGATTTTTTTAGCAGTGTTAGCAAGACCCTTATCCAGCATATCAGACAGTTTCAGTATGAGATCCCCTGAGGATAGGGATATATCTCTGTCAATACTTCCTGGAGTCACAATGCCTTCCATATGAGGAGAGATTGACCCCAATGGGGTGAGAGTGTAATCACCCAGCGTTCGCTCCAGGAGCGATTCAGTGGAAGCTGGGGATGGGGTCACAGGGGGGGGAACAGGATGAGTAGCTTGAGGGGTGAAATTCAATATAGCTGGCTGAATCACTTGCCTGTTCCCCGATGCCTCCCCGCTGTGTGTGTCCCGCTGCTGACTTGCGGCCGCCATCTTGGATTCAGCCTGGAAGTCTCCGGCGGTGAAACTCGGTCCCAGGTCTCGTCGGACGGAGCTACCTGGCATGGGACAAGAGCCCGGGTGTTCCTTAACCGATGCCCGAGGTCCGCTATCTTTTCCCCGGGATGGATCCGGCTACAGGGGCGCTGGATGGCTAGAGCAGAGCGGAGGTCCCGGACTACGCGGCCATCTTGGATTCCACGTGCATGCGCCTCCAAGTGTGCAAAGTTTGTTGTCTGGGGGACCTATGGCTGGGAGTACAGATTTTTCAAAGCCAGGCACCCCTTCCATAGACTCCCATGTTAAATGTCAGTCTAGTCATGGACACAGTGAGGCATGGGCACAGTGAGGCATTGGCACAGTGAGGCAAGGGCACAGTGAGGCAAGGGCACAGTGAGGCATGGGCACAGTGAGGCATGGGCACAGTGAGGCGTGGACACAGTGAGGCATGCAATTGGACACAGTGAGGCAAAGTGAGGCACAGTGAGGCATGCAGATGAACACCCTAGGCTTATACGCGAGTCAATACATTTTCCCATTTTTTGGTGGTAAAATTAGGTGCCTCTGCTTATATTCGGGTCGGCTTATACTCGAGTATATACGGTAATATATAAGTTCAAAAACGTGCAAAGATATATCCTCAGATTTGTCTGTCCGTTGTGACAGACCAAGCCAGGATAGGGGTTTTGGAGAGGACTAGGGATAAGCCTCCTACCCACTAATTAAGGCCCATGGAGAGTGCAGGCCATTCTCTAATAATGGTCACCACTTAACCACTTGCCGCTGGACACTTAAACCCCCTTCCTAACCAGACCGATTTTCAGATTTCGGTGCTCTCACATTTTAAATGACAAATACTCAGTCATGCAACACTGTACCTATATTAAATCGTTGTCCTTTATTTCATAAAAATAGAGCATTCTTTTGGAGGGATTTAATCACCACAGTTTTTTTCTTCTTGTGCTATGAATGAAAAAAAATTAAAAAACTTTTATTAAAAAAATGTGTTTTCCTTTTTTCTGTTATAAAATTTTGCAAATTAGTCATTGTTCTTCATAAATTTTGGTCAAAAGTTATACTGCTACATATTCTTTTTTTTTTTCATTCAAGTTTAAGTTTATTTTCTGAATAAAGTCAGTACAATTTAAAGAACATATCAGGAAATCAATACATTTTGTTACATATCCTTAAATATTGAGACATCGTTTGCTGAAGTCATCACTACGTCATTTCTCAACCATACCTAAATAACATTCTATCTGCGATGAAAGGAAAACAGGTTCAACAAGGGAGTAGATTCTGACCCTAAGCTATATAGTCTAACCGGGGTAGCTCCCTACCCTCCCCCAAATCCTGAAGTTCCTATCAATCCGTCTAGGGTCCCTAGTCTACAGCAGTTGGGATAAATCAAAACCTTATTGGTCCAACATATATAGAAATGAGATGGGAAGGGCACCCTCCACCCCCACTGACACCCCCAATGGGATCACTCTGTGCCCGGGGAGGTAGAGTAATTCCCCCAAACCATCCCGCCCCCTTAGCAAGTTATTATAAATATTACAGTTTTGTGAAGTCCACTTCGTGATGTACCTCCATTTCATAAACTTAAAACTTCTCAAGTACCTCTGGTACGAAGTGTATGATATCTGGACTGATTAAATGAACCTAATACTAAAAGAATAAATAACAAGTTCGATTAAGAGAGAGGGAGAGGGAGGGAGAAAAAGAGAGGAGAATCCCTCTTCAACTTCCTCCACCCCTATGATAGAGGCGTAACATGTGTATATATATATGGAGAATGTTTCCCAAACACAGATTATACAAAAAACCTGAACACAAGCACAGCATAAAACCAGAACATAGAGAAGAAAAGTAGAAGAGAAGGAAAAGAGGAATGTGAGAAAGATAGAAAGAGAGGGAACGAAAAAGAGAATAGGGGTGAGAGGGTAGAGAGACAGAGATCCTACCTGCCAGGTGTGTACATCAGCCTACAGTAAGTTATGTTATCACCCTTTTATGGGGTGTGAGATCCCTAAGTACTTTATCCATGGTTCCCAGATTGCGTTAAACTGAGTAAGTCTATCCAACATTGAGCCAATTCTCCTTTCCTGTTCCATTATCCAGGTGATCTTTCTTTTCATACTTAAGATTGAGACCGCCTGTTTCTTCCAGGCTGCAGCTATAGTGATTCTAGTTCCTGTTAGGATAAACCATATCAGCCTTCTGGTAACCTTTGATACTTGTGGTATGAATCCATTCAGTAAGGCAATTGCCGGGGACTGATGTATATTACACCCCGTAATCCGTCTAATTATATGGAACACTTTACTCCAAAAACCTCGTATTCTTAGGCATTCCCACCAGGTGTGAATCATGGAGCCCACACCTTGGCATCCTCTGAAGCATAGAGGTGAGGATGAAGGATATATGGATGCCAGTCTTAGAGGAACTAGATACCATCTAGTAAATATTTTGACATTCGCCTCTATGAGTGACATGTTGATGATACCCTTTATAGATCTATGGAAGTTTTCTCCCCAATCTTCCAAATCCCACTCATCCTGAATTTCCTTCTCCCAAGCTAGCATATAGGGTAATTTATTGACATTGTTCGCAAGGGATTTGTAAATTACAGAAATACCACCCTTCCTTACTGGGGCCTGTTCACATTTTCGTTCATAGGGCGTAAAATGACCAGTTACAGCCTTGTCAGTCCAGAGTTTCTGTACAAAACTGTAGATTTGAGAAAATCTTGATTTCTCTGAAGGAGAAGAGCAAGACTGTCCCTAAAATATTGCTCTGATAGAGGACCTGAGTGGGAGAAGAATCGTCCAATGCGGTATACTCCCTTATCTCGCCACCACTGGAAGGATTCAACGTTCACATTGGATGCAAAGGACGGGACCTGAAATATATCAGTTAATGGTAGACTCTTAGAGACTAAAGAGGGATTGCTCCTGAGCGAGTCCCACAGAACCAACGCCTGTGACAGTGCCGGAGACATAATAGAATGTCTGCGTTTGGGGATAGACCACACAAGATTTTCCAATGAGCATGTGGGGGACGCCTGTTCTTCCAGACTAACCCAATCAGGTTGGTCCTGTTTGAGGTATATATCTGACAGTTGTGCCAGTCTAGCTGCCTGGTAGTACCACAGCAAATTTGGGAGTCCCAAACCTCCCTGATTAGGGAGATTAAAGAGGCTACGCGATGATACACGGGGGCTCTTTTTGATCCATACAAATTTGGTGATCTTACCCTGAAAAGCCTTCAAGTGATTCCTTTTTATCGGTATGGGGAGAGAACGAAAGAGGTATAGAAGTCTAGGAAGAAGAGTCATCTTGACAGAGTTTATCCTGCCAATCCAGCCTATATTCTGTGTATCCCAATCACCTAAATCAGATTCAAGTTTTTTATACATAGGAGGGTAGTTGGCTGTATATAGATCCTCAAATTTCGAAGATAAATTGATACCCAAGTATTTGATAGATGAGCCATTCCAACCAAATTCATATTTCTTTTGTAGTAAGGAAACTACATCTACAGGAAGCGAGACATTGAGGGCCCTAGATTTGGACATATTGACTTTAAGGCCAGAGGCCCTGGAGAATTTGTCAAGTACAGAGTAGATTTCGGACATAGAGGAAATCGGGGAAGTAACAAAGAGTAGCAGGTCATCCGCAAATAATGCACATTTGTGGTCCTTACGGGTACATTGAACTCCTCTGATATTCGCGTTATTCCGAATCGCTATTGCCAAAGATTTTATAACAATTGCGAATATCAAAGGAGACAATGGGCATCCCTGGCGGGTTCCCCTTTTAATTTTAATAGATTCTGAAAATAGTCCCTGCAGTCTTATTTTAGCCTCAGGAGAAGAGTAGAGTGCAGATAATATGCCCAAGACTCTTGAGCCAAACCCCCAACGTCTCATAACTTCAAACATATATGGCCAGGAGACCGAATCAAAGGCCTTTTGAAGGTCCAATGATAAGAGCATCCCTTCTTGTTTTTGATCTCCTATCCAACCGGATTGCAATATGGAGATTATGTCTACCGCTGTCCTTACTTGGTCAGGGCCTTGTCTACCAGGAATGAAACGCACCTGATCCTTATGTATATACTGACCAATGAAGGATGCTAGTCTATTGGCTATTATTTTGGTTAGGATTTTAAGGTCATTGTTAATCAACGATATTGGTCTATAGTTTTCCACTTGACTGGTATCCTTGTCAGGTTTAGGGATCACAGAGATATATGCCGAATTCAGCTGAATATCTATAGGATTCCCCTTCGTTAAATGGTTAAAAAAACGAGTAAGGTATGGAGATAGAAGAGCCGAGAAAGTCTTGTAGTAAGGAGCAGAGAAACCATCTGGTCCTGGAGCTTTATATGTTTTTAACATTTTGATCACATCCAAAACTTCCTCAATCGAGATGGGAGCTTCCATTTTCTCTCTATGCACTTCCGCCAGCGAGGGAAGGTCCAAACTATCTAGGAATTCTCCCACGCTATTAGAATTGGAGAGTGTTTCAAAGTCGTAAAGTTTTGAATAGAAGCTTTGGAAGGAATCCATCACCTTCTGAGGGTTCAAGGTAAATAAGCCATTGGCTTGTTTAATCTTAGGGAGGATTCTCAGCCTTAGTCTAGGGGATAGTTTATGCGCCAACATTGGACCAATTTTATCTTTTAATCTATAAAATCTAGCTCCCGACCATTTAAGTGCCTCATCTGCTCTTACCGTAAGCGCAAGATTCAGAGCTGTCCTGGCAGCGTCCAATTTAGAAGTTGGGAAACCAAAGGGGTCCAATTTATGCTTTTTGCTCAAATCGTCAAATGTCTTTTCAAGTTCTTCCACCTCCAGCCTCTTCAGTCTTTTTTGTCTGGCTGCGAGATGTATTAGTTTTCCCCTCACTGTCACCTTGTGGGCCGCCCATAAGGTTTCTGGAGAGATTTCCTCTATGTCATTATTTTTAAAGTAATCTGTTATAGCTTGTTCAATCTCTGTGGCTATAGTTGGGTCTTTCAACAATGACTGGTTGAGGGTCCAATGAGATATTCTTTGATTAGAACTGTTTTTTCTTAGAGATAACAGAACCATGGAATGATCCGACCATGGGACGTCCATAATGGAGGACTTCTGGGCCGAGGGGACATGGAAAGTAATATATGGTCTATACGTGAATACGACTGGTGGGGGTTAGAGAAGTGAGTAAAATCTTTAGCAGTTGGGTTCAATTCTCTCCATATGTCGGTCAATCTATATTGGTGAAGCACGCAAGCGACTTGGGTACTGGTTTTAGTAGGTCTAATTAATTTAGCCTTTGCTGGGCCGGATTTATCCAGTCCAGAGTCAAAAGCCAGATTGGAATCTCCCCCCATAACTATGACTCCCTCTACCAAAGGCTGGAGAGATTCAAGCATTTGGCAGAAGAACCCCTTCTGTCCCCGGTTGGGAGCATAGTATGATATAAAAGTGTACGTATTTCCTTCCAGAGTGCCCTTTACCAGAATGAATCTACCTTCTGGGTCCGCGTATTCCTTAATTAAGTTAAATTTGCAGTGTTTGGAGAATAAAATTGCCACTTCTTTAGTCTTATTTTCGGCCTTTGACAGGTAGAATAATGGGAAATGAGCATGTAAGAACGAGGGAGTATACCGCTTTGGGAAGTTGGTCTCTTGTAGAAATACCACATCAGCATGAAGGGATTTGTAGACTTGTAGCGCCTTTCGTCTTTTAACTGGAGAATTCAGCCCCTGCGTGTTGTGTGAAACAACACGAAGGGGAGCAGGAGGATTAGCCATACCAGCCATAGGATATAAAATTGGCAAAGCTAATTCTCATGCGTTCCCAAACAATATCCGTATCATGAGACACATTAAACAACTTAGGTACATTATCCGGTTTGAAAAATAATGACTGTAGACACTTAAACGTAGGAGCTCTCATTGGCAGGTAGGTCGGGGGGGAAGAGTGAACAGAAGAGAAAGAAATGATAGAGAAAAAAGAAAATAGACAAAGATATTTTATCCATATGTAAATTAACGTAAGGTCAAAAAATGACCCAGAATGAGAGGAGGGTGTATTTCCCTTCCCCCCATTCAAACACGTGACCATAGAATAGCCCAGAAAATAAGGGGCTATGTTCCCACTCCCCGGGGCGACGGAACGTCGATCCAAGGGGTAGGCTGAGGCCCAATGCCTCACCACCGGCTGCCAGCGACAGCTCAACAAACTGTAATGTAAATCACTGTTATGAATAATTCAACCCAGTATGACATATTAAAAGAGACAATAAACTATTTTAACTTTCCTAAGAAAAAACAACAAACACAAAAAAAAAAAAAAAAAATTGAAATATACATATATATATACACATATACACATATGTATATAAACATTTCCTAGGAAAGTATTAACATGTAGCTTTGGTGAGATCTATTTTCCCGGGTATGGAAAAATAGGGGAAAAAGAGACATCGATGACCATCCCTTTGAAGAAAGGGGAAAAGACATCCACAAACATGTTCCTTTTCTTCAGGTTGCAAAGTTATCTTTAACCTTCCTGTGCTTGACTCTGCTCCAAGCAGAGGAAGTCGGGCTGATAGGGGTTTGTCTTTTGGCAGAGCCCTGCTGGATAGGAGTAGTGTCCATTTCTGGCTCGCAGGAAATAATCTTCAAGTCCAATAATAGTCTCTCACCTTCCTGAAAATTCTGTACTACATACTGCCTGCCATTAAATGAAAATTTCAAAGCAAAGGGGAAGGCCCATTTGTATCTTATGTCCTTTTTCATGAGGGCAGACAATAAGGGCTTCATAGCTCTTCTTCTCTGTATTGTGTATGGCGATATATCAGAAAATATTTGAATTATGGCACCTTGGTACTGTAGTTGTTCATGTTTGCGAGACTGTTTCATCACTTCCTCCTTAATGGAATAGAAATGTGGTTTAACTACCACATCCCTTGGTAAACCGTCCTTTCTTAAAGGACCCAGGGCCCTATGTGCTCGGTCCAATTCTAGTTTGTGGTTTGGTATAGAAGGAATCAGGATTTTGATAATGTCCTGTATAGCTGTATGCACGTCTGAGATAGATTCTGGTAATCCTCTGACCCTGAAATTATCTCTTCTTGATCTGTTCTCTAATTCGTCGATCCGTGCCTGAGCAGCTTCCAGCTGTTCCTGCATGAATTGCAAATGATCTGAGTTCTGATCAGTCCGTGCTGTATTAACCTCCAGTTTGTGTTCAATATTTTCTATTCTGCTTCCCAGGCTCTGAAAATCAGCCCTAATCTCTCCTGTGATTCTTTCTGCATTTTGTGCCAGTCCTTTATCTAGCATTTCAGAAATTCTGGTGAATAATTCAGAGACATTGAAGGTTACCTCATGAGCCTGTTCAGCCTTTGTATTCATATGTGCAGGACTTTGTGAGGTAATTACCTCAGGAGTTAAATGACCAGCCTCCATGAGATTTTTTATTTCAAATGATGCAGGAGGGGAGAGAATAGGGCAAGTGTCAGAATTTGGTGTCTGAGGTACTATAGAAGGACTTATAGAAGATATAGCTTGTCTGTCAGTCAATGAGGTCTCAACTGTACCCAGTGTACTTGTCTGAGGTACGGCGGCCATCTTAAGTAAATTGTTCTTAGCCAGCCTTTTATTAAGTTTCTTGCTCTTTTTGTAATATTTGCCCGGCATGAACTGGGTCCACAGTATGTCAGCTATTCACTACTGTTGTTTCTCTGCTCTTAACGGGTATATAGAACCTGTAATTCTCGTCAGAAAAAAGAAACAGCGCGGGCACCCCGTCCCCAGCTGTCGTTCTTTACAAGGCTCCTGTATATAATTCCCCTGAATAAGGAATAGTTTACCCGGTATCTTCCGATTCACCGTTGAATCCGCAGTCCTCGGATATCTTTTTGTCGTTTGTATCCGGGTTGAAACTCTATATATTTGCGTTTGACAGCCGGTGGTGAGCAGAGCTCCGGTCCTAAGCTGCCATCCTAGGAGCTCCCACGCATGCGCCTCTACTGCTACATATTCTTTGGTATAAATAACCCAAAGCCGTGTATATTAAGGTGAAGGTTATAGAATCTACAAGCTATGGTGCTAATGACTGAAAATTGATCACACCTGATTTACTGACGGCCTATCTCATTTCTTGTAATACTAACAAGCCAGGAAAGTACAAATACCACCCAAATGACCCCTTTTTGGAAAGTAGACATTTCAAAGTATTTAGTAAAGCCTCGTACACACGCTCGGTTTACTCTGCAAAAACCAGCAAGAGCTGGCAGAGATTTCTTGCCGAGTATACCGAGCGTGTGTACGAGGCTTTCAGGTTTCTCTTCAAGATAACTGCCTAAAATCTAGACGAGAATAATAGAGAACCTGCTCTCCTTTTTCTCGTAGTGATTCTCAGCAGTGTTTTCCTGCCGAGAAACCCGAGAGTGTGTATACTTACCTGTCGCCGCGTTCTTGCCTTTCAAAAGAATCAAGTTTTTTTTGAAAGGAGTGTCTATACACTTTGGCGGCAAGAGATTCTTTCCAAGAATCTCGTCAGGAAAAACAAGGTTTTTTTCCTGACGAGATTCTGGCCCGTGTGTACAGGGCTTCAGAGGCATGGTGGGTTTTTTGAAGTTGTAATTTTTCCCCACAATTCTTTGCAAAATGAAAATTATTTTTCTTCTTCTTTATTTTTCTCCACAAAATTATCATATTAACAGGTTATTTCTCTTACACAGCATATGCATACTTTCAACTACATCCAAAAACACATTCTACTACGCCTCCTGAGTATGGCAATACAACATGTGTGAGACTTTCTGCAGGGAGCTCCTTCAGATGTTATAGGAGCATAAATTACACATATAGGGCCAGATTCAGGTAGATGGGCGAATCCTTATTCTGGCGTAACGTTGCTCATTTATGTTACTCCGCCGAAACTTTAGGAGAAAGTACTGTATTCACAAAGCACTTGCTCCTAAAGTTGCGGCGGCGTAGCGAAAATGGGCCGGCGGAATTCAAATTGGGCGGGTAGGGGGCGTGTAGTATTTAAAATAGGCGCGATCCCGCAGCAAACGTACTGCGCATGCGCCAGCTGTTAATGTATCCCAGTGCGCATGCTCCATATTATGATGGTGTTTTCGAAGTGAACGTCAATGACGTCAATCCCCATTCACGAACGAGTTACGCAAACGACGTTAAACTTTTTCAATTCGACGCGGTCACGACAGCCTTACTTAACATAGGATGCAGCTGCTTTTTGTTGCTTTATCTTTACGCCGGAAAACCCCTTACGGAAACGTCGTAAAGTGACTGCGTCGGGCCCGCGTACGTTTGTGAATTGTCGTTTCTCGCTGATTTACATATTCTCGGCGTAAATCAGCGGGAACGCCACCGGCAGCCATTTTAAAACTGCCTTTAAGATCCGACGGTGTAATACAATTACTCCTGTCGGATCTTTGCAACAAACCGGCGTATCTTGTTTTCTGCATACAGAAAACAGATAAGCCTGCTCAAAGTGTGAGTTATGCTGGCGTATCACTGATACGCCGGCGTAACTCTACCTGAATCTGGCCCATAATTTCTAAACAACCTCTTTCACTTTTGAAGGTCCTGGAGCACCAGGACAATGGAAAAACCCCCAAAAAATACACAATTTTTGAAAGTAAACACTCCAACATATAATCTTTGAGGCATAATGAGTCTTTTGAACATGTGATTTTTTTTCCACAAGTTTTTGGAAATTGTGAAAAGAAAATGAAAATGCTTTTTTGTTTTTTACACAAAGTTGTCCATTTATATGATATTTCTAACACATAGCATGTACATAGCAAAAATGACAGCCCAAAATACATTCTGCTACTCCTCTCAAGTATAGTGATACCATATGTGTGAGACTTTACCACAGCCTTGCCACATACAGAGGCCCAGCATGCAGGGAGCACTGTCAGGTGTTCTAGGGACATATATTTCAAATTTAATTTGACTAATTTGCCATGGACTTGGCACAGATGGGCACTTTAGTGGCATGGATGTGGCACCGATGAGCACTGTTGTGGCATGGATGTGGCATGGATGAGCAATTATGTGGCATGAGTGTGACATGGATTAGCACCAGGGCTCAAGTCCTGCGGGAACGCGTGGGAACGGAGCAGGAAGTCAGTTCCCTTTGCAGGACAAGAGCAGCCGAGCCAATCCTTTACTAATCGGCGATGCCCAGCTCGAGTCACTGTCATGGGCAGGCAAACCTTAGTAATCCTTTATGTTACTGGCCGCTTCCTGTATATGGATTCATCAGGCAGTGTGCGGGTATTCCGTCAGTTCCACGATGCCGCAATGTCTCCTGGGAGCTTTTGTCATTGTTCCCAGGAGACATTGCGGAGGTCTGCTGCGAGTTATCGCGGGATTTAGAAAGAACTTGCTTCTAAGGTACAGTGGATCGGAAAAAAAAAACATGCGGTTTAGTAATTATGCATATGAGCGTATCAATTTTTTTTTGGTGGGGGAATGGATCTTGGATGGGAGTTCCCACACTTTTTAACTCAGGACTTGACCCCTGATGAGCACTGATGTGGCACGAATGATCACTGATGTGGCACAGATGAGTACTGTTGTGGCATGGATGAGCACTGATGTGGCACAGATGAGTACTAATGTGGCATGGATGATCACTGATGTGGCATGGATGAGTACTGATGAAACAACAAAATTAAATCTGGCACCAGGAGATTGGAATATGAGTGTCTCTGGGAGCAATTTATAGTGTCCTTCAGAAGACCAAGGAGCAGGTGTGTGGATAGACATAACACAAGTGGTGTGAAACAATAAGCAAACATACAAAGGTGGCCACAACTAAAAGCGCTGATCATAAATATCCAGTGTGGACAAATTCTTAGATAGAGTCAATGTAATCAGATCACAAATAAGTTTATTGCAAACTGTAGTAAAATTAATTATAAGCCCAAATAAAAAATCTCCTTGCATAGATGGAAAGGCTGGTGCGACTAAATCAACATTTGCACAGTAGTGGTGAGCGGAATACGCCATATTCGATTTCGCGATATTTCACGAATATATAGAAGAATATTCATGAAATATTCGTTAATATCTAATATTGTGTGATATTTTATCAAAAATTTTTTTTGCGAAATTTCGCTAATTTGAATGCGAAATTGATTGCGAAATTCTCGTCAACACGCGAAAACGGAGATCATTTCCTGGATTACTAAACTAATATGCACTAAACACTAACTCTACTTACACAAACTTAAATGACTAAACTAAAGCTAATTTTTTTTTGTTTTGTTTTTTTTATACACAAAACACAGAAGGGCAGAGAAAGTATTCGCGAATATTCGTAATACGAATATTCGCATTGCGAATATTCGGCAGCATAAAAGGATTGCCTCAGCTACTCGGCCCAGTGTCTCTAATCATACCAGCAATGCTTTTAGACGTCGATGGAGATCACTAGGATGTGATCTGTTTTAAAAATAAATTTGAAAAAATACGAATATTCGCAATATCGAATATTCACCGCAATATTCGATTTATTCGCGAATACTCGAATATATAATATTTGTTACGAATATTCGCAATGCGAATATTCGTGAGCAACACTTTTGCACAGTGCCTTGTGAAACCTTTTAACACTAACGTGTCGCATGACACCAGGGAAGTAAAATGGCTAATTGGGCCCAATTTGGACATTTTCACTTATGGGTGTACTAACTTTTGTTGCCAGCGGTTTAGAAATGAATGGCTGTGTGTTGAGTTATTTTGAGGGGATAGCAAATTTGCACTGTTATACAAGCTGAACACTCACTACTTTACATTGTAGCAAAGTGTCATTTCTTCAGTGTTGTCACATGAAAAGATATAATAAAATTCTCACAAAAATGTGAGGGGTGTACTCACTTTTGTGAGATACTGTATATCTGTAGTGTTTGCTTATCTCTCTCCAAAGTTCTAGTTGCCCTTTCTCTCGGGTGCTCCATTCCTCCGTACACAGTATAAAACACATATTAACTAAAATGTGCAGCTTTATTAAAATAATACATGGTTATCTTGCCAAGAAGATCCTTGTTTAGGCATTTCCTATTATAGGGTAAAAACACTCTGTCCCTGTAATACTACAGCATTGCCACCCTGTCATATAGGCTTCCGATGGAGATCTGGTCATTTTAACACATACTATGTAAGCATGGTTCACTATTGTCACCTTCAATAAGCCCACCCTGAGAAATACCATGCAGCTATTGCTACAGTGCATGCATGCATACAAAAAGAGGCTGCAGACAATCAGCACTAAGCTACACAAAATGATTTAAGAAAAAGGATGAAGACAAGCATTTTACCTAAATAAAAACATTGCATTTAATATGATAAACAGTGCTTTAGCCAACTAAATATAGGCTACATCTCCACTAGTCATGCGATCGTATGTGTCCAAAGTCACATGACAAGTCGCACTAGTGGAAACAGAGCCTTAGTTATGTTTTATTTCAACTGTTTTTAAGTCTCTACCTATACAGCCAGTTATATATCTCTCAAACCTGGCTGCAATTAGTTCTCATGATGCTCAAGGCATGATGTAATGGCAGGAGGTTGTCAAAGCTTAAAATCAGAATGTAGGTAATGCCTGGTTTTGATGGTTTCCAGTTTCAGGTGATCTGGGTCCACATACACAGGTGAAGACTTGCAAACAAGTTAAATCTTCTTGGCAGATTAAAAAAATAATAACATACATGTAGTTGATTAAAAAATAATAATAATAATTTTTAAACGCATTTAGTGTAATTAGTTTAGAAGGGAGGGGCAGTTATGTGAATGAATGAATGAAAACTTGTATAGCGCGGCACATGCGAACTGAATCGCCTCTGGGCGCTTGTTGTTCCTGTCTCCTTTGATATCAAAAGAGAAAAGTCTTGACCTTTTTCCTGAATGCTAAGTGGTTCTCCTCCAACCGAATGCTGGTTGGTAAAGCGTTCCATAGTCTAGGACCTTGGATCGCGAATCTTTTTTCTCCTTTGGACTTGAAGTTGGCTTTCGGAACCTGGAGCAGGTTCTGATTAGTGGATCGCAAAACGCGATTGGGGTTATGAGCTTTTATTATTTCGCATAAATAAAGGGGGGCATTCCCATGGACACATCTATGCGTAAGACAGAGAGCTTTAAAAGCAATTCTGTCTTTAACTGGCAGCCAATGAAGGGCTCTCAGTGAAGGTGAGATGGATTCCCAGGGTTTTTTCCCAGTCACAAGTCTGGCGGCCGTATTCTGAACGACTTGCAGACGAGCGATTTGGTACTTGGGGAGTCCGAGGTAAAGGGAATTTGCATAATCCAACCTGGAGTTTACAATTGCTCCCACCACGACCGCTAAATCCTCTTTAGGGATGAACGGAGTGAGTCTGCGTAGTAGGCGCAGCAGATGGTGAGATCCGCTGACTACTGACCCTATTTGTGCGTCCATTGTCATAAAGGAGTCAAAAATGACCCCTAGGCTTTTGACTTTGGCGCTAGGGGTGATGAGTTTGCCCAAAATAGGCGGGGGGGTCCACGCTGTTGAAAGTTGATTCCTGCGCTTGGCGTGAAACAGAAGAAGTTCTGTTTTTGCTCCATTGAGTTTAAGATAACTCTTTGTCATCCAATCCTCTATCAAAGAGAGGCATGTCTCTAGATTGAGGTGGTGATCCTGTCTATTGCAGATGCGGAAATACAGTTGCGTGTCGTCTGCATATGAGTGGTAGAGCAGTTTTTGGCTGCTGATAATCTCAAAACGAGGACGAAGATAGATGTTAAACAGCACTGGTGACAGAGGCGATCCTTGAGGGACTCCGCATGCAACTGTGCGTTTCTCAGACGTAAAAGGTCCTAACTTCACTGTTTGCGATCGGTTTTCCAGAAAAGAGGAGAACCAAGATAAATCGCCTTCTGCGACTCTGGCTACTTCAGCAAGCCGAGTCAGTAATAGTTTGTGGTCTAACGTGTCGAAAGCTGCACTTAGGTCCAACAGAACTAGAAGACAAGATTCTCCTTCGTCTGCGGCCTTGAGAACATCGTCCCATACTTTCAGCAATGCTGTTTCCGTCCCGTGTCCGGGGCGGAAGCCTGATTGCAATGGGTCAAGTAGCTTGTGGGTATCCAGATGCTGTTGCAGCTGTTGTACCACTACTTTCTCCATTATCTTTGAGAGTACATTGAGACTTGTTATGGGACGGCGGTGGAGTGGGTCCTTGGGGTCCAGGGAGGGTTTCTTCAGGATGGGTTGAATTATACCCTCTTTCAACTGTGAGGGCACTATGCCCTCCAAGAAAGACTGGTTGATAAGCTGCGTGATGGGAGGAGCCAGGATGTAGGCGCATTCCTTCAGCAGTTTTGTGGGGATAATGTCATTTGGCGCTGTGCTATTACGCAAAGCACCAATGACATTCTTAGTGGTCTCAATGGAGATGGGTTCCAGGGTAAACTTACCTGATATAGGAGAATTACTATGGGTGCTGTGTGAGAGGCTGCAGGGGGGGCTGAGGGGGGAATTGTTTTGCTGAATGCTTTCACGGATTGCCTCGATTTTATTAATGAAGCAATCCAATAGTTCATTGCAAAATTCTTGTGTGTCCAAACTAGGGGCTTCAATGCATCCTGGTTTCATGGTCTGGGTGACCATCTTGAAGAGTTCGCGGGGGCGGTTCAAGGCGCTGTTGATAGCCTCCGAAAAATAATTTTTCTTGGCTTGGAAAATTTCTTTGTGATATTTTCTTGTCGCCGCCTTGTAGATGGCTAGGTGTAGCTCTGAAGAACATCTTTTCCAGGCAGATTCTGCCCTTCTGCGTTCTTGCTTCAGTAACGACAGCTGGTTGTTAAACCAGCTGCGGTTGTTTTTTCGGATGCGGGTTTTACGTTTCGGTGCTACCAAGTCGGCTGACTGTAGCATGGCCAAATTTATGGCATCCAGTGTTACAACGGCCGTTTGATGCGGCTGAATTGTTTGTATTTTTTTCCTTAGCGTGGTTTTGAAGAGATCCGAATGGAGCTTCTTCTGACATCTGGTCCAGTGTGTTGTCACTGGATTTGATGTATTTGTTAAGGGGGGGATATTGGAAATAATGAATTTGATTGCATGGTGATCTGTCCATGGCAATGGTTCATTTTCCAGAATTTTTATTTCCAGATTTTGTCTGAAAATAAGATCGAGTGTGTGACCTGAAGCATGTGTGGGCCCACATACAAGTTGTTGTAGCCCTAATCCTTCCAGATGGTCAATGCAGGCGTCGGCAACAGGGTCTTGTGAGGAGTTGGCCCAGAGGTTTAGGTCCCCGAGCAGCAAAAGTTGTTTGCTGTTGAGGGTATAAGTGGAGATAAACTCCGTCAATGATGGTAGCAGCTGCGATTTTGGGCCAGGTGGTCTGTAGCAGAGTAAGATCCGGACGGTCTCCTGGGAGTTTACTTGCAATTGCAGAGTAAGGGTTTCCATGAATGGAAGAGGGTTTTGAAGGACTGGTTTAGTGATCGCAAGGTGAGTCTTATGGATCACCGCCAGTCCTCCTCCTCTTTGCCCTATTCTGTTTTCAGTTATAATACGATAGTTTTCTGGCACCAGTTCTCCTAGAATGGTGTTACAGTCGGCTGTGAGCCAGCTCTCTGTAATAAAGAGGCAGTCTAAATCGTATTGTAGAAGGAAATCATGGATTTCTAGTCGGTGTTTTACTGCCGATCTTGTGTTGATCAAAGCACATGATATGTGCTTAGATTGGGGTAAACGTCTGCAATTTTTGATAGTCGATCGTCGATCGCTTCTCAATAGTCGCTCAATTCCTAGGACTTTTTTGGTGCTGGCTGGCAATATTGCGACAAATCGCCTCAGATCCCAAATGGTTTCCGCAGAATATTGCAGATTAGCCATGGTCGCCAAACACCGGGGGGGTGGGAGGGGGGGTGGGGGGTATTCAAGGATTCGTTGAATCCTCTCTCTGTCTTGGTCCAGAGGAAGGCAAAAAAAACCCTAGCAGTGCTAGGCCAATCTGCTGCTGTAGGGCAAAAAAAATCCTTCCTGACCCCTTGAAAGGCGATCGGACGAACCCTGGATCAAATACTGATAGTATTGGGAAGGGGGAGAGTGGGGCTGGGTGCAGCAAGATGGCTGCCAATCCTGCAGCAGGATCCAGGATGGGGGCTGTGATCCTAAGTGGATTGGTGCTGCTGGGGAAGACTGGGATAATGGTGGGAAAGCCGCTGCTTTTCTGGGGTAGGAGGGGGCTTGCTAGGGCAGTTTAGGTGATTGCAGGGGCTATGGCCCGGCGTACCGCTAGGCCGCGGGTGAAGCCGCGGCCTTTCCTAGTTCGCGGCTGCCGCGATTGTGATCAGGCCGGCGCGGTTGTAAAAAAAAGACTCCCAGAAGCGGCAGAGATTAAGGGGAGAGGTTGTGGAGGGATGCCTTGGGCAGTGATGGCGGTGTACGGGTACAGGAAGGGGGGGGGGAACGGAGCGCAAGGGCCGCAGCCGCGGCTTGTCCTGAAAAGGACGGCCGCCCAATGGTGTTCAAGGGGTGGATGGAGCGCCCTGTGCCCTGTGTCAGGGGCTTACCTTAAGGCTCTGGTGATTCCTGGAAGGGAGAACCAGGGGATCCGGGGCGGTGGATCATGGGTCAGAGCGAGTCTGACAGCAGAGACTGAGGCTGGGGGAGGAAAGCCCTGCCTGTCTGGCTCCAGGAGCCGTACGCCCTTCTGCAAGGAGCGCACGCCGATTACTACTGGAGCTCAGTTCTAGCCCTGGGGAGGAGTCACTCTTTCAGACTCAATCCTGGAGAGCAGGAGAAGGTGCAAATGAGCCAAACAGTTGTGCTACAATACAAAATAGTTGGCAAGAGACATTCTGACAGGAGGAGAAAGCAACAGGAAAGAAGGGTGACTTGTCACTGTGCTGCTACTGTGCCTACACTGTAAAATCATAGACTGGGGACAGAGAGGTGTACTACCTAATTCTAATAGAGAAAGGTTACGTCGCCAATCTAGCTCTCTTGTCTGGTAGGCTGTAGAAAACTCATTACTCAATGTCCAGAAATACAGATCCTTTTGCATATAAAAAAGATATTATATATGTAATTATGTTTCAGATTTAGTTAATATTTAAATTGCCTGGAGTTCAGCTTTAAAAAGGAATTTCACCAGCGGGCAAGCTTTTTTTTTTACATACATACAATACATAATTATATATATATATATATATATACATAATAATTAATTATTGTTAAATGCTACTGAACTGGCTAGCCATGGGTGGCTCTGTCGATTTGAAATGTAAAGGAGCTGGGTGCAAAATTTTCAGCTGAACAGTGACTACATTCTATCAGTCAGTCACTGCTTCCATATTCAGAAAGCTGCAGGCATTGCGGATGTCTTAATACAGGGGTCTCCAAACTGTGGCCCGAGGGCCAGATGTGGCCCTTTGACCAGCCTTTATCTGGCCCTTGGGGCACAATTCCTCCCACTGACATGAGGCACTATTCCTCCCATTGACACCAACAATGGGGCACTATATTATCCACTGATACCAATGATGGGATACTATTCCTCCTACTAATAGGGGGAAAACTCCTCTTCTTATTGACCACCAACCCTAAGGCCATATATGTTCTCACTGATGCCGGGCCCGTGACATTTTCTTCCCTTGCTGGCCCCAATCCGACCCTCCTAAAGTCTGAATGGCAATAAAGTGTCCCTTTGTTTGAAAAGTTTGGAGACCCCTGTCTTAATACAATAGCGGGCACTAGAAATGTTGTCATCTGTGCTTTTTAACAAAGATGGGAGAATCTGGTAAATTCTCTCATTCGCTCATCTCACAATGGAGCTGAAATCTAGCTGTGTATGGCTAGCCTATAATATATTTCTTTTGCATCCTGAGTGCTGGCTCAAAAAGCTTGTCTCAGCTTGTTATTGAAGGTTATTGGTGAATAGAAAGTCGCATCTTGTACTCCATTTTATTGAACTGTTTATTGTACAACTGGTAACATTATGTCCCTGCCCGGAGGTCAACTCTCCTTAACCACTTAACCACTGGCCACTTAAACACCCTTAATAACCAGACCAATTTTCAGCTTTCGGTGCTCTCACAGTTTGAATGACAATAACTCAGTCATACAACACTGTAACCAAATTAAATTTGTGTCCTTTTTTTCCCACAAATAGAGCTTTCTTTTGGTGGTATTTGATCACCTCTGCTGTTTTTATTTGTTTCGCTATAAATGAAAAAAGAACGAACATTTTGTAAAAAAAAATAATTTTTCTTCATTTCTATTATAAAATTTTGCAAAAAAGTAATTTTTCTTCATAAATTTGGCCTAAAATGTATACTGCTACATATCTTTGGTAACAAAACAAAAAAATTGGGATATTATTTAGTCTGGGTGAAAGTTATAGGGTCTACAAGCTATGGTACCAATTACTGAAAATGTATCAATTTGATCACATCTGATGTACTGACAGCCTCTCATTTCTTGAGACCCTAATATGCCAGAAAAGTACAAATACCCCCCAAATGACCCCTTTTTGGAAAGAAGGCATTCCAAGGTATTTAGAAAGAGGCATTGTGAGTTTTTTGAAGTTGTCATTTCTTCCCACAATTCTTTGCAAAATCAAGATTTTTTTATTTTTATTTTTTTCCCACAAAATGTTTATATTAGCGGGTTATTTCTCACACACAGCATATGCATACAACAAATTACACCCCAAAACATGTGGGGTCCCGCCTACCTCATCAGCGGAGAAAGCTGGGGCTTACCCTATGATCTGACGGGTGACCCTGCTCCCTTGTACATCATGGGGATTTTGTGTGAATGAATGAATGAATGAAAAACTTTTATAGCGCGGCACATGCGAACCAAATCGCCTCTGGGCGCTCGTTGTTGGTGTCTCTCTTGACATGAAAAGAGCAGAGTTTTAATGTGTCTTCTGAAGGTCAGGTGGTTTTCCTCCAACCGAATGCTGGTTGGTAAAGCGTTCCATAGTCTGGGACCTTGGAAAGCAAACCTTCTTTCTCCTTTGGACTTATATCTGGCTTTGGGTACCTTGACCAGATTTTGGTCGGTGGATCGCAGAACGCGATTGGAATTGTGGGCTTCTATCTTTTCGCATAGATATTGCGGGGCCTTCCCATGGATGCACTTATGGGTCAGACAGAGTGCTTTAAAATAAATTCTGTCTTTTACTGGCAACCAGTGAAGGGATCTCAGAGAAGATTTCCAGTCACAAGTCTGGCGGCCGTATTTTGAACGACTTGCAGACGAGCGATTTGGTGCTTTGGGAGTCCGAGGTAAAGAGCATTTGCATAGCCCAGTCTGGAGTTTACAATTGTTCCCACCACGACTGCTATCATAGGCGTGCGCACAGGGTGTGCCAGGTGTGCCAAGGCACACCCTAACCACCCTGTGCTGCACAGATTCCCCCTGCTGCTTGGCTGCAGAGAAGGGAAATCTCTGTCCTCAGCCCCTTTCTCTGTCTCAAAAGTGAGATATCAGGGGTCTGTTTAGGCCTGTTTTAGGCGCCCCAATGGTGCTCCAAAAAAAAAAAATGTAAAAAAAAAATTGTAAAAAATAATAAAGAAATACCATTGTAAAAAGTAATAAAAAATAAAATAAAAAGAAACTACTGACAACAGTCCCTGCCCCCTTCTACTGGCACCGTCCATTGGCGTCCTACTTCCTAAATATATATATATATATATATATACGCATGTGTGTTTGAGCTTTGGGGTGCACACCCTAATGTAATAGGCTGCGCATACCTATGACTGCTATGTCTTCTTTGGGAATAAATGGAATAAGTCTGCGTAGTAGGCGCAGAAGATGGTGAGATCCGCTGACTACTGACCCTATTTGTGTGTCCATTGTCATGTAGGTGTTGAAGATGACACCGAGACTCTTGACTTTGGAGCTAGGGGTGATGATTTGGCCCAGAATGGGCGGGGTATCCAGGTTTTTGCCAGTTGACTCTTACGACTGGCGTGAAACAGAAGAAGTTCTGTTTTGGAACTGTTGAGTTTAAGATAACTCTTAGTCATCCAGTTTTCTATCAAAGAGAGACATTTCTCTAAACTGAGATGATGATCCTTTTTGTTGTGTGGAGTGGAGACTGGAGGAGACTGCATCGCTGGACATCGGATCACCGCGGGACATAGAGAACAACGCTAGACACACTGGATTACTTAGCTGGAATGTCTTTTTTGTTTTTTTTAAGACTTTCCCCACTGTGTCAGTATGTTTTTTTTTACACTTGTTTTGTGAACTGGTAGGGGGGAGCGGAATCTGGAGGTCCCCTTTGTTAAAGGGGTTTCCAGATTCCGATAAGCCCCCACCCACAGACCCCCACTACCACTGGGCAAGGGTTGTAGGGATTAGGCCCTTGTCCCCCATCTACATGGGGACATCCTCCCCATGTTGAGGGCTTGTGGCCTGGTACGGTTCAGGAGGAGGGGGACACTCTCTCTTCCCCCCCCCCTATATTCCTGAGGCCTTCCAGGTTGCGTGCTCGTATAAGGGTCTGGTATGAATTTTTGGGGGACCCCACACCATTTTCTTTTTAATTTTTATGCGGGATTCCCCTTAATATCCATACCAGACCTAAAGGGCCTGATATGTATTTTTGGGGGGACCCCAACGCCATTTAAAAAAAAAATTGATGCAGGTTTCCCCTTAATATCCATACCAGACCTGAAGGGCCTGATATGAAATTTGGGGGGGACTCCCACACATTTGTTTTTTATTTTGGTTCCCTGCGCAAAAAGTCATTTTTTAAGGAAAAAAAGTCATTTATAACTACTGCATCTATTAAGTAATTGTCGGTCCAGCAATACAGATAAAAGTGATTAAAAAAAAGACAGCAGGGGTTTCCCTTAACCACTTGCTAACTGCCCTATAGGGAAAGTACATCCTATTTTTAAAGATGTATATCTCGATAACGGCAGCTGCTGCCACAACCGAGGTATGATGGTTTGCAGTGGGCGGTCCTGTACACGATAATCCGCCGCGAGATCACTGTTATCGGTGGCGGGAGAGGGTCCCCCCTCCAGCCGCTCTCCCGCGCCCTCCGCAGCTTACCGTAGCCATCGGTAGCGGCGGAGGCGATCGGGTCTGTTCGGCTCCTCAGTGGGGATACGAGTGAGGGAAAAATCGCCCCCACCCATCCCCATAGCTCTGCTGGGCGGAAGTGACGTCAAAACATCAGTCCCGCCCAGCGTCTTAAAGAAACATTTTTTTTCCTGTTATTTCAAAAAATGACAGTTTATTTATTTTTAATTTTTTTGCATTTAAGTCTAAATATGAGATCTGAGGTCTTTTTGACCCCAGATCTCATATTTAAGAGGACCTGTCTTGCTTTTTTCTATTACAAGGGATGTTTACATTCCTTGTAATAGGAATAAAAGTGATCAATTTTTTATTTTATTTATTTCAGTGTAAAAAATTATAAACTAAATTAAAATAGATAAGAAAACACATTTTTTTTTTTAAACGCCCCATCCCGACGAGCTTGCGCACAGAAGCGAACGCATACGCGAGTAGCGTCCGCATATGAAAACTGTGTTTAAACCACACAAGTGAGGTATCGCCGCGATCGTTAGAGCAAGAGCAGTAATTCTAGCCCTAGATCTCCTCTGTATCTAAAAAAATGTAACCTGTAGAATTTGTTAAACGTCGCCTATCGAGATTTTTAAGGGTAAAAGTTTGACGCCATGCCACGAGCGGGCGCAATTTTTAAGCATGACATGTTGGGTATCATTTTACTCAGCATAACATTATATTTCACAATATATAAAAAAATTGGGCCAAATTTATTGTTGTCTTATTTTTTAATTAAAAAAAGTGAATTTTTTCCAAAAAAAGTGCGCTTGTAAGACCGCTGCGCAAATACGGTGTGACAAAAAGTATTGCAATGACTGCCATTTTATTCTATAGGTAGGTGGTGATAAGAAACACTGTTTATAGCTACACTGGTTTGGTAACACTGTAACGGTTGATTGGAGAAACTGTGACTGGCTTTACTATTATGCCCCGTACACACGATCATTTTTTGTGATGAAAAAAACGACGTTTTCTGTGATGAAAAAAACGACGTTTTTGAAACGTCACTTTTCAAAGACGATGTTGCATACACACCATCGTTTTTTTCACAAAAAGCGAGGTTACGTTCACCACTCTTTTCCATTGAAGCTCGCTTCATAACTAGCTTCTGGGCATGCGCGGCTTGAAAAACTTCGTTTTAAACAACGTTTTTGCTACACACGGTGACTTTTTGTGAAACAAAAAACGACGTTTTGAAAAACGACACAAAAAATTCAAGCATGTTGGAATTTTTTTTTGGTCGTTTTTTTTAAGACAAAAAACGAAGTTTTTCCCACACACGATCAATTTAAATGACGTTTTAAAAAACAACGTTTTTTTTTATCGCAAAAAACGACCGTGTGTACGTGGCATAAGGGCTTGTTAAGTGATGTTGTGGAGTGGTAATACCTCATGGCTGTGCCATGGTTTTATCTCTGCCTCAACCGCTACCACCTTTTGCTGAAGAGGCAGTGGCTGGGGTGTACACACGCTGTGTCTATGATTCTTTGCTTCACAGCCATGGCAGGAAATATACCTCCTGTGACTTTTGGTGGGCATAGAAGTCACCAGTCATGACCTATTTAAATGAAAGAGGGCACTTGTGCAGGGTTCAAGTGGTTAAAGCAGGTGGTGAGGAGGCAATCCCACAGTTCTACATATGAGCATACAGAATATAAGATTTTTTGAACTACACTATTATTGAAAGAAGGATTAAAATATATGTATTTTCTTGTTAATTTACTAATATTATGGCAAAGACAATTGCATATGAGGAAAGTACCATCATCTCTCTTAAACACTTTTACTGCCAGCGGGTGGCACAGGCAGGCTGGATCATGTACATGTAAGTGATCCAACCTGCTGTGGGTTAGTGGACGAGCAGCGTGCTACTCCTGCAACCACTGTGTCTTCTGGATTGTAGATCCTGGTACCTGTGGCCTGATGATCACTGGATGATCACAATGTCAACAAAGCTGGTATGAATGAATTAATTCATAACAGCTGTATTTTCTGTGCTGTAATTGGCTCACAGCAATCATATGGTACCCAGGCCAACCATAGCACCCTGTACTATGTGATTAGCTGTAGCCAATCGCTGATCACTAGTAATCATAGCATGAATGTAACCCATGACAAGTGAAAACATTGCTGTCACAATCATCATCATCAAAAAAATAAAATAATCACCACCATAGTACAGTGTTACTATGGTGACACTGAACTACTCTGATGAAAGTATGTAGAAAATAATAGTAAACATTTTTTTTTTAACATACTGTTACTAGCCAATGTCCCTGATCACCATCACACCAGTCATATGATGACACTGTACTGCACTGGTGATAGTATGTAAAATACATTGTGGAAAACATTTTGGCCCAGATTCACAGAGCAATTACGCCTGTCTAACTAGTGTTAGACAGGAGTAATTTCAAATTTTGCGTGCCGTATCACTAGATTGAATCCTCAAACCATGATACGGCGGCTTCGGGCTTCGATCCGAGAGGTTTACATCTTCGTAAGCCTTCGGATCTACGCTGCGATATTTTTGCAGCCGCTGGGAAGAGTTTGCGTCGTTTTCATGCGTCGGGATATGCAAATGTGTTTTTACGGCGATCCACGAAGATACGAGCGGTCTTCGCAATCGCCTACGTCATTTTTTGGCTACGTAATGTTAGAGGAGCTTTTTGCTGGTCTAACAGTGCGTAACCCATGTAAAGTATGGCCGTCGCTCCCGCGTCGATTTGAATTTTTTTTTTTTTTTTTAACGTAACTCGTTCGGGAATAGGAATGTACGTAAACGACGCTACTACGACGTAACGACGTGATTTCGCATAATGCACGGCGGGAAATTTGCAAACGGAGCATGCGCAGTTCGATCGCCGCAGGAACGCGCCTATTTTAAATGCTTCACGCCCCCTACTCGCGCAGATGGATTGCAACGGGAGAAATACACTACGCCGCCGTCGTTTACTGGACAAAATCGCTACGAGAATCTAATTCTCTATGAATCTGGGCCTTTGTATTTAATTTCCTAATTTTCAAAAAAAGAAAAATTACAACTTCAGAAAACTAGCCATGCCTCTTACTAAATGCTACCGATTCCGACTGTCTACTTTCCAAAAAAGGGTAATTTTGGGGGTATTTGTTTTGTAGTGGCATTTTAAGGACCTCAAAAGATGAGACAGGCTGTCAGTACATCAGAATTTATCAATTTTCAAATATATAGGGTCAGATTCACAGAGCCGTAACTCCTGTCTAACTGGTGTTAGACCGGAGTACTTTCTAATTACGCAAGTTTTTTCACTAGTTTGAATCCTCAAACCATGAAAAGACGGCTTTGCGCTTCAATCCGACTGGCTTACGTGTTTGTACGCCTTCGGATCTACGCTGCAATAAAATTGCGGCCGCTGGGTGGACTTCCCGTCGTTTTCCGCGTCGGGGTATGCAAATGAGCTTTTCCCGTCGATCCCCGAAATTACGATCTTCAATCGCAATCTCTTACGGCATCTTTAGTCATCTTTTCGCTGCGTAATGTTATACCAGCTTTTAGCTGGTCTAATATTAGACAGCCCATGTTAAGTTTGGCCGTCATTCCCGCGTCGAATTTCAACGTTTTCCAACGTCTTTTATTATTTTTTACGTAAGTCGTCCGGGAATAGGAATGTCCGTAAACGACGCTACTCAAAAAAAAATTACTTAACGACGTTATTTCGCGCAATGCACGGCAGGAAATTTCTGAACGGAGCATGCGCAGTTTGATCGCCGCGGGGACGCGCCTAATTTAAATGCTTCACGCCCCCTAATCGCGTATTTCGATTACACGGCGAGAAATAGACTACGCCGCCGTATCGTACGGGCAAAAATCTACCAGAATTTGTTGTAGAACCTGGTAAAATACGGCTGCGTAGCGTATCTCGGATACGCTGCGCAAATGTACGTGTACCTGAATCTGAATCTGGCCCATAGTTTGTAGGTGCTATAACTTTCACACAAACCAAATAATATACACTTATTGGTATATTTTTTTTTTCCACAAACATGTAGCAAAATACACTTGAACACGCTGCCATTTATAAAGACATTTGATTTTATTGGATATGTTTTATAACAGAAAGTAGGGAATATTATTATTTATTTTTTTTTTTTTCTTTGTTTATATGGCAAAAAATGAAAAAAAAAACCCAATGGTGATCAAATACCACCAAAAGAAAGCTCCATTTGTGTGAAAAAAATTCTAAAAATCGAATTTGCGTGTAGTATTGCAATACTGCGCAAATGCCAGTTAAAAAAACACAGTGTTGAATAGCAAAGAAATTCCCTGATCATTAAGGGGGTAAAACCTTCTGGGACTGAGATGGTTAAAATCTTACCTGTGCAAAGGCCCAATATTGTTTACTTTTTAAAAAAAAACCTGTAACAGAATTGTATCGTAAAATTATGTAATAAATGGTAGATTTTTTTGGACCTTCTATTGGGGTTATGTGGATTACAAATTAGTCTTTGTAGTAAAAATATTTGCCTTTTTTGCCTGAATACATAGTGGGGTCAATTTACTAAAGGAGTGTGGAATGTTCACTTAGTTTAGTAAAGTGAACACTCAGGGCCAGATTCAGATACACTTAATATTGCGCTGCGTAATCGAAATACTCTACGCTGCCGTATTTTACCAGGCTCTACACCGAATCCTGGTAGATTTTTGCCCGTACGCTACGGCGGCGTAGTCTATTTCTCGCCGCGTAATCGAAATACGCGATTGGGGGGCGTGAAGCATTTAAATTAAGCGTGTCCCCGCGGCGATAGAACTGCGCATGCTCCGTTCAGAAATTTTCCGCCGTGCATTGCGCGAAATCACGTTGTTACGTCATTCGTTGTTTGAGTAGCGTCGTTTACGAACATTCCTATTCCAGGACGACTTACGTAAAAAATAATAAAAGACGTCGGAAAACGTAGAAATTCGATGCAGGAACGACGGCCATACTTAACATGGGCTGTCTAATATTAGAGCAGCAAAAAGCTGGTATAGTGTTACGTAAAAAAAAGATGACTAAAGGTGCCGTACGAGATTGCGATTGAAGATTGTAATTTCTGGGATCGCCGGCAAAAGCTCATTAGCATACCGCGACGCGGAAAACGACGGGAAGTCCACCTAGTGGCCGCAATTTTATTGCAGCGTAGATCCGAAGGCGTACGAACACGTAATCCAGTCGAATTGAAGCCCGCAGCCGTCTATTCATGGTTTGAGGTTTCAGACTAGTTAAAAAACGTGCGTAATTTGAAATTACTCCAGTCTAACACCAGTTAGACAGGCGTAATGGCTCTGTGAATCTGGCCCTCAGTATCTTCATAGCAAATCAACTCCTGTGTACTAGGTACTGTGTATTGGGCCAAGGCTGTATGGAGCTTACTTAAAAGTGATTCCCTAAAATGTATTAATGCATTAGTTTGAGGATGTTTATATGCAGAAAAGAAAAATCCAAAGTATGCACAATAAAATTTAACCATAAAGTCAACATTCAGTTTGGTTTATGTATATATTTAATAGTAATTCTAAATATCTGGGTACAGCTTGCACAAACAATGCTGAGTGTCTGTAATAAGGTTCCTATACATTTTCTAGGTTATGAGAGCTGTGTCAGACACCTGGTTGACTTGTATCAAGTACAATTCACAACTGACAACCAGGACCATTAAAATAACTGCTTTTAAAGAAAGAAAAATGGAAATGTTTTAAGCCTTAAGTTGGCCATACATGGTTAGATTTTCATTTGTGCGTTTGTAGAAAAATAGCTCGAAAGAACATTCTTTCTTGCCATCATTGCATCAACAAATTTTGTTCAAAGAGCCCTAAATGTTTGCCCTGACCTTCTATTTTAATGGAACCCCACATGTATTAAACAGGTTTTATTATCATATGTAAACATTTTCATCCCGCTCCTTTGAATTTTCACATTGTTTTGACCCCACTAACCATTAAAAAATTTAACAAATTACATTTTTTTTATGGACTATATAGTGTCAGCCCTTCCAGATGTCTTTTGATAAACTACTTAGCCACTTCCATGTTCAGACCTCTCCAACATTAGGCTAACCATTATGTAGTCCATGATAAGAATGAAGAGGGCTACATTAAATAGCCTCTTTGAGATAAAACAAAATGTCTGCACATGGCGCAGGCCAGCTCTGAATTTATCACAAAATCAATTTATTTTTTGCACCTATAAACAGATATAAAAATTTGCTTTCGAATGTGTATTAAACAGACAAATAGTAGATAGAGAAAATATGGAAAACATATTGTTTAAATTTATACACTTTAGTTTTAGCTTTAAAAGGAGTTTCTGAAGAGCATTCGATTCTTAGCATTTACAAAGTGTTTAGCAAGCTTCGACAGTTTTCTTGAAGCCTATAACATGTACTGACCTAAAAAGAGATTTATCATAGTTTGTCCCCATGATGTACAACATTTATTTTTCAAAATATAGCTTGGTCCCCTGAAAAAGTCTGTTGTGTTTTATTTGTGTTGCCCCCTGCTGCTGTGCACAGAATAAATTCCTGGTATATTGTTTTGTAAAAATGAATCACCTCTGTTTGCTGGTCCCCATGTGTGGATGCTGCTGTGTTATGTAAAACTATTATTTTTTTTTTTACATCTTCAAATGGGGTGCCTTGAAATTGTATAACATTTTAAAGGGTGCCTTGATGGAAAAAAAGTTGAGAAGCACTGGGATAAAGTCATATGTTCCCTCATACCCAGACGCACACTGGGTATTTTTCAGTGGCACCAACGCATCTCTTTTTTAATCTAGGATAGAATAGAAGGATGATACTGGATTTGAGAATAGGCCCAAATTTAAGCTAACAAAGGGGAGTAACATGGGAGAAAAAAGAGCCTCAGAGAAACAAAGGCCCAGATTCACAGAGCGATTACGCCTGCGCAACTGGTGTTGCGCGTGCGTAAGTCTAAATGTGCGCGTGCGTTTAGATGCGCGCGATTCAGAAAACGATTTACGCCAGAAATCTACTTTTTTTGGTCCGGCGTAATTTCGTTAGACAGACGCATCCGTCCGCGCAAAAATGCGCTAGACACACCATTGATTTGCTAGTCAAATATGCTAATGAGGGAGTTGCGGGGATCCACAAAAAAACGCAGTTGCTGCGCAGGCTACGCGATGTGCGCAACAGCAAAATGTCCTGTCTAAAGTTAGAGCACATAAAAGCTGGTCTAAATTTTGAAAAAATGTCTACATCTCACAGAAAGCAACACCGTTACTGAGGAGCAGACCACACACACGTGTTGCACTACAATTTGACTGCCAACATGCCAGGGGCATCGTCGCTCATAGCTGCACTAGTGAATTTAGATGACCAAAGAAGGAGGAGGGCACGGAGGATGGCACGGGAGAGGGTATACCGCACACGCATAGACCTCTTTGGCATGAGTGATTCTGAGGTGTATCGCATCTTCAGATTCCCCCCTCATGCCATCCTGGAATTAACCACAACCCTGCAGGAGGACATCACCAGCCCAACACAACGCTCACATCCAGTGCAGCCACTGGTCAAGGTCCTGGCAACACTCCATTTCCTTGCCAGTGGCTCTTTTCAGCGTACAAGTGGAGTGGTGGCTGGGATGTCACAATCCTCCATGAGCAGATGTGTGCACCAGGTTGTCCCAGCAATCCTCACATGCTTGGCCAACCTAATCATCAAACCCACCACTGAGGACCTGCGGCTGAAGGCAATGACAGATTTCTACAGAATTGCCAGATTCCCACGCACCATCGGGGCCATTGATTGCACACATGTGGCACTCCAGCCCCCCCATGACACAGAGCACATGTACCGCAATCGGAAGAATTGGCACTCCATCAACGTACAGGTGATAGTTGATGCCCAAGGACTCATATGGCACGTCCGTGCCAAACACCCCGGATCCACCCATGACAGCTACATCTACAATCAATGCCACATCCGAATGGAATTCGATCAGAACGTGTATGGGAACACCTGGCTGGTTGGTGAGTGACATGGGAGTCAGGCATGACTATCCCCTCCCGTGATGCACACCTCACAAGTGGCACATGCATGACTAACATTCTCCTGTCTTTTCCCTTCCAGGTGACTCTGCATATGCACTGGGACCCCATCTCATGACTCCTATCCGGAACCCCCAAACCCCAGGAGAGGAAAGATACAATCAAGCACACATCAAAACCCGAGCAGTGGTGGAGCGCACCTTTGGCCTCCTGAAGTCACGTTTCCGATGCCTGGATAAGTCTGGGGGTACACTGTTGTATTCCCCAAACTTCGTGTGCCATATCATCGTTGCATGTTGCATGCTGCACAATCTCGCAGTGAGGAAGGGCCTGCAGGTTGAGCTACGTGATGACCTGACCCCCCAACCAGACAATCCCCCCCTAACCGAGGATACCCCGTCTTCTGAGGGAAGAGCAGTCAGGAGACAGCTCACATTGGGCATCTTTGCACGTTAAACACACACATTAATCATGGCACAATGAGAATGCATGCATGCACACCACTGTGGTCCCTAGCACACACACCCCACATCCTCATCAAATTGGATTGGCACCAGTCCACCATGCATGACTGGTGAGCAGTAACGCCACGTCAAGGCTCCAATTATGTCACTGTACATTCATACACCATTCACACGGACCTGGGAATCACTTCTTCCTGGTCCTGGGGAACCCTTCTCCACCAAAATTGAGGATGACACCCCTTTTCCAGCAGGAATGTCACCCCCACATTCAAACAGCATGCACAACCCAAAATTTAAAAAAAATGACAGCAAAAAATAAATAAAAAAATGCCAAAAATGTCAGCAAAAAAATAAAAAATAAAAAATAAAGCAAGAAAACAAACGCTCAGAAATATATCAATCAAACAAACAGTCTCTCAAACACTTATCAAAAAACACTTTCACAAATATACCAACAAGAACTTGATCACACAGAACACTAATCTGACAACTACAAGACACACTGCAACGAACAACAGGAACAAAAGCACTTTAATGGGAAGGGACACAAAGGGATGTACTTTTGCAATGCAAGTGCATTTGTGTGTGTCTATTTATGCTGTCTGCGTAGTTCACAACGTTGCCCTAGTCCATTTCCAATTTCACTGATTGCGCCGCTCCCGAGTTGTGAGCATGCGCACAGCGGAGCTGACATTGTCTCCCTCACGCGCGCATGCGCGAGCCGGCCGGCCCTTCATTTGCATGGGGTCACGGCTCATTTCAATGTAACACGCCCACGTCCCTCCCAATTTGTATTACTCCTCCTTACGCCTCAGGAAAAAACCTTACGCTTGCGCAATTTCCTGCGCAAAAGCTACGTGAATCAGGGGATTACGCGGCTAGATGGCGCAAGTCTAACGTAACGGCGGTGCGCTACGCCGGACCGATAATGCGCCGATGTACGTGAATCTGGGCCAAACTTTTTAAGAGGTGTTATTAGCACATGTTAGTTGTAAAGAGCTTGCTTTTGTTTTTGCTTTATATGTGACAGTCTGGTTTGCCTGGAGCCAGAGTTGGAGCAAATGGCCAAAGCAACAGTGACTTTCATTATTTGCCCTGACCAGGTGGATACCATATGTATTTGTGGAAATGAAAATGCAGAAGAGATCACATCTAAATGTACAGGGTTTGTTACAGTAATTCGATGTTAAAATTGTCAGTCCAACACATTACAGCACCTTTTCTCATCGTGTTTAATTGACCCTGGCCACTGTGCAATTAATGTGGATGTGTAAGTTCCATCTGTCTCGTGGGGGTTGTAGGGGTGGGTGATAGTGATGAGCGGAATACGCCATATTCGATTTCGCGATATTTCGCGAATATTTCGAAGAATATTCGCGAATATTCGTTAATATCGAATATTCGTGATATTTTATAAAAGAAAAAAAAAGATTGCGAAATTTCGCTATTGCGAAATTCGCGATTTGCGAAATTCGCGTTTGCGAAATTCGCGATTGCGAAATTGATTGCGATTTTTTTATGCGAAATTTATTGCGAAATTTGAAAAATGCGAATATTCGAAATAGCGAATATTCGCCGCGATATTCGAGATATTTGCGAATACTCGAATATGCAATATTCGTAGCGAATATTCGCAATGCGAATATTCGTGAGCAACACTAGTGGGGGATAGACACTGGCATCTTTGCCTTGGGCAAAATGTAACAAAATTGGCTTTAGATACATAATATGACTAAAAAGATAAAATTGGGACTTTGAATGAGATGCGCTTTATCGCAATATGCGATTAAATATATAAATATGGAATATGAAAAAAGAAAATTTCCATAGTGGCCAGGCTCTAGGTTGCTAAACAAAAAAGCACTAAACCAAATTGATCTGTCTAACTATATGCAATTAAAAACAGAGGTTTAGTTACATGCATTTGCAAATACCTGTTTAAGCTGCAATGCCATCGTCAAGGCACTCCGTGTATTGCAGTCCTAGCTGTGATTTTAAAGCCTCCTAGTAAGGAGCACAGGTGTGCTAATCAATAGGCAGGGGGCAGGTGGTAACCTAAACCCGCCCCTACCTACAGTTTGTCTAGCAAAGAAGAGCACTGGAAAAACCCAAAACAAAAAAACAAGAGTGGAACCAAAACATGTCTACCAAACCAAAAATACCACCAGACTAAGTGCGGACCACATCAACCTTGGGTCTGCTAGTCAAAGGATGACAATACATAGATTGACTGTTGGTGGTAGATTTGTGGAGGCAATATATTTCACTCCTGAAAGCGCATCTCCATCCCTAAGTAGTGATTAAAAGGGGGGGTGGGGTTGGGACTTTGAATGAGGCATGTGATACTAACTACCACAGGCCTCCATCCCTGTAAATGTCTAAAAAGATAAAATTGGGACTTTGAATGAGATGCGCTTTATCGCAATATGCGATTAAATATATAAATATGGAATATGAAAGTACGCCTTTGAAACATTTCTTCACATAATATGATGCTTAAATTAAAGATCACATCACCCATTGGTATTGTAACCAGTAGGTTATCATCTGGGGAAAAGAGAAATGGGTAAGACACAATGGGGGTGGGGAAAGTGCTGCTCACCCCTGTAGTGAAAAAGAAGAAAAAGGGAGTTCCCCGTTGGGGTTTTTAGGCAGAAATCAAATGATCGTGGTACTAATGAGTAATGGAAACGTCATACATGGATGTATAAATGTAGAAAAGTATTTTAATAAATAAACATGGATAAAATACAAATGGCTCTGGTATTGTGTACACTAAAACAACTGCACATAGGGTATGCACCAATGAACATGACAAATAATCAACATGAATGGTTAACTGATGAGTCAAGTATGTTACTGACACGTTTCAACCCTTCAGTGGGTCTTCTTCAGAGGGATTAGGTGCAACTGTAACAACATACATAAAAATAAGGAATAATAAAATCTTTCACATTTAGTACTAAGACATGCGTATATTTATCCAAGTATAGTTACCCATTCGCAGTGTGCAGTTTAGATTATGTGCAAGGCCAGAGTCAATCCACAGAATGATTCCCGGATGGATGCCACCAAGATTGGGGGGCCAGCTCACCACCAATACCCACCAGAGTATAATAGGGGGGCCTACAAGGGCTCACAGATATGTATGTTGTTACAGTTGCACCTAATCCCTCTGAAGAAGACCCACTGAAGGGTTGAAACGCGTCAGGAACATACTTGACTCATCAGCTGCCTAAAAACCCCAACGGGGAACTCCCTTTTTCTTCTTGTAGGTTATTATCTGCACCTTTCCTGCCTGTAGAGAAGGTAAACAGATTGTGACCCCTGCAGAAGTTTCTAGAAAAGTCCCAGATCATGACTCATCATGTCACAGGCTGCCTCATCAGGTTTGACTGTAGAGCTTCAAGTGGGATAGTCCATCTCAATATATTAGAGAGTTGAAAAGGCAAGTGGGTATTAAACTTTTTCGTCCAGGACACAAACATTTTAACCAAGTGAAATAATGTGAATCCTCCTAAAAGGGGCTTTTACTTACAGCGTAAAGACACTATTACATTGGAGAGCCCTTTTCCAGCAGTAGCAATGAGCTCACTTTGTTTAGGAACTTCTTTGGAAGGGTCTCATATTTTCAGACTTAACAATTTAATGTTTATTCAGAGTAATTACCCAAAATAATCTCTTGTATTCATAATGGCTTTTTAGTTTGCAAAAGCATAATGATATTCCGTTGTGCAAAAACACTGCATTATATAAGGTATTGAAATAGTCACACTGTACAAAGCTACCAGGCGAAAACACATTTTGTCTAATGAACGTCAAAATGAGTCACTAACAAGCTGTAATACAGAGTTGCCTGTGTCTGGCTGAGCTGGCAGTCCTCTGGAATTCCCTTGCTCTTGTCACCTGAACAATACACTGCTAGGCACAGGGCCTCTTCATTCTAATGCATAAGATTATAGCCAATTTGTTTATTCAGCCTAATAAGCTCTTTGCTTAGAAAGTGTTGTATTGGGTTGGGAATTTAAAGGGAAAATGTACACTGAAATCTATAACTGGAAAAACCACTTGTTCCTCTTTCAAAGGCGTACTTTTGGTATTTTTGGTGGGCAACTTATACCCTTTAGATGGCCTTACAACTGCTTTACAAGGCCACGCATGTAGATAATTTTTTCTGAAATTAGAGGAGCAAGGATGTCATTATTCTCTTTTTTTGACAGACCATGTAATCCTAATGCCATAGTGGCAACCAGTCTGAGCAGACTCCATTTGCCTAGCCATTTCAGCCTTTCCCCTGGAAGTTTAAGCCATATCTAGCCCAACTAGAAGATACATTACCAGTAAAAGGTTTTGGGCCTGCCTAGAGGCCTTCAGTCAATTGGATTATGTTATGATGCCACTTTAAGAAGCAGGTAGCTCAAAGTCGCATTGCTATATGTTTTTACCTATAGTTGTTTGAAAACCTCCATTATGGTATCTTAAAGGGTCACTAAAGGAAAAAATGTTTTTTGCTAAAATTACTGTTTACAGGGTATAGAGACATAAAAGTTAAGTGATTCCTTTTTAAAATGATTAAAAATAGATAAAAATCAATCATATAATGTGCCTGCAGGTTAGGCCTCGTACACACGATCAAATCTGTCCGCTGGAAACGGTCTGCTGGACCGTTTCAGCAGACAGATTTGATCGTGTGTACGGCCGAGCCGACGGATTTGGCCACCCGACAGATTTCAAAGCATGCTTTGAAATCTATCGGGTGGGAATCTGTCCGCCCGACATGTCTGCTGGTTAGTACACTTACCAGCAGACATGTCGTCCCGCACCGCCGCCGAATGGATTCGGCGCATGCGCGGAAGTGTTTTACTTCCTGGTGCGGTGACGTGGCGGCATCAACGTCACCGCCACGTCACCGACACGTCAGCGCGCCGTCTGCTGGCGGGATTTTGGTTTGCTCGTGTGCACACGCGAGCAAACCAAAATCCCAGCAGACAGATTTGTTCAAATCTGTCGGACAGACAGATTTGAACAAATCTGTCTGCTCGTGTGTACGAGGCCTAAGTTTGACTTTTGAACTGGCTTCATGTTTCTGTGAAGTAGAAAGACACACAGAACAAAAACAAACAAATCCAGGGCAGTGTTTTGTTTTTAAAATGAATCTGATTGGTTCTGGGAAGTTTTAGACACACAGTAATGACAGCTTAGACCACCGTGAGAAAGCTCCCAGCACTGTGGTTATAAGGAAACAGACAAGCAGGAAGTGCGGAGATCAGAGCAGGATTATAGCAACTTCAAAGCAAAAACGAACAATAAGGACATGAAACCAGTACTGCAGTAAGGTAAAGGAAGCTATTTAGCTAAAAAAAAAAATCCTTTAGTGATCCTTTAACTATCCTTAGAACATTTCTTCACTTTCAAAATTGTGACTCTGTGGACTCCTATGTATTTCCAGCAGTGCCAAGTATGCCAATAGTGATATGCACCATGCTGTGATGATGATGATGATGAGTCAGGTTTCATTCTTCCTAAGAGAAAAAAAAGAGTCAAAATGAAAAAAATACCCTGTACAAAATCAAGGTTCAAGAGATTATTGCATGCATGGGTTTCCAACCTGTGGTCCTCTGGTTGTTGCAGAACTACAAGTCCCATGAGGCACTGCAAGGCTGACAGTTACAAGCATAAATCCCAAAGGCAGAGGCATAATGGGACTTGACTCCCAAAGGCAGATGCATGATGAGATTTGTAGTTTGGCAACAGCTGGAGGGCAGCAGGTTGAACACCCATGAATAGTGCAGTTGCGTGACAGTCTTATGGGAGTTTTTGTGATTCTTTTTTCGGTTGCTATTTTTATACTGTATACTTGTTAATTTCATACATAAGAAAGAAGGTTATTTGTATACAATTGCATACTTAGCGAAGCTAGTAGAATATTAAAAGGCATCGTTTCTGAAGTGCTTTCCTTTTTGAGAAGGGAGGTTGAATATTTCCTAACGATGAAAACATCTATTGCGTAATTCAAAGGTAACTTGTTTAAAGCGGTTGTATACCCGCACATAAAAAAAAAAAAAACCCCTGCAAGGCAAAGGCATAATGAGCTAGTATGCGCCACATACTAGCTCATTATGAAATACTTACCTCAGAACAAAGCCTCCGTATCGGAGCTCAGTCCACGCAGCGGAAGCTGACATCTTGCCCCCGGCGCTGTAAGTGAAGTCATCGTGGCTCCGGCTACTCACAGCGTCGGAGCCGCAAACCCGCGCAGGAGTTTTCTTCCCATCAAGGTCCGACAACATCTGTCGGACCTTCAGCCGGGCATTCGCTGACGTCAGAGGCTGAATGCAAAGGAAATATCTCCTAAAACATACAGGTTTAGGAGATATTAGTTTTACCTACATATAAGCCTTATTATGGGATTACCTGTAGGTAAAAATGACAAAAGTGGGTATACAACCACTTTAAATTGAAGTTTGATATTTTGGGAAATTCACACTTTAGAAATTGACACAAAAATGCTAACACGATTATTACTTTTTCAATATGAGATAAGGGATTCTCTAGGCAAAAACGTACAACTGAAAACAACTGTGAAATGTGCAAAGATTGCAATAAATGCTAAGTTAAATATACAACAAAATGACTTATTTTGCCATTGGCTACCAAAGGTTGTTTTTTTTTGGGCAGAACAGGTACAGGATAAATCAAAGTATCTTCTGTAACCTATTTTTAGCCCATTTCACCCTTAAAAAGTACAGAATCCCTTACTTTGGGGGAAGTGGAAGCTTTTAATTTTTCTCAACCCTACTATTAAATTGTTGGGCTATCAAGCTGGTAAAGTACTTTGCATTTTTATTCCTATTTTTTTAATCTATTTACGTTCTGTGGGAGCCGAACGACATGTACAATAGCAGTATTACTACCACTGTTATCAGAGAAATGCAGTCAGGTTGTTAGGACCTGGGCTTGAACCTTGAACCTGGGACCTTCTGTGTCTGGTGCTGATGCTTCCCACTGAGCTATGTGGGATGCTGGACAGCTCCCTGCCTGATCTATTCAACAAATCCTTTCTGATCCATTGGACAACTCTGCCTTGTGTCTTGATTGCTGTTGAACCTTGAACTCCTTGCTCCTCCCATTAACTTCCTATAAAAGCCTTGTCTTTGCACTTCCTCTTTGCCAGGTTATTGTGCCTTCTCAGCCAGTGTCTTGCTATTTGACTTGCCTGCTGCCATCTGTATTTCGCTACCACTTGTGATTGACCCTTGGCTTGTTCCTTGACTGCTCTACTGCCTGATCCCAACCTGCATCTACTCTTTACCGACCTTTTGGCTTGCTTACTGGCCATGCTGCTGTTTAACCCTTATCTGCTCACCCGCTACTGGACCCGGCTTGCTAATTAACCCCTTGTCACCCAGGCCAATTCTTACCACTCTCTCCTACATGTAATAATCATCATTTGTTTGCTCGAAAATTACTCAAACCCCCAAAACATTATATATATATAATGTTTTGTTTGTTTTTTATTATTTTTATGCTACACAGTATTTGCGCAGCGATTTTTCAAATGCTTTTTTTGGTGGGAAAAAAAATGATGACATATTTGAAATTTTTAGATTTTTGCCTGCACTGTGAGAAAATTACAATTCCTATTTTTTCTCTTTCCTAGAAAGAAACACATGCAACAACATATTTGGTTTCAGTTTAAAGTAGACCTTGCGTCAAAATGCAAGGTCCAATTATGTATTAGGTCCCCACACCATGCTAAAATGCTAAACCAAAAAGGATAGAAAATTTTAAATATACTTATCTTAACCTCCCTGGCGGTATGATTCTTTCTGATTTTAGGTGCTGAAAGCGGTACCATTATTTGCAAGGAAATTTGGCGTTTTATACTGTAGGCTTGTAATTCTTAGGAATAACTCACTTAAATCTGACCAAACACGAGTCTAATAGGCATCCCGGGTATGAATTAAAAAAAAAAAAAAATTATAAATTATAATATAATAAATAATTATAAATACTTATAATAAATAATATAACTATAATAAAAATTATTCAAAAATGTAATCAACTCGAAAATCACAGAAATTTGCTCAGTTGCAGAACTGTCGCTATCATTACTTTTTTTTTATGATGAATTTCCCCACAAATCGCTATCGCTCAATTTTGCAAGCGATTATAATTTATTATCGCTGTTTTCTAGCTGATCTAAAACCATTTTTTACATAAAGGGACACTTTTGGTTGCTATGGACAATCTACTTTTTGCAGGCAGAAAGAACAGTTTTTATTATATAAAAGAACATGTAGGGCACAGGGCAGACCACTAGGGACAAGGGGTGTGTGTATTTTTTTACATACAGTACTGTAATCTATAAGATTACAGTATACTGTATGTAATGTGTTTGTTTACTTTTTTGAATTTGGCGCCGTTCCCTGCCCCTGTGCATCGTAACGTCGCAGGGAACGGAGATCGATGGCACACAGGGACACTGTGTGAATCGAGCAAGTACCCGCTCGCTCACACAGCGGGGATGCATCGCTGGATCCATGGACAAGGTAAGCCAGTGCGTGCTGCAGGCTCTGCATTGCTACCCTGAGCGTGACTTGTGGATACCGATCTTAGCATAAAAAAAACACCCCGAGTCACGTTCAGGAATACCGCTAGGAGGGTTAAACCCCAGCTGTCACCCAGCGAGAGTGAGAACGGTCTTTCAGCGAGATCTTGAGAAAGTTGAGGATCACAAATCTTGTGAGAAGATGTCAAAGCATTGTGTAGGAGTGTTTTCTCATGAGATTTATGATCCTCAGCTTTCCCAGGATCTTGCCAGAAGCCGCTTGTCATCATCCTTACCTAAAAGTCTTGGACAGAAACAGGAGTTTTAGCTAAGTATATTTTTAAAGGACAACTGTACCTTTGGTGTAACTGCCTTCGATCAGTTTTCCCTCATGCCCTGAGTGCAGCCCACCAGCTCAAATACTTACCACCTCCTCAATACAGCAATCATTTGCTATACATTCATGCCCAAACTGTGCAAGGCTTTCCAGCACAGGTCACAGACCCATTTATTCTTATTCTAGTTTTCTGTTGAAATGAATTGGGCTGTGGTACACATGAACCCCCTTTTCTCTAGGACTAAGAGATGGGTACATTTTACTGGAAAGGCAATGCTCTGCTTGGCAGGGAAGGATAGAGCCACGAACGGTTCTGGTAGAAAGATAGGTATTTGAGAAAGTGGGCTGTACTCATGGTGATGGGGGGAACTGGTTAAAGAACAATTACACCAACAATTACTTTTTTCTCCTGCTGTTTTATTTTGCAATGTGGGGTGGGAGGTCTAAAGAATTAATGGATCTTAAGGTCTGTTTTAAATTTAAGTTTTGACAGGCAAAAGAACGGGGATAATATTTTTTTTCGCTCTTACTATAGTAATGCCGCGTACACACGATCACTTTTTGTGATGTAAAAAAACGTCGTTTTATCTCACGAAACAAAACAGCGTTTTTCAAACTTAATTTAAAAAAACGACGTTGCCTACACACCATCGTTTCTGAAAATGCTCTTGCAAAGCGTGGTTACGTACACCACGTTCGACGGCACTCTGTTCCATTGAAGCTCCCGTTTAATAACTTGCTTCTGAGCATGCGCGGGTTTAAAAACGTTGTTTTAAACGTCGTTTTGCCCACACACGATAATTTTTTATGACACAAAAAACGTCATTCTGAAAAACGACATAATAAATTGAAGCATGTTCGAATTTATTTTTATGGTCGTTTTCAGAAGACATAAAACAACGTTTTGCCCACACACGATCATTTTAAATGACGTTTTTTAAAACGTCGTTTTATCTCATCCCAAAAAATGACTGTGTGTACGCGGCATTAGAGTTGAGCTTTAAACTTCAAAATAAAGTGTGGATGGCAGTTCCCTATGTTGAGAAACATACACAAGGAAACATAATCTTTATATTACTTATATATCTGGTGAAGCTCAAACAGCCATTGTTTTTCTTCACTTATTAAACAATGTTTCTTTTATTTGGCTTGCCCAGTAATTTCTAGATAAAACTGAAAGATTATAAATACTGTATTCACTGATAAAGTAGTTTTTTACTGTCCAAAAAAGAATTCTGCTCATAACTTTAATCATCTTCATCATTTGGAACACGAAACGCTGATAAAAATTACATATAATGCTTGAAGGTTGGCAGGCTCAATCCCAAGATAAGTTTTATGGCAATGAAATTAAATGCCACATTCTTAAGTCAAAGTAAATTTCAACCTTTATAAATTAATAGTTACTTGTGTTTACAGAGGTATTTTATGTAATTAGATAACAAGTTTCAAAATAATTGTTCTTGTTGGAGATGTGAAGAGCTATATATACAAATTACAACTGGACACTGAACGAATGACTAATATTTACATAGGGTTTAATAGCTTAAACTGTACATTATAAAGCTGAACATTTCTTGCAGCAGACTGGTGCAGGTGGGAGAGTAAAACAGACATAAAGCACATCTGACAGACTTTTCCTATTGTTGCAAATAGAGTCAGACTGGATTTCGAAAAATATACTGCCGAGAAAGGTATAATAAACACAGACCTATCCTTCTGTCTGTTATGAGGCCATTAAGGGTCAGGGTACTATACATTTGCTCCAGGGTCATTTTACTGCCTTCTAGGCACTGAATAAAAGAGATTTCAGGGTGTTCTGCTACCCACCGCTTTGTTGGAGCTATTTACCCTTATTTCCCATACCGCTGAAAATGATTTAACCACTTCCAGCTCAGGCCAATTATGGCATTCCTCTCCTACATGCAAAAATCATAATTTTGCTAGAAAATTACCCAGAACCCCCAAACATTTTATATATATATATATATATATATATATATATATATATATATATAAAAATAAATATACATTTTAGCACAGACCCTAAGGAATAAAATGTCGGTAATTGCAATGTTTTATGTCGCACTGGATTTGCACAGAAATTTTTCAAATGCAATTTTTTTGAAAAAAAACAAAAAACACTTTCATAAAAAAAAAAACAGAAACAAAACCTTAAAGTGGTTGTAAACCCACTTTATTGACTTTTACCTACAAGTAAGCCTATAATAAGGCTTACCTGTAGGTATAAAGAATATCTCCTAAACCTGTACGGTTTAGGAGATATTCCCCTCGCAATGCGCCGCTGATTGCAGCGGCGCATGCGCAGGGGGGAAACCACGGCCAAAGGACCGGCCACCGCCATCCTGGCCGGATTTAAATCTCCCGCGCGTCATCGCCACTCCAGCCAATCACAGCGCTGGAGCGGCGATACCCGGAAGACACGCCTAGTCAAGATGAGATCTCGCTCGGCGTGGACCAGGTAAGTTTCCTACACCTCGTTCCGAGGTAAGTATTTCGTAATGAGCCAATATGCGGTGCATACTAGCTCATTATGACTTTTGCCTTGCAGGTGTGGGGGAAATTTTTTATTTTTTTTGCGGTTTACAACCGCTTTAAGTTAGCCAATTTTTTTGTATAATGTGATAGATGATACACCGAGTAAATAGATATCTAACATGTCATGCTTTAAAATTGCGCACACTCATGGAATGGCGCTAAACTTCAGTACTTAAAAATCTCCATAGGCTACCCTTCAATATTTTTTTTTTTACAGGTTACCAGTTTAGAGTTACAGAGGAGGTCTTGCACTAGAATTATTGCTCTTCCTCTAATGTTCACGGCGATGCCTCACATGTGTGGTTTGAACGCTATTTACACATGCAGGTGTGACCTATGTATGAGGTTTGTTTATTTTATAAAAAAAATCACTTTTATCCCTATTAAAAGCAATGTTAACATCCCTTGTAATAGGAAGGGGTATACTATGTGACATGGTGACAGGACATGAGCAGAGACAGAACATCGCCACCCTATAAAAGACAATGCCTGAACAAGGACTGTCATGGCGGAATCACCAAATTTTATTTTAACCACTTAAGAACCGCCTCCTGCAGATATTCGTCGGCAGAATGGCACGGCTGAGTACAAGCACATACTTGTACGTCCTCTTTAATGGTCCCAAAAATGTGTCAAAATTGTCCGAAGTGTCCGCCATAATGTCACAGTCACAAAAAAACACTGATCGCCGCCATTAGTAGTAAAAAAGAAAAATTATAAAAATGCAAGAAAACTATCTCCTATTTTGTAAACGCTATAAATTTTGCTTTTCGATAAACGCTTATTGCGATTACTTTTTTTTTTTTTTACCAAAAATAGGTAGAAGAATACGTATCGGCCTAAACTGAGGAAATTTTTTTTTTTATATTTTGTATTGTCGCTCTATTTTTGTGTATAGCACAAAAAATAAAAACCGCAGAGGTGATCAAATACCACCAAAAGAAAGCTCTATTTGTGGTAAAAAAAGGACGCCAATTTTGTTTGGGAGCCACGTCGCACGACCACGCAATTGTCAGTTAAAGTGATGCAGTGCCGAATCGCAAAAACTGGCCAGGTCCTTTACCTGCATAAAGGCCCAGGTCTTAAGTGGTTAATGATGTGCAAAATATATTATGATGTTACATTTTGTGATACTAAAAGAAAAGAAAACTTAAAGGGGTTGTAAAGACAAAAAATGTTTCCTCTTAAATTAAAGTCTGACAGTAGCTGATAAAGTAAAAAGTAATGTTTTGCATTATAACTAGTTTGATACCTGTTGAAATCGAGCTGTTTTATTCACCTCCGTCACTCCTGAATAGTTATTCTCACTGACTTCCTGGTTTGCGGTGCACATTCATTCTTGCTACATCACAGCCTAATGGGAACTACAGTTCCCATTAGACTTAGCCTCCATCCCTGTGAGGAATAAGAGAGAATCTTCACGCAGGACTGTAGTCATAGGGAGGGGGTGAGAACATTCTGCTTTCCACCATACAAAACAGCTCAGGTGCTGGTGGAAAGCAAGAAGAGAAGAGACAAGAAATGGCATTTTCAAACCTGGATTACTGTATTTTGGAAGTCAAAAGGAAAAATTAGGTACCGTATTTATCGGCGTATACCGCGCACTTTTTTGCCCTGAAAATCAGGGCAAAATCGGCATATACCGAGCGCAGTACACTCGGGTATAGTCGGGCAGACTCGGCTCCTCTCGCGCTGACGTCCTGGAAGTACAGGACGTGAGCGCGAGAGTAGCCGAGCCTGCCCGACTATTCACGAGTGTACTGTGCCTGCATATACCGAGTGCAGTACACTCGCGTATAGTCGGGCAGGCTCGGCTCCTTTCGCGCTCACGTCCTGTACTTCCAGGACGTCAGCGCGAGAGGAGCCGAGTCTGCCCGACTAAACCCGAGTGTACTGCGCTCGGTATATGCCGGCACAGTATTTGAAACTCGGAGCGGGAAAGCGAGGAGGACGCCGTGAGGACGCCGGACCCGCCGAACAGGACACCGGACCCGCCGAACAGGACACCGGACCCGCCGAACAGGACACCGGACCCACCGAAGAGGACACCGGACCCAACGAAGAGGACACCCGAAGCCGCAGACGGACGCCGGATCAGACGAAGAGGACACCCGAAGCCGCCGATGGACGCCGCGCAAGACACCAAAACTGTAAGTACAAAAACTTTTTTTCCACAGGAATGGCGGCAACTTTAGGGGTGCGCGCTATACGCGGGAGCGCGCTATACCCCGATAAATACGGTAAGTGATATTTAAATGCTCTAGCTTACAGCAATCAATTGATCTAATAAAACAAACCTTTAGTGTTTCTTTAAGACAAGACCATTTTAATACTGCTAAACTTAAGGTAGGTAGTAATTGTAGTAAATTCTTTAAACCTAAAATGTCAATCTGTGTCATATTGATTAGGAATGGTACAGGATAAGATTTATTTAAATGTATTCTTTTCATGGTAGATTTTATGTGAACTTTTTATTTTCCTGAGTTTTGTAGCAGATTATTATATTGTTATGTCTTAAAATCCTTGACAAATATACTATAGAGTTAAACGTTGGGCCACTAAAAGGAAAAAAACGAAATAGCCTTTAATAAAATTTTAAACAAGAGAGAAAGAAATTGATTTTGACATTATTATTAAATATATATTTAATATTTTTTTTAAAGAAAACATAATTTTGAAACATGCAGATTAAACGCAAGCCACATGAACGTCAGTGCCAGGACTGATGTTAAAAAGTGTCTAGCTAATGGAAAAAAAACTTTGGGCTTGTGAAAATCAAAATACATCTTTGTTTTGATAGAAAATAAAATGTAAACTTGCAGATTCTCTATTGGACTTGTTGCTTTAGTTAGGGAATAGGCTTATAGAAATTTAACTTGCAAATCTGCCCAATGGGCTTTTAGGAATTGTTTACATACAAATGATAAAATAAAAGCTAAGTAAAGATCTCAAATATAATTTGTACTACTTCACCAAAAACGTTGTGTTATCAAACTCATCCTATATTGATTTAAGAAGAAGTCAGTCTTGTATGTTGGGGTGCAAAGAGCATGCTGATAAGAAGAGTGACAAAGAGATGAGCTTGGTTGGTCGGCATATTCTCATTTAACTACCCAGTAACTTGGTGGGGAGGGAAAAGACTGGTAAGTGAAAGTGAAACTGCAGCAAAGCAAAATCAGTTCTCCTGCCCTGCAAGACAAGGCTATATTGTCTACTGTATCTGGGCTGTGTACATCTAGGGGCTGAAAGGGAAGAATAACTAATAATTTGCACTCAGGTATAACGGCTCCCTTACGTGTGTTTATTCTGTGTATTAGGTTGCTTTCCTGGTATTCAGCATGAATATTAAGGCAGCCAATCTACTGCAAGTTTGTAAACAGGTATCTAGAAATCCCTGCACATATGTTTAGTTAGCTTTCCTGATAACCTCTCTGTTCACCCTCAATTTAAGATGCAAAAGGTGTCTTATCAGTTTATTTAGTACAATCATTTTTTGAAAAAGTCGGACATAAATAATTTGACATAACCATTTTGTTCTGTAACTAAAATAGAGCTTTCCCTACCTATTCACCGCCCTAGATTAAAGACTCAACTCCCCTTCTTCCAAATGGAGGAGATTTTTACACACTTACATAATGACATAGTGCTTGCTCTCTTCAGCATTCTTCTGTAAGTCCAAGGTAGGGATTGGACCCTAATGCCCTGGGCATGAAGAAGCAAAGACTATTCATTTTGGGCCAGATTCAGGATGGCGAGCGGTTCTTTTTTGCCGGTGTAACGTTTCTCATTTACGTTACGCTGCCGCAACGTTATGCGAAAGTACTGTATTCACAAAACACTTGCTCCTAAAGTTGTGGCGGCGTAGCGTAAATGGGCCAGCGTAATTCAAATTCGGCGGGTAGGGGGCGTGTAGTATTTAAAATAGGTGCGATCCCACGCCGAACGTACTGCGCATGCGCTGGCCGTCAATGTATCCCAGCGCGCATGCTCCAAATTATGACGGTGTTATCGACGTGAACGTCAATGACGTCCATCCCCATTCACGGACGAGTTACGCAAACGACGTAAACATTTTCAAATTCGACGCGGTCACGACGTCCATACTTAACATAGGATGCGCCTGCTTTTTTATGCTTTATCTTTACGCCGGGAAACCCCTTACGAAACGGCGTAAAGTCACTGCGTCGGGCGGGCGTACGTTCGGGAATTGGCGTAACTCGCTGATTTACATATTCTCGGCGTAAATCAGCGGGAACGCTCCTAGCAGCCATTTTAAAATTGCAGTTAAGATACGATGGCGTAATACAATTACGCCGCTCATAGCTTAGCTGCAAGCCGGCGTATCTTGTTTTCTGAATGCAGAAAACAAGATACGCTGGCGCAGATTCTGAGTTATGTACGATGTAACTGATACTGAATCTGGCCCTTTGGCTTCTTGAGCTGTATAGGTGAAATATTCTTGAAAAAAAGGATTCGAACTTAATTTGCCTTCCTTAACCACTTAAGGACCGCACCAATATGCTGCTAAATGCCCAGAGGCGTTTTTACAATTCGGCAATGCGTCGCTTTAACAGACAACTGCGCGGTCGTGTGACATGGCTCCCAAACAAAATGTGCATCCTTTTCTTCCCAAAAATAGAGCTTTCTTTTGGTGGTATTTGATCACCTCTGCAATTTTTTTGTGCTATATACAAAAATAGAGCGACATTTTTAAAAAAAAAACAATATTTTTTAATTTTTGTTATAAGAAAAATCGAATAAACTAAATTTTAGTCAAACATTTAGGCCAAAATGTATTCAGCCACATGTCTTTAGTAAAAAAAAATCACAATAAAAAAAAAAACTAGCTACCTAGCGGCAACAGTGACACTAATACAGCGATCAGAAAAATGATCGCTTAGTGACACTGGCAATAGGGGGTGAGAGGGTTAACTAGGGCTGTGACCAAGGGGTTAAAACTTTATTAGGGGGGGGGGTACGGGGGCTATCCTGGACCTAACACTAACTGCCTGTCACACTAACTGTCACACTGACACTAAATGCAGTGATCAGTAAATATATGATCACTGCATTCAGTGACACTTCGACAGGGAGGTGGGGGGGGGGTGATCGGGGGGTTTATGTGCCTATGTGTACTGGTGTCAGTGTAGTGTTAGTGCAGACTCACTTGTGATGTCTTCTCTTCTCAGAGGCGGTTGAAAATACCGCCGAGAGGAGAGATTACATTACTTCCCCCTTCCTGTGTTTACACAGGCAGAGGGTGGGGGAGGACGTACATTGGCTGGGAGCGATCCGGAGGGGGCGGACAAAAACAAACAGCCGCCCCCTCATCCCGGATCGCTCCTGAAGCCACGGGGACCGCCGCAAGTACCGGGGGGGTCCCCATCGGACCCACGTCTAGGCAGGGACGTACAGGTACGCCAAAGTGCCTGTACGTGCCATTCTGCCGACGTATATGTACATGCGGCGGTCCTTAAGGGGTTAATGACTTCAATTCGATTAACCAAAATGGTGAAATTTCATCAAAATCATCCAAGGTTTGCAAAAAGATTTGGGAAAATAAAGTTCCCATTTAATCTCTAATCTTTGGTAACACTACCTTAGTACAATGTAGCTTTGTTTCAGTTATCACTGTCCAATCACTGCATTCCACCAAACACAACATTCCACCAGTACTTCACAGCCTGTGACTGTGAGGTCTTTCCTGGTATCTGGAGTTTGCCATTTTCACAGCCCAGCTAGAAACTGCATGGGATAAAAAAGACATACATTCATCCAGCGAGTCAGTCCAGGGCCCTGTAATGTGGCTGTCACGTACCTGGTGGTGCGAGCCCGGCGTGCAGGGAGCGGCAGCCCTTGCTTCTCTGATCCCGGGACCCCTGATAGTGCAGACAGGGGGATCGGGACTACAGAGTCGCACAAGCGCCTGGTACTGGCGAGTGCGGGGCCCGTGAGCTGAGTCGGTGGTTCTTGGAGTCAGATTACAGGCTGGTGCAGGTAGAAGATCCAAGCTCACTGTCGGGCAGTTGGAAACGGGAGTGCAGCAGAAGCGGGGGAGGTGTCCTGTAGTACCGACTGGAACAAGTCCTTGCAGGTAAGCCCTCTAGCGGGGTAAGGGTTCAGTAGAAGACAGTGGTAGTACAAACGTGGTCAGGTTCAGTCCGGGTCGTTCAACAGGCGGGCAGCGGAGGTACAGCGGGTTAACCAGAGGAGAAGTCAGACAAGCCGAAGTCAGGGCAGGAAGCAGACGGGTCAACAGGTACAAGCCGGGTAGTCAGGATCAGATTCAATCAGGTTCACAGATGCTGGTGTCTCACAGAAACGTTATAGACAGGACAGCAAGAAGCACAGGGATCAGGATTCTTTTAAAGCCAGATTTGGCGCCAAAACGGCGTCTCCACGTGCACGCGCGCCGCCGCCGCTAGTGCGCGCTCCCGTGCACGCTATGGTGCCGCGAATGCGCGCGCCGCTATCGCGAACGCGCGCGCCGTTATCGCGAATGCGCGCCGATGTGCCCACAAGTGAACCAGACTGTCCATGACATTGCCCCCCCCCAAGGGGCAGCCTCCGGATGCCCAACTGGGCCAGCTTGAGTGGGTGAGCATTTTTAAAGGACTGGATCAGCTTTTTCGCATGTATGTTACACTCTGGTTCCCACGAATTGTCTTCAGGCCCATAGCCTTTCCATTTCACTAGGTACTGAACCTGGTTGCGCCTCTTTCTGCAGTCCAGGATGGACTCGACCTCAAACTCCTCCTCTCCGTCAACTAGCACTGGTTTGGGGGGACCAGTGTTCCGGTCAGGAAAGGGGTCCGAAACGTCAGGTTTGAGGAGGGCTACATGGAAGACCGGGTGGATGCGGAATGTTTCGGGCAGTTCCAGTTCGTAGGCCACGCTATTAATTTTTCTTTTGACTGGGAAGGGACCTATGAATCTGGGACCCAGTTTCTTGGATGGGCAGGCAAGCTTTAGGTTCGCGGTAGACAGCAACACTAGGTCTCCAGGTTCTAAATTAAGTTCTCCTCTCCTCTTTTTGTCAAATACTTCTTTGTTGTACTGTTGAGTTTTGGTCATTGTCTCCTGTAAGATTTTATTGTTTGTGTTGAAAAAATGTAAAGTTTCCTGGGCGGCAGGTACCGAACACTCTGGGACGGAGTTGGACATGAACAGCGGGTGGAAGCCATAATTCGCATAAAACGGAGACTGTTTGGTGGCTGAATGGACAGAGTTATTGTAAGCAAATTCGGCCAACGGCAGCAGGGATACCCAATCTTCTTGAGAGAAGGAGGAAAAACAACGCAGGTACTGCTCCAGAGTCTGGTTCGTTCTCTCCGTCTGGCCGTTGGACTGCGGGTGATAAGCCGACGAGAAGGACAGGCCGATCTTGAGGGACCCACAGAGAGCCCTCCAGAATCTGGAGGTAAACTGTACTCCACGATCAGACACAATGTTTGCCGGGATCCCATGGAGCCTTACGATCTCTTTGATAAATACTTTGGCCGTTTCCGGGGCCGAGGGTGTGCCTTTCATAGGCAGAAAGTGTGCCATTTTTGTTAGTCTGTCCACTACCACAAAGATAGTGGTAAAGCACTCTGAAGGAGGAAGCTCCACGATGAAGTCCATGGAGATCATCCTCCATGGCTTCTCTGGTACTGGCAATGGTTTAAGCAACCCCCAGGCTCTTGAGTTGCCTCCCTTGTTCCGAATACAGGTACTGCAAGATTCCACATATTTCCTGCAGTCATTTGAGAGTTGGGGCCACCAGAACATGCGTTGTAGGAGTTCGGATGTCTTGTGCACACCAAAATGACCTGCCAACTCATGATCGTGGCACAAATTCAAGACCTTGACCCGTAGACCTTCTGGCACGAAGATTCTGTCTTGGTGCCACAGTAGGCCGTCTTTGAGTTGTAGGTCCAGATCGGGTAAGGAGGTGTTTCCGGACGAAGCTTGTCTGATTTGGGCTAGTAGGTCTTCTTGTAGTAACAGAAAGTTTCCTGCTGACAGAATGGTATCCGGAGGGGCATGGTTTTCCGAGTCCCCGTACATGCGTGAGAGGGCATCAGGTTTGGTGTTTTTCGATCCTGGCCTGTACGTGATATGGAACGAAAATCTAGAGAAGAATAGTGCCCACCTGGCCTGGCGTGGCTTCAATCTCTTGGCGGCCTTCAGATACTCGAGATTCTTATGGTCGGTAAAGATCAAGATCGGGTGCGCTGCACCTTCCAAGAGATATCGCCATTCTTCCAAGGCGGCCTTGATGGCCAATAGTTCTCGGTCCCCTACATCGTAATTTCTTTCTGGGTCAGATAGCTTGCGAGAAAAAAAAGCAACGGGGTGTAAGAGAGCCTTAGGGCCCTGTCTTTGTGAAAGAACTGCTCCTACCGCTATTTCGGAAGCGTCAACTTCTAAAATGTAAGGCAAACTTGCGTCAGGATGTCTGAGGACAGATGCGGAGGTGAACAGTCCTTTAAGGGTTTCAAAGGCCGATTGGGCTTCTGGTGACCAACGGAATCGGACAGTCTGTTTAGTGAGGTTGGTGATCGGAGAGATGATGGTAGAGAAGCCCTTGATAAACTTTCTATAAAAGTTGGCGAAACCAACGAAGCGCTGAATGCCCTTTTTGTCAGTGGGTGCTGGCCAGTCAAGGATTGCGGAAACCTTCTGGGGATCCATCTGAATGCCTTTTACTGAAATTATGAGTCCCAGAAATTGTATGCTTGACTGCTCGAATTCACACTTCTCCGGTTTAGCATAGAGACCGTGCACTCGAAGCCGACTGAGCACCTTCTTGACGTGCTCCCGGTGTCTTTCTAAAGAAGAAGAAAAGATAAGGATGTCATCTAAGTAAACGATAACGAAAAGGTCTAGATAATCCCTGAAGATATCGTTTACAAAGTGCTGGAAAGTGGCCGGGGCGTTGCAAAGACCAAAGGGCATGACCAAGTATTCGAAGTGCCCGAAGCGTGTGCGAAAAGCGGTTTTCCACTCGTGTCCGTCTTTGATACGCACAAGGTTATAGGCCCCACGAAGATCTAGTTTGGTGAAAATTACTGCGGATCCTAGGCGTTGGAACAATTCGGGTACCAAGGGAAGCGGGTACCGATTTTTGATGGTTACTTTGTTAAGTTCCCGATAGTCCACACATGGGCGGAGAGAGAGGTCTTTCTTCTGAACAAAGAAGATACCTGCTCCTGCAGGTGAAGTGGACGGGCGGATAAATCCTTTCCGGAGACTGTCGTCTAAGTAAGTTTTTAAGGCTTCCAGTTCAAGCTCTGTTAGAGGGAAGATCCTGCCGAAAGGGACCTCCGCTCCCGGGAGGAGTTCGATGGGGCAATCATAGGCCCTATGTGGCGGAAGAGTCTCAGCTCCCTTTTTGCTGAACACGTCTAGAAAATCATGGTAAGGTTCTGGGACGGCTTGACGGGCCTCTGTATCAGAATCCATGCAGAGCAGAGAGGGGGCTGATGGGGACACTTGCAGACAATGTTCCAGGCAATAAGGAGAGTTGAAGTGAATTGCCCCTGTAACCCAGTTGATTTGAGGGTTGTGGGCGTGAAGCCATGGCATGCCCAGAATGATAGGGAACAGCGGGGAATCAATCACATCTAGGCATAACAGTTCGTGATGGGTTCCGGCAATAGATGTGGCCAGTGGCTGGGTTTCTTGGGTGACCGGTCCAGATTTCAAGATTGATCCGTCCGCTAAGTATACTGAAAGTCCCGAGGCTCTGGAGCGAAGAGGGATCTGATGTCTGATGGCGAAATTCCGGTCCAAGAAACAGCTACATGCTCCTGAGTCAAGGATAGCGCTGGCCTGGATGTTCCCCTCTGGAAGCTGAAAGAGAACGGAAACAGCCAGGTGAGTAGGGTTGGGTGGTCCAACAGGTACATGAGTAGTAGACATGGACAGGCACTTACGGATCTTTACAGGGCAAGACCTCACATAGTGTCCGGAACCCCCGCAATACAGGCACAGATTGTTGAGCCGGCGTCGCTGGCGTTCTTCGGGTGTCAGAGTAGGGCGAAGAAGTCCTAGTTGCATAGGTTCAGCAAGGTTATGAGGCTGCGGGGGTGTGGGAGCCAGCGGAGTTGGGCTTGGGTAGGTAGGTACCCGCGGCATCATCCAGGTGGGGCGAGACGGACCAGTGGCCCTTTCAGTCCTACGCTCTCTTAGGCGCCTGTCGATTTGGATAGTTAAGTTGATCAGGGCATCCAGAGTTCCAGGAACACCCACCCTAGCAAGTTCATCTTTTAACGGTTCCGACAGTCCCAGGCGGAACTGGTAGCAAAGGGCCGCATCATTCCAATTCGTATCCGAACTCCATCTACGGAATTCGGAATACATAGTCCTCCGCTGGTCTGCGTCCCTGTTGGAGGGCATGTAAGGATGCTTCCGCGGTGGCCGTTTGATGAGGGTCCTCGTACAATAGGGACATGGCCTGGAAAAAGGTGGTCAAGTTGTCAAGGGACACATCTTTCTGCTCCAACAGGCGGTGAGCCCAAGCTTGTGGTTCCCCAGACAGAAGGGAAATGACAAATCCCACTTTGGTGGCCTCCAGGGAGAAAGTCCGTGGCTGGAGTGCGAAATAAAGTTCACAGGCATTCTGGAACGCTCGATATTTGTTTCGTTCCCCAGTGAATCTTTCTGGCATGGGAACCTTAGGTTCAGGTGGCAGCATGATTACGGCAGGTGAAGTAGAGGTGCCTGTTGTGGCGGAGGTGGCAGCTGGAGCGGACAAGGCCTGGACTCGGGTTTCCAGTCGGGTGTAACCCTCTTGTAAAGTTCGGACGGCTTGAGTCAGTCCGTCAAGGTGCCGGCATAGTTCCTGCATTGGATCCGCTCCCTGCGTGGGCTCGGTCATGGCTGTCCTGTACTGTCACGTACCTGGTGGTGCGAGCCCGGCGTGCAGGGAGCGGCAGCCCTTGCTTCTCTGATCCCGGGACCCCTGATAGTGCAGACAGGGGGATCGGGACTACAGAGTCGCACAAGCGCCTGGTACTGGCGAGTGCGGGGCCCGTGAGCTGAGTCGGTGGTTCTTGGAGTCAGATTACAGGCTGGTGCAGGTAGAAGATCCAAGCTCACTGTCGGGCAGTTGGAAACGGGAGTGCAGCAGAAGCGGGGGAGGTGTCCTGTAGTACCGACTGGAACAAGTCCTTGCAGGTAAGCCCTCTAGCGGGGTAAGGGTTCAGTAGAAGACAGTGGTAGTACAAACGTGGTCAGGTTCAGTCCGGGTCGTTCAACAGGCGGGCAGCGGAGGTACAGCGGGTTAACCAGAGGAGAAGTCAGACAAGCCGAAGTCAGGGCAGGAAGCAGACGGGTCAACAGGTACAAGCCGGGTAGTCAGGATCAGATTCAATCAGGTTCACAGATGCTGGTGTCTCACAGAAACGTTATAGACAGGACAGCAAGAAGCACAGGGATCAGGATTCTTTTAAAGCCAGATTTGGCGCCAAAACGGCGTCTCCACGTGCACGCGCGCCGCCGCCGCTAGTGCGCGCTCCCGTGCACGCTATGGTGCCGCGAATGCGCGCGCCGCTATCGCGAACGCGCGCGCCGTTATCGCGAATGCGCGCCGATGTGCCCACAAGTGAACCAGACTGTCCATGACAGTGGCATCCTTGTTGTTATGCTGAAGACCTACTCATGAAGTTGCAGGAGTCAGGCCTGCTGATAGAGTGGTTGTAAGTTTTCTTTCCCATATTTATACTCAGAGCTTTTTTTCTCAGAAAATAGGTGCAGGAACTCAACCATAACCCGTTCAGATTTCAAAAACAGTAGAAGGGTCTTAACCCCCTTAGCGGTATCCCCGAGCGTGACTCAGGGTTGTTTTTTTCTGCTGAGATCGGTATCCCCGAGTCACGCTCGGGGTGGATGTGCAGAGCCTGCAGCGGCGTTTCTTACCTTCTCCAGGTGATCAAGCGATGATCTCCCATTGCTGTGATCGCTGCCGAGATCCCCGCCGCACCATCCACCGGTCATCTGACTTCCTGGTTCCGTTCCCTGCACCGCAATGGTGCATGGGAGCGGAACTGGGAGGGAAATTCAAAATTTAAATGTTGCACAAACACAAACATATAAAAAGGAGGTGATACAATGTAATCTGAGAGGATTACACTGTATCACCTTGGAATCTGACACAGTGCCCTTTCAGTGCCCCTTGCCATTGTCATGTGTGACAAATAAAACCTTTGAAAACCCTTTGAAAATGGCATCTAAAAAGCGCTATCCTACGAATGCGCTTTTTGATCAGCTGAGCGACAGCGGCAGCGGCAGCGACGCGGAGTTGATAGCAGAACAGAGCGACAGTGAGTCGTGGGGCAATTTGTCATCTGACTCTGACACCGACACTGATCCAGAAAGTGACAACGCCGATGATCCCGCACCTGACCTAAATGATGTGCGCACTTGGTGCGCTATAGACAGCGATGCAGACCAGGCAGCGCCCCCGAGGTTCCGATTCACTGGATCTCCAGGGATGACGGTTGATGTGGAGAGGGACAACCCTCTGGCGTACCTGAAACTTTTTCTTTCTGAGGAGGTATTTTTAAAAATTGTGACAGAGACCAATCAATACCACGATCAGCAATCTGCTACTCTGCGTGCCAGATTTTCCAGATCCAGAAAATGGGAACCTGTCACTAAAGAGGACATCTGGAAGTTTCTAGGACTCATCATCCCTCAAGGGGTGGTGCGAAAACCTCTCCAGAAATGGTACTGGACCACCAACAAGATGCTGACCACGCCATTTTTTGGGACTGTGATGTCCGAATATCGCTTTTCACTCATTATGAAAAACGTACACTTCGCCAACAACAAAGAGTTTGATGAGGCCACGCATCCTGCGCCCAAGCTAAAAAAATCTGGGAGGTGTGCCAGATGATTGTCGCCAACTTCCAGCGGACCTACATGCCAGAAAGTGATGTCAGTGTGGACGTAAGTCTGATGGCCTACAAGGGACGCCTGAGCTGGATCCCATTTATTGCGTCCAAAAGAGCGCGCTTTGGCATAAAATGTTATATGCTATGTGAATCTTCCACCGGATATATCTGGAATGCGGTAATTTACACCGGGAAAGGTACAAAGTTCAATCCCAGGTACAACCGCTATGGGATGGCCACATCATCAGTCCTTTCACTGCTGGACCCATTACTGAACCAGGGATATTGCGTGACAACAGACAATTTTTATACGTCACCGGAACTTTATGAGGTTCTGCTCCTCAACAAAACGGATGGGTATGGTACTGTGAGGCCAAACCGGCGTGACATGCCATCTACGTTTGGCAATAAAAAAATAAAAAAAGGAGAGATGGTTGCCTTCCAAAAGGGTAAAATTATGGCAATGAGATGGAGAGACAAAAAGGACGTGTGTCTCATGAGCACCGTGCACAGCACCTCCACTACCATGGTCCGCACAAAACACGGAAAAGATGTGCTGAAGCCACAAGTCGTGATCGACTACAATCACACAATGGGAGGTGTCGACCGAGCCGATCAGGCAATGACATTTTACCCGGCGATGCGCAAACAACAGAAAAAATACTACAAAAAGATTTTCAGGCATCTCCTTGAACAGTGTCTTTGGAACGCCTATATTCTTTATAAAGCAAACACGAACATGCCTCTAGTTCATTGTGATTTTATATGGAAGGTGGCTGAGCAGATTTTTATCAACCACCCGACGCCATCAGTGTCTGCTAACAGACCCGGACGAGGGAGCTGTGGTGGCTCAACGTGATTGGCACTGCGCTGACAAGCCATTCACCTCTGCAGCCAAGGGTTCGGATCCCGGTCTCGGCTACATGTGAATTGAGTTTGGTGGTCTCAGCCCGGCTCCCGGTGGGTGTGCTATGCAAGGTACGCCTGTGCTTAGTACGCCCACCCCCCCCCCCACAAAAACCACCACACTTGCACGCACACAAAATTGGTTTAAAAACACATGCACTTTGGCCATGCGGTCTCTTAAAATAAAGAGAGGCGAAGGACCTACGGGGCTGGCTGGGTGGGCTAGGCCCCCTCACTCCCTCATAGGGGGAGTCCCTCTGCCCCATTGGGGTCCCGTTGGGCCCCAGTTGGGCTCCCAAGAGGAGCAGGTAGGGCGGGGTGAGTGGGAGGCCCCCCTTCACACCCGCCATTGCCACCAGGGGCATGGAGAAGGATGGCGATTGCCTCCGGGGGGAGGGTCTGCCTACTCCCAACTCCTGCAGTCCGGCTCCTCTCTCTCGAGTTCACGCACAAAAATACACTTTAAAAAAAAAAAAAAGAAAAAAAAAAAAAAAACAGACCCGGACGACGCTCTGTTGACGTTGGCAATCCAGAGTGCCTGACAGGTCGTCATTTTGTAGACTTTGTACCACCAACTGCACGAAAGTTAGCGCCTACCAGGATGTGCGTCGTTTGCTGTTCCAGGAAGGATGGAAATGGAAAGAAAGCCCGAAAAGAAACCAGGTACTATTGCCCAGATTGCAACGTCGGACTTTGTCTAGTTCCATGTTTCAAACTTTTTCACAACCAGGATGTGTATTGAATTTCTTTGTTTGACTAATTTCTTTATTTTTCTTTGCATTATTGAATAAAATTATATTATTTATTTGATTATAATTCATGTGTTTGTGTTTCAAATTTATCACATCTGGAATGTCTACTAGAGTCTTGTTTTGGTCAGGTTTAAGTAAGTAATTACTAAGAATTGCAGGCCTATAATACTAATCACCAAATTTCCATGCAAATTTTTTTACTGCTTGTGGTACGTAATTCCAGACAGAATCATACCGCCAGGGAGGTTAAAGGGGCATTAAATACCAGGATTGCATTACATACAGAGTGCAGAGTTCAGGGGGTTACACACAGAGTGCAGAGCTGTCACTTGTAAACACAGAAACCAGATTTCTGTGTTTACAAGTGATTGTGGTAAGCAGGCACCAAAGGGCCTGAGGTGGTGAAACTGAATTACCACAAGTTCCCCCTGAAAAAAAGCCCTGCTTATACCCTTCATACCTCTCTCTAGCATATACTACCTGACCTCAAATCCTATATACTCCAAAATTGTCTTGTACATACTGCCTGCTCCCATACAGCCAGCACTCCTCTACCTGCATATACAATACTTCATACCTGCACATGTTTCCCTTTTGAATACTCTCCATAATCCTCTCCTGCGCATACTATCCACTGTCATAAACTCAAGTGCTCCTCTATTGCACATACTGCCCATTGTCATCCTCTGCACTCCTCTATTGCACATACTGCTGCATATAGGACCATATTACATTTTTACTGCACATGCTGTCTGTGGTCATACTCTCTGCACTCATCTCCTGCACATACTACTCTACGCTGGCAAAGCTTGGTGAGCAATGGCTTGCTGAATGCAGTGCTTGCCTCTCCGCACTGCGCTGGCGTAGCGTACTACAGTATGTGTGCGCTACGCCGGCCTAAATGTGCGCCCACTCTCTGTGAATCTGGGCCTGGGTTTAAAAGTGTAATTGGGGTAAAAAGTTTATTGGGTTTATAAGGTTTTTCAGGATTTTTGTACCTTATTATATTATATAATTTTTACACATCAATGCAGGCTGTTAGGATACCAACAAGGTATTCATCTTTTTGCATTGTTCAGATGAATGATTCAGCTATATGTAATTACTTTTGTTATTGTATTTCATTCCATTGACAGTAAACTCCATAGTAAAATAGACCACAATTTTGTATATCGGATAGCATAGATAAACTTTACCTTATTGCAAATCCTTACTTTGACAACTTCACTAGGGTTGGTATATTCTGTTTAAACGCTACAGTTTGTGAATTGTTCCAATTTAGCATAACAAAGTTTATTAATTCAGTGCAAATACATTTAACTATATTCACCAAAAGAACATGTAAAAAATCATAATCCAAAAGTGTTTTAATCAATGAGGATATGTCTGTTGTCACTGAAGCACGGAAGGGAACTACCCCATTTTCATCATAATTTTACTAATCCATACAATTAACCTTACAATGTCAAATTGTAGTGACTAATTCTCCTGCTTAATATCACAGACAGACTTATTAGTAAATAAGTCTGCAATCAAGTAAATATTGTATAGTTGTAAATTAAATTGTACAGGTAGTTGCCTAAAATAAATAGTCTCCAGGTACAAATAACTTCTGCATAGGATTTATTAAAATACTATCATATTAAGTCAATTTCTTTTTTTTAAAGAGAAGTATGGCTTTAGGTGAAAAATAAAATAAAAATTATACTCACCTAGTTGGATGCAACATTGGTCCTGCTCTAAGGCCGCGTACACTCGATCGAACATATCTGCTGAAACTGGTCCGCAGACCAGTTCCAGCGGACATATCCGATCGTGTGTATGGGCTAGCAGACAGGTTTGCAGCAGACAAAAGTTTTAAAGCATGCTTTAAAACTTGTCTGCTGGAAAGCTGTCTGTCGGACATGTCTGCTGGTTAGTACGCCTAACCAGCGGACCGAAATCTCCCGAATGCATCGAATGGATTTGACGCATGCGTGGAAGCATTTTACTTCCTGGTTTGGTGACGTGGCGGCATCAACGTCACCGCCATGTCACCGCGCTGTCTGTCCGCGGGGATTTTGGTTTGATCGTGTGTACACACATCAGACCAAAATCTCCCAGGAGACATGTCTGATGAAAACGGTCCGTCGGACCGTTTTCATCGGATATGTCTCCCCGTGTGTACCCGGTCTAAGACCAAGAACTGAGCAATCAAAGACTGCTGACTGCTCAGCTCTTGGTCTTCAGGGTGCTCTGACCCACCAGCACTCACTAGAGTGCTGGCCTGGCTGGCTCAGGCTCTCAGTGGCTCAGAAGTGGTGTGTGGGCAGCAAGGCAGAGACCTAATAGCACACAGCTTCTTTGGAAGATCAAGCAACATTGGGGGCCCTCTCCCTGATCACTACTAGAGTATCACAGTCCCAGTAGGGTGGCCCTTCTGTTCTTGGATCTCTCCAGCTGATCACTTGTGTTACTAGGGTTACTCTGGAATTCACTGAGAGGGATGAATGAATGAATGAATGAATGAAAATGTGTATAGCGCGGCACATGCGAACTGAATCGCCTCTGGGATGCTGAGGATAACCACAAGCAGCTGTGTTCTGAACTGTTTTATTGAAACAGTGATTCTTACCTTGACTCTCTGTTGTTATAGAGTCTTATAGAAACTATCAGGCACATCCTCTCCTTATTGAGCCAGCTTTTAAATTCTGTTTTTATGTATACAGGCTCTTTGAATTCTAACCCTGTTTTTTGAATTATTTATTCTAACTTTTCACTTCACTTGTTACACTGATCATTTGGTCAATTATCTACTCTGTTACAGTGCGATGATGTCGCATGAGAGGAAACGTACATAGTACAGTAGTACAGTTTCAGGCATTAAGGGCTTAGGAAGAACTGTGAAAATGTTTATGAATCTGACTGCAAGGGAATTCTGGAAAATTCAGATTAAGGAGAAACTGACTCCCTGGCTTTACCATGGTTTTTAATGTTCCTGAACGGAATGCATTTGTCTCTTGATAGTACCACTTCATCTTCTTTGCAATCCATATACATCAATCTGAAACTTTGGATCTGCCTCCAACAAAAGTACTGGCAATAGGGAATAATTTGCAATAGTTTAACTCATACTGTACAGGCCCTGGTGAAGGACAAGACTCAGAAACTAGTTACTCACGCAGATTGTGGACAGAGCTGGGAAAGTGTCTCCATGTGTTTACCACTGATCTGATTTGTTTTGTAAGGTTGGGTTTAGTATTGTATTCCTGATTTATTATTTTGTGCACATGGTTGCAAGGTTCTGTTTGAGTATTTAGAGCTTTTCAAATTGTTTGATTTATTTTATGCCATGGACCTGCGATAAAAAGCCCTTCTGTATAGAAACTGTGTATGTTTGCTGCCTTGCTGAATAAAACTGTAGGACAAACCTGCTATCAATGGTCCTCGTGTCCCTGATTTGTTCATGGTTAACTGCCCCAAATACCAGTTGAGCCAGTCCCCCTTGCAGTATATTAAATTCTTTGTATAGCACAGTCGCATTTTGTACATCAGAGATCTACAAACTTTTTAGTATGAAGGCCACAATGTATATTATTCAAATATCCATGGGCTGGAAAAAAAAATCATATGTTTTACTGTAATAAGCATTGAATGAATCAGAACAGGGAAATAACCCTAAAACAACGCAAAAAAATCCATAAAACGTAAATTATTATTGAAGGTTGAACCAAAATAGATTCCATCTGCACCCATCTCCATCAGAATCTACTCTTACATCAGTGGCAGCTGGTGAAGTTTTAGGAAGGTGGGGCACCAGACCCCACCCTTCCTTTTTGACCCATCACACTTCTCAGAATCCCTACCCCACCCCACCCCAACTCTTATAGATTCCACCGACTCTGTTCCAACCTTCTTTTTTCTGCATAATTGATGTCAGGTCACCTGGCTGGGGGTTAAGAGTTTCAATAGCAGCCTTGCTGAATATAGCATGTTTTAACTTTATAAATAAGTGTCCAGCTTTAAGGCCGCGTACACACGATGAGACATGTCCGCTCAAACATGTCCGACGGACCGTTTGCAGCGGACATGTCTCATCGGATTTTGGTCCGATGGCGTGTACACACTATCGGATCAAAATCCCCGCCGGCAGACAGCGCGGTGACGTGGCAGTGACGTTGACGCCGCCACGTCACTGAACCAGGAAGTGAAAAACTTCCACGCATGCGTCGAATCCATTCGACGCATGTGCGGGCAGATATGTCCGCTGGTTAGTGTACAAACCAGGGGACATATCCGACGGACATGTCTCCGGCGGACAAATTTTAAAGCTTGCTTTGAAATTTGTCCGCCGGACAAACATGTCCGCTAGCAAATACACATGATCGGATTTGTCTGCTGAAACGGTCCATCGGACCAGTTTCAGCAGACAAATTCGATCGTGTGTACGCGGCCCAACAAAAACATTTTGATGAGCTATAATGGGGAAAGCTCTTAAGATGCAAACCATTGGTGTCACTACTAGGATTAGGTTTATCAACACTCTTTCCTAATGATGCTCATTTATAGCTCATCAAAAAAATTTTTTTTTTAAAGCTGGACAATTATTTATTTAAAAGTTAACATGCCATATTCAGTAGGGCTAGGCATGCTGCTACGGTATTGAAACACTAACCCTCATATGACTTAAGTCGCAATTGTATATGCTATGCAATTTTTTTTCTCATGAAAGTGGATTTACCCTTTAAGTGTGAGCGATCATATTAGGCCTTGTACACACGATCGGACATATCCGATGAAAACGGTCCGCGGACCGTTTCCATCGGATATGTCCGATCTGGAGTTTGGTCCGATGGCGTGTACACACCATCGGATCAAATTCCCCGCCGGCGGACGGCGCAGTGACGTGGCGGTGACGTTGACGCCGCCACGTCACCGCTACGTCACCGCACCAGGAAGTAAAACACTTCCGCGCATGCGCCGAATCCATTCGGCGGCGGCGCGGCGGCGGTGCGGGACGACATGTCTGCTGTTAAGCGTAATAACCGGCAGACATGTCGGGCGGACACATTCCCACCCGATAGATTTCAAAGCATGCTTTGAAATCTGTCGGGTGGACAAATCTGTCCGCTAGCCCATACACACGATCGGAGATGTCTGCTGAAACGGTCCATCGGACCGTTTTCAGCGGACATATCCGCTCGTGTGTACGAGGCCTTAGAGTTCTGTCACATTTTGAGCTCATAATACAATTTTCTTACAGTTTGCACATTTTTTTAATATTGACATACTTAGTTAATACACATTGGGCCAGATTCAGGTAGATGGGCGCATCTTTATTCTGGCGTAACGTTGCTCATTTACGTTACTCCGCCGAAACTTTAGGAGAAAGTACTGTATTCACAAAGCACTTGCTCCTAAAGTTGCGACAGCGTAGCGAAAATGGGCCGGCGGAATTCAAATTTGGCAGGTAGGGGGCGTGTAGTATTTAAAATAGGCGCGATCCCGCGGCGAACGTACTGCGCATGCGCCGGCCGTCAATGTATCCCAGTGCGCATGCTCGAAATTATGACAGTGTTTTTGACGTGAACGTCAATGACGTCAATCTCCATTCACGGACAAATTACGCAAACGACGTAAAACTTTTCAACTCGACGCGGTCACGACGGCCATACTTAACATAGGATGCGCCTGCTTTTTGTTCCTTTATCTTTACGCCGGGAAAACCCTTACGTAAACGTCGTAAAGTGAATGCGTCGGGCCCGCGTACGTTAGTGAATTGCCGTATCTCGCTGATTTACATATTCTCTGCGTAAATCAGCGGGAACGCCCCTAGCGGCCATTTTAAAATTGCAGTTCCGATACGATGGCGAAATACAATTACGCCGCTCGCATCCTAACTCAATCCCGGCGTATCTTGTTTTCTGAATACAGAAAACAGATACGCCAGCATAGGTTAGAAGTTACGCGGCTTATCTAGAGATAAGCCGCGTAACTTCTACCTGAATCTGGCCCATTATTGTTATTAGTAATATCATTATAATAAAGAGAGAGAGAGAGACTCCTTTTAGACGTTATTTTTGCGGCTGCAAATGCACGTTGCCGCATTCAACACCAGTTGTGAACTTTGGGGGCTGTTTAGCTCTGCGGGATTAAGTGCATAAACCGTTAAAGTTGAACCAAAAAGGGGTTTATTTGTAGCCAAACCAAAAACATACGGGTTTTAGGCAGTTCTTCACCCCAGAACTTCCAGTCCTTGCTGTGTACCTCTTAGGCGGCGTACAGACGATCGGACATATCCGATGAAAACGGTCCGCGGACCATTTCCATCGGATATGTCCGATCGGGAGTTTGATCCGATGGCGTGTACACACCATCGGATCAAATTCCCCGCCGCCGGACGGGGCGGTGACGCGGCGGTGACGTTGACGCCGCCACGTCACCGCACCAGGAAGTAAAACACTTCCGCGCATGCGCCGAATCCATTCGGCAGCGGCGCGGCGGCGGTGGGGGCCTACATGTCTGCTGGTAAGTGTACTAACCAGCAGACATGTCGGGCGGACAGATTCCACCGGATAGATTTCAAAGCATGCTTTGAAATCTGTCGGGTGGAGAAATCTGTCCGCTAGCCCATACACACAAGCGGAGATGTCTGCTGAAACGGTCCATCGGACCGTTTTCAGCGGACATATCCCCTCGTGTGTACGCCGCCTTAGAAGCTGATAAAGGGTCAGCAAGGACTGGAAGTTCTGGGGTGAAGACCTGCCTAAAAACCGTATGTGCCTTTGCTTTGATTTATTGCTTTGCTGAAGACAAGCAGACCTTTTGTTTATGCTGGAGACAAGCGGACTTTTACTTTATATTTTTCCCCATGTGCTGAATAAAGGGTTGTCCTTGGTTTGGTTACACATAAAACCCTTTTTGGTTTAACTTTAATAGTTTATGCACCCACGGAGCTAACAACCCCCAAAGTTCACAAGATATATATCTATCTATATATAGATATATAAATAGATATATATCTATCTATGTATATATCTGCTTATAACTAGAATCCACTAGTTACATCACTGACTTTTCTTGTTAGAGTCCAGCACTAGTCGTAGAACTTCAACAAAGCAGAATGGACAAGCAAAATCCAGACTCATCTATAATAAGAAATCACATTTTTCTTCATAGGTCAGAAGATAGCATAAGCTTTACAGCCCCAGGCAGCTATGACGGGTTAACCACATATACAAGCAAAAGCAAAGGTGTTAAATTCCATTCATAACAGAAGATGTTAAGATATAAAGGGTTAATCATTTAAATAAACAGCAGGTGAACATGTGTCAAGTGAAGAAAAGTAGTTGAAAACATTCCTTTAGCATCCAAGGACACATAGGGTTAATTGCCAGAGAGTCAGTATTGCAAATAACAGCAGGGTAAGAGAGACCAAGTAGGAAAGCTGCAGCACAGATAAAATTGTGAAGATCAGTACTTCACCCCATCCGGGAGTACCCTAGATCCGACCAGCCCTGATGGGGCCCCATGTTCCTCTGGAGCCTGCTCGATAAGACTGCCCTGGCTGGGGGTGGAGTGTGGAGACTGAAGCGGGAGAAACCATGTGTCGGAGTGCGACTACTGGAGGGGCGGGCAAGGGCCGCTGATAGGGGGGGGCCACCAGCCCTCCTGTAGGAGGCCCGGGCACACAGGGGGCCCGGACAGCAGGAGGATCAGAGAATGACAGTGTCTCACACCCAGCAACTCAAAGCCGGTTTCTCTCCATCTCGCTCCCGCAGCTTTCAGCTGCTAGGTGAGAGACACAGGGCTGGATTCAGGGGATGCCGGAGTGGGTTGTTATGCCCCCCCCTGGCCGTTGCTGAGATGCTTCCCCCGCCCCCCCTCCGCCCGCACTCACAGCTGAAACGAGGAGACGGCAGCTTGGAGCCTGGAGCGGTGAGAGAAGAAGTGCCGGCGGGAGGTGTACTGTGTTTTGTTCTGCCCTCCTGTCAGAAGAGCGCTGGTCTTTACAGTACATGAGACCGGATCGCTCTTACTGTAGATCGCATGGCACTGTACAAACACCGCCCCCTATCCACATTTGTTGCTGCTGGGAGGTGAGCACTGAGCAGCCTTTGGAGGAGATATAGGGGCGCTGTGTGTGTGTGTACAGTCCAATGCAATCTACAGTAAGAGCGATCCGGTCTCATGTACTATAAAGACCAGCACTCCTTTGACAGGAGGGGAGAACAAAACACAGCACACCTCTTCATGGCTGTGTTGGCAAATGTAATGGGGATTTGGGGAGGGCGATATGTGTGAGGAGGAAGAATGGGGGCATATGTGCTGGGAGGAGAGACTGGGGGGGCAGGGGGGTAATTTAGAGGGGGTTGTGCCTGGAGGGGGATTTTTGTTTGGAAATTTGTGCACGGGGGCCCCATCAGGTAGGTTGTACGGGGCCCCCATGATTTCTATAAGCGGCCCTGGGGGCGGGACATGGCTGGCAGCAGGCCAGGCTGTGTAACTGCAGGCAGGGAAGATCTTCTTCACCCACCCCCCAGGTAGGGACCAAATTAAGCTCAATATACTAGGCTGCCCAGGGTCGGTATTTCGGCCCGCTCTAACAGGCTCCTACTAACAGAATAGGAAATTGGCAAGCAGCAGTAAGGCTGGAGAACTAATTTTACAGTGTTATAAATACAACTTTGTAATGAATTTCTTAGGCAGATTAGACTTTTTTTTCTAATCTGCCTAGCAAGTAGCAACAGCAGCACTGCTAGAGAGAAACTAAACAGGAAAAAATTATTATAGTTTATTTTTATTTGTTTACTTTTTTCTGCAATAAAACTGGTGGGGAACTGTCCAAGGAGCCCCTATGGATGAGTCCCCACTGCCCTACATCAGGATCCCCACCAGAGTCCCACATTACATCAATGTCTCAATGAGAATCCTAGCTTACCTTACTGACTTGCAGTGCAGCTATAGCAGCAGGATGGGAGCCGGGAGGCAGAACAGGTCTAGACAGAGGATGTTCTGAATGCTGACCCTAGCTGTAGTAGGCCACGTTTGACCCCGCAGCCATAGTTTGGAGACCCCTGATCTACATGATATCATTGTCAGTTCACTGATTAGTTATGACCTGGAATAACCTGTAAATGTTTCATCATCTCTTATACTCTTATTTAATTTTAAATTATATAGAAATTCTTACACAGTGTCTATGCTGCAGTCATTATTATAAGATTAAAAGCATGCATTTAGCATTATTCTAACTAGTCTATTTAAGGATAAATATGGAAAGTAAGGACTTGGAAGCTGTTCCATAGCTCTGTTATTCTCTGAGTGAAGAAGTGCCTTTTCATGTTCCTCCTGAGCCCACTTGAGTCCATCTTTAGAGAATGGCTTCCTATTACAGCACAGATTTCCTTCAAAACATGCTGCACTTATCTAGCTCGTTGACTCAATAGATGCACTTAAATCATTTATACAATGTGTTCACTTCCTGTTTTCAAATTGAATTTTAGTGCATGATCCTTCATGGTTTGATAATAATAATAATACTGATGTAAGCTATGTATATTTGACAGGGTTATCTAATGTTTTTGGTAATACAGTAGATAATGATAAAGAATATGTACTTCTTGGTAAGGGATGAGCGAACTGAGCAATGTTGGGTTCTCTGGATGTAAATAAATGAAAAAATCCGGAAACCCCAAACATATCGCCCACACCCCATTGCAGTCTATGAAATCCAAATCTTGTCATTTTTTTTCCTGGCTTTTTTCAATGTCAGTTTGCGAGCTTTTGTTAAAAAGGCATTGTTCAGCATGGAATGAGTCTTTTAATAAGACTTATGTCTTGTACACACAATCAATTTTTTTTATCGGTGGGCCCCTTCAGACTTTTTTCCATCGAGTTTAGAAATTAAACATGTTTTATTTTTTTTACAATGGAAAAAAATCCTATCGGAAATTCCGATCGTCTATGTGGAACTCCAACGACAGAAAAAACATGCATGCTCAGAATCTAGTCGACGCAATGAACTTCTTTTTTTCTTGGCTCGTCGTAGTGGTTTACATCACCGTGTTTTAGACGGTCGGAATTTGGTCTGACAGTGTGTATGCAAGACATAGCTTGACCGCTTGAACAGAATTCAGACGGAAAATTTCATCGGATTTCATCCCATCGGAAATTCCGATCGCGTGTACAGGGCATTAGAGTATATGTAATCCCTAACTTCTTAAAACAATCCATTCTGTTTAAAATAGAAATGAAAGGCAAAACATGTGGGTATACTGTACATATAAAAAAAAATATATAAACACAGTTTTTCCCCTTTTTCATCAGGAGGCGAAACAGCAGCACACTGGTTTTCCAAGTGAATGACTGTGTGTGTGTGTGGGGGGGGGGTGCGTGTCAGCATGAGTCTGATCATTAGAGGAGAGTAGACTGAGTTTTCATCACAGCTAAAACAAACTGACCACAATGTGCTATAATGTCTAGTGTGGTCAGTTTTTATTAGGAAAGCAGAGGGACTTGCAGGACCACCAGGGATTTCACATAGAGGAAGGTATACAAACAGAATATGATACATTTATTTTAACAGGCACATATCAGGAATATTAAATGTTGTGTAGCGATACCCCCTCAGCAGCCGCTGGTAATTGATTGGGCCTATATCTGCTTTAACACCCCCCAATAGTTTGGTCTCACTCCCCTTGACACAGCTGTTGTGCAAATGCTGGTGTGAAGGTCAATAATAAAAGATAGGTAAATAGACACAGATTATATTCACTTTACCTGTGTTGTCACCCAGGCATACACTGGTAAACCTGCTTGGAGAATTAACAAGCCTCACAACAGATTGTGTTAAAGAAAAAAGGTAACTTTAATAGAACAGGTTTTATAGTTAAACATGGAATCACAATTGGTATACAGTAATGAAACAAGAGGATATAAGTGGCAATCGCCTAAGAGCCATCATACACACCATCGGACGAAAATCCCCTCGGACTGAGGACGCGATGACGTTGACGCTGCCACGTCACCACTTCAGGAAGTAAAATACTTCCACGCATGCGTCGAATCCATTCGACACATGCAGGAGATTTATGTCCGCTGGTGAGGCGTACTAACCAGCGGACATGTCCGACGGACAGGTTTCCAGCGGACAAATTTCAAAGCATGCTTTGAAATTTGTCGGCTGCAAAAAACCTGTCCGCTAGGTCGTACACATGATCGGATATATCCGCCGACCAGTTTCAGCGGACTTGTTCGATCGTGTGTACGCGGCCTAACACTTAGAGAGCGTCCTGCCGCACAGATGTAGTTCCCAGGAGGGGGCGAGCATGTCACTGACCACCGCAGTAAAGCCTCCCTTCACGGTGGTGAGTAACAATCAGACAAACAGGAAGTGAACAGAACAGAGAAGAAATAGAGCAACTTCTGAGCAAAAACGAACAATGAGGAAGTGAAACGAGGAATGTCTGCAGGTAAAGGATGATTATTATGAAAAAAAACTTTTTCCTTTACAACCCCTTTAACCACTTTAGCCCCGGACCAATATGCTGCTAAATGCCCAGAGGCTTTTTTACAATTCGACACTGCGTCGCTTTAACAGACAATTGCGTGCGACGTGGCTTCCAAACAAAATTTGTGTCCTTTTCTTCCCACAAATAGAGCTTTATTTTGATGGTATTTGATTGCCTCTGCGATTTTAATTTTTTGCGCTATAAACAAAAATAGAGCGACATTTTTGAAAAAAAATCAATATTTTTTACTTTTTGTTATAAGAAAAATCGAATAAACTAAATTTTAGTCAAACATTTAGGCCAAAATGTATTCAGCCACATGTCTTTAGTAAAAAAAATTGCAAGAAAAAAAAATTAGCTACCTAGCGGCAACAACGACACTAATACAGCGATCAGAAAAACAATCGCTTAGTGATGCTGGCAATAGGGGGTGAAAGGGTTAACTAGGGCGGTGATCAAGGGGTTAAAACTTTATTAGGAGGGGTACGGGGCTACCCTGGACCCAACACTTACTGCCTGTCACACTAACTGTCACACCGACACTAAATGCAGTGCTCAGTAAATATATGATCACTGCAATCAGTGACAGTGTGACAGGGGGCGTGATCGTAAGGGGTTAAATGTGCCTATGTGTGTGGTGTCAGTGTAGTGTTTGTGCAACTTACTGTGAGTCTTCTCTCCTCTCGGCGGATTGAAAATACCGTCGAGAGGAGAGCTCACATCACTTCCTCTGCCTGTGTTTACTTTATACAGGCAGAGGAAGTGACACGGCGGAGGCTATGTGGATTGGCTGGGAGCGATCACAAGGGGGCGGACAGAAACCAACAGCCGCCCCCTCGTCCAGGATCGCTCCCGAAGGTAAGCAGCCCGCTGCACGCAGCGGAGGGGGTCCCGATCAGACCCCCGACATGCTTGAAGGCTGGGATGTACATGTACGCCCATCTGCCTGTACGTGCCATTCTGTGGACGTACATAGTCGTGCGGCGGGTGTTAAGCGGTTAAAGCCCCCTGATAAGGCAGCTTCTACAAAAGTTGAATGGGTCAAGACCCTTATTCTTACAGGGTGACAGATTCTCTTACCTGAGCTGTGGATCTCTGCAGCTCCTCCAGAGTTACAATGGGCCTCTTGGCTGCTTCTCTGATTAATGCTCTCCCAGCCTGTCAGTTTAGGTGGACGGCCATGTCTTGCTAGATTTGCAGCTGTGCCATACTCTTTCCATTTTCGGATTATGGATTAATCAGTGCTCTGTGAGATGTTCAAAGCTTGGGATGTCAAAAAACACACAGAATTTCCAAGCTCAACTTACTAACCAATTAGCAACCAACCAAATTCACATGTCTAACAGTGCATAAAAAAGGGGGTTTAGTTGCATGCATTTGCAAATACATGCGTAAGCTGCAGGCCCCGTCAAGGCTCCCTGTGTACTGCAGACCCTAACCCTAATTGAAAGAGTCTCCTCAGTGGAAGCACATGTATGCTAATGGATAGATGAAGGGAAGATGATTGGAGGGAGCCCAACCCAGGAGCAGGAACACACTAAACACCCAGCACATTGCACAATGGCAGCAAAGATGCTAGTGTGTGGCATGACCAAAATGACAACAATACAAAAAACAACAGTCACTGCCCTCACCTATAAACTGGTCTTCACAACAAGGAGCACTGGAAGGGGCAAACGCATGTCAAAAAACACACAGAATTTTCAAGCTTGAGATGTTCCTTGGCCTTCATGATGCTGTTTGTTCACTAAGGTTCTCTAAACCACTGAGAGATTCACAGATCAGCTGTATTTATACTGAGCTTAAATTATACACAGGTGGACTCCTCTTTTTACTAATTAGGTGACTTCTGAAGGCAGTTGGTTCCACTAGAATTTAGTTAGGGGGTATCAGAGTAAACGTGGCCGAATACAAATGCATTCCACACTTTTCAGATGTTTATTTGTAAAAAAAAAATTGAAAGCAATTTATCATTTTACTTCCACTTCACAATTATGTGTCACTTTGTGTTGGTCTATTACATAAAAGCCCATTAAAATACATTTACGTTTTTGGTTGTAACATGACAAAATGTGGAAAATTTCAAGAGGTGTGAATACTTTTTTAAGGCACTGTAGATAGATTATTTTGTACCGGATTTATTTTTCTGATTAGTCATTCAGTAAGGCGAAATTTACAGACACTGTAAAAAGTGCAGAAAAACTAAAATCGTAAAAATAAATATGCAAAAAATATATTTAGCTGTATTTGTGTAGTGCGTTATCACATGTTTTCATAAATTTTTTTTTTTTTTACAAAAGAAAATGTGTCTGGTGGAAGCTACCCAATTAGCAGTTGTTCTCTATATGTTAATGAGCCCTTTACAGTGCGAAGCCAACTTCACCAAGTATTGCACCTGCCACACAAAACAGCTACATGTTAACACACTATGGGCCAGATTCACAGAGCCATTACTCCGGTCTATCTCCTGTTAGACCGGAGTAATTTCAAATTACCCGCGTCGTATCATTAGTTTGAATCCTCAAACCATGATACGACAGCTTCAGGCTTCGATTCGACAGGCTTACGTCTTTGTACGCCGTCGGATCTACGCTGCAATCTTTTTCCGCCCGCTGGGTGGAGTTTGCGTCGTTTTCAGCGTCGGGGTATGCAAATTAGCTTTTTCCGGCGATCCACAAAGTTACGATCGTCTGTCGCATTCTCTTACGGCATCTGTAGTCATATTTTTGCTGCGTAAAGTTAGGGAAGCAAAAATCTGGTCTAACGTTAGACAGCCCATGTTAAGTATGGCCGTCGTTCCCGCTTAGAATTTCAATTTTTTTATTTTTTTTGCGTAAGTCGTCTGGGAATAGGAATGTACGTAAACGACGCTACTCAAAAAAAAACTGACGTAACAACGTTATTTCGCGCAATGCACAGCGGGAAATTTCTGAACGGAGCATGCGCAGTTCGATCGCCGCGGGGACGCGCCTAATTTAAATGCTTCACGCCCCCTAATCGCGTATTTCGATTCCGCCGCGAGAAATACACTACGCCGCCGTAACTTACGGGCCGAAATCTACCTGAATTTGTCTTAGAGCCAGGTAAAATACGGCGGCGTAGTGTATCTCTGATACTCTGGGCCAGGGCAATTGTACCTGAATCTGGCCCTATATATACTGTATACTTCCAGTATACTGACATCATTTAGGGGATACTATTTTCGCGGGCAGTTTAGCCACGCCATGGTGATATGTCAGAAAGCATTTTCAAGCTCTAAATAATTTTCTTGTAAATTGTTTGAAAAAAGTTTAATAATTACGTTTAATGTTAGAAATCTTTTAACATACAGATAGTCACTAGCTGGAGAATCTACAATTCTGTCTGCGACAATATGGCACACAAAGCAAATAGAAATGTGAGACGTCAAAATTATTTTCAGGCAATCTACCATGACACCTCAAATGTATACTCACTGAGACTATGCTATAGTTTCTTTTTAAGTGAAAGTGACTTATATTTTCCACACTAAGGCTGTTGAAATGAATTACTCGGAATTCGCCATTTACTTGGGGTCAGCACCTCAACCAAAGTCTTATTTTACTGCCGATCGCTGTCAGATCTGAAACACTTGAATAACAAGATCCTTATAGTGAAAGCAGACAGAGGCATAAAAAATATGTTTTATCCTCCACGTCTAGACATACCTTTCAGTAGGCTGATGCGTCGCCCACAAAGTTCTCATATGGATATGGCATGCTATAGGTCTCTAATGGCTACGGAAAGACTTTTTTTGTCATGCAAAAAACACCTGGAAGAAAAAAAAAAGCCTCTGGAGATGGAATTAAAATGTGCTGCTCAGTTACCAGCTGAATATGAGATATAAGAATTGCAGACATGACATGTATTGAGCTGTGTTCTTAGCATTTAAGTTAGAGATCCCTAGCCTTGGTGACCTCATATTTTGCTGGATTTAGAGCACACACAGCGCACATACAAGCACACATCCAGCTCCCGTGTAATCATTTTCATATCATACTTGAGCTTTAGCACTCTGCGTGGGGACGGCAATACAGAAATAGTAACCATAGCAAAAAGTTGTAGTCCACAATAATTATTTAGTATCCACACTGAATTCCACTCAGCAGTAAAAATGTCCCTACTCGTTCCTCCAGCAGCTGGCGCTCTTCTCCAATCTCACAATTGACATGTTTTTGCTTCCTCACACATGCAGAACTGCTGGTCCTGCAATGTACGTGATGACGTTGAAAAGCCTTTGATTGGAGAAGTGGTGAAAAGGAGGAACCCTTTGGGGACTGACTGAGCAACTGGAAGGGAGAGTACAGGAGCAAGAATAGGGTAAGTGTTAGGCTCCTTTCACACGGAGCGGACCGTTTTTGTATCCGCTCCGTGTGTGTCCGTCGGCTCAGCAGGGATCCCCGCTGAGCTGTCGGCGGACAGGGCGGTCCCCGCACACTGTGCAGGGACCGCCCTGTCTCTCCTCCGCTATCCCCTATGGGGAAATCGGATGAATACGGACCGTGTGTCTGTATTCATCCGATTCATCCGATCCGAAAGAAAAATAGGGTTTTCTTCCGCCCGAAAAAACTGACTTTTACGGACGCGCATCATTGCGGACGTTAGCGGATGCATCATCCGCTAACGGACGCGATCCCATAGGGGTCCATTACAAGTCTGTAAACGAACTTGTAAAAACGGAGCGGCGGATGCGGACGTCTGAAAGAGGCCTTACTGCCTATTCCCATTCCCCAAAATTAAATGGGCATTTATCCCTTGGAGTGTGAGATGGGCTGCACTGCAAGGATATTTCTTTTGCTACTCAGAATTAGGATATCATTTAAGCCATTCAGCTTGAAGTGAAACTTTTAATCAAAATGTTTTTACTTTCCAGGGCGGCCATTGTGGCTCGAACTACATAGGGCACAGATAGCAATGATTATTTTTTTTATAGTGGTTAAAGATTAGAACTTCTTTGAAGTTTTTATTCATATCTGTGTTTTTGAACGGGAACTTACCTCCTTTTCTGTGTGGTCATTTGTACAGGAAAAGATTAGAACTTCCTTCCTACCAATGAAAACGGCAATAAAAACCTGATGGAGGTTTTATGCCCTCTACACACAATCGGATTGCTGATGGAATCAAATCCGATGGATTGTTTCGTCGGATATACGATGAAGCTGACTTTTATCAGTCTTGCATACACACTATCAGACTAAATTCCGACTGTGCCAAAGGCGGTGACATAAAACACTACGACGAGCCGAAAAAAATTAAGTTCAATGCTTCCGAGCATGCGTCGACTTGATTCTGAGCATGCGTGGATTTTTCGCCGATGGAGTTCCACACAGACGATCGGAATGAAGTACTTTAGAACACAGAAAACAAACTCTCCTGCGCACGAGTGGATTGTCAAACAATTAATGATCCATGGAAAAATACCAACAATGGTGCCACTGACCTTGCTGCCCTTCATGGATGGGGATATCCTAGTGGCAAACAAAAAGAAGAAAATAAAAAGGCGCACCAGCCTAGTGTGTTACTGTTATACCAAATTTAATAGAATAAAATGTATAAAAAAAATACTCACAATGGTAGTAAGAATCACAGTATAGGCTTAATCAACAAGGCTGTAGTGGATTACCCTTTGAACCACACTCCAACAGAGGGGGGTAACCGCCGGTTGACACGTTTCGAAGCTCAAAGCCTCTTTATCAGAGCCCAGCAGTCGATCGGAATTTCCTATAGTTTTTTAATCCATGGGAATAATTTAAAACATGTTCTATTATTTTACACTGATCGAAAAACAGACCAATGGGGCCCACACACGATCGGTTTGTCCGATGAATACAGTCCATCTGTCTTTTTTCATCGGACAAACCGATCGTGCGTACACGGCTTTAGAGTGAGTGAGTGAGTAACTTGTATAGCCCTACAAATGCAAACTAAATCACCTTAAGGTACTTACCCTATCTTGCATCTAAAACAATAAAAACAATGACAAAAAATAATATAACAAACCCATTCCTGGCAATATTCTGACACTTCTTTCTTGACACCTTATTATAATTAAATAAAAATCAAGTGAATCAAAAAACACCCCAAAAACCTTCATTCAGCTAGCCATGAACAGCACATATTTTGGCCAATTACTGCTGAAGCAATCAAAATTCAATCCATGGTGGCGTTTGATAAAATCGTTTTGAAAATCGGCTGAGCCAGGTGGAAATCTATCAGATCAGTCTGTATGTCCTAACAGATGCGGTCACTGTTCGAATATACAGACAGATGCATCTTCAGTTTTTTTTTTAATACAATAGTCAGCTGTGCAGATCACACTGTTGATTTTCTCTTGTTCAGATCAGAACAATAGAAATCTAAAAGTGTATGGCTTTGTTTACTAATAACAATAACTGCTGTTTTTTTTAAAAGCGGTTGTAAACCTGCATCAAAATGTATTTATTTTTTCTCCTGCAAAGCAAACGTCATAATGAGCTAATATGCACCACATATTAGCTCATTATGAAATACTTGTAGAACTTACCTGGTCCACGCCGAGCGAGATATCATCTTGACTCGGCGTGTCTTCCGGGTATCGCCGCTCCAGCGCTATGATTGGCCGGAGCGGCGATGACATCACTCCCGCGCATGCGCGTGGGAGATTTAAATTCGGCAAGGTCCTTTCGCCGTGGAGTCCCCCCTGCGCATGCGCCGGTGCAATCAGCGGCGCATTGCGAGGGGAATACCTCCTAAACCGTACAGGTTTAGGAGATATTCTCCTTACCTACAGGTAAGCCTTATTATAGGCTTACCTGTAGGTAAAAAAAAAAAGTGGGTTGTCGGGAGACATTAGCCGGTTCAATAAAAACCGACCGTCATTCGGCCCGTGTGTATGTCAGCTGGTCCGTCAGAAGCTGGCCATTTGGTCGGCTTCTGTCGGGTGAGCATGCTGGAAAACCAGCAGCTGACCGGCTCCCAAACAGCGCTCTGAGCCAATGGCAGCATCCCCTGTCAAAACACAACAGCTCAGTGGGGGAGATCACTGTACTAACTTCAGATCGTTAGTACAGCAGCTCCAACCAGAGCTGTCAGTTGTTTTTTTTTTTTCATCCCGCTGGTGTTAGTGCGTACTAGGCTACATTTGGGAGAAACCTATTACAACCTTATAGCTGCTGGCATCTTAACGACCAATGGCATTTGATAAGGAAGATGTCAATCGCCTGCACAGCATTCTTGTTTGACTCTCCCCTGCCCCTCTCTATCAGCATTAGGGTCACATTAGCTGAGTGATGGAGAAAAACTGATGGAGAAGAGAAACTTTGGAATACTAGTCAGTGCCAATTTGCAAAAGTGTATTTGCTTTGGAAGAATAAATTGCCTCTAATGTTGGGTGTCCTAGCTGGACTTGTGGATGTTGCTGCACTATGTAAAACTATTAGAATACAGTGCCTTGAAAAAGTATTCATACCCCTTGAAATATTCCCAATTTTGTCATGTTAAAACCAAAAATGTAAATGTGTTTTATTGGGATTTTATGTGATAGACCAACAAGTGGCAATAAGGTACGAAATTTTAGTTTGGCTTTTTTTTTTCCACAGTGTTTCTTTCTACTCTTGCTACGCTTTCTTTTGATTTAGTCCACCTAATGGTTATCCAAGCCTTTCTTGGGTCTTGATTATTACAATCTATATAGTGCACTATGCCATTCTGTCTTCCCTCTGGTTTCTTTTAATCTCACCATGCACAATTTTCTTCTAGAAATATAGGGCCAGATTCACGTACCGGGCGCATCTTTGTGCGGGAGTAGTGTATCTTCTTTACGCTATGCCGCCGCAACTTAGAGAAGCAAGTGCAGTATTCACAAAGCCGGCGTAAGGAAGGAGGTGGGTGTCATCTATTTAAATTAAGCGTGACCCCATGCTAATGAATGGCCGGTCGAACTGGGCATGCGCGCGCATGCTCAGAATCACGTCACATATACTCCCTAAGAGACGTCGACGCGCAATGCCTACGACGTGTGAACATAACCTACGCTCAGCCCTATTCACGTACTACGTAAACGGCATAAACAACGTAAAATTTGACTGCATCGTTCCCTGGCCCATACCTTTGCATTAGCTGCGCCTCATATAGCATGGGTAACTTTACGCCGGAGGTAAGCCTTAAACAAATCCCGTATATAAAGCGGCCGGGCGCATCTACGTTCGTAATTTGGCGTATCTTACTCATTTGCATATTTATAATGCAAACGCCGAATGCGTCCAGCGTAACTATGCGCCCACGATACGCCGGTGTAGGCAAGTTACGTTGGACGGCTGAAGCCATGTTTTTCAGCGTATCTCGCTTTTGTGAATCGGCGCAAAGATGCGACGGCGCACATTTGAAATTACGGCGCCGTATCTGGAGATGCGCCGGCGTACATCTTTTCTGAATCTGGCCCATAATTTACACTTTTATAGATAAATCCTAAAGCTGCTCTGTGCACTTCCTTGGAATACAACATGGATACCTTTCCACTCCCTAGAGTGTGGTGTGTACTTACCTTGGCTGTCAGGTTATGTTCCCAACGCTCCCAGTCAGGACTACATTTTGACCTTCTCTGGCTCTCAGTATCGCATGTTCCAAATTTGAGCTGATATGTAAGTGTCAGGGATGGGCTCAGCCCTTTCATCTCTGAGATGACTACTCAGCTGTCAGCTAATTTCCAGCTCCTATCTCTCCACAGTGACTCATCTTTTGAAAATATCCTGCTCTTCAGTCCTGCCTACTTAAGCCGTCCAGCAAAGATGATCTCTGCCTTTGCCTTGGTCAACATCACAGAGACTATCTCCTGCACTCCTGTTAAAGACTACTAATTAGATGAATTCTGAAGGCAGTTGGTTCCACAAGATTTTAGTTAGGGTTTACTTGGCTGACATTCCTTCTGGCTCCAGATCGTGCTTGCTGTTCCACTATGCTGATCCCTGGCTTCCTGACTTTCTGGCTTGTCTGACTATCTGTTCCGGTTAGCGAACTTTGGCTATGTTTTTGTCTACGTTTGTTCTATTTACTTTTTATCATTAAACAAGTGTGATTTAACTGTACTTCTGTCTCAATCTGATTCATGGTTTCTGACAGTAACATTGGGGTGTTTTTCTTTTTTACTTCCTTTTTACCAGACTATATCAGCACTCTCAGGCAGCGTACACACGATCAAATCTATCTGCTGGAAACGGTCGGCCCGACCGTCCCAGCAGACAGATTCGATCGTGTGTACGGGCGAGCCGACGGATTTGACCAGCCGACAGATTTGAAAGCATGCTTTAAAATCTGTCGGCTGGGAACCCGTCGGCCCGATATGTCTGCTGGTTAGCACGCTAACCAGCAGACATATCTTCTCGCACATGCGTCAAATGGATTCGACGCATGCGCGGAAGTAATTCACTTCCTGGTGTGGTGACGTGACGGCGTCAACGTCACCGCCACGTCACCGACACATCAGCGTGCCGTCTGCCGGTGGGGATTTTGGTTTGATCGTGTGTACACGATCAAACCAATACATCCCAGCAGACAGATTTGTTCAAATCGGTCTGTCCGACCGATTTGAACAAATCTGTCTGCTCGTGTGTACGGGGCCTCAGACATATATATTTTTTTTAGATACGCAGGCTGCACCTGCTCCTGTGGAAGTGGAGCTTCATCTACGAAACGCATAGGGCCAGATTCAGCAACACTTGCGCTGGAGTATTTCGATATGCGCCGCGTAACTGTGAAGATGCGCCGTCGTTTCTATGTGCCCGTACCCACCAAACTAGATGCGCCCAATAACGGGTCATTTGCGACCGGCGGAACGTTCCGACGCCAGAGTATCGTTAGCGCTTAATTTCGCTGGGCGCATCAGTCGCGTCTATTGATTTCCCCTGCAAATATGCAAATTAGGGATTTTTCCCAATTCACGAACGGATTAGCACCATACGCTGGCTACATGCGCCGCGCGTATCTCGTCCGTCCGGCGCAAAGTTATTTCTACAAAAGGCTGCTTTATCTTTACTCCAGACGGTCAGAGGTCAGCAGGAGAGCAGCTACAGCAGTGTTCCCGACGATAGGAGCTAGCTGAGCACCCCCACTTGCAGGACAACACCTCTGTCCATGCTTGTCTGTCAAATTTTACAGCCATGGAGGAAGACATCATAGGTCTCCATAGCCGAGATGACGGCTGACAGCTCCTGGCCTTTAGAGTTCAGCTTTCTCCTGTGTGTTTGCGGGGAACGGGAGCAGCCATCTCAGAACAAAAGTAACATCACTGCGGGGAGGGGGAGCAGGATATACTTAAGTGCCGGAATAGCGCTTCTACGGGCGCATTTAAACGCCCAACGGAAGGCATTGCGCTGACGTTTCCCGTGAAGTGGTGCCAACGGAAGTTGTGAGCATGCGCACAAAGGAAGCGAGTGGAGCCTCACTCACTGCGCATGCTCCGTGGTTGATGCGCTGAACGTAAGCCTCTGCTCTGGGCTCCGCCCATCATTTACATATGATCACACCCACTTCCCCTTGCGTCGGGTTACGCCAGCGCATTATCGTTACTCTGGCGCAAGTTTACGCGCAACTGCTATGTGAATAACAGTACTTGCGCTGAAAGGGTCGTCAGAGTAACGTAAATGAGAAGCGTTACTCTGGAGCAAAGATGCTCTGATCTACCTGAATCTGGCCCATAGAGCTTTTTAGATGCAGTTTTTTTTTATACAATCATGCTATATATAACTATATGGAATTTTTGCCAAATCATAAATCTACAATTTGATGCTATGTATGCATATCAGCTCTCAATTAACAATTTTATATTTTTGTAAATATATTTTTACAAATAAAGTTTGTGTCATTGTGCAATATTTTTTGCCTCTGTGTGTCCACACGCCTTATTGAAAGTCCCAACTTCTCTCCTCTTTTCATTCTAAAAGATGAATATGCTTTGATCTAAACCATTCCATTGTAACTCTGGCTGTATGTTTAGGTTCATTGTTCTGCTGGAAGGTGAGCCTTCCGCCCCAGTCTCAAATGTTTTGAAGACTTTAAAGCTGTGTACACACCATCGGATTTCTGATGGAATCAAATCCGATGGGTTTTTTCATCAGATATCCGATGAAGCTGACTTTGATCAGCCTTGCATACACACTATCAGACTAAATTCTGACGCAGTGACGTAAAACACCACGACAAGCCGAAATTTTTTTTCAATACTTCCGAGCATGCGTCGACTTGATATGAGCATGCATGGATTTTTCTCCGATTGAAGTTCCACACAGACAATCAAAATTTCCTATCGTTTTTTTTAACCATTCGAAAAATGTAAAACATGTTCTATTTTCTTACACCAGACAAACCAATCGTGTGTACACGGCTTAACAGGTTTTCTTCTAAAATTTCCCCGTATTTGGCTCCATCCATCTTCCAATCAACTCCGACCAGCTTCCCTGTCTCTGCTGAAGAAAAGCATGCCCACAACATGATGCTGCCACCACCATGTTTCACGGTGGGGATGGTGTGTTCAGGGTGATGTGCCGTGTTTGTTTTTCACCACACATATCGTTTTGCTTTTAGGCCAAAAAGTTATATTTTGGACTCAAATCACCTTCTTCCACATGTCTGCTGTGTCCCCCACATGGCTTCTCATAAACTGCAAATGGGACTTTCTTATGGCTTTCTTTCAATAAGCCACTCTTCCATGAAGGCCAGATTTGTAGAGATTCTCCCACCTGAGCTGTGGATCTCTGCAGCGTCTCCAGAGTTACCACAAGCCTCTTAGTTGCTTCTCTGATTAATGCTCTCCTTGCCAGGCCTGTCAGTTTAGGTAGACAGCCATGTCTTGGTAGATTTGCAGTTGTGCCATACTCTTTCCCTTTTCGGATGATGGATTGAACAGTGCTCCAAGAGATGTTCAAATCCTGCTTTAAACTTCTCCACAACTTTATCACTGACCTGTTTGGTGTGTTCCTTGGTCTCCATGATGCTGTTTGTTCACTAAGGTTCTCTAACAAACCTCCGAGGGCTTCACAAGACAGCTGTATTAATGCTGAGATTAAATTACACACAGGTGGACTCTATTTACTAATTAGGTGACTTCTGAAGGCAGTTGGTTCCACAAGATTTTAGTTAGGGGAATCAGAGTAAAGAGGGCTAAATACAAAAAATACAAAAAAAAAAGTTGAGAAACACTTTTCTACAGCATCGTGATTTAAACATGATCTGAAGTATCACATTTTATAGTCATATTACAAAAAAAAATTACTTGCTTGCCATTGAATGTCTAGTCCAGGGGTCTCCAAACATTCTAAACAAAGGGCCGGTTTATTGTCCCTGAGACTCTTGGAGGGCCGGACTTTGGCTGAGGGGAGTGAAAATTTTCCTGGCATCAATGGGAGTAAACATCTGGTATTAGGGGGGAGGAATATTGCCCCTTTGCTGATCTCATAGGGAGGAATAGTGCCCCATTAATGGTGTCAGTGGGAGAAATGGTGCACCATTGTCGGTGTCAGATGGTAGAATAGTGTCTCATATCATTGGGAGGGATAGTGCTCCAAGGGCCAGATAAAGGCAAGCAAAGAGCCGCATCCGGCCCTCAGGCCGCAGTTTGGAGACCACTGGTCTAGTCTATTCTGTTAAGTGATTGCTTGTCCATATGGACCAAAAGTCATCTGGACTATAATAAATGTCATGATGCTATAATCTTTGCAGTACATTCTGGTTGGAAATTTACATATTTGGGTTGAAAACAGAATTATGTTCATCACTGTCAAATCACAATTCTGATCTATAGTCCAATAAGCAGGCAGGTGACACCAGAAGTGGCAAAGCTGAAAAGGGAGTTACCCAGTTGGTTACACAGTGTGGCATGAATGTGTGAAACACGAGACAAGAGTTTTGTAAACAAACTGTTCACAAATATGTATTTCAGTGTCCTTAGCTGTTTAGAAAGATGTTCTCTGAACTCATATCATAGATATAATTTCCAAATGCTTGAATTTGGTATAACTAGGGGGTAAAACAGTGTATGTGAACAATAGTGATAAAACAGAAAAAAGCCTATGTAAAATAATGCATTTGGGTGGCAAAAATATAAATGTAATCTATACACTGGTGGAGAACCTCTGGGGGAATCTAGGATGGAAAAGGACCTTGGGGTCCTAGTAGATGATAAACTCAGTAATGGCATGCAATGCCAAGCTACTGCTAACAAAGCAAACAGTATTTAAAAGAGGCTTAACTCCAGAGAAAAAAAACAATAATTCTTCCGCTCTTCAAGACTCTGGTTCAGCCGCACCTAGAGTATGCTGTTCAGTTCTGGGCACCAGTCCTCAGGAAGGATGAGAGTACAAAGAAGGGCAACAAAGCTAATAAAGTGTCTGGAGGATTAGTTATGAGGAAAGGTTGCGAGCACTGAACTTATTCTCAAGATACGCTTGAGAGGGAATATTATTTCAATTTACAAATACCGTACTGGTGACCCCCCACAATAGGGAAAAAACGTTTTTGCTGCAGGGAGTTTAACAAGACACGTGGCCACTCATTATTAAGAAAAGAGGTTTAACCTTAACCACTTGCCGCCCGCTATATAGGATAATGACGGCTGCAAAGTGGTTTCAATATCCTGACTGGACGTCATATGATGTCTTCAGCATATTAAGCCATTGCACACCCCGTTGTTGCAGGGTGTCAGTCTGACACCCCGCAACACTGATCTAGGTAAAGAGTCTCTGACGGAGACTCTTTACCACGTGATCAGCCATGTCCAATCACGGTTGATCACGATGTAAACAAGAAAAGCCGGTGATCGACTTTTCCGCACTCGCGTCTTTTAGACACGAGTATAGGAGAGCCGATCGGCTGCTCCTCTGACAGGGGGGGTTTGTGCTGATCGATTATCAGTGCAGCCCCCCGAGGATGCCCACACTGGACCACCAGGGATTCCACCAGACCACCAGGGATTCCCACCACAGGTATACCACCCTAGACCACCAGGGATGCCAATCATAAATGAATAATGAGTTGTAGATAGATTGGGGAAATATCGCGCTGCTTTAGGTAAATAATGTGAGCCGCTAAACACAGCTAATAGAAAACAATAAGCAAAAAATAATGTGGATAAAAAAATGTGTAGCGCTAAGTAAATAGAATATAAATAAATATATCTATGTGCTAAAAAATTGTATGTGATTAGAAAATGTGATCATAGAAAGAATATTTTGTGAAAAAATAACCAACTATACACAATAAAAAAGAAAAAAAGAAAAAATGACCAATAACCAGTGAACAAAATTAAATAGTCACTAGTATAAGAAATGAAATGTCCTGAACAAAAAAATTGCAATCGATGTCCAAATCCAAAAGCTATAAGTGTTCAATATAAACAAGTGATGTCCTCTATGCGCACTCTTGTGTGGTGATATAAAAAAGGAAGAAGACCTTCACCCAATAAAGCATGGAGGCTTACCAGATCAAGTGGACTCTGCCAGCTATACAGACTGGAGAGTCACATAAGCTTTGGATCATCCAGCGTGGATCGAAGCCTCATAGAACTGCCGGTGACAGGGATGTACGTCAGTATAGTAATCCGGGAGGGGGACTTCAGTTATCCAGGGCTTGATGCTCAGTAGGTATACGTTGAGAATGGTGTGCAGGAGAAAAGAAGGAGCAATAGTGTGATACCGTCACGGTATTAAAAGATTTAATAAGTAATGAACTTACATGGATCAGGATAAAAAAAGCGCGCTTGCAGTCATAATGTGGCGACAGTAGAATCTTCCCTGACGCGTTTCGTGTACAAACACGTTGTCAAAGGGTAACAGACCACCATAGCCACTTGAATATAAATACACAATAAGTGGTCCCTTAATGATAGTCACACTCACCTCACATGCAAACATCATTAATTGGTTCACTTCCGGGATAGGCCAAAATGGCGTCTGGGCTTGAGTTCCAAGCCTCATTATGAGTGTATAGTAATGGCATACAAAACTAAAAGTATCTTGGATCATAAGCCACTCGCCCGTCCAATTGAGGTTAAATAATAAAAATACTAAAGAAACACAAAGGCTGCATAATGAGCCTGAGTGTTAATGATGTATAAACACAGGGTATACCCAGATAGCAGCCGTATATAGGCAGCTCTTCTGAGTGAATCCCTCAATAAAGATGGCGTCGAAAGACCTCATACATCACAAGTAGGGGACCCATAGATAGATCTACATGGGGCCTCGAGTGATGTGACGTCGTGCGACGTGTATAGCGCGGTGACGCGCAAGTCCGTAGGCGGGTCCATCTACGTACCAACGCGGGCCCCGTGACGCACTAATAAAGGGGTGCCGGGCGCGGACGGCGTAGCGAAGAACCACGCTTACCCAATCAGACGGCACGCACGTGAGTCACAGCCACTGTGCGGTCAATGATTGGAGAACATGCCCCTCACATATTTTACACCGTGCGCGTCACGACGAACGCTGTAAAGAACACGTGGTACGCTGCATCACATGCGCTCCACATGTCATGTGATGCGCTCCATCGTATGCGTTCCATCTGTCACGTGATGCGCTCCATAACAAGCGCTCGTCAGGGTCCACATTAAATGGATAAAAAATAAGTTAAAAAAAATTTTGCAATATGGGAAGAAAAAAGTTACAATGTATAAAATTGATGAGTCAATGAAGTAAATAAATGACTCTCAAAAAAAATAAATTGGTAAACAGGTATAAAAGGACAACCTTAATAATAAAGGGATAAAGGAGGCGTTCGCAGTAGCATTACACTTATGACTAAAAGAACAAAAGAAAGGCCGGCCTTAATATTAAATGGGTCCTGGAAGTAATGGAAGTATATCGGAGGGCAATGAATAATTGGGAATAATTAGATGTGCGAACTGGAAATGTGAGTGGGACTCTCAACCAGGGCACCACGCACAAATGATTTCCAAATTACAATTATACATTCAATATAATATGTAATAAACAAATATTCATTGAATAGTATATGTACCAACAAACACGTTTCACGAAGTGAAGCATAGTAAATATATTAATACAATAAAAAATAATAAATGTATAAATGAATAATAAATACTGTAACATGATGTGTGTTGGTGAAAACATATGACCATATCATGTCTCACATAATAAACAAATAATCATTGAATAATATTTGCACCAAAAAAACACGTTTCGCAAAATGAAGCATAGTAAATAAATTAATAAATAAAAAAATAAAAAATATAATAAATATATAAATGAATAATAAATACTGTGACTTGATGTGTGTTAGTGAAAACATATGACCATAGCATGTCTCACATTAGGACTTATCAATGAATGAATTGATGTCCCAGTCTACATTCAAGCCTAATGGGCGATGGGACTGGAGTTCGAAAATCCAGAACGTTTCTAAACGTGAAACGCCCCTAGTTTTAGCACCACCCCTCCATGGAGCTTCATATTTGTCAATTATTAAGAACTGGGAGCCACTAGGATCTCTATTATGATATTGTTTGTAGTGTCTTGGGACAGTATGGTTGACATCCCCACTTTTAATGAGAGAAATGTGTTCACCAACTCGTACTGAGAAAGATCTGATCGTACGGCCCACATATTGCTTGCCACACGGACAAGTAATTAAATACACTATGTAACTAGTTTCACAAGTACAGAATTGTCTGATAGCATACTGTTTGTGTGTAATCGTGGAGGAAAAATGTGTGACCTTACGTTGCAGAGGTGTATTGTGCTGGCATACTTTGCATTTTTTGCAAGGAAAGAAACCAACCATTTGGTGAAAAAAAGAAATCTTTTTTGGGGGATTAATAATGTTAGGGGCAATGCGATTGTGTAGTGATGGTGCTCCCCTAAAGACTACCTTTGCTCGTTCTGGGAGTATAGAATTCAATATAGTATCATTTCTGAGAATGTCCCAGTGTTTGTTGATAATATTCACCACTTGTTTATGTTGGATGGAAAACGAGGTAGTCATAGCGAACCTAAACTTGTCATCAACTGGAAGCTTGGGTTTGACTGCAACTAATGATGATCTATCAAGGGTAAGTGCTCTTTGGATTTCTGAATTAACTAATTCTGTTGAGTACCCTTTCTCCACAAATCTATGTTTTAACATTTCTGCCTCAGTTAGAAAAGATGTAGTATCTGTACAATTTCTCCGGAGCCTGAAAAACTGGCTCCGAGGTACGGATTTAAGCCATGAGTTGTGATGGCAACTGTCAATAGGGATGAAGGCATTTCTGTCTGTTGGTTTGAAATAAGTCTTAAACTGGAATTTGCGATTAACCAGTGCTATTTCCAGATCTAGAAAATGTACACTGGTGTTGCTAAACTCAAATGTAAGTGATATCCCTCTGTCATTCTGGTTCAAATCATTGAAGAAGGACTGTAATGTATCAGAGCTACCGTTCCATAGGAGGAGGATGTCGTCTATATATCTAGCCCAGATGACAAGGGATGGGTGATTTTGCAGATAGACGACATCCTCCTCCCACTTGGCCATGAAAAGGTTCGCAAGGCTAGGTGCGAACTTGGCCCCCATAGCTACACCTTTTTGTTGAAGGTAATAGCACTCATTGAACCAAAAATAATTATGTTTGGTTGCAAATTCAAGCAGCTCTATGATGTAGTTGCTCTGAAATGGGGCAATGGTAGGTTCTTTATTTAAAAAGTGTTGCACTGCTGTGATACCCAAGTGATGCGGGATGCAAGTGTAAAGGGAGGCCACGTCTGCGGTGGCAAGTATGTAGTCACCTTTAACTTCCAATTGCTCCAATAGTCTAATTGTATCACCCGTATCTTTAAGATACGATGGAGTCTTCCTAACCAGAGGTTGTAAATAATGGTCTATGTATTGGCCTATACGGGCCGTGACAGAATCAATGCCACTGACTATTGGTCTCCCTGGCGGTTGGGTAGAGTGCTTGTGTATCTTAGGCAGATAGTAAATGGTAGGTATGCGTGGTGCTTTTGGTACAAGGAAAGCCTTTTCTTTTTTATTTAAGATTTTCAAATCAAAACCTTTATTAACCAAGGTTTGTAATTGTTTTTTGTAAATATTGGTGGGATTACTAGGAATCTCTTTGTATGTGTCGGGTTCATTAAGTATCCGTAACATCTCAGTCTCATACTGGGATTTGTCTAAAATCACAATGCCTCCGCCTTTGTCGGCGGGGCGTATGACTAGATCCTTACGGTCACACAAAGATTTCAACCCAGACTTCGATAGGGAGGGTGTGTATGGTGTCTTAACAGATAGTTTAGACAAATCGCTGAGGACGCATTCCCTGAAAATCCTAACAGCTGGTGCTACTGTTACAGGGGGATTAAACAGGGAAGGATTAGACAATCCGGAATGCACTGTCCCTGATGTCGCTGCCCTGTCTGTGTATCTTTGTGTGTTGGAACTTATATATCTTTGTATGTTGATCTTACGGATATATTTTTGGATATCAATAAAGGTCCCAAATTTACTTAATTGCTTGGGTGGAGCATATTTGAGACCTTTATCTAATATCGATTGCTCGTCAGGTGTAAGTGTCTTAGTGCTAAGGTTGAAAACACCCTGGCATTTTATGTTCTCCTTCTTTTTCCTTTTCTGGATTCTCCTGCCACTTCTGCAACCTCTCTTGGGTTTGGACCTTTCTTTGCGAAATGGTCCTCGTGAAAACCCCGTTCACCATAAGTATCTGACCTTTCTTGGTAAAGTGGGGTTAACTCATGGCTATCCGCCCCATAGTAATAAGAGTCATGTTCACGTCTTTGTTCCCTTAAAGGAGAGAACCTATTATGTGTTGGAACGGAGGGTGCATACTGTGGGTGGGAGTATTGAGGATATGCTTCATAATATTCTCTATATGGACCTGGTGAGGCATAGCTGCCTCGTCCATTTTGGAAGCGTGGTGGGTAGTGTTGAGAACCACCCCTAGATTGGCCTCTACCACCACGTTTTGCCCTATTATTACCCCTTCCCCTGGTGTAATTCCTCGGAGTACGAGGACTGGGGTATGCCGGTCTAGACTGAGAGAGCGGTATGGCCCTTGAGGTGTCACTACCCCTCTGAGTTAGATGGTTAGATCCAAACTGAGCAGCGACAACTCCAGGAGCCATAGAAGGAACTGGAAGAGATGGTAATCCAGATTCTGTGGCGGGAGTCGTGTCCATTGCTGGAACTGATGTGGTAGATGTGACAGACTTCTGCCAACCAAAAACGCAATTATTTTTGTAATCGCCCACATCACGAGAATACTTTTTGTGTTTTTTATTTCGCTGATCACGGTCCTCTTTTTCCAAATGGTTCTGAAGATTGGACGAAAGAGAGCCATATTCAAGCGAATTTTTGTGTGTGGAGAGTTTATCTTTTATTTCTTGAATCTCTCTATCAAAGGAGAGCAATCTATTCCTTTTCTTAGAGACAAGAAAACTCAAAAAACCAACACCTGCTTCATTGAAATAACTAAACCAGGCACTAATTTCAGAGTCACCCTGTTGTGGGTGTACATCCCAACGTAGGCTACGTGGAACCATACTTTCAGAAATATACTGTTCGAGAAAAACAATATCCCATAGGGTGTGTAGTTCGGAAGTCATAATGTTTTTGAGTCTTAAAAACAACCCCCCCAACTCAGTGTCATTACCAGTGTTAGTAAAAACCCCTTTGGTATCAACAGTCCTGGATGACCTATAATCAAAGACATCCATAATGGTGTGTCTATAGACAAATAATAGGACAGTGAAGCTGCAGCGATATTAATGTTTCAGTAGATAACAAGTTGTAGATAGATTGGGGAAATATCGCGCTGCTTTAGGTAAATAATGTGAGCCGCTAAACACAGCTAATAGAAAACAATAAGCAAAAAATAATGTGGATAAAAAAATGTGTAGCGCTAAGTAAATAGAATATAAATAAATATATCTATGTGCTAAAAAATTGTATGTGATTAGAAAATGTGATCATAGAAAGAATATTTTGTGAAAAAATAACCAACTATACACAATAAAAAAGAAAAAAAGAAAAAATGACCAATAACCAGTGAACAAAATTAAATAGTCACTAGTATAAGAAATGAAATGTCCTGAACAAAAAAATTGCAATCGATGTCCAAATCCAAAAGCTATAAGTGTTCAATATAAACAAGTGATGTCCTCTATGCGCAGGACATCACTTGTTTATATTGACCAATCATTGACCAATCATTGACCGCACAGTGGCTGTGACTCACGTGCGTGCCGTCTGATTGGGTAAGCGTGGTTCTTCGCTACGCCGTCCGCGCCCGGCACCCCTTTATTAGTGCGTCACGGGGCCCGCGTTGGTACGTAGATGGACCCGCCTACGGACTTGCGCGTCACCGCGCTATACACGTCGCACGACGTCACATCACTCGAGGCCCCATGTAGATCTATCTATGGGTCCCCTACTTGTGATGTATGAGGTCTTTCGACGCCATCTTTATTGAGGGATTCACTCAGAAGAGCTGCCTATATACGGCTGCTATCTGGGTATACCCTGTGTTTATACATCATTAACACTCAGGCTCATTATGCAGCCTTTGTGTTTCTTTAGTATTTTTATTATTTAACCTCAATTGGACGGGCGAGTGGCTTATGATCCAAGATACTTTTAGTTTTGTATGCCATTACTATACACTCATAATGAGGCTTGGAACTCAAGCCCAGACGCCATTTTGGCCTATCCCGGAAGTGAACCAATTAATGATGTTTGCATGTGAGGTGAGTGTGACTCTCATTAAGGGACCACTTATTGTGTATTTATATTCAAGTGGCTATGGTGGTCTGTTACCCTTTGACAACGTGTTTGTACACGAAACGCGTCAGGGAAGATTCTACTGTCGCCACATTATGACTGCAAGCGCGCTTTTTTTATCCTGATCCATGTAAGTTCATTACTTATTAAATCTTTTAATACCGTGACGGTATCACACTATTGCTCCTTCTTTTCTCCTGCACACCATTCTCAACGTATACCTACTGAGCATCAAGCCCTGGATAACTGAAGTCCCCCTCCCGGATTACTATACTGACGTACATCCCTGTCACCGGCAGTTCTATGAGGCTTCGATCCACGCTGGATGATCCAAAGCTTATGTGACTCTCCAGTCTGTATAGCTGGCAGAGTCCACTTGATCTGGTAAGCCTCCATGCTTTATTTGGTGAAGGTCTTCTTCCTTTTTTATATCACCACACAAGAGTGCGCATAGAGGACATCACTTGTTTATATTGAACACTTATAGCTTTTGGATTTGGACATCGATTGCAATTTTTTTGTTCAGGACATTTCATTTCTTATACTAGTGACTATTTAATTTTGTTCACTGGTTATTGGTCATTTTTTCTTTTTTTCTTTTTTATTGTGTATAGTTGGTTATTTTTTCACAAAATATTCTTTCTATGATCACATTTTCTAATCACATACAATTTTTTAGCACATAGATATATTTATTTATATTCTATTTACTTAGCGCTACACATTTTTTTATCCACATAAATGAATAATGGATGCCAATCAGTGCCCACAATGGATACCGATCAGTGCCCACAATGGGCATCACTGATTGGCAGGCATTATTGTTTGGCACTGATTGGCATCCATTAGTACAACACATCCATGCCACCTATCAGTGCCCATCAATGCCCATCCGTGCCACCTATCAGTGCCCATCCATTCCGCCTATCAGTACCCATCCATGCCGCCTATCAGTTCCCATCCCTGTCGCCCATCCATGCTGCATATCCATGCCCATCCGTGCCGCCTATCAGTGCCCATCCATGCTGCATATCAGTGCCGCATATTCGTGACCATCATCAGTGCCCATCAATGCCACCTCATCGGTGACCATCAGTGCCGCCTTATCAGTGCCTGTCAGTGCAGTACCATCCGTGCCCATCAGTGAAGGAGAAAATGTACTTATTTACAATGTTTTGTAACTGAAACCAAAAAAATATATTTTTTTTCAAAATTTTCGGTCATTTTATAATTTTTTTAGCAGGAAATAAAAATCCCAGAGGCGATCAAATACCATCAAAAGAAAGCTCTATTTGTGGGAGCAAAATGATAAAAATTTAGTTTGGGTACAGTGTAGCATGACCGCGCAATTGTCATTCAAGTGCAACAGCGCTGAAAATTGGTCTGGGCAGGAGGGTGTATAAGTGCCCTGTATGGAAGTGGTTAAACTACGTAGAGGGTTCTTTACTGTAAGAGCGGTAAGAATGTGGAATTCCCTTCCACAGGTGGTGGTCTCCGCAAGGGGGCATCGATGGTTACCTATTAGATAAGCACCTGAACGACCACAACATACAGGGATATACAATGTAATGCTGACACATAATAACACACAGGCCCGGATTTACTCCCTTTGCCGCCCCAAGGCCAGGTCCTTCAATACCGCCCCCCCCCCACACACACATCACCATTCTCGTCCACCAATGACTGCTACAATAGATCAATTAAAAAAATATTTTCACACAGGAGAACACTGAAAATAACTGGCTTTAATTGTACAGACTGAAAATACTCTGTAATATAGAAAATGTATTTGAAAGATTATAGCAGTAAGAAACTCTTTAAACATTTTTAGTTGTAACTTTTTTCTTTTGGCAAACTCATCGATAATATCTTCGTAGGACATTATTTAAAAAATTTTAAGTTCTGACTCAATGGCTCAATCTGCCTGGAACAGCTGAGAACGTGTTGGAACTCTCCTACTTTTGCCGAGTCACATATTCCAAAAAAAGTGGGCGTGATTATGTAAAAATGTATGACCATGTGACTGGTCACACATTCCACCGCTGTTGCAATCTTTGATAGAACACCTGCCCTGATCCGTTCTCTGCTCATCCTTGCCCCTCTTTTGCCCTTGGATTGAAAGAACACCAGCGTCAAGTCACCCATCAGCGGCTAGAAACATTAGCCAGCCTGCTTTAGGATATTTTACATTTCATTAGCCAATAGCAGGCTGCCTATTGCACCCGCCCACTTCCCTGTCAATCAGCAGAGGAGGACCTGAAGGTGAACATTTGCCTTCACTTCCCTCCTCTGCTGATTGATAGCAAGCAGTGGGCAGGCACAATAGCCAGCCTGCTATTGCAATTAAAAAAGAAAACAATAACAGACTGGCTATTGCTCCAAGCCACTGCCAGATGTGTTGACATTCAGCTGCCTCATCCAGTGACATGGAAAGGTGAAACTATGGGGCTAAAGAACCAAGGGGGCTTATCAGAGCCCATCAATGCAGCCTCACCAGTGCAGACACTGGCCATTAGTGCGGACTGATCAGTGCTCATTAATGCAGCCTCACCGGTGCCCATTATCGCAGCCTCACCAATGCCTATCATAGCAGCCTCATCAATACCCATCATAGCAGCCTCACTGGTGCCCATCAATGCAGCCTCATTGGTACCCATCAATGCAACCTCACCAGTGCTCATCAATGCAGCCTCACCAGTGCTCGACAATGCAGCCTCACCAGTGAAGCTTATCAGTGGCCATCAGTGTGGACTGATCAGTGCCCATAAAAGCAGCTTCACCAATGCCCATCAGAGCAGCCTCATTGGTGCCCATCAATGCAGCCTCATTGGTACCCATCAATGCAACTTCACCAATGCTCATCAATGCGGCCTCACCAGTAGCCATCAGCACAGCCTTTATAAGTGCCCGACAATGCAGCCTCACCATTGCCTATCAATGCAGCCTCACCAGTGCAGCTGGTCATCAGTGGCCATCAGTGCAGCCTCATCAGTGCCCATCAGTGTAGCATATCAGTGCTGCCTTATCAGTGCAGGTTAAGGCTACTTTCACACTGGGGCCCTTTGCAGGTGCTATAACGCAAAAAATACTGGAGTGAAAGAGTCTCTACTTTCACTCCAGTGTGAAAGCCTGAAGGCTTGTAGCCTGAAGGCTTTCACACTGGAGGGGTGCACTGACAGGACAGAAAAAAAAGTTCTGCAAGCCGCCTCTATAAGGCTCTGTAGGAGCGGTGTTTACACCGCTCCTAAAGTGCTCCTGTCCATTGAAATCAATCGGCAGCGCCGCCGAACCGCCAGCAAAAAGCCGCTGCAGCGGCGATTTGAAGCTTTTTTCGGCCGCTAGCGGGGGTTAAAAGTGCCCTGCTATTTACCGAATAGCGCCGCAAAAATGACAGTAACGTTTTTTTTTAAAAAACATCCAGTTTATTAAGAAAAAGGGTAGAAGGGCAAATACTGGAGACGCAGCTCCCAACATGCGTTTAGTACAGAGCTTAAAACAGTCCAACTAATGGTATATTATCAAAAGGTAACCAAATAACTAATTGTATTTGGCGTTTAAAGACAAAAAACACCAAGAGACAAATGCAAAGTGTACATATCAACATATGCAGTGCACTACTGATATCATCAGAAGTAGGTGCTCTGACATAATTCACAGTGACCAAGGAAGCGACTGTGAGTGAAGGCTTAGAGAGGAAAGGAGAAAAGAGAACAGGACTGTTAAGAAGGTGAGAGGGGAGGGGGAACAGGAGGGTAGAACGGGTATCAGCTCCAGCAGGGTGTCAGAGGGTTATAAAGCGTGCGGAGAGTCACCCCAAACACACTCCATTTCAAATGTTTTAAGACTCAACCATCAGCCTGTCATTACTCTTAGAAAATATAAATTGGACCCAGGGAGACCATGTTTGAAAAAACTTGTCAGTACGGTCAGAAGATTGGGCTATCGTTTCTTCCATGTTATAGATGTCAGTTACTCTGGCCAGCCAATCTCGAATCGATGGGACCCTGGACGACTTCCAATACAGGGGTACAAGTGCTTGGGCTGCATTCAAGAGGTGTTCAGGGCTGGACTGGGACAAAAATTTGGCCCTGGACTTCATCCAGACTGGGCCACTATGACAGGTCTCTCCCATGCCGGCTGTACAACTCCTGCACCCCCCCCCCAGGCCACCCAAGCCCCCTCTCCCCCTTCACTAGCCACTAGCTGTTCTACTTTATTAGAGTCGTGCGGCTGGTACTGGTACTCTTATAGGCAGTATTAGTGGGGAATCTAGACATTATTTCCCCCGGGGAAAATAATCACTTCGGTACCCCCCCTTATGGGACAAGATTAAGCAGAAGTGAGTAACTCCCAGGCCATGCTGTTGAGTCAGCTGTCTGTCCCCTTACCCCTGCTTCTCTGTCCCCCCTGCTTCTCTGTCCCCCTGCTCCTCTGTCGTCGTCCCTGCTCCTCTGGTCCTCCCCCTGCTTCTCTGTTCCCCCCAGGTGAGCGCTGCGGGGAGGGAGAGGAGGTGAGCGCTGCAGGAAGGGAGAGACAGAGGAGCGAAGGGGGGGTGGCAGTCTGCTGTCACTGAAGCCGGCCCACTGAGCTAGCAGCCCACCGGGAAACTCCCTGTAGTCCCAATGGCCAGTCCATCCCTGGAGGTGTTTAGATAACGAGTTCTTGTAGCTCCGATACGACATGTTGGAGATATGCAGGAGGCAACAGGTGGCGTCTAGTTCCAGCTTAGTTTCTGTGATCAGTTTGATTGTCTCACATACCGCCTGCCAATAGGGAACAATCAGGGGGCACTGCCACCATATGTGGAGGAGAGTGCCTCTGTCCATATTGCACCTCCAACATGTATCCGGCATCTGTGGAAACCAGGAATGTAATTTCACCGGAGTGGCGTACCAGTGGGTGAGCAATTTGTAGGCAGTTTCCTGCGTTCTGGTGCTCAAAGAGCATGTATGCGCAAGAATACAGGATCTCTCCCACTGAGGCCCTGAAATCGCGATATCAACAGTAAAGTTTTTAGCGGCGCTGTACCGCTGATGCCTCCTTGTAAAAATTAACCTTAGAGTGCCGCCTAATCAGTGGCAATGAGTGCAGCCTCAACCTCCTTAATGAATTTACATTGATTTCAGCATGCATGGAACACTTTGCACATGCTGAAGTCAATGCAAACTCATTAAACAGACCACATTCATTGAAAGTTCCTTAATATACAGATCATGATTTTGCAATAAAGTGATCCATGCTGCAAACTCATTAAACAGTCTCCACCTTCAGTGAAAGTTAATATACTGCAAACTTTGCAGAACATTAACTTTTACTGAAGGTGGAGATGGTTTAATGAGTTTGCAGCATGGATCACTTTATTGCAAAATCATGATCTGTATATTCATTTCCACATTGGCTGCTTGGCACACAAAAGAGTAATTTATTAAATTGTACCTGCTGTCCTTGCCAGGAGGTTCCCCTTGTGCACCATGCTTCTCTCTCTCCTCCTCCTCCTGTCATCAGACAGACCCCTCCCGAGTCCCCAAGAGACAATGCAGTGAACACAAGCTGCAGGGAGGAGGGTGGGCAGGGCTTAAGGCTCCGCCTCCACCAGTGCACCACATGCAGCCAGTCAGTAATCGGCACCTTATGGAGGCGTGAGCTGCTCCGCACAGTCCGCACTACTCCCCTCCCCCCCGGCCAAGCATGATGCAGCCATCGCCCCCCCATGCCTATACACAATGCTACTCGCAAGTACCACTGCAGCAAGCCGGCCGCCAGGCGAAGCATTATGTGGGAGACGGCCATGGGATTGGGGAAAAGGCAGGTCGGGGGGCGGCGCCACCCCTGCACTCACTGCCGACCCGAGGCCTGGCCTCTGTGGCCTTGTCAGGAATCCAGCCCTGATCACACACATAGTGTGATGGAGCTAAATAAAAAAATGTTATCTTTCTCTTTTAACAACTCAAATATTACTTTCCTTTCTTTTATTCTTTTTATTATATTCTTTTATGTTGCGATATATGCATGTGTGTGTGTGTATGTATGTGTGTGTGTATATATATATATATATGTGACAAGACAGTGGTATTGTTCTTGACTAAACTATATAAAGATGAAAAACAGATGTCAATTAACCACTTAAGGACCGCCTCCTGCAGATATACATCGGCAGAATGGCACGGCTGGTCACAAGCACGTACCTAAACGTCCTCGTTAAGTACCCAGCCGTAGGCCAGCCGAAGCTCCATGACCGCAGGCCCGATTGCCAATGGAGTCCCGCGATCGGTCCCCGGAGCTGAAGAATAGGGAGAGCTTTGTGTAAACACAGCTTCCCCATTCTTCACTGTGGCGCTGTCATTGATCGTGTGTTCCCTGATATAGGGAAACACAATCAATGACGTCACATGTCCAGCCCCCCCCTACAGTTGGAAACACAGATGAGGTCACACTTAACCCCGTCAGTGCCCCCTAGTGGTTAACTCCCAAACTGCAATTGTCATTTTCAAAGTAAACAATGCATTTTTAATGCATTTTTTGCTGTGAAAATGACAATGGTCCAAAAAATGTGTCAAAATTGTCCTATGTGTCCACCATAATGTCGCAGTCATGAAAAAAAACGCTGATCTCCGCCATTAGTAGTAAAAAAAAAATGCAATAAAACTATCCCTTACTTTGTAAACGCTATACATTTTGCGCAAACTATTCGATAAACGCTTATTGCATTTTTTTTTACCAAAAACAGGTAGAAGAATACGTATCCGCCTAAACTGAGTCATTTTTTTTATATATATATTTTTGGGGATATTTATTATTGCAAAAAGTAAAAAATATTGCATTTTTTTCAAAATTGTTGCTCTATTTTTGTTTATAGGGCAAGAAATAAAAACCGCAGAGGTTATCAAATACCACCAAAAGAAAGCTCTATTTGTGGGAAAAAAGGATGCCAATTTTGTTTGGGAGCCACGTCGCACGACCGCGCAATTGTCAGTTAAAGCGTCGCAGTGCCGAATCGCAAAAACTGGCCAGGGCCTTTATCTGCCTAAAGGTGCGGGTCTTAAGTGGGTAACTACTACTCCATGACCCACTCTTCCCCCCTCCCACTGAGAAAAGGGAATATGGTGCTGAGCTCCTCTGGTATGTGGCCAGGAACAGATGTAACAAGAGAAGACAATATGGATGAGCCAGATGCACCCATATGTGATGACGTTTGTTTATGTCACTTTGGCTATAAAAGCTGTAACCTGAATAAAGGGCTCCCTGTTGGAGTTGTTGATGGAGACTGAAGCAGTGTAATGTCTTCCGCATGCATGTTCTCTCATCCACATGAATTTGGCTCAGCGGCAGAATAGAACATGTATCCTGGAATTAGACCAGGAATAAATCTATTACAATAGGTTGGACTTGATAAACTTTTATCTTTTTTCAACCTCACCTACTATGTAACTATGTAACTTGCTGCTAGGAAATTCAGCCTTAAATACTTCTACAGTAGGTGTATTGGATACCTGCATCTCCCTGTTGCCCTCTGTGGCTCCTCTACCTAATGACACACTGATATTGACTGGTGGAACCACAACACTTGACCAAACTGGATACAGACTTGAAAAAAAATATAGCTTGATCACATATAAAACAGAATGTCCAACCCTACAAAAACACACACACACGCACTTTGAGGACCACCAGCCAAACCCATACACCACTAGGGGCTTTCAATTGTATCTGTCACTGTCAGCTATGATCCCCACTGACACTGGAATTCTGAGAGTAGTTCCTGATTATGTGATCACTAGTCTATATATAGACTACGTAGTCTGGAGGATTCTTGGATAGCATATGCCTTCACCCTGTATGTAAAACTGCACATGCCACTGCAGCCTGAAGTTCATTACTTTCATAGTTACAAATATTATCAAATACATTTATGAAAAATATAAACTTTTTTAAAATACATTATTTATCCAAAAAGTACCCTATATGTTATTAAAAAATGCATATATATGTATGAAGAATTGTATCAGTATGCAAATTAGTCATATAGTTATTGGCATTTTATTGCATGCTTATATGCTGCTAAATTATGGGAATCAATGACATCAGCACACAAAAGGGTTAAGGAGTAGGGTAGGGTAGGGACATAAGGTCAGGAGCAAGGTGCAGCAGAAAAAAGATGCAGCACCAGGAAACAGCAGTAGACAATTGCTGGTAGTCAATCGACCCACTTGCAGTTATGACTAATGGTGCCGTTCTATAAATCTCTGTTTTATATTAGTAGAAACAACTGCTATTCAAGGCACTAGTTAAGGACCCAAAGATATAGGCAACAATGCTACATATATGCTACATATCAGCTGAGCTACAGAGAGTCGTATAACTCCTCTCAGGACCCATGTATGCCTTATTCAAAATACAACAATAATGGCATTCTCTCAAACCTTCATGTAATGGCGCAAACTTAAACCATTTGGAATCCAAAGCTCCAATAGTCCCTGATAGTGCTGGTTATTGCCTGTCCCTTTCTGCTTTCAGTAAGTTCAGTGGCCATAAATGAGTGGGAGCTGAGCTTAGTGGCAAGCTCTAACACTGCCCAGAAGTATCTGGACTTTGGACCAGCATCTGGCAGTGACAAGAATGTTTTAACAGCCACTGCAGGTTGTCGCTTTAAGCTTTCCTATCATCTTTCATTACTTCATTATGTTAGCTAGCAGGTCCAGTTTAAAGTGTCTGATCAAGATACACAAAGTAACCATACAGCAATATATTTATGTCTCTTAGACTCTGCTGGATTGGAATCTGGAATTCTAGCTCATTGTGCCCACAGAAAAAGCTTTCCATACCACAGTGTCAATGAACTGCAGTTTACACCTGACATCTTCTGTTCTTTATTACCAAACCAGCATTTAAACAAGGTTACAAGTGGCCTCCAGCTTTATGGAAAAATTACACACTGTAAGCATTAGTGAAGAAAGTTTCTATACTTTTTTGCTAATGTTTTAATGCTCTTAAGGATTTTCCTGACATAACTTGGATGTTATTTTATTTTCGTTTTCACCAGTAGTAGCACGGTAGGGTTTTATCTTCTTGAATAGGAGCCAATTTGAACATTAAAACCAGGTGCTTGTACTGGCAGGACTGGGAGAGTCACACCTGCAAAGAGAGTTAACATTACATCATGTGTTCTCTTCAGATCCCACAAAAGACTCTATACTTCATCTCAAGTAACATTATAATTTTCAGTTTGAGACTTCAGACAATGTAGCGTTGGCAAACAAAAAGGTCTGTAAAGCCAAAGACATCAAGGCCAATATATTTCACAAGGCCAATGAGACTGTTTGATTTAAGAAAGCTCAGAAAAATTAAACTAGTTTAATGAATTTATTACAGTAAGGTGAACTGTTTGCTGAATTTTAGAGATCAAAGTCTCTTGTCGGTTTTAGGTACAGTTTGGGTTTGAGAAAGTAAGGGCTGACATTCTAGAAGAGCCATATTTTGTATATTTGTCTTCTTACATACCAGCTACAGAAGCTTGTTATATTTAGACTGACAGCTTAAATTACACAAGTCTGTTAGTAGTTATAAAGGGTTAGTAACCTGAAAATATAATTTAGACCTGAAATTTTTTTACCACGTGGACACAAGGCAGAAAAATACACTTATACGAAAGATCACACATATAAACACAGATGCATACACAAAAATATCCTTATTTCATTTAGTCATAATATATTGCTTTACCTGGAAGTTTTTCATCATTGCTAAATAACTTCTGCACGGGCCTTTTCAAGCTTTGGCTTGACCTGTACTGCCCACCGTTGTAGACTCACTTCTACCATTTTGTTATTCCTATAAAAACACGGGAAGAAAATAAAAATACCTAGTGATCCTTTCAGAAGTCCAGACTCCAGTGAGCTCCTAACTTCTCATTGTGGATAACAACACTACCTCTGCTGTAATGAAAAGGTAGGCAGAATTGTCAGCAGCATTGTCAACTCTGCCTAAGTTTCTCCCTACTGGACTTAAGAACTACATAATACCATCAGCACCTCCGCTCTCTTTATCTCCTTAACCCTTACAGAACTTAGCAAAACAATGCTGCTGCCTTGATTCCAAAGAGCCTGCCCAAAACTGTGTAGGAGATATAGTCCTGAGGAGTGTGTCTGCCCAACAGCTGCCCCTGCTAGAATAAATAGAAAATAAGGGACCGATCCCCAACTGGTCCCCCCAAAACAAAAGAGAACATGGACTTTTGCTGTACTGGTGTAGTTGAAATAGATTTAAGCTGTCAAACCTATTGCAGACATTCTCCTGAAGAAGCGGCTTTGAGACCACAAAACTAGTTGAGATATGCCAACCGTGAACAATCATCCCAATGTGATTTTCCCCTCTCTGACTATTATGCTGGAGATATTTACTGATTGTTTATCATGCATTTTAATATGTATTTGATCATGTATATTTTTTATTTTATATCAATTTTGTATTAATAAAACTTTATTTTACTATATTAAACTATATTTTTTACTGTTTTGGGGGACCAGTTGGGGGCCGGTTCCTTATTTGTTTATCTTCACATATATTGGATAATGGTACATTCCTTTCTTATTTCATTCTAATCTTTATATTTAGGGGCTGTATACTCCTCTGCCCCTGCTAGTAATTTACAAGTGTGGCGTTGGTGTCACGGGAAGTAATACATTCTGTATTAGGTTAAAGGAAAAAATGCTGGAAAATGCTCCAATGGGGGAGAGGGAGGTCTGGGGTTAAATTTGGGGTCAAGCCTGGAGGTCAGCTTTATGTTTTAATTTGATGAAATTCAGTGAATCCTAATATTGCTTATTGTAGGAGGTCTTTACCGACTATACACGAGTCAATGTTTCAAAATTAGTTCTGTCTGAAATCTGTTTCTGTGATCCCCTTTGTGGTATTAGAATATCTGCTGCAACTTTTTTACAGTGACTGATTACTGCGATAACCAACCAGAGGCTATCCCAATCATGCCTGTATTTGGCATGCATTTGTGAGTGGTTAAAGTAGGGAAAAGGACCCTGTCTGGCAGGGACAGAGTACTAGAGTCAGGGTAAGGTTCCTGTGTGAGAAAGGAAGATTAAGGGACACTGTTGTGTGCTGTAGCTAGCACAGACCTCCAGTACTGCTGCCTCCACTTGCTTTTTGCCTTTTAGAGCCATTACCTGTGTCAGCCACCTGCCAGCCTACCACTTATTCTGCAGTTACCATCCTGACAAAACAACTCAGTCTGTGTTGAGTCACTGGGGCAGATTTACTATATTATATAGCACTCTGTAAACTGTTAGCTCTATATAATAATAATAAAATCTTCTGAGATCCCACCTGCCCATCTGCCTGAACCACCCGCCTGTTCACCTGCCTGAAATACCCAGGTTTTCTTTTGTGCATTTCCTGGTCATCTGACATGTTAGGTCAAATGACCTGATGGGCGCGGCCTGGGATCTCCCATTGTGTCGTTTGACGCGGTCGCGGCGTCTCCATGACCACGGGTCTCTATTTCTTGGGTGTTCTTCTGTCTCTCCCCACATTCCGCTGAAGAAGTCCCGCCCTAGTGATGCAACGTTCGGAGGGAAGGACGTGACAGCACCCGCAGCCACAGCTCTACAAACTACACATGTTGTATCGCTTTATATCTTGGCACTGGACTAGTGCCTTGTAAATGTAAGTTTTTTTACACTCGTTTTTATTAAACATTGTGCGCATACAGAATACACTATGGTATCTCCTTTCTTTATATGAATGAATCATCACCTTGCCAGAGTGTAATTTTTTTGGCTTCTTGCTCGTTATCTGGCAACATCATCCCCTGGATTTATCCCATATGGGAAAGTGCTGATGACCCTGATCTTGCTATAGGGTCTGATCTGGGAGGTGAGAGGCCATTCTTACTACTGGTGGAGGTGTTTTGCTTTTATCCACGTTCATCACCTGCATGTGTTTGAATTGCAACACTATTGGATTATCACAGGGAGGATCCTTGGATGGACTTTTATATAGCGCTGCACTATTCTTTGTGTATATTATCTCAGGAACTTATATTATTGATTCCTAGTGTTCACCTGCTTATTATTATATTGTATTGTTATTGCGCTGATTGATTTTCTTTTACATTTTGCCTGAAATACCCGCCCGACTGCTCACTCGTCCACCCTCCTGAAATGCACGCTCGACTACCCAGTGGCCGCCTGCCGGACATGAGCTTACCAGAGTGAGTGTGAGCTGAGGTAAGCTCAGCTAACTGTACTTGTTTCATTGCTCCTGCTCCCTGTCCAGCACCATAGCACTAGTGGAATCGGACTGGAACAGGCTGAAATTGAGGAAGTGGTTAACATTGCAATGTCCACCAATGCAGATGGGGGTCAGTTGCAAGTGAAAGATAACCCCCCCAAATGCATTGGTCTTAATGGAAGTGAATGTTAACCCCCTCTACCCCCACCCCATCTTGCATTGGTCCTCATGGCAGAGACATTTTAACCCACTACCCCTTTTTGCATTTGCGGTAATATCAGTGAAAGTTAACCCCCTCTTCCCACATTGAGGGTCATGGGAGGGGTTACATTTCAATGACACTGACCACCAATGTGGGGGAGGAGGTTGATAATACTGATACCTGTGCTAGCAGTTATTAATGCATCTACTGACATCAATGCTGGGGGTTATTAATGCATCCACTGACATCATTGCTGGGGGTTATTAATGCATCTACTGACATAATTGCTGGGGGTTATTAATGCATCCACTGGCATCAATGCTGGGGGTTATTAATGCATCCATTGACATCAATTCGTGGGATTATTCATGCATACACTGATATCAATGTTGGGAATTATTAATGTATCTACAGACTTCAGTGCTGGGAGTTACTAATGCGTCCTCTGATACCAGTGTTCGGTGTTATTATTGTGTCCACTGACATGAATGCTGGGGGTTATTAACACATCCTCTGATACCTGAGTTGGAGGTTATTATGGCATTCACTGGCACAAATTATGGGGGTATTATGGTGTCCACTGGCACCATTGCTGGGAGGTATTATAGCGTCCACTGACACCAATGGTGGGGGTTATAATTACACTCACCTCTATGCTGAAGGGTAATTCTAATTTGTGTTTAGGGGCGGAATTAATGGCAGGGCAGAGTAGGGATTGGGTGGAACAACTGGTGGCGGGTAACTCTTGAGGCCTAGCTAGTAGCTCTATTTTTCTTCCGTCCGGCGGAACAGATCGGATGAAGACGGACAAACGGTCAGTTTTCATCCGATTTCCCATAGGGGAGAGCGGAGGAGAGACAGGGCGGTCCCTGCACAGTGTGCGGGGACCGCCCTAACAGCCGACAGCTGAGCGGGGATCCCCGCTGAGCCGACGAACACACACGGAGCGGACCGAAAAACGGTCCGCTCCGTGTGAAAGGACCCTTAGGAGCAAAGCTAAATTTTAGACAACAAAATCCTAACAAGAATTCAACTACAGGTGAGTCTAATTATTCATTAAACAGGTGTCCAGCAGACAGTTGATTAAAAAAGGGTGTTACTTAACAAAGAAAACCCAGGAGACCGTATATAAGATTAATTTTATTCCATTATTAAACAAGGTTAAAACTGAACTAAATAGAATTACACCAGGTCTACTGTCTTGGAGCGGAAGGATAAATATTTTTAAAATGACAATCTTGCCTAAGATAGTTTATAAAATGCAGATGCTCCCAATCCCAATACCACAAGCATATTTAAAAAAAAAAATTACAATCAATGTTTTTAAAATTCATTTGGAGAGGGAAAAAGCCACTTATTAAATTAAGTTTACTGATTAAAGATAAGCTACAAGGGGGTCCAAGTGCACCATCACGAGGCATGCACTAAAATTATGGGATCAATTGCAGAATAAAGAAAAACGGGATTATAATTCACCCTTTATACCCTTAACTGATACTCATTTTTTTCCACCCGGGGAAAAAAAAAGGTTTGGTAAATGGATATTACAAGATAATATCCAATTAAAAGACGTCATAAAGCAAAATAGGCTGCTAACACTTCAGGAATTAAAAAATAAAAAGGAAATGATTTTGATTAATGAATGGCGGTACGTGCAATTAAATCACTTTTATGAAAGTCTCCCCCAACCTATTAGATCATAATTAAACCTTCGGTAGGGGGAAGGCTGAAAAGGGGACAATTTCCAAGGTCTATAAGATCTTGAATGAATCAAAATCACAGAACGTCCCGCCATACATCAAGAAATGGGAGGAGGAGTTGGGCTCAGGTGTAAATGAGTATGAGATCAGTCAGCTAATAATGAGAGTTCATGCAACGTCGGTTGATAATAACACTATGGAACTGAATTATAAATGCCTGGTGCGTTGGTACCTTACTTCAGATAAAGTATTTAAGTACTCAGGAACAACTTTACAGTTATGTTGGAGGGGTTGTAATGAAATAGGATCTATGGCCCACATTTGGTGGACCTGTCCCAAAATTTGAATATATTGGAAGGAGATTGGACAAAAAATTAGAGAAATATCAAACGATGAACTCCCAGACGACCCATGGGTTTGTGTATTACACGGGTCCCGAATTCCCACTAAACAGTACCTGAAGACACTAACCCCACAACTTCTGAACGAGGCAAAGAACCAAATAGCCCGAAAATGGCAAGAACTGGAGAGTCCATCATTGAGAGGGTGGTGTATTAAAGTAGAGGAAATCTATAATTTGGAATATCTAAGATTTAGGGATTGAGAGAGGGGAAGAGTTCGAAGATATGTGGAAGGATTGGATAGGGTGTAAGCACACAACGGGATATGCAGAAATGATGGGCACCTAAAGCTTAAAGTTATACAAGTTAATGGTATGAGGTAACGTTCTGAAGGGTTAGAGAAGCTAGGGTTAGCTGGGAAGAGCTACGTGAGAGAGGTCAGGAGGGGAGGGACGGGAGGGGGGAGACGGGGAGGGGAGAAGGGAATTCATTTCCACGGAGACACAGATGTATTAATAACCACTTTTTAACAATTTGATACTGGATACCCGGCAAAAAAAAGGATATTAAAAAAAAATTAAAAGAGTAAATAAATAAATAAAAGAAATAAGAAACAATAAGAAAAAAAAAACGAAGAACAAGTAAGAAAATATTCCACAATGACGTAAACCATATTCGAGACAGCGAATGAACGCAAAACTGAATACGTCTCTCGATAGTGTTCTCTGAGGTGGAAAAAACAAACACAAAGAAAACCCCTTCCATGTCATGCTGTCAGCAATGGCACCACATGGAAGAGAAATGTCACAAGGCCCGAGAAAGAAAATATCTTTACATATGAAGGCTACAAGAAAATCAGCAAAGCTTTACTTACCAGTCAGAATACTGTAGCAAAAGTTATACGAAAATTTAACAACGATAGAACTGCAACCATCTCACAGAGATGTCCAGGCCATCCACGGAAGTTAACACCTCGACAGGATCATCATCTGTTGAGGTGTGGAGGGTTAAAGAAAATCTCCATGCAAGGTCACTCCAGTTACCTAAAGAAGTAGACAGCCAAACTGGGGCGATTGTTTCCTGTGGCACAATAAAGTGTACACTGCAGGGGAATGTCATTGTTTTCATCCTCAAAGGAAGCCTTACCTAAAGCCCATGCACAAAAAAGCCAGCCTAGAATTTGTGATGGCCCATATCGAAAAAGAAGAAGACTACTGAGGATTACAAAGAAAAATGCATAGTGCCTACGGTGAAACAAGGTGGTGATAGTGTCCTTCTGTGGGGCTGCATGAGTACTACTGGTGTCGGGGAGCTGCATTTCATTGATGGTATCACAAATTCAGAGATGTAATGCTTTATATTGAAAAATAAGATGCTACTATCACTCCGTGCCATTGGTCGTTGTACACTATTTCAACATGACAATGATCCAAAACACACATCTAAGGCCACTGTTGCATTTCTGAAGAAGAACAGGGTAAATGTGATTCAGTGGCCAGGTACAGTAGGTGACTGCGATATTGTGTCAATCTCTCTCCCTTTCTCTGCGAGATTGACCACCTACAAACCCCGTCGCGGGAGCCAGGGCCGAGCCGGCTCGCCGTGATGGGAAAAAGCCATCATAGACTTGGATTCCCGCCAATTCTAGCCGCGATGTTTGGTATGAATCATGAGGGGGAACTCCACACCAAATTTTAAATAAAAAAACGGCTTGGGTTCCCCCCCCAAAATCCATACCAGACCCGTATCCAAGCACGCCGCCCGGCCACTCAGGAAAGTAGTGGGGATGAGCGAGCGCCCCCCCTCCGGGACCCACAGAGCATGTTGGGATTGTGAAGTCATAAGAGGCCTATATAAATCGCCACCGCCTCGCACACCCGGCATTACAGCGGGAGGAAGCATCGAGTCAACATAAGAAGAAAAGAAGAAGATGACGGCGGCCAGCCCCGAAGAAGGCACCGGAGAGCGAGTGGGAGAATAACCGGGGAGCGCTGAGACGACAGCGGATAGTGGAGAAGATGGAAGAAGACCCCGGAGAGTGGAGAAGACCCCCGGAGATTGTAGAAGAATTAAAAATGTGGCGTGGATTTCCCCCTCATGATTCATACCAAACACCGCGGCTAGAATTGGCGGGAATCCAAGTCGGATCCCCGTCACTTCTATGATGCGCTCGCTGGAATGTGCTTTTCCTATTCCAGCGAGTGCGAGATGTCGGCACCATGTCGTCGAGAATCAGCGCGATGCCGTCGTGCTGAAAACACATTCTCGGCAACAGGTACTGTATGTCTTCTGATCTGAACCCAATGGAACACCTATGGGAATTATGAAGAGATAAGTTAAGCATCACTCTCCATCCAGCACCCAGGCTCTAAAAGACATACTCCTTGAAGAATGGAAAAAAATTGATGTTGCAATATGTCGCCAACTTGTTCATTCCATGCCTTAGAAGACTTTGTGATGTCCTTCCAAATCATTGAGGTCATACAAAATACTAGTTGTTTTTGTTGTGGGGAGTGTTCATTTTGCTTCAACTAAATTGAGTAAAACTGAAAACATAATCTCTTCCAGTGTCACCATGATGTAGATACTTTTATCTGGACCTTACATGCTATCAATATAACATGCCTTCGGCTTGTGAGAGGTCTCTTCAACCAGTGAATGCACAATTAATTACTGTGTACTTATACTATAGTCTGGCGCAGAAAACAGGCCTTCACTAGTAATACTGATGAAGGCTGGTGCTGCAAATATGTGTTCTTTAAACTGATTTAATCTGATCTACTGCTTGTAGGGGCCTAAAAAGCATGTCACTTTCACCGCTTAAATTTGTACATTTGGGGATCACTATAGAACATTTCATTGCATTCAACAGCAGCCAGAGTCAGTAAGACAAGCAATGTGAAGCATCAATTGTGACCACTGGGCAAAGTAAGATGTTACCAGCACTGGATGGTGTTTAGTTTGTTAAAGCACAATGTATCATAAGTTAACATTTTTTCTTTTAGAAAATGCTGTTTTCACCTTCATCTTTTTTGAATGTAAGTGTTGCTCACGTCATTGTTGCAGACACTAAGGCCATGTACACACGAGGAGACATGTCCGATGAAAACAGTCCATGGACAGACAGCGCAGTGACGTGGCGGTGACGTTAACGCTGCGACATCCGCAAACCAGAAAGTAAAATGCTTCCACGCATGCGTCGAATTCATTCGACGCATGCGGGGGATTTCGGTCCGCTGGTTAGGCATACTAACCAGCGGACATGTCCGATGGACAGGTTTCCAGCGGACAAGCGGACAAGTTTTAAAGCATGTTTTAAAACTTTTGTCCGCTGGAAACCTGTCCGTTAGGCCGTACACACGATCGGATATGTCCGCTGAAACTGGTCTGCGGACCAGTTTCAGCGGACATGTTCGATCATGTGTACGCGGCCTTAGACTCCTTTCACACTGCAGTGCCCTTAAAGCACCAGTCGTTTTTGCCGTGCTTTAGCGGCACGTTTGCGGTGCTTTTCGGGTGCTAGTCGGTCGGTTTTTTAAGGTCCTGTGGCAACATGACCTTAAAAGAATGGAAAAAAGACCCATTTTGCGATGCTTTCAAAGCACTTTTAAGGCGCTTTGGAAGCGATGCCCATTCATTTTAATGGGCAGGGGCATTTTGGGAGTGCTATTTACATGCTATTTAAATTCAGTTTGCAGTACTTTTTCTAAAAAACCTGCAAGCGTACCACCTAAGTGTGAAAGCACACACTGCAAAGATTGGGAGGCAGTTTTCAGGTGCTTTTTAGAGGCTATTTCTAGTGTTGAAAATGCCTGAAGACTGCCTCAGTGTGAAAGGGGTCTTATGCCGCGTACACACGATCGGACATTCTGACAACAAAACCGTAGATTTTTTTTCCAACAGATGTTGGCTTAAACTTGTCTTGCATACACACGGTCACACAAATGTTGTCGTAAAATTCTAAACGTCAAGAACGCGGTGACATACAACACGTACAATGAGCCGATAAAAATTAAGTTTGGCAGTGCGGCTCTTCTGCTTGATTCCGAGCATGCCTGTATTTTTGTGCGTCGGAATTGGCTACACACGATCAGAATTTCTGACGATAACTTTTGTTGTCAGAAAAATTGAGAACCAGTTCTCAAACATTTGTTGTCAGAAATTCACACAGCAAATGTCCAATGACTCATACACACAGTCGGAAAATTGAGCTGACACCGACCGTGCGTACGCGGAATTACCGTTTATTTAAATGCATGAGACAATGTGATAATGCATTAGAGCAGTTAGGAGACAAGACAGTTTATTGCTACTCAATAACAGGAAGTATCAGGACAAGGCACAATCACAGTAAACTGAGAGGTTTCAACACCTTTAAAGTCCCAGGAGTTCTATATTTTATTTCCATTGTCCTCCTTTATTGGGATGTGGTGTTGACAAGGTTAGCCAAAACCATACATGTTTTTTACAATATTAAAGATGGCCCTGACCACATCCTTCAGCACATCACAAATTATGCTGCAGGTGTTATGGATAATGTAGCTTGCGGTTGTTTTCCCATCATCAACTAATTAGCAGCTTAGCAAATGAATGACCTATGGCCAGGTAAAGATTTTTTTTTGAACTTGGTATTGTCTTTATGTTTTCCAGTACACTCATTACAAACAGGATGAAAAAGTCTCAAAGACTGTTACAACGGGTATCTATGTAAACTGCGAGAAGGAAGGAGTGGTTTCAGGTCTAAAAGATTAGCCCCATATGCCCATGCCGGGATCTAGAATTTTTAAAATGGTGTTGAAAATGCGAGAGTATGTTATCAGCAGGCATATTTGCAGTATTTTACATATAAAATTGTATAATAATGCTTTCTTTAACAATTTGTTATTCGTATTTAAGCATCCAAGCAAGCTGGGAAGGCAGCACAGAGGGTTTGCCACAGTAAGATGAGTCTGAGGAGGTTGCTGCTGCTGCGGAGGAGGAATTCCAAGACACTGTTGACCAGGAACAGTTCTTAGATGAACAAGGTCACCACCAATCTCCTTGAATGTTACCCCAATTAATGAGGAGAAGGGTGAACCAGGGCCTAGCGATGTCTCTAGGCCTTGCAGCAGATCTACATGGAGAAGTGCTAGGGCTGGGAAACCCATGGATGAAATTTTAAATGTGGTCAGTGAGATGTCCACTAAAATGGCCGAAAACCAGTGTGAAGGAACAGCATTTCTCACTGTAATTTTAAATAAAGTAAAATTGCGCAACCAAATCCAATAATATATTTGAAAAAAAAAAAACGTTTTTAATTACAATTTAACTGGTGTGTATATTCAAGTCCATACTGTGCTCTATTAAATAAACCGTGGTGTTGAACACTCAAGTAAGACATGGTACTTATATTTGTAAAATGTGATAAGAAAGGCCGCTTACCAGATAGGTGGATCTCAAATTACAGAGATCAAATTCATTTATCCAGGGACCACACAGCTTGGGAATACTCCTCCAGGGACTCCTCCAATGCAGGTATTATTTTCGGTACAGCGGTCTCCTAAATGAATGCAATATTTCTCACATATGCAATGGCAACTCTTTCTCAGTAATCTCCAGCAGTGGGATATATCACAAGATAAAAAGAAGAGGCTCCATGGTGCAGTACTCCTGTTTTAAAAGGTTTATCAAAAAAACTTTACAGGCACTGAAATTCAAAGACAATGAAACAATATTTTTCAAACAGTCACGGCTCAAGCCAACCAGCTGGTGTGTGATGATGTCAAAAACTGGTGCTCCACCCGACGCATTTCCCTGTACAAAGCATCGACTGGGATTGGTGTAAAGATGGTGTAGTTCACAGAATTTATTTTTTATTTTTTGTGCATTTTTAAAAAAAAATATTAAAACAAAAAATATTCTGGTTACATTTTGTATTTTTTTCTCCCTTTTTTGGGGTAAAGACCTGTTTTATTCAGCATTTAAACGCAATTACACATAAACAGACATATAACCAAAAAAAAAGAACCAAACATAAAAAATTGGAGTATAAAAATGTCAACCATGCATGGGTGTAAGGCAAACAATATAGCATAAACATGGTGTAACTTGGATGGCTTAACAAAAAAAAAACAGTAATGCTTCAGTATAGCCAATAATGTGAAGCACCTCCATCCAGTACCAGGTGGTTAAAGAAAATAGGGGACAAAACTATATTTAACCATAAGAAAAAAGAAAATGCTGAAACGTGAGATTATGCAATAGCATCCGGCTGCCAGGGGACAGAAACAGCAGCAGACATGAAAAACAATGTGAAACCCTCATACACAGTGGCCCCTACTGGCACTCCATTGTGCATCCTCCATATAATGCACAAGGGAATCTTCAAAAAGGTACCCATCACAAATTCAGACATAGTTATGAAGCACACATGCTGCTTTTATTGCAGATATTGCAATCTCCATTATTTTATTTATAGCTCTATGTAGGAACCCTGCCACTTGTTAGATAAAATGCCAAAAGCGCATTTAACAACTCGTCTTGCCCTCCTTAAGCGGTATTGGATTGTGATTGCTGAACCCTTGGGTGGCAATTAACACCCTTAGTAATTATAGTGCCACATTCTATAGTATTGAGAGAATTGGAGTGGGAAAAAATTGACTTTGCAGGCACTTATTAGAAAAATAGAAAAAAGTTTTTAATAGTGTTTTACATAAATAAATATATACAGTTCATCAGTAACAAGGGTTTCTCTGATGAGACATGTATACTTTAAAAAACATGTACATATATACACAGGGGTGTCAAGATATATAGTACTAGATGGTATAAATCTGGGATACAAACTTAAACATGCTATGGGTTTATTCAAACCAAGACGTTTTGTATATCATTGGATAGTTTCTGTACAGAGCTTGACACTTGTTCACATTCCTCACAGGGTTGCTCTACATGTTTCGTGGATGAAAACCACTTCTTCAGGAGCATTGGGAACTATAATGTGCAAACAGATAAACATACAATGAATAAAGCATAACAACAAAAATAAAAACATGGGTGTAGTATAACATATTACCAGCTGCCCAATACTGTCTAGGATATTGGTCACAGTGTGCCAAACTTCAATGAAGTGAGGCTGGATGGAACTTCTTGGTGTGTCGTATTTTCAGTAGCGCTTCATCCTATTTAATTGGAAAGGCCAATGCCCAACGGGGGTGCATAATCGACTAAATGGAGAAATTATATATATATATATATATATATATATATATATCTTTATTTTGGAGGTCATTTAACCAAATAGATGTAGGGCCACAGGCCAAAGCCATGGCCATTAAATAGATGTTTTTTAATTATATATGTCTTGTATGGATAAATATAATATAATAGAGACAGTATGTAATTTTATAGGATAGGAAAATCATGTTTCCATTGTTACTTGCCTGCTTGGGAAGGGGGGGGGGGGGAGAGAATAATTTATTTTGTATAATTACACAGATCTAGTATGGTGCATATACAGATGGTACTTAATGATGCAAAAAAAAAACACATAGATAGTAGTTTATATGGTTTTCAGTGGCATAGTTCACACCAGTGCAGTCAGTTCTAGTGAGTTCCAGTTCCATAAAAAAAAAAAAAGTAGAGCATCCTGTTTTTTTTTTCTGCACTAGACTGTACTGGAAAGTGGTGCATCATAAATGCACTGGAATGCACCTAAACACACCAAAAACACACTGGAACACACATGTCCTTGTTTAAGGTTAAGAAAAAAAGGGGGGAAATGCGCCGGAGTGCATCAAAAATGCAATGGAACGCATCAAAAACATGTCAAAATTGCGCACGCAGAAAAGCATCTGGTACGCATCTGGACTGCGTTTCTATGGTGTGAACTGGTCCTTAGTGATTCTGTTTACAAATACTTCACTTAATTTTTTTGCCAAGTAAGGGCAGAAATCAAATTTTTGGCTAGCCTTACATGACAATGTCACAGCTGCTTTTTAATGAGATCAGCTAGATTTGATTGGTGTTTAACCACTTAAGCCCCGGACCAATATGCTGCTAAATGCCCAAAGGGGTTTTTACAATTCGGCACTGCGTCGCTTTAACAGACAATTGCGCAGTCGTGCGACGTGGCTCCCAAACAAAATTTGCGTCCTTTTCTTCCCACAAATAGAGCTTTTTGATGGTATTTGATTGCCTCTGCGATTTTTATTTTATGCGATATAAATGCAAAAAGACCGAAAATCTTGAAAAAAAATATATTTTCTGCTTTTTGTTAAAGAAAAATCGAATAAACAAAATTTTAGTCAAACATTTAGGCCAAAATGTATTCAGCCACATGTCTTTAGTAAAAAAAAAAAATCGCAATATAAAAAAAAAATTGCTACAGTGACATTAATACAGCGATCAGAAAACCGATCACTTAGTGACACTGGCAATAGGGGGTGAAAGGGTTAACTAGGGCGGTGATCAAGGGGTTAAACCTTTATTGGGGGGTACGGGGCTACCCTGGACCTAACACTAACTGCCTGTCACACTAACTGTCACACTGACACTAAATGCAGTGATCAGTAAATATATGATCACTGCAATCAGTGACACTGTGACAGGGGGCTGGGGGGGTGATCGGAAGGGGTTAAATGTGCCTATGTGTACTGGTGTCAGTGTGCTGTTGGTGCGACTTACTGTGATGTCTTCTCTCCTCTCGCCGGATTGAAAATACCGCCGAGAGGAGAGGTGACATCACTTCCTCTGCCAGTGTTTACATTACACAGGCAGAGGAAGTGCAGAGCAGGGGGATGCCGGATTGGCTGGGAGCGATCACAATGGGGCGGACAAAAACGAACAGATGTCCCCTCATCCCGGATCGCTCCCAGAGGTAAGACGCCCGCCGCATGTAGGACCCCCGACCTGCAAGAAGGCAGGGACGTACTAGTACGCCCATCTGCCTGTACGTGCCATTCTGTGGATGTACATGCGGCAGGCGTTAAGTGGTTAAAAAAGGTTTAAACAGTCCTCAAACAGTATAAAAAAGTAGGGTAGGGTTAAAACCTAAAGTTATAATATAATTTAATAACACTAATTCACACTTATCACACATTCCTAATTAACTCTGTATATCTTGGTTGTTGATTATGGTGAAGCACCTCTTCAGTGTCTAACAAAGTGGCCATTATATATCCTCAATATGGGTACATATAAAATATGGGCACATGCTTCAGACATATGTCTTGTACACACGACCGGTTTTCACGATGAGAAAACCGACATTTTTTTTCCCGTTGTACATGTTGTAGGTCACCGCGCTTTGGTCGGATGTTTTTTTTGCATGAACGTGTGTATGCAATTCAGGCTGGAGGGGAATCACGTCGAGAAAGGCATTGTTTTGTCCTGCCGAGAAAAATGGCTGTGTGTATGAGGCAATACAGTATATAAACAATTATACAGAAACACTTTCATGGAGTTTGGTGGACCCACTAGGGGTGACAGCCGACCAACAGGCAGGACAGATGGCATTCTAAGCCCTCATAAAGATGCTCAATAAATACAACAGAGGGTGGCAGAGAAATCAAAAAGATGTTTAGATTAGAAGCAGACAAAACAATTATTAACAAAGTTAGGGTTTCAGATAGTTAAATGGAGCACAAACTGACTGTAGCGATGATCACAAAAAAAGCTCAGAGAAGATGAGCATAAACACAGTCTAAACAATTTGAAGGAACAATCCAGGGTGTGAACATACAAAGGTAAGACAGACCTGGATGCAGAAGATGAGTAGAAAGACTATCCTGTGGACTGAACACAAGCTGAATGTCCAGCAGTCTATTTGGGTACCTCTACTAAAGACAGGTGTGCACTTCATAAACTTGAACTGCAGTTCTGAGTAACAATGGCAGATACTCAAAGCTTATCATCACAAACACTGTGTCCAAAAGCAGTTATTGTAGTTTAAGAAGATACTGTCAGCAATTGTCATTTGCGTGGATTTGAATGTGTATGGGGAAAGGTATAAAGCCTGGCAGCTCCTTTACAGCTACTTCACAGAAATCATTGCTGACTAACTAATAAAAGAAAAGAAAAAACATAAAAATAAGTAGGACAGTAAATGTAATATTTACTCTGGTATAAATTAGACAAATATTTCCAAAATATAGGCCCAGATTCACAGAGCGATTACGCCTGCGCAACAGGAGATGCGCGTGCGTAAGTCTAAATGTGCGCGTGCGTTTCGTTGCGCGGCATCCCCAGAACGAGATACGCAACATTTTTTTGTCCCGCGTAATTTCGTTAGACTGGCACATCCGTCCGCGCAAAAGTGCGATAGACACACCATTGATTTGCTAGTCAAATATGCTAATGAGGGACTTACGGGGATCCACAAAACAACGTTGGGGCAGCGCAGGCGACGCAGTGTGCGCAACAGCAAAATGTCCTGTCTAAAATTAGAGCTGATAAAAGCTGGTTTAAAAAAAGAAAAAAAGTCTACTTGTTAGATAAAGCAACACTGTTAGTGAGCAGCTCAGCAGTCACACGTGTTGCTCAACAATCTGTATGCCAACATGCCAGGGGCATCGTCGCGCATAGCTATACTACTGACTTTAGATGAACAAAGAAGGAGGAGGGCACGGAGGATGGCACGGAGGCGGCACGGGAGAGGATATACCGTACCCGCATAGACCTGTTTGGCATGAGTGATTCTGAGGTGTATCGCATCTTCAGATTCACCCCTCATGCCATCCTGGAATTAACCACAACCCTGCAGGAGGACATCACCAGCCCAACACACCGCTCACATGCAGTGCAGCCACTGGTCAAGGTCCTGGCAACACTCCATTTCCTTGCCAGTGGCTCTTTTCAGCGTACAAGTGGAGTGGTGGCTGGGATGTCACAGTCCTCCATGAGCAGCAGGTTGTCCCTGCAATCCTCAGACGCATGGCCAACCAAATCATCAAACCCACCACTGAGGACCTGCGGCTGAAGGCAATGACAGATTTCTACAGAATTGCCAGATTCCCACGCACTGTGGGGGCCATTGATTGCACACATGTGGCACTCCAGCCCCCCCAGGAGACAGAGCACATGTACCGCAATCGGAAGCATTGGCATTCCATCAATGTACAGGTGATAGTCGATGCCCAAGGCCTCATATGGCACGTCCGTGCCAAACACCCAGGGTCCAGCCATGACAGCTACATATACAATCAATGCCACATCCGAATGGAATTCGATCAGAACGTGTATGGGGACAGCTGGCTGGTTGGTGAGTGACATGGGTGGCAGGCATGACTATCCCCTCCCATGATGCACATCACAAGGGGCACATGCATGACTAACATCCTCCTGTCTTTTCCCTTCCAGGTGACTCTGCATATCCACTGGGACCCCATCTCATGACTCCTATCCGGAACCCCCAAACTCCAGGAGAGGAAAGATACAATCAAGCACATGCTCAAACACGAGCAGTGGTGGAGCGCACCTTTGGCATCCTAAAGTCACGTTTCCGATGCCTGGATAAGTCTGGGGGTACCCTCTTGTACTCCCCAAACTTTGTGTGCCAGATCATCGGTGCATGTTGCATGCTGCACAACTTTGCAGAAAGAAAGGGCCTGCAGATTGACCTACGTGATGACCTGACCCCTGAACCAGACAATCCCCCCCTAACCGAGGTTAACCCGTCTTCTGAGGGAAGAGCAGCCAGGAGACAGCTCACATTGGGCATCTTTGCACGTTAAACATACACATTAATCATGGCACAATGAGAATGCATGCATGCACACCACTGTGGTCCCTAGCACACACACCCCACATCCACATCAAATTGGATTGGCACCAGTCCACCATGCTGGACTTGTGAGCAGCAACGCCACGCCAAGGCTCCAATTATGTCACTGTACATTCATACACCATTCACACGGACCTGGGGATCACTTCTCCCTGGTCCTGGGGAACCCTTCTCCACCAAAATTGAGGGTGACACCCCTTTTCCGGCAGGAATGTCACCCCACATTCACACAGCATTCACAACCCAAAAAAAAAAATGACCTGCAAAATCAAAAAATTTCCAGCAAAAAAAAAAAAAAGACAAAAAAAAAAAATTTGGGGGAAAAACAAATTACTGCCCTCTGCGTGAGCCACGCCTGGGGCGCCCCCGGCCACGGCCCCGGCTTCTCAGGGGAGACTCATGGGGAAGGGGTAAAACCGGGGAAGGAGGATCAGCCCCTGATCTCTGCCCACCTGGTGGCCTGCCCTCCAAGGCCACGGCAATTCTGTCCAGGGCAGCACCAACTGTTGCCGTGTTGGCCTGGATAGCCAGGGTAAGGGCCCTCACATCCTGCCCAACGCCTGCTGATGTCGTCTGCAGGTCATTTAGGCAGGTTGTGAAAGCCCGGGAGTGGGAGTCCAGGTTCCCCAGCGTATCCTTGATGGAGGACAGGCTCTCCTCCATCCGCACCAATGTCTGGCTGACCTGTCCCAGATGGCGGGTCTGGAGGAACTGGTCCCTTCTCAGGGTGGCGGGCAGGAGATCGGCCAACCCCCTGGTGGTCTGGGATGACATCCTGCCTCCAGCTGATGCTTGTGGCCGGGGAGAAGGGGAGGCCCTTGTGAGGGGAGCCATGTTGGGGGAGGAGGGGGGGGGCTCCCCCTTAGGGAGGCCTGCCTGCTGGCAGCCAGAGGGGAGGAGTCCTCAAAACCCAAACGTCCAGTGCCTGACATGGACTCCTCCTCCTCATGATTCTCCTCCTCCTCATGATTGTCCTGCTCCTCATGATTGTCCTGCTCCTGTTGAACCTCCTCCGCGGACTCCGGCCTTGTTGGGGGGGCCTCATTAGGCTGCTGTCCTGGGGTTGGTGCGGTCAGGCCAGATGGCCCTGCACCCTCCTGCACATCTGTGGATGACACAAAACATTCACAGGTTGGAGGATCCACACACTTGCCACATATTCCCTTTCACCCCCTCCCCCACACATGCTACACACCTGATATTAAAAAAGAAAACAACTTACCTGGCACCACGGGCTGGGGACTGGAGTCAAAGCCGGGCAGGCCCTCAACTTCATGCCGATGAAAGGTCAGGGCCACCGCACGCTCCTCCGCTGTCAGGCTAATACGGCATGGTGGGCCCCCTCCTGTGCTCCTGGCATGGGCATGCATTCTGGCCAACTTCTTTTTGACCAGACGCCGGAGGTCATTGATTTTTTTGTCAATCCCAGACCTGGTCCGTGTCTCCCCCTGCCCCGCAGAATTCACCTGGTCAGTGATCCTATCCAAAATCTCCCTCCTCCTGGCCGGGGTGGTGTTGGCACTCTCTGGGCCGTGGAGGTAACGCCCATACTCGCTAATGGCCCGGGCAAGAATCTGTTTTTCCACAACTGTAAAATTAAGCTTTCGTTTTCTCTCAGTCATCCTTCCAAAAAAAAAACAGTCCCAGTCAACAAAATTCACGCACACAAACAAGCACAACCAATCACAAAAAAAACACACACACACAGAGAAAACTACTCACCAAGAAACAGTCCCCAAAAAAAAAAAAAAAATACAGCAGGAAAAGAAACAAAAATAAATATATCAATCAAACAAACAGTCTCTCAAACACTTATCAAAAACCACTTTCAAAAATCTAACAACAACCACTTGATCACACAGAACACTAATCTGACAACTACAAAACACACCGCAACGAACAACAAGAACAAAAGCACTTTGTTAAATGGGAAGGGACAAAGGGATGTACTTTTCCAAAGGAAGTGCGTTTGTGTGTGTCTATTTATACTGTTCGCGTAGTTCACAACGTTGCCCTAGTCCATTTCCAATTTCACTGATTGCGCCGCTCCCGAGTTGTGAGCATGCGCACATCGGAGCTGACATGGTCTCGTTCAAGCGCGCATGCGCGAGCCGGCCGGCCCTTCATTTGCATGGGGTCACGGCTCATTTCAATGTAACACGCCCACGTCCCTCCCAATTTGTATTACTCCTCCTTACGCCTCTGGAAAAACATTACGTATGCGCAATTTCCTGCGCAAAAGCTACGAGAATAGGGTGATTACGCGGCAAAATTGCGCACGTCTAACGTAAAGGCGGTGCGCTACGCCGGTCCAATAATGCGCAGATGTACGTGAATCTGGGCCATAGATTTTCTGTGGAAGAATAGTGGATTGAGATGTGGGAGGAATGGTAGAGAAAAAGTATTGATTTAGTGAGGGCCCAGAGGTAAATCCAGACCTCAAATGAGCTTAATAAATGCTTCAATGGGCTTCTGGCAGTGCAACATAAGAAAACCTTTGCCACTTTATAGATATGCCTCAGTGTACATGTCATTTTATGCATAGTTAACCAGCAACTAATCCAGAATTTACTTTAAAATAAAAATCCATAAATTCCTAATACCAGAGCTGTCATCAAATTATTCTGCAAGAGTATTCTTTTAGAGCTTCTTTAATGAAAAATAATTTTTCAGGTTGTATTAGTTGATAGACATATACAAGTACATTTTACTTTTGAAATGTTATGATTAATGAGTTTTACAGCCCATAATGCCTTTTAAGAATTTTCTTTTTATGCCAAACCGAAATGTTTCCAGTTTCTCAGGCTCTATTATCTACCTTCCCCCGGTTGGACTAGGCTGTTTTTATTTTGCATGCAGATGATCGCACACATACTTAAATAGTTTTGACAGTTTTCAGCTGCTGTTAAATTCCAGAAAATCCAAAACATTAAAAATGATAGCATGATCGAAAGTATCTGGGACTAGTGTCTTCGTTTTTTCCTTGACAGGAACATTCATTCTATGGCTTATTCCCTACGCACATGAACGTAAGCCCTTCAACAATGTGCCTTTGTTCAAAGTGTGCACAATGTAACCCGAGTGCATGGAAACCCATAACTTGTATTCAAACTGAAATTTCCTATCAACGATTGCAGAGAAAAAAAAAGACTGGGTAGTCTGGTTTTCTGCACAAGGTGATTTATTATTGAACACTAATAATTCTTATTTTTTGTCACCTTTAAATATTTCTCTTAATTGTCTGCTCCAACAAAAACTGTGGACACCTTGCCAAACTGCTCTCTTTGTTACAATACATTTGGATTTTTTCCCTACCACGACCTGTTGGAAATAGTCAACATTAAATTATAACGTTAATAAATCCACAAATATTTTAGTTTATCCTTCTAGAAAAAAAACTCCTTTTTCTTTTTCACAGTGCCATTCATTATTGATAGGAAATTTTGTAGAATTGAGAACATGTAAATGTTCCTTAAGCCACACAGCTTCAAAAGTATGTTTCACTCTCTTTCGTATTTCCTCCCACAAACCCTTTTACAGGTCCTCCCAATGCTTTTTAGACATGTGCACACTGAAATATTTTGTTTCAGAATTTTGTTTTCGTACGAAAAATACATTTATTTAGTTACTCCCGAAATGTGTTTTTATTTATATAGTTTCATTAAAAAAATGCATTCGTCCGAAAATCCAAATTAATTAAGGTTGAATCTGTCATTGTAGGCTTATGGTGTCTGTCGATTGTTCTAAGAAGATACGACGCCGCAATTGTATATTTCCGGTCGAATGTTCCGCCTACAAGCTATAGAAGAATTCTAATGTTGTATAATACTAGTAATAATTATATTTATAAATTATTATTACTAGTCAACCAACATTGGAATTCTACTATAGCTTGTGGGCTGAGCATTTGACCGGAAATGTACGATTGTGGCATCATACAGTTTAGTTGCTTGTCCAATCTTTTTAGACCTTTCGACAGACACCATAAGCCTTCAATGACAGATTCGACATTGTATATTTTTTGCTGCTTCCTCGAATCTTCGTTGTTCATGTCCAATGGTCTACCCCAACACTGTCTCTATAATGTCGAATCTTTTCTCTCTATGTCAAATCTTTCCTCTCTATGTAGAATAATCTTGGACTAAAAGAGTTAAGGTTAGGCACATTCGACCGCAGATTCGACAGACACAAATTGCTATTGTCAGTGTCATGTCGAATCTCCTATCTATATCGAACTGTTGTAGCAAAGAAAATGAAAATAAAGAATTTTTTTATGTCGGATCGTTTCGGATTTCGGATTCTGTGCATTTGTTTTCGTTTGTTGAAACGTTGAAACGATAACGAAAATACCCCAAATTTGGACGAAAATGCACATGTCTATTGCTTTCTCTCTTTCTGTATTAAACAAACAGTATCTTTATCACTTTCTGGGATAGCAGTGGTCCTGTTTGCACACACTTTTGAACTGTTTATTAATTATTTTTACACTTGCTAATACAGGATATTATTTATGCACTGAGTGCATTATAGCTCATTAGGAATGATCTTGTGAGACTAGTGCGATTTTTTGTTTCATATATGTTATCTTGCCGACCGACCCACGCCGACAAACACCGACAAAGTGTCATGGGTGCGCAAAAACAATGTACCTGTACATCGCTGCATCATCGGTGGCTAGCGTGAGCACTCGCAGCGCACAGTGGGAGCGTGCCCATGGGTCACGTGGAGCCGATGTCCGTAAACAAGGCATTTCCCTGTTCTGGCTAGCAACATAACAGGAATCAAGTGATCGGGAGCAGGGATCTCTGTTATGTTCTAGTGAGCCCATCTCCCCTATAGTTAGAACACACTAAGGGAACACAGTTAACCCCTTGATTGCCCCCTAGTGTTTATTTGCTTCCCTGCCCGTGACATTTACATTTTTATAGCACTGGTCGCTGTATAAATTTTGGTCCCAAAATAGTGTCAAAAGTGTCCGATCAGTCGCAAGTCACAGATCACCACCATTACTAATAATATAATAAAAATCCCCTATTTTGTTAGTCACTGCAGTCCTTCATTATATGTACAGTTTATTCACTGTTTCTTTAAGCGCAGTATTACCCCCTTTTTTTGATAATGTGAGTTGCCTGACATTTTGTTTCTTAAAATAATGGTCTTGAAAGTCTGTACTTCTGTTTTCCCTTCTCTCTACGTGTACTCTGGAGGGTGCTTAAACTCCCACAAGAGGCTTGCCCTCAGTCGCTGACACCTTTTAAAGCTCACTGCCCTTATCCCTCTCCCTGGATGGACTTTATCCATGAGCTTCCATTTTTATCTATGGACTTATCTGCATGAACTATACGATACCTTTATTTGATTAACTATTTGGCCCAAAACCATACTATTACGACTATATTAATGGGGGGTAATTCCATGTGTGGATTCCTATACATTCCTATACAAAAACTAAATTTCATGTTTTAAAAAATATTTACCTGAAAACCCCAATGACTTGCCTCAACTATATACTCCCATGTGTTTTTGGTACTATATCAGGACAAGGTTCTAAAACTCTAAAGCAGGGGTTGGCAACCTATGGCCCACCACCACTAAATGTCCGGTATATATTCCCAATTAAGGGATGGGGCGTGGGACTATACGAATGCACTTGGATATGCTTAAATGTTAACACTAGTATTAGTAGCTCTGAGGTCACAGGAACCAACGAACAGACCAAAACAATTTATATATAAAAATATAAATTTTAATATTACATATTATTAAATACATACAAGAGGTTAAAAAACATGGTCATATAATAGATTGAATGTCACCATTGGTAGATTCTTATAATATTATATACAGTAGGTCCGACATGTTTCGCCCTCGGGCTTCCTCAGGGACGTGTGTGTATATAAATCTCAATCTATGAGTAAATGAATAGAAATGTAATAAGACATTGCAATATTTTAACAGTATATAATTAATATCACATGTGCATAAGAGCGTAAGTACGGTGAATATTCTGATTAAATAGAGTATGTGTACCAGAAGTAATTACAAATTAGAAAGAAAAATTTGTTAAGGAAGAGCAAAATAAATCAATTGAATTATTTGGTGTCTGTCATTTTTTTCAAACATATTGACATATAGGATGTATAGTTACCTCAAAGATGACCGTGTCTCACTGGCCACAGGTTATTCCAACACTGTTGCGAGGTGGAGTTCGCAAATAGCGACTGAGTCCTACAGGCTGAATATGTGAAACCGAGCACTCCTAGTGGGGAATATATGAGTGTGTATTTAAGATCGGATCGCCGATCATAGAGATGAAAAATAAGAATAAAAAAATAAAAATAAAAAGAGAAAGAATGTAATGATGAGTGGTGCTGGGTTTAATTTGACCAACAGGGTATAGTTGTAGAGTACTGGATTAGAAAATGGACATACAAATTGGTTCATGCTTGATTATATCAGAAAATATATAGTTAATGGTAACCAAACAAAAGTATAATAGTATGTTCTGAACACATAATGTGTTAAACAGTGTTCATATGTTAATTAGTTAATTTAGTATTGACCATATTCGATTTGTATTGTAGAACTAGGGAGAAAGAAATCTCTACATTGGTTCTAATTAAAAGTAATGGCCAATGAAGTATGAGAAATAGAAAGATAGTATGTAGTCAAAATTATAAGGCATATAAATACAGATAGCCTGGAAAGTTGTTTGTGTAGGTAATAGGTAGTTAAAAACAAAGGAGAGAAAAAAATTAAAAAAATAAATAAATAAATAAATAAATAAAAAAACAGTATTATATTTGACTTTAAATGAACTTACATAGACCTGAAAGAGTTAATGGTTGGATGGGGAAACCGATGAGCGGCTGGTGCATGCTGCAGTATGTTAATTGCTGGTGAAAGATTTGGGCACGATCATGATCTATAGAATATGTATTGTGTGTAAGAAAATTTATAGGGAAAAGAGTAAAGCAAAGATGAGAAGAAAAAAAAAAGGAATAGAGTGACAAAAATATAAAAAGTATAAAAATGGGAAAAAAAAATGAATGAATAAAATAATAAAGAAAGAAAAATTATGAATGTGAATGAAAGAATAGAAAGAGGGATTAAAGATGAGGAGAAGGGGGATAAATATATGAAAAAATTATGAAATAATAGAAAGATGGAAAAATGAAAAAGAAAAGGAAAAAGAAACAGAAAAAGAAAAGGACAAGAAAGAGTGTGTGAAAGGGATGAATGAATAAGAGGGGGGAGGGAAAGGAAGGGAAACCAAGAAAAAGAAAGTTGGTGTTAGGGTTATAAATAGGATGGAAAGAGATAAGTGTTGGTTAAACCACTAAATGTCCAGCACATCAGTGCCCGTGATGAATTCACAGGCACCCGACCCATCAACATTTTTGCCGCTCTCCTTAGACAGTGGTCAGTGTCACAGGGCTTGATGGGGGAGGGAACTGCTGGAGTTAACTTATCACGTTAAAACGGTAAGTGATTGGTTGCCGGGCGATCGTATAGCAATCAGCCTGTTAGTTCCTGCCCCATCCAGCCCTGTGATACCGGCGATCTCTGCTGTGCACCAGTATAAGGTAAGAGAGTTCTACTTACAGAGTGTGTGTTTCTGTGTGTGTGGGGTGGGGTGCAGAGGAGCAGAGGACACAATGAGGGTACAGAAGACACAGCGAGGGGGTGGGTGCAGGGGACAGAGGACACTGCTTTGAGGGGCACATGAAACTGCTATGGGGAGGGGGACAGAGGGCACTGCTATGGGGGTACAGAGGACACTGCAATAGGGGGGACACCTTCTCAGCTAGAGACAGGGACCCCATCACCCCTGGGGACAGGGACCCCATCTCCCCTGGGGACAGGGACCCCTTCTAACCTGGGGACATGGACCCCTCGTCCCCTGGTGACAGGGACCACTTTCCCCCTGGGAACAGGGACCCCATTTCTCGGAGAAATGGAACCTCATCTTCCCTTGGGACAGGGACCCCATTTACCCTTCGGACAGGGACCCCATCTCCCCTGGGAATGGGGACCCCATCTCCCCTAAGAACAGGAACCCTATTTTGCCTAGGGACAAGAACCCCATCTCCAGACAATACAGGCTGGCAGAGCTGGCATCAGCTACCCGTTGGTGCCAGGATAAGGGAGGGGGGAGTAAAATTGGCTTTGTATTAGTGAAGCACCTTGAAGTGAGGTAAACTTGTACTGTTATTATTACTATGTTATTATTATTATCTTCATTTATTAGCAGGTAAATGCAGCCCTCCATGCATTCACATACATTGAATCTGGCCCTTAAGTGGAAAAAGGTTGCTGATCTCTGCCCTAAATCATGACATTACAAATAGGAGTAGACACAAGGCAGATCAACGGAGAGCACAAAGAATCTTTTTTGACTACCGGCTGACAATACCAGAAGAGGCTCTGGGCCAGATTCTCATAGAATTCCGGCTGCGTAGCGTAAGCCATTTACACTACACCGCCGCATCGTACTAGAGCAAGTGCTTTATTCTCAAAGCACTTGCTCCGTAGTTTTCGCTGGCGTTGCGTAAATCGCCCAGCATAAACCCGCGCAATTCAAATGGGGCGGCTTGTATTTAAATTAAGCGCGCCTCCGCGTCGAACGAACTGCGCATGCGCCGGCCGGGGAAAAAGCCCAGTGAGCATGCTCCAGCTCACGTCAGAAAGCGTCGTTGAAACCGACGTCAAAACGACGTGAGCGTCATTTACGCAACTCCCTATTCGCAAACGAGTTAGTAAAACGACGTAAGCGACGGAAAAAGCCGACGCCATACTTAACATGGCATCCGACGGCACCCGACGGCATCCGACGGAACTTCGTAAGGTTACTCCACATAGAAGCTGGGGTAACCTTAAGCGGACGAAAACGACGTACGCGACGACGGGGCGGCGTAAAAGCGATCGGGAATCGGCGTACTAGCCTCATTTGCATATGCAAATGAGAAAACAACGTAAAGGCCACCTAGTGGCCGGAGTTGTCATTACACCTACGATCCGCAAGTGTAATGGTTTTACACTTGTCGGATGTTGCAGCGTATCTATGCAAAAGTGATGCTAAGCATCACGCGCATAGATACGAGGAAAAAAAAACGGCAATACGACGGGGTATCTGAGATACTCCATCGTATCGCCGCTGAGAATCTGGCCCTCTATGTGTAATTGAGTAGAAAAATTATTAAAAGATGGAGCCCCAACTACTGCACATTTGGCAAAAAATAAACCAGTTCCTCTATACAAAAGGGGTACCTTCACAACTGTATACATTGTATCAAAAATAAAGGGAAAGAAGAAAATAATAGGGAAAAATGAAGTAGTCAATTGGAGGACCAAACCATATTATTCATATGCCTCCTCTTGCAGTGCGGGAAAGTTAACCCTTTCGCGGGACTGCGGGAAGAAGCGGTCTGTGCGGGAAAGTCCTGCAGAATCTGTGCGTGTTGGGAGGTATGCCTAGGGCCGCCATCAGGAATTTTGGTGCCCCTTACACAGCTTAAGGCATGGGCCCCCTGGAGCAGAGAACCGGGGGAGGGGGGGTGCTTCCGCCTGAAATTGAGAAGCGGGGGGCTGCCGCAAATTGAGAAGCAGGGGGGCCTTTACAAAAAAAAGAAGAAATATATATATATATATATATATATATATATATATATATATAAAGGGGGTAGCCATCCGGGGCTCTTTAATAAAAATAAAAAAACATTAATAAAAAATACATTAAAAAAATATTATTTTATTATTATTATTATTATTATTATTATTATTATTAACCACTTACCTACTGTGCACCTAGACCCCCTTCCTGCCCAGACAAAATATAAGCTTCCCGCACTGCGTCGCTTTAACTGACAATTGCGCGGTCGTGCGACGTGGCTCCCAAACAAAATTGGCGTCCTTTTTTTCCCACAAATAGAGCTTTCTTTTGGTGGTATTTGATCACCTCTGTGGTTTTTAATTTTTGCGCTATAAACAAAAATAGAGCGTCAATTTTTAAAAAAATGCAATATTTTTTCCTTTTTGCTATAATAAATAACCCCAAAAAATATATAAAATTTTTTTTTTTTCCCTCAGTTTAGGCCGATACGTATTCTTCTACATATTTTTGGTAAAAAAAAAATGCAATAAGCGTTTATCGATTGGTTTGCGCAAAATTTATAGCGTTTACAAAATAGGGGATAGTTTATGGCATTTTTTTTTTTTTTACTATTAATGGCGGCGATCTGCGATTTTTTTATTGGGACTGCGACGTTATGGCGGACATTTCGGACACTTTTCTGACATTTTTGGGACCATTTACATTTATACAGTGAAAAATGCTATAAATATGCATTGATTACTGTATAAATGTGACTGGCAGTGAAGGGGTTAACCACTAGGGGGCGGGGAAGGGGTTAAATGTGTGTCCTATGAGTGTTCTAACTGTAGGGGGAGGTGACTGGGGGAGGTGACCGATTGTGTCCCTATGTACAAGGAACACAATCTGTCTCCTCTCTCCCTGACAGGGACGTGCAGCTCTGTGTTTACATACAGAGCTGCACGTCCCAGCTCACTTACAGAGCAATCGCGTGTGCCCGGCGGCGATCGTTGCCACCGGGCACTCGCACGGGATCCCCGCGGAGCGGCGGGTGCGCGCGCGCGCCGCCGGCGACGCGCACGCGCCCGCCCGCGGCTTTAAAGGGACATCACGTCATATGAACAATGGAGTCCTCCGCCCGCCGTCATATGACGGTGGGCGGTGGACAAGTGGTTAAAGGGCCCAGAGGTCTCCAGGGCCCCCGGATGGCAACCCCCCTTTTTTTATAAAACAAATTACATTTTTTTATATATATATTTTTTATTAAAGGGCTCAGAGGTCCCCAGGGCCCCATGTGCAAACCCCCCCCTTTTTTTTATAAATGTTTATTTTTTTTATTTTTGTTTATATTTTTTTATTTTTTATTAAAAGGCCCAGAGGTCCCCAGGGCCCCCGGGTTGGCAAGCTCCCTTTTTTATGTATTTTTTTATAAATGTTTATTTTTTTTTATTTTTTTATTAAAGGGCCCAGAGATCCCCAGGGCCCCGGATGGCTACCCCCTTTTTTTATATATATATTTTTGTAAAGCCCCCCCCGCTTCTCAATTTGCGGCAGCCCCCCCGCTTCTCAATTTCAGACAGCAGCGTCCCCCCCACCCCGGTTCTCTGCTCCAGGGGGCCCATGCCTTAAGCTGTGTAAGGGGCACCAAAATTCCTGATGGCGGCCCCAGGCATACCTCCCAACACGCACGGATTCTGCGGGACTTTCCAGCACAGACTGCTTCTTCCGGCAGTCCTGCGAAAGGGTTAA